>CAMTDV010000011.1:79770756-80473256 GCA_947069175.1 Scalesia atractyloides | reverse complement strand
ACTTGCTCGTACGAAGCACAATTCACTCGTGCGAATATGGGGTTCTTCGGAGAACCCTGCTAACAGACATATTGGCAAGATCAGATACACAAAACTTAACAGTATGCACAGATGCAACTGTTTTACAACAAAGACAAAAATAAACGTCATACTAAATCATGATAGGAGGATATCTTGATTTGGTCGACACAAACAAAACTTTGCAGACACAACAAACAAAGACCGTACAATTACTGAGGTAACTAAGAACAAGCGACAGACACAAAAGTGTATCAACAAACTCCCCCTTGGATGTTGCTTGGTCTTCGGTCTTCATTTCTAATGGCCTGCTTCGGACTATGAGCTTCCGATGTGAATACCGAACTGAGTCGAATCAAACCGAACCTAACTGAGTTGCATCCACACAAATATGCATCAACAAACTCCCCCTTGGATGCTGCTCGTGATGGTTTGTTCTTCACAGTGTCGGTTATTTACCAGTCTTCATGTGTCACAGTCAGGAGATGCATCAGCAAACTCCCCCTTGAATATATCCTGTGGTGTTGATAAGTGATCAGCTATGAATTGATATTCTTGATTCACGGCTTGCATTCATGTTGTGTCTTTTCTCCCATAACTTTTTCTTCAAACTCGTTCTCTTTGCCCTTAGCTTGCTTGGATGCCATATCTGCACACACAACAAAGCTAAACGCGTAATGAGAACAACTGCCAGGAGTTTAATCAACCTTAAAGAATTTTCATTTGAAAATTTCACGAAGGATTGATTTGAAGCAAAATTAGCAAATGACACATATGAGACCAACTCTTATTCAACTACCAATTGACAATTCTTCAAGATTGTTCAATTTTAATCCATTAACTTTCAAAGCTTGTCAACTTCGACCATTTATGAAGATGCAATTGTTTTCAGGCTTACAATCAGTATTTAGGTAGGATAGAATCGAGTTCCAACATCGGTCAATCAAAAATAAACTAGAAGCAAAATCTTTTTAGATTTTATAAAATTTATATTAAAACTCACCTAAAATCTTTTTGACATTTTTCAATTTTTAAATGTAAAGACGGAAAGCAACAAATAAATATTTACAGACATTCTTTTTTGCGAATTTCGAGGGTAAGAGAATCATATTAGTATACTGTCATGCCAAAACACACTTGTTGTTCGATTTGTTAGCATTTAGATAAGTATTCTATAACAATTATCGGTATTGTTGTCCACATAAGCTCAACTTATCAGATGCACTTGCGGTTATGGGATACGATTAACGTACGATTTATACTTACCGACCGGTGTCCATCCACTCACAACACATTCCCGTATCAAGACATGCACGAGAGAAAATCTTACCGGTGATTATACTGTTTATCATCTGTTTTGACGTATAGATTGTGAGATACTCACTTATTTTTCATGAAAAAAAGCTCTATGTGATTAAATCACTTATTGATGAGGAACTTGATTTTCAGATGCATGCAGGGCACAAGAGTAAGTCCGTGAACAGGTTAGTACTAACGTACCGACAAAGAGACGAACTTAACTCCCGCATAAAGCTGTGATATATTATCACTTATTGATTGGGTGGATGTGATATGTTTATCACTTATTGATGGTCGTATGCAATTTTACACGTATGTATTGTCACAACCTCAATTTCCACTTGCGGAGTTTTACCGCGAGGCGTGTGAACAACCAGAATCTGAGACACTAGTAACGTCGAACGACTCTATATGATTTGTTAATACGTTTTCCAAAATCATTTGCTTAACCATTCATAGTTAATTTTAGATTGTCTTAGTTTGGTTTCAATGTTTAGCGGAAGCATTAGTTTTTAAAGTTGAGCGAAAGCATTAAAGTAAAGTAAAGGAACGGGCGCCAACACAAACGCCAAAACTAAAGAAAAACCCAAACAATAATCGTAAATGAGACTCGATAAAAAGATGTCTTGATCAATGCAAGTGAGTGCACCTAGAGCTCCTAGCGTCCTGAGAAACATGTAAAGAAACAAGTGTCAACATTAAAGAAGAGTGAGTTCACAGGTTTTTATATGTTCATTAGCTCGGTTATAAGTTTGTTTCCCCCGTTATCCCTAACCCGGGATAACGACTTAGTCCCATTATTCCCAACCCGAAATAATACTGATGGTTTCATTATTCCTTACCCGGAATAATATTGATGTTCCATTATTTCTAACCCGGAATAACAATGTTGATGGTTCCATTATCCCTAACCCGGAATAATACTGTTGATTCGTAATTAAGTTCAACGTTAACATGTAGGTAGCGAGCCTAAAGTTATGTCACGTAAGTGTTCGCGATCGAAGCTGACTGTTGTGCCTCCGTGTTGCCAGGCCTATCACTGACCATGGCGAAATTAGGCAACATTATTCACCCGTTGACCATACCCGGTCAGCTAGCGCGACTAGCTCGGGTGGGGCTTGTCGGGCCCAGTAGTACTACTTATAATTTCCCCGCTATCTAACCCAATACTAACGATCCGAGAGTTTGTTGAGGACTTGTGTGATATAGCTGCTTAGTGACCATAACGTACATTAACATTAACTTAGTTACCGAATAGTTTAATGACGTTAATTTCGTATAACGTAAAGAGATAGAGTTGTAGAGTGTATACATGTTTCTCCCCCTGTTGTTTAAAACCGGATAAAATTAGGGGCCGTGAACTCACCTTTAGTTGCTCGGTTAGTGTAACACAGAAGTAGCAAATGATGGGACCGTTAATTGCGTCCTAACAAGTCAATTGATTTAAAGTTAGTGTGTGAATCACACCAATACAAACCCTACACATAACTAACACACAATGCGGTACACACAATAACAAAATCCTAAAACCCAATCATGCATGCAAGTATCATCATACCAACATAGTGATCAAAACAACCTATCATGAACACAATTCAATCCATGCAACACTTTGGTACACACATTCGCAAGTTATCAAGTTTCAGCTTGTATACTCATAATTAGGCTGTTTTCAAGGATTTTTATAAAATAGTTCCAACGTTCCAAAAATTCCAATTTTTTTACAGAAGGTGACAACTAAACTATAGAATTTTATGTAAATTTTTCAAGTCCTAACACTTTACTAATTATTCATAATTATTAATATACTAGGCTGCAGTCAGATTCATCGCTTTCTGACTGCAGTCCACGGGAGAATTTATTTAAAAATCACCGTTCATCCAATTAACAAAATTCCAATGGGAGTTTCCCGAAAATTTCCATCTCCATTTGCTGTACAAATTTCGTGATTCGACTCTCTACAGATTATGAGATCCGACTCGATAAACAACTAACACATTTTCAGAATTTTCACAGCTTCAGTTACTGCACTTAATTGGCCACTTAAAAATATCAAACGACCTCAGAAAAATATGAATCCAGCGCCATTAGAAGTGTTTTTACAAAAATATACGTTTTAGGCTTCAGAAAATCCGTTTTTCGATAAATAATAACCAAGCTACAGCCAGTTGAAGTTGGCTGTAAACACTATTCAGCATCCTGATTTCAACATTTTATCGCAATATAACACGCTTAAACAATCGAGACGTTAAATATAAACGATCAAGAACAGATTTATCAATCATATATCATCATGTACATCATACTCATGCAAACCCTAATCATAATATATGGTTTTTATCACAAAACGCAGCCTAATGATTCTTGATTCCAACTAATCATCATAATCGCAAACTCGCATAATTTATCGAACTAACATCATACACTTTCATAATAATGATTCTACCATTACATACAAGCATGATCAAGAGTTTATAACCCTAATATGACTTTGCAAAACAATGACAAACCCTAACCTTTAACAATGAGGATTAATGCACCGGGAACGAGATTGGAATCGATTCGGGTATTCAAGTGGATCGCGACCGAGAGAGGGAATGAGGAGAAGGCTGCCGTCGGTCTTTGGAGCTAGGGTTTGTGTGTTTGTGTTTTTTTTTTTGAAACATAACTCATGCATATCTGTCTTTATATAATGCAAGAAAGAAAAGAAAAGGAAAAGGGTTTGCGGTTTGGTCCTTGCGGCCGCAAAGGGCTTGGGTGAGGCGGTTTGGGTCTATAACTTGAACCTCAAGTTTTGGTTAATCCCTTGAGTCGCAAGGAAATGAGGTCGACTCGTTTCGCGGCTCGGTTCGATTCGTCTATATATTTACTATATATATATATATATATATTTATAACTAAAAATCACGAAATCGAAACATAACATAATAACTCACCGAACTTATAAACGTTTAATACACATAGCACGTAGTTCACTTGATAAGTTCACAAAGTTAGCGTAATTATTTCGAGCGTGTAAATTAAATCTCCGAATCAATTTAGCTTAGGAATGAATAACCGTGAAATAGTGAGTTTAAGATATCTGAAAAGCCGGGATGTCACATGTATGGTATCATGGAAGTTCTAGACTTGCGTCCCCGTTATTTTTCAGTAAAAGATTCAACCATGATACCCAGATGATAAACAAGCATAAAGACCGCATATCTCAGAACCTCGGCATACTATCAAATGAAATTTCGGTACCAAGACCATCTGCCAATGAATGGTTCCCACCTGGTCTTCAGTCGATTATATTTATATCGCCCTGTGCACACTTTAAAATGATTGTGAGCCTACCGATACATTGAATATAGAGCTACTTATCATCTTTCATTTTAAGTTCAGAGAGCTTTTGACAGACCACTAATTTACTATCATTTTCTCTTTTTCTTGCCAGGAAACTCATTTTGTTTTTTTTTCATGTTTTTGGCCTTTTTGACGTTTTGAAATATTTTTGTATTTTTCGGATTGGAATTTACTCCCCCTACAATGCAAAAAGTAAATTTAATCCTTTAAATACATCTTTTTGGATTGTCTTCAAGAAAATATTCACAAAAACGATTTCCCGATGTGGACTAACTCATGTTTTACCTCGATGAAGTTTACCAAAATTAATTTAGTAAAAATGATTTATCAAAATTTTGGAGAAATGAGTTGGCACGTTGGTAATCGGTGTGGACCAAAACAACATTGATGAGTTTCATATTGAAACAATCACGTGTGAGGTGATATTCGAGATCAATGTGTTTGGTCTGGAGTGTTGTACGAAATTTTTAGAAATCTGTAAATCAGCTTATGTATCGACAGAGATAGGAGAGATTAGAAAATTTAAAACCATATTCCTGCAATTTCTCCGTGCATTGCCAGGAATCTGTGTGCTCTCCCAACTGGATATCCACCCGGTGTGGATTTCAAGGTCCATTTTGCAGCTACTTCATATAACTGAGAAATCTCTTCACAGCAGCAAGATTATAAACCTCTAGGTCCGACTGGTAAGAAGCAAGAGTGCATGTGGAGAAGCTTGTACACATCATCTTTGGACGGTCCATACATGATGTTGTCCACATGTTTTGCATCAGCAAAGGTCTTCGTCTTTCTCATTGAGAAGTAGTGTGCGGTTGCTCAAACCATGCCAAGGCATCCGCACACCCGGTTGGTTTGTTCAAACAAACACATTTTCTTCAATCACACCCGTGGCGAAATGTATACTGCACGATCATCTTGAAAGCTTTGAATTTCTTGTGTAAGACATAAGACATGGATCTTTGATAATCTTCTGACGTGCTGCAGGTGCGAACATTTCGATTGAACCTGTCTTGTGGATCCGATCCAAGCGTTAAACAAACAAACTGTTGGTCATTTTTCATCATGTCGAAGTTATCAACTTTATTCACCAAACTTTCTTCATTCATCGTACATTATCTTCTTTTTCTCTCCAACAAAAAGGCAACAACTCCTAGATATAACGATGTTTTGGAGCCGCATGTCGAAGATCTTGTGCCTGGATGCTCCACTATCAATAATTCTATGATTATCAATAGTTCCTCCTGGAACATCCTGCGCACTCATTAAAGATTAGTTGGAGACGGGGACCTAAGCCTTCATTGACTTGGGTCGTCTGACATCATCGAGAATTGGAACTTTGTTTTTTCTAATTATTCGGAATGGATTGTGCTCCCCCTGAAACAATTACCGGTTTTGGTTTCCAAATCTGTTTTTGTTTCTCAATTTTAACATTTGATTGTGTTTGGACAACCTCCAGTTTTAAATCCTTTCAACAGCTTTATGTTGTTTCTTTCTTTGTTTCATTTCTCGTTGTTTAACAAGACGAGGGTCCTATTTTGGTGAAACATATTTGGTATGGTAATGTTTTCCACGTGGCACATCAATTTTTGCTTTTCCCTTTGTGAGATATGGACAGTTTTTGACAATGTGCCCATACTTACCACACTCAAAGCATAATATCCGCTCAACAAACCTCGGAGTATTATAAATGTGATAGCTTGATGATGAACTTCATGATCTTGAGGTACTTGGTCCTACATCACAACAATTTGTGTGTTGTGTGTAATTGTTCTGACTGTTTCTCTTCAAAATTCTATTTTGTTTAACAAAATCCGTATTGGATTTGTTTTCAAAAGATTCAATTTTATCAGTCCCTCGAGATTTCACGAAGTTCACATTTTGAATTTTCTTCTTGTTCTGGGTTTGTTTGCTTTTTTTCTTTCCTTGGTTAGCGTGATTTTGTTTTCATTGATTGTTTTGAGGTTTCAATTTTGATTTCCGTATTTCTTTCTAACTTTGGAATTTTAGGAGAGGAGCACATTGAGTTACTACAACTCTTGGGCTCGAATTACCCACAACTTACTAGTAGAATCCTCGAAAACTTTATCAATCAAAGATTGATTGACATTTTTGATGGGAAAATCTTCGTTTGAGTAAACTTTGTCGGAACCAATCAACGTATAAAGCAAGTTCATGCTTTCACAGGTTTCAACATGAACTTCAGCAATCTTGACATGAGCAGTCACACATGGTTTCGCTGGAGGATCACAAAGAATGTGATTTTCGAGAGATATATGTTCCTCTTTTGTTACCGTATCTGACTGCTTAGGTTTGTCCTCACCCGACACGTAATCCGAACTATCATAATTCTCAATAATGGTAGGATTTTGATCATTCATAGACTTTGAGTCATTGATGTCATCCGATTGACCTTATCTTGAAGATCTGCCCTTAGTGAACCTTAGACCAGCTATAAATTCAGCTAGATCCAAAGGAACGGTGGGTTCAAACTGTGGCATATCTTCATCATCTGGCATTTTGGTGTAATTGTGCCTAACCGGAGGAGGACAAGCCTGATAACCAATGCATTTCACATCACCTTTCTTTTTTTGAACACCGATGATGTGATCCAAAACATATCTTGAGTTGGAGTAACTGTCCAATTTAAGTTTGATTACATCATGTTCACACTTTGCACAGGCTAACTCCCTTTTCGTTTCTTCAAGCATGTTAATATAATTGTTAATGGTTGTTTGTTTTCTCCAAACATTCTTTGTTAATTCAGAAACATCTTTCTTTAAGGTTTCAATTGTTGTTTTAAATTCCTTTTCGTTTTTCTTAAGAGCTGTGTTTGCCTCAGTGCACTTTGTCAGATCTACAATCAAACTCTGATGATGCTTCTTTGTGTGATCAAATTTACCTTCAAGTTCTAAGAATTTACCTTTTAAAACTATACACTCAAAACACTTAGACACAATAGGTTTATAGAAACTTACCTGACTGGATTAGCAATCTAAACGGGACACGAATGTTGCACGAAGAGTGGAAGATCCGATTGATGAGAGATGCTTGGAAAACTCATCAGATGACCCTTCAGTTTCATGTTCCAAATCTGCTTCGCTGCTATCCGTCGATTCAGTTTCAGTAATGTCACACCCCAACCGATGGCAGAAACATCAGAGTGAGAAGAAATAGATTGCTCAAGGCATCATAACACTATTTGCGACAATATTTAAATCAAACCAATTTCATTTCATAACAAGATTGTCAATTACAACAAGGAAGTCAAATACAATAAGTTCAACAACATAAATCCTAACATTCTAGATGTGTTTCTACGTCGTCCCTACTAAGTTCGTCATGATCAACATCCTTAACCTGCAACATGATAAAAGTATAGTTCAATACAAAATGTATTGGCGAGTACACACGTTTGATATAACATAAGTATGAAAAGATTTAAACGAATCCACATGTTAAGCTAGCATACTAGATTAATGTAAACATGGCATGCGATCTATAAGTCAACCCTCGCGTGTCACTGCAAAATAGAATGAACTTAACTTGACCTCAAGAATACGGGTGGTGCGTTACTCTTATAGCGCTATACATGCTAAGGGTGATGGCCGTACGTAGTTAATGGCAGATAGCATCACATAAGAATGTTCCAAGTATACAATCGTGTATCACGTAACTATAGCATGTATGATGGATTGTTTGTGTGATTGCATAAAAGTATAAGTGTGATTGCGTATATTTTGATAGACTAACATGTTGCACCCAAAGGTGTAAAGTGTAAAAAGAGTGTTCGAGTGTACTCACGGTTTTGCAAGATTCCACTTGGTATTTCCGTAAAGTCTTGGGGAGTTTGGAGGATGGAGCACCGAGTTATCCTATAGGAGGAAAACGTAGGTTGGTAAGTATTCGAATGATAACGGAGGATTAGGAATTTAAATACACTAAAGTATGTATACGAGAAAATAATCATCTAGACTTAATACTCGTTTTTGACACTATAATACCCATTCGGGTTGATGTGTTTTCATGGGTTAGGATACCCACTAGAATTGTAACGAGAGATTAAGTACTTAGGTCATGTAACCTAGTACCATGACGGACAACCATTCGGTTATCATCAAGGGTTCGGTTAGTGGATATATATATATATATATATTATAGTATACATAATAAGTAGATCATAAACATCATGGAAGTTCATAGAATTCATACATGGAGGTGGGAGGATAACCTTCCTTTAACCTCTTTCGTATAGTTCACCAACGCACAAGTCGTCACAAGGACGAAAGGATGGTCATGAATAAGTTAAACATAAAAGTAAAAGGCAAAAATAATCGAAATCATCAAATTAGGTGGTGGATTGAAGGTAGGATAGCCACGGCTTCCATGAAATCACACATTGCCAACTCAAGTCTTGTTTCAAGAACAAACTTGGAAGGATACAACACTTGTGGGTTGAAACCCTATTAGAACAAAAAGCTCTTACACTTGAGACCTCAAATATGGTGATGTTCCAAGTTGGTTTTCCTTAGAAAGCCTATGGAAACATTCCAAAAGGTGATTCAAGTGTTAAGAAGGAAGAGATCAAAGGAGAGAGGTAATGGTGGGTTAGAACTCACTTTTGAAAGTCTTGAACTTTCAGATGGAAAGAGAGCTTTATAGCTTTAGAGTGAAGAAGAGAAGTGTTTGAGGTGTGAAATGAGAGTGGGAGGAGGTGGGTATTTATAGATGGGGTTAGGGGGTTGTTAGTTGAGTGCATTTAATGTAGAAAACACAAAATGGACCAATCCATGAGCTAGAAACCATCTTCTCCGGATTGTGCCCCTCTCGCGGGCCGCAAGAGTAAAGAAAAGGCGGTCATGGGCTGCGAGGAGCCTGGCGGGCCGTGAGAGTTTACTACGAGGCCGGTCACGGGCCGCGAGGTGTGTAATTTCAGAAGCTTCTTTGGTTTTTGACACTTTTAGTCATTGTACTTAGTTTTATCTTTCATTTCATGCTATAACTTGACCTTTTAGCATGTTTTAAGTGTATATATAAGTATGAATTTGAGTATTGAGTGTGTATGTATGAGTCTTTGCACATATAAAAAATATCAGTTTAAACGATTGAATGCATGTAAGACAAGTATGTATCAATTATGAATTTCACCATGTTCAAAGTCTCGGATTACAAAATTGGAAAAGAAATACGAATACTATACGAATACAAGTTTCTATAAATAGAAATATGATTACACTTTCTAATAAAGGAAAGTACGAAAAAGCGAGGCGTTACAAGTAATCACATCATCTACTTCAGCATTAACATCTTCAAATCGATCTTCACTCGAAGTCGATTCTACTTCATCTACTGCTATCCCATGAACTGTCATCATTTCTGGACGATTCTCCATCGTTATCATTTTTAGCAATTTCGGCATAGTATGCAGTTCCTCCTCCACCACTGTTTCCCAATTGAACAGACCAATCACAACGCTCATCTGCTTGAATTACTAATGCTCGGTTGGAATTGTTTGCAGGACCATTGCTCTTTTGTTGTTAGTAACTTAAGGATATTGATTCCCTTGCTGTGGAGGCTTCGTGCATTCTCTTTTAAAATGCCCCTTTTCTCTACAGTTGAAACAAGTAACTTTCCTTTTGTCAAAACAGTATGGAGTATCCTTGTAACTTTCTAGATTAGTTCTTCCTGTTTTCTCCATAAAATCTTTTGCCCTTCTCACTACAATTGCAAACGCCCATTTGATATCAATCAACTCCATCTCCTCCTTATCAATTTGTGCATTGTCTTCACTTGTTAGATTGATGTTACCAATTTGTCCAGCTACTAATCCGCAATAGGAACTCACCAAAGTGTTTAGAAGCTCTATGTGTTCCCGGGCAACATCCACACTTACCTTAGAAAGGTTTAATGTATCGAGTGTGACAGTGTTAGGGTTTGAGGGTTGAAAGTTTTTACCATAGAAAACTTGTTGTGGAACTTGTGGTGTAACATCTTGTGGTTGAGGAAGAACTGCTTTTGGATCAAATGCTTGTTCATAGACTTGAGCATTTGTTCGTCTAACCTCTTGTGGTTGAGGAAGAAAAGCTTTTGGATCAAAAGCTTGTTCATAAACTTGAGCACTTGAACCAACAGACTGATCTGGTTGAATTTGCGGCAGAAAAGGATTTGTATTTGACAAAAATGCTATTTGAAGCTTCGGTTGTTGATTTGTACCTATACCTGTGTTAATGCCTCCAAAATATATCTTTGGGTTTTGCGGAACTGAAAATCGTTTTGCTTTGCGAATTTCTTCTTCATTTTTGTTTTCAAGTTTCTGAACAAATTTGTAAATGCTTATTACATCCAAAACACCGATATGTTTTAGCAATTCAATAAATTGACTCAACTTAGGTGGTAAGGCATCAGCAAAACGCATAACAATCTCCTATTGTGAAGCGTTTAACCTTGTATGAGTACATCTCACTTAGCAAATGATAGAAACGAGTTGTCAAATCACTTAGTGTTTCACTTTCCATAAACAGAAACCCTTCAAACTCTTTCTTTAAAAGATCACGTCGAATCTTTCTCGTTGCTGCATTTCCTTCTCCTCTTGTTTTCAAAGAGTCCCACAAGCTCGTCGTAGTAATACAATATATAAATTGATGATAAATATCCTTGTGAAGTGCTTGTGTAAAAATGTGAAAGGCCTTCTTTTTTAGATCATAAGCCTTTTTATCATTCTCGTCCAATTCGGCTAAAGAGGTTGAATTTGATACAACTTCTTCGAGAGATTCTTTGTACGGAGTAGTAAAACACTTCCACAACTCGGTATTCAGACCAAGAACATACGTATGAAAACGACTTTTCCATGAAGGATAATCATTCATATGATTCAACTTTGGTGAATGGTTGTTACTTCCCGTTTCACTCTCGCTAAGGAGAAGAGTTTGAACGCTTTGATTTTGATTCGTAACACACACCCATTGACTAGCGGTAATCATTTGTGGAGGCATTAAAGAGTTTACCCATGAGGTTGCGGAGCTAGATTGTGATGAATCTTGGCTTGTACTTGAACTACAACCCAATCCCAAGGAATTGTACCCATTTTGTTTACTTGTTTATGTAAAACCACTTAAAATTTCAAAATTAACTTGAAATAAAAGTTTTACCATTGAAGTTCACGATTTTAAAAACAAGAAGTATTGAAAAACTGGTCACGAACAACTAAAAACAAATCACGAAAAACTTGGTTCTTCGTATGAACCACTGATTCATATGAACCACGGGTTCTTCGTACCAAATGGTTCTTCGTACGAGTCACAAGTTCTTTGTACGAATAAGTAGTCCTTTGTACGACAGTTGGTTCTTCGCACAAACAATTGATTCTTCGTGCGAACAGCTGATTCTTCGCACGAATAATTTGTTCTTCGTACAGTTGGTTGTTCGCAGATGGGATCTTTCACAGTGGATCTTTTTGCAAGGTTGGTTGGTGAGAAGTTTCCTTTTGTAACAGAAACTTGTTTCTGAGTTTGTGTGAAAGTTTTCAGTTGTCTACACAGATTCGGTTAAAAAGACAAACATTCCAAAATCAGCTTTTCAGTCAAATCAGTCAAATCTTAAGATTTAGTCAACCCTCAATGAATATTCCAGTGAGTTTTCCGACAAGTGCTTCACCGGAAAATATGTCCAACTAAACTTTGATAGAAAATTTCAAGAAAAACCGTATCTTAACATGTCTCCATGTATTCTAACAAGGTGTTTATAAAAATTTTCTGAATACAACAAGTTTTACTTAAGTTTTAACCCGCTTTTCTTTTAAAAACTTAAGTTTCTTGTTAGAAGTTCAAGAACACTTCTAAGAAGCTTCACAACTTGCTCAAACACAACACTATGCTTGGTTTTAAACAAGGAAGAGAGCCAAAGCTCTGATACCACTTGTAGGTCCACTTGTAGGATCAAGATAACCAACTTCCTTGTTGTTTAACACACACACGAGTGCGGAATCCAAGTGTATATGCAAACCAAAGCAAGAGCACAATCAATATAACAAGAGATATATCTTCAAATGTTCACTATACTGATTTGTAGAGAGACCCAGTACATACACTTTTGAATAAACTGCTTATCTCCCTATACACTCTTAGTGTTCTCTCTCTGTGCTCTCCTACTGTGAATTGTGAAGTGCATGTCTATATATAGGCCCAACACCCAGTAACATCATGAAGAATTTTACTGGTCGTACGAAGCACTACAAAGCCCACGAAGAACATTCGTGGAAGAGTTGCTCGTACGAACAACCTATGGCTCATATGAACAAGTAACTCGCTCGTACAAACAAGTAACTCATTCTTGAATGTTCATTGGTACGAACATGCAATGGCTCGCACGAACAAGAAATGGCTCGTACGAGTAAGCAACTTGCTCGTACGAAGCACAATTCACTCGTACGAATATGGGGTTCTTCGGAGAACCCTGCTAACAGACATACTAGCAAGATCAGAAACACAAACCTAACAATATGCACACATGCAACTGTTTTACAACACATACAAAAATAACGTCGTACTAAATCAAGATAGGAGGATATCTTGATTTGGTTGACATAACCAAAACTTTGCAGACACAACAAACAAAGACTGTACAATTACTGACGTAACTAAGAACAAGCGACAGACACAAAAGTGTTTCAACAAACTCCCCCTTGGATGTTGCTTGGTCTTCGGTTTTCATTTCTAATGGCCTGCTTCGGACTATGAGCTTCCAGCGTGAATACCGAACTGAGTCAAACTGAACCGAACTGAGTCGCATCCACACAAATATGCATCAACATATATCCAGATATATCTGGATATGATCGTTTTAACCCATCTATGCCGGTAAATTACCAAGCACTGTTGCATGACCCTTATATGCAAGCGGTTATGCATATCGCACTTTACCCGTCTCCTTTCCCACCTACTTATCCACCAACTGGATATCTAAGTTATGGGTACCAGTATCCTGTTGTACCTCAACCACAACCACAACCACAACTTCCGCCCCCACTTGAGGCCATCAATGAGGCCTTGGTGAAGGAAATGCAACAATAAGCGGAGAAGACGGAGAAGAAGACGAATCATTTCTTTAAGAAGCTCTCCAAGTTGGTTAAGGGAAAGAAGGACGAGTGAATTCTCTTCTATTATTATATTTAGTCCCTGTGACGACATTGTTATTTCTTTAGTCCCTGCGTGGCAAGTTATTTTTTTATTAGTCCATGCATGACAATTTGTTTCATTTATTTATTTCTAGTATTGCAATTTCCTATTGGTATTTAATGAAATATTTTGGAAATATATATATGTATGTATATATGTATGTATGTATGTATGTATATATGTATGTATGTATGTATGTATGTATGTATGTATGCATGTATGTATGTATGTATGCATGTATGTATGTATGTATGCATGCATGTATGTATGTATGTATGTATGTATGTATGTATGTATGTATGTATGTATGTATGTATGTATGTATGTATGTATGTATGCATGTATGTATGTATGTATGTATGTATTCATCCTCTTCAAGCGAACGTCTCGATTTTATTCGAAATTTATGCTTTGCTATATCATTCTAAAAGATCTTAATGGTTTTGATTAGCCAAGTGGCACAGACCACATTATTTTGGCCAGCTTATAAATGATAGTTAAGGATGAATAGCCTTCTATCATGATAGTTAAGGAGAGTTCTCCTTCTATCCAGAGGTGGTGGACTATGTTCAAGCCTCCTAGTCGTTAAGGTCAATGCGACCGTGACCATTAATCGACCATTAAGATACTCCTATGTTAACATTCAAGAAATGTTCATACTCTTGGTAGTGTGACATGAGGAACCACACTAGCCATCTAGGTGATGGACTACGTCCTAAAACCTATTATATAGCCTATGTGATCAATATGATCCCGACTAATATCATCAATGCGATGATAATAATTGACATGATGTAGTGCCTACGGGCCATGATTGACATCCATTAGTGATGTAGTGCCTACGAGCCATGACTAAAACATCAATTAGTGATGATTTGCCTTTGAGCAATATTATATTATCAATTAAGACGATGGCAGTTATGCTTGATATAACCCTCTGTCCAAAATTATGTCCATTAGTGACAGACCTATGTGCTGTATTTTATGTCCATTAGTGACAGGCCTATGTGCCGTATTTTATGTCTATTAGTGACATGCCAATGTGTCGTACTTTTATGTCCATTATTGACATGCCAATGTGCCGTATTTATATATGTCCTTAGTGACAGGCCTATGAGCCATATTTTTAATGTCCTTTGTGACAAGCCTATGAGCTATTTATAATTGTCATATGACATTGGCAGTTGTGACATTAAGATCCACTGTCTAAAATATATATGGACTATGTCCAAATTATAATTTGCCTTTGATGGTCCTTTTTGAGACCTAGGCCAAATATAGATAACATTCATAGAAATGTTAAGCCTAAGAGTTGTGATTATATTCACACTAGTTTGATTAGGCAATGGATTTATATATCCAACTTTTAAAGCCAATATGATTATTAATGCCATGGCTAAAAGAAGTTTAATTTGGTGTTTAGAACCAAAGCTTCAAGAATGGCTAACTCGGACCAGGCACAAAGTAGCCACCGAGATATTAACTCTAACGAAGTTGAAAACATAGCCATCGATAATGATGATTTCCAAGCTTGCATAGATGCAACTGTTGGAAAGGCCATGGAAAAGGCCATGAAAAAATTTAAGGAAGTGAGCGCTACTCGCTCCAAACCCTTATCATTCCATCATCATCAGCTCGTAAGGAGAGCTCTGTTCACTCTTCAAATGCAAAGAGTGAACCAAGAAAATAAGAATTTAAAGACGGCGGGTTTTTAAACAAAATTTTTAGTTTTTTGTTTTATGTATTTAGGTCTAACTAGATGTGTTATACGCTCACTCTATCTATTGCTCTTTCTCGATGGGGCGCTAGACCTCATTCTCTTTGAGACGCCGAGAGGTTAATAGTTATCCCAAAGCCTTTACTCGGTGGCGGGGCGCGACCGAGTACCCATACCCTTCTTGCGGCCGGCGAGAGGGGGGGTTTATCCAGTGAATTGATTTTATTCGCGAGGAGCTGGATGAGAAGAAACTCTCACGTCCGGTTCTGTAGTAGAAATGGAATTCAAAACCGTCTCCTGTAAGCCCCGGGATTTTAATGGAGAAAGGGGAGCCGTAGAATCCTTAAAATGGCTTGATGAGATGGAGACAATAGTAGACATCAACGGTTGTGCTGATAAGGATGTGGTAAAGTATGTATCACAGTCCTTTAAGGGTGATGCCCTAATTTGGTGGAAGGCAATGGTCCAATCAACAGGTAAAGTACACATCTACAACTTGGGATGGCCCAAGTTTGTTGACCTTGTCAAGGAGACATAATGCCTACCTCATGAGGTGGAGAAGATAGAATCAGACTTTCTGACTCTTGCAGTGAAAAATCTAGACTGTCAGAAGTATTTTTCTGACTTCAACTCCCTGTCTAGGTTAGTTTCCTATCTAATCACCCCTGAAACCAAGCGCATTGCACGTTTTATTTATGGATTAGCACCCGAGATTAAGGACATGGTAAAGGCTGCCCAGCCTAGTACCTATAGGTCTGCTACTGACCTATCTCTCTCCCTCACCTTAGACTTGGTGAGGCAAAAGTCAGTTAGGACAGAGACTAACGGGAAAAGGAAACGGGAGGATGATAACTCCCAAAGGTTCAAAAAGAAAGGAAATTTTGGATTCAAGAAAAACCAGCACAGGTCTGATGATAGACCTTTATGCAAGACATGTAACCGCAGGCACTGGGGGCAATGCAATGCTGACCCATAGATTAAGCCCTGTGGTATTTGCAAGAAAATGGCATAAGACCCTAGAGTTCAAAAATCTTAAGGATGCAGTCTGTTATGGCTGTAATGAGAAGGGGCATATTAAGCCTAATTGCCCCAAGAACCCCAGAGGTAATGATGCAAAGCCCGGAGAGGCTAAGAAAGGAAATGCGTGCGCCTTTCAAATGAATGCTAGAGAGGCTGTTAATGACAACAATGTCATAACAGGTGCATTCCTCATTAATGACGTATATGCTAGAGTTCTTTTTGATTCGGGTGCAGATTAGTCCTTTGTAGACCATAAGTTTAGTAAACTATTAAACTTACCCGTAAGAACCCTAGACATAACTTATGAGGTAGAACTTGCTGATGGAACTTTAGAAACAACATCTTCCATTCTTGATGGATGGTTTATATCCATTAAGAATCATTCGATTCCTATCTCTCTTTTGCCAATGAAATTGGCGAGGTTTGATGTAGTCTTAGGCATGGATTGGTTATCTCATAACCAACGTTGCCTTTGATAACAAACTCATTGAAATTAAAACCCCATCTGGTGAAATGATCACCATCCTTGGAGATTCACACTATGGATTGCCTGACAAGGTATCGTTATTCAAGGCATCCAAGTGCTTGGTGAAAGGTTGTGTCATTTACCTAGCACAAGTAACTATCAATGAGACTAAGCCAAAGATTGAAGCCCTTCCAATCATCTCGGGATATTCCGATGTCTTTCCAGAAGAATTACCAGGTCTACCTCCAGATAGGCAAGTGGAGTTTAGGATTGACATCCTACCAGGATCGACACCTGTTGGTAGAGATCCATATCGGTTAGCACCAACGGAAATGAAGGAATTAAGAATACAATTAGATGAACTTTTTGAGAAAGGCTTTATTCAGCCTAATTCCTCACCTTGGGGAGCTCCTATACTTTTCGTTAAGAAAAAGGAGGGGTTCAATGCGGATGTGCATTGATTACCGTGAGTTGAACAAGATAAAGATCAAGAATCGTTATCCTCTGCCCAGGATCGACGATTTGTTCGATCAACTTCAAGGGGCTAGTTACTTCTCTAAGATCGATTTGAGATTAGGATACCATCAACTAAATGTTTGAGGTGAGGATGTTCCTAAAACTGCCTTTAGGACCCGTTATGGTCATTATGAATTCCTAGTGATGCCTTTTGGGCTCACAAATGTACGTGCAACATTCATGGGTCTCATGAATAGAGTTTGCAAACCGTATCTAGATAAGTTTGTCATTGTCTTCATAGACGATATACTTATCTACTCTCATAATCAAGTTGATCACGAGAAACATCTTTGGTGCATCCTAGAACTGCTAAGACAAGAGAAGCTTTATGCTAAGTTCTCTAGGTGCGAGTTTTGGCTTAGAGAAGTCCAATTTCTTGGACATGTTGTAAGTGAGCGTGGTATCCAAGTGGATCCCGTCAAGATTGAAGCCATAATGAGTTGGGAAGTGCCCAAAACTCCATCAGAGATTCGTAGTTTCCTAGGATTGGCCGGTTGTTATAGGAGGTTCATTGAGAACTTTTCGAGGATAGCCACTCCTTTAACTACCTTGACCTGTAAGAATGTCAAGTTTGACTGGGGTCCAAAACAACAAGAATCTTTTAAGATTCAAAAAAACAAGTTGAGCAATGCTCCTGTATTATCTCTACCTAAGGGTATTGAGGACTTTGTCGTTTATTGTGATGCCTCGCACACTGGCATGGGTTGTGTGCTAATGCAAAAAGGTAAAGTAATTGCTTATGCATCACGACAATTGAAGGTGCACGAAAAGAATTACACCACCTTGATTTGGAATTGGGTGCTATTGTATTTGCACTTAAGTTGTGGAGACATTACTTATATGGTACGAAGTGTATTATATACACTGACCATAAGAGTCTCCAACATTTGTTCAAACAAAAGGATTTGAACATGCGACAGCGCCGCTGGATGGAAACACTTAATGATTATGATTGCGAAATTTGCTATCATCCCGGGAAGGCAAATGTCATTGCTAATGCCTTAAGTTGTAAGGAAAATGCTAAGCCTATAAAGATTAATGCCAAAAGCATTAAGCTCCGAAATAGCTTAAATGAAAAGCTATTAGATATACAAAGGCAAGCCCTATTAGAGGCTAATGTTCCAAACGAAGGATTAGGCAGAACTGTTGATCAGTTAATGCCTGGAAAGATGGAATCCTTAGATTTAATGGAAGAATCTAGGTTCCAATCTTTGGAGGACTTAGAGATCTAATCCTCCAGGAAGCGCACAATTCAAGATACTCGGTTCACCCGGGTGGTGACAAGATGTATCAAGATTTGAAAAAGAATTATTGGTGGATGGGTCTGAAGAAATCCATAGCCATTTATGTAGCTAAGTGTCTGACGTGTTTGCAAGTTAAAGCCGAACATTAGAAACCGTCAGGACTTCTACAACAGCTTGAAATTCCCACTTGGAAATGGGAAATGGTAACTATGGACTTGATTACCAAGTTACCTAAGACCAAACGTGGCAATGACACGATTCCGGTCATAGTGGATAGGCTGACTAAGTCAGCGCATTTCTTGCCAATTAAAGAGACGTATAATTCCAACAAATTGGGTAAGTTGTATGTGGACAAGATTGTGTCCCTACATGGTGTGCCGGTATATCTGATTGAGATACTAGATATACATCTCATTTTTGGAAAAGTTTCCAACAATCTTTAGGCACAAGATTAAATTTTAGTACGGCTTACCACCATAGACTGATGGTCAGAGTGAGCGTACTATTCAGACTTTGGAAGACATGCTTAGAGCATGTGTGATTGATCTAGGTGGAAGTTGGGATGACCACTTACCCCTAATAGAATTCTCCTATAATAATAGTTATCATACAAGCATTAAGGCTGCTCCTTTTGAGGCCTTGTATGGGAGAAAATGTCGAACGTCCGTGTGCTGGGCCAAAGTTGGGGAAGCCCAATTATCTGGACCTGAGATTGTCCTAGAGACCACAAATAAGATTGTACAAATCCGTGATCATCTCAAAGCTGCCCGTCATAGGAAAAAGAGCTATGCTAACAAGAGGCATAAACCTCATAAGTTTCAAATAGGGGACAAAGGCATGCTAAAAGTATCACCTTGGAAAGGTGTGATGAGATTTGGAAGGAAGGGCAAGTTAAGCCCAAGATATATAGGACCATTCGAGATAATCGAACGTGTTAGCGCTGTAGCTTATAAGCTTAAGCTGCCAGAGGAGCTTAGTGGAATTCATGATGTATTCCACATCTGTAATCTTTAGAAATCTCTAGCCGATGAGTCGCTAGCAATGTCACATCATGATGTGCAAATTGATGAAAACCTGAGGTTCGTTGAGAAACCAATTTCGATCAAGGATCGACAGGTTAAGAAGCTGCAGAAGAAAAAGATACCTATAGTAAGGTTAAGTGGGATGCCCTACGAGGCCCCAAATATACATGGGAGATTATGCGACAAAAATATTCCCATCTTTTTTAATAAAATCTCGAGGTCGAGATTTCTTTTAAGGGATGAGGATGTAACACCTCGTAAAATTGTGTCCAATAATATAGTGACACGTGTCATATTTTTTTATATAAGTCTATAAAGGACTAATAAGGACTAAAGGTGTCAATACGCTCAAACTAAGCCTCTGAGTGACCCTCTGATGTCAACATGCATAAACAGAGCCTCTAAGTGACCATCAGTGTCAACATGCTTAAACCAAGCCTTTGAGTGACTATTAGTGTCAACATGCTTAAACTTAGCCTTTGAGTGACCATTATTGTCAACATGCTTAGCCTCTGAGTGACCATTAAAGTCAACATGCTTATACTAAGCCTCTGAGTGATCCGTTATGAAGTCCTAACTCTCATATGAGCCACTTGTTGGACGAGAGGGATTAATTCTGTAAATAAGTAAAAGTTGGACAATGGAGGGGTTAAAAGTGTCAACATGTTAATTTATACCTCTGAGTGACCTTTTAACAAACCAAGAGCTTGACGATGTTCGGGCATACTCCCGGGTACGCCGAAAGTTAGCTATGGAGGGCTAATTATGCTTATAAAGGTGTTTTAGATGTTTTATAAGTTGAGGGGCTAAATGTGGCAAGTTTTGGAAGTTCCCAGGAGGCGCTCGCGGGCCGCAAGAGACACGGGCCTAGTCTCTCGCGGGGCGCGAAGGGACTGTGTCTGCAGAAAATTTGCTTGGCCTCCACACATGTTGCCAAAAACCATTTGATTGGAAACTTGGGACTTCCAAACTACTATACGACGTTTTAGGACACTTGTAAGCTCCTTCTAACACTCCCTAACACCTGGCATCACCTCCTTCAAACTCTCCAGCTATAAATAGGTGCATTAGTTCACCACTTGAACTTGCAACTTTCTCCTTTATCACTCTATCTCCCTCCTCTGGAAGTTCCTAACTGAAAGGAGTATCCAACTTAGTTCTATTTCATCTTAGGGATCAATTGTAAGTGTTCCTTTCTCTTGCATTTTCATTTATAGGCTTTTATAGCCAAAAGTCAAGCGTTTTACGAAAAACGCCTTGACTTTCAGTTAAGACCATTATGGTCTAGCCATTGTTTGTAACGAACATGGCTAAGTGATCGTAATAAGGTAGGTGTTAATCCCCCTCCTAAAGATCACGTTTGCTAGACCAATTGACGGGTCAAAGTTTTAATTTTAAAAAGTCAAACAGGCAATTTTTCGGAAATATTATACTTTCAGCTTATATATGTTACGAAACATGTTTTGGCACTCAAACAAGTTGGGAATAATGGTTAGAACATGTGAGAACATGTTCGGCTCGTCAATTTCAGTTCTAGGGTCGGTTCGTAACCGAAAGTCGCAAAGTTTGACTTCTGCTTGAACTTTCGAATCTGACCCGATTTATATTAGTTAGCTACTGATCTAAGGTTGAATTATGATCGTAATATAATGTAGCATAACCCCCCTGAGGTTATATTACATGATCATAATTAGAATCCGAGTTTATGCACAAGTTCCGTTATTATGCCATTTTGACTAAAATACCATTTTTACATAAAATAAGGTTTAATCGATAACGAACTTGAAAATGAATTTCCTACTGATGTAATATCAAAAGTAGGATTATTTGGGATGTCAAGTCAGATTGTATACTGAGCTTACGTACAAGTTCTTGTGTTATGTCGATAAATGACGATAAAGCCCTTGTGGCTCATAAAATGGTTTTAATCATACCTTTTCATAACAAATCTTTTACCTACTGATACGTTATATTAAATAACATATCATAATCAGAATCCGAGTTTATGCACAAGTTCCGTTATTATGCCATTTTGACTAAAATACCATTTTTACATAAAGTAAGGTTTAATCGATAACGAACTTGAAAATGAATTTCCTACTGATGTAATATCATAAGTAGGATTATTTGGGATGTCAAGTCAGATTGTATACTGAGCTTACGTACAAGTTCTTGTGTTATGTCGATAAATGACGATAAAGCCCTTGTGGCTCATAAAATGGTTTTAATCATACATTTTCATAACAAATCTTTTACCTACTGATATGTTATATTAAATAACATATCTAAACCAATTAAACTTGATCTTAACATCAGTTTTTACTAAACTTCTCACAAATCGTCATTTTTCGACATAAACGTTGTTTCGACGCATAGTATGATTTTAAACCATATTTATCAACCAAGACTTAATACCTACTGATTTCAAAACTTATTTAAAATATTTTTACAGTAGGTACATGATATAAACTCAGAATCCCAAATAAATTATCATACTATGTGTAAAATGACCAAAATGCCCATTTTGTGCATAGTTTGGTCATAAAAGATGAATTACACATATAATTAATATCTTACTAATATTATATCATGAATAAATTATTTTTCCAGAATATTTATGACTATAACATTATAATACATTCAAGTTCCTTTTATACGTTATATAATTACCAAAACGCTCTTATGAGGCATAGTTTCATTTTAAAACCTTAACGGGCATGTAAGTTGATATCCTACAGATATTACAACTTATTTAATATATAATGGCATATAGAACTTGTCCATGACTTATCCGGTTACCCGATAACGCTTATATACGCACGGTTAAGTATACATAACTACTTTACGGAAATCAACCGAAACGGGTTTAACCTTATCATTTTAGTCTCAAAATCCAGAATGCTTATGGTTTACCCATATTACAAGTCATAGTACTTGTTGGGTTTAAACTACATTCTATCTGATCATCGCTTAATCTAGCGTATTATACCGTTATTGATCCTATACGCTAGTCGGTCTAAGTCTATGACTTAAATTAAGACCGTTAGCATTTAATTGGTTAGCTTATGCCATAATCCAGACTAGAGCCTCCTGGTAAATGCTATCTGCACTTATTTCATTTTGGATACGACTGAGATTTTAGATCTTGCATTTTTAATCAAGACTAGCTTAGGTAAATACTCTCGATTTATTTTCCCTATACGGGCTTGGGTTACAGTAAACTATTATCGCTTGCTCGGAAATGGGATCAGTCGAATGCTGGACTGTGGCTAGTAAATCCGCATATTCCGTTTTAGTCAATTTTATTTGATAACTTAAACATTGGGGGTTAATGACCGTGTCCTGGATATCCTCGGCTCATTACATTAGTTAATGGCCACGACCAAACGCGGGGTGTAGGCATACACCTGACAGATGCTCATGCTAAATTAATTTTACCCACTAGTTGGGGATAACTCCTTCGTGGGTTCATAAGTGGTGTGTACGTTAATCTTGTCTTGGTCTCTGTACTGGGCCCCATATGTATGTACAAACATGTGAATCTGTTAACAAGGTTACAAGGCTGACTTTCCCAAGTTATAAAAGATTTTTTTCGTGCCTTGTGCACTTAAATCCATTTTCAAAATGTTTTCAAATTGAGTTAGTTGGGTGCATTTACCAGCGAAAGCTGACGTATTTTCAAAAGACTAAGCTTGCAGGTACGATACGAAATAGGCTGGAAGCTGCTCGGTAGTGATATAAGAGGATCTTGCAAATCCTTAGATCTGCCCAAAGTCTGTTATACACTTTTTGTACATTTTACGATCCGCCTGTGGATCTTCTGTTACAAGTCGTCTTTATATTATTTTTCGTACTTTGAACATTTGGTTTGTAACAATAATTTAAACTCCAAGATTTCCATTGTGCTGTGTTTAATTGACTATGATGATATCAACTTACGTCACAATATTCTCCACCCGGGCCCACTGGTGTTTGGTTGAAACTACGAGGTGTAACATGAAAAAAAACAAATTAATTATACTATATATGGAATCTATAAACCAACGAATTGAATAACCTGTAATTCTTTTCAAATAACTAATATTATTTATAAAAGTACTTTTGAACTTATAATCCCTAAAAAAATGCAACACAATCTAGTATTCAGTTTTTGAAGATGTATCATGTTTAGATTATAGAGTTTTTCCTAAAAGTTTGTTGGTGGAAAACATATATACCAAACTTCTAAAAAAAGTTTTTTTTATAAAAAAAGGTTTTATGAAATCGAAAATGCTTCTAAAAACGTTTATATAATTTTTTTATAAAAACTAAAATTCCATTTTGTTAAATATGGTATTATATAAAGTTTTTTTTAAATAACCAATTAGATAACTCAAGTGAGTTTGTTTGATATCAATTTACTACCTGCTAACCTATGTAGGTGTGTGCACCTAACCAAGTAAATACACAAACATACAAAATATGAACAAAGCTCATATCAATCCCGTAAGTAAAATGTTTCGAAATTTAATTTAGTCACCAGAACAAATTGGTGAACAATCTTAATCAAACGAATATCAGAGTGAGAATGGTTGGAATATTATTAAACTGATAATAGTGACCACAACGTAGAGAGTCTTGATCATTTGAAATGTGATAGGACACATTATCTTAATCACTTGTATACTAATGCATCATCTACTTGTGTATTTTAATACCCAACAATATTGACCTTGACAACTATCGAGACGTCGACAAAAAAAGTAGGTCGTCACGGTATCTTGGATTTTTTTAAACATTATAGTTTATAAGAGATGACAAAAATACGTAAAATAATTAAAAGTCTGTTGTGAAAGGGGATAAGTGTAACTAATTAGCTATAATTTTGTTAGAATAAAGGTATTAATTGTAATAATATAAGGTGCTAAAATATAATTAGTGTTTAAAAGACCAAGTTACCCTCATTTTAAGGGTGTTTTTATAAATAAAGAGGGAAAAAGTTCTTATTTTTTGGGTATATTAAAATACCTCTATCTCATGTATTATAATATAGTATAGATAATAAGATCATAAATAGAGACTTTTTTTTTGTCTTTTGTGTTTTTTTTACATAGTGAACTTTTGTTGTTTTCCATTTTAGTAACAAAACTTTGATTTCTAATATTTTGCCACAAAAGTTAAATGTGTTTAGTTTTTATTAGTTTTTGTTTTATATTTTTCTCCGGATTCGACCGTTGTTCACATGTTTGGTTGCTACTTAGCATAATATTTGGTGGTCATATTTAGTCTCTTAGTTTTTTTACCCTATCAACTTTCTAATACGTGTCAGTATAAATTCAACCCCGTCTACGTTTTATGTCACATATTTAGCGTTAAAAATTCATGTTTTTAAGTTTTTTTTCTTGACTTTATTCGTCATTTTGTTGCTACTTAACATGATTTTACGTCCACCGCCTCACAAGGCGTGGGCTTAAGACTAGTCATAATATAATTCATATTAAATAATTAAGATATTTATTCAAATATATTGCAACATTTAGTATTACTATATAATTTAAATAATCAAATTAAGTGAAGTAATAATATAATATATATTTATATCAATAATCATGGTTGAAAAAAGTTTTTTTTTTTTGTCAGAGATTTCACTTTGCAATTTAATTGAGTTTATGTGGTTAGGACTTAGGTGCATTATCAATTTTAAAACATAAGAAATGATGTATAACTTATAGTTTATTTCATTACACAATATTTTACAAAACCATTTATTAGACTCACAATATATGTACTTTGGAACCAACCAATGTCAAGGTTAAGTACGTTTGGAACCAAACCATTGTCAAGATTAAGTCCCATAAGGGTTAAGTAAGTCGGTAAGTGTTAGGTAATACTTGTGTATTGTGTAGATGTGACAATTCTATTATACTTAGATTTACTTTTGATATATCGGTTGTGTGTTAATAAATTTATAACACAGGGCGGATCTATGAAGGAGGTAGAGGTAGCTTCTATCCCTCAACCATCAGCGGAACCATCACCAGAGTACTCAATCTAGAACTTTTTCTTAGTTTGACACTTTAAATTATGAACCATCAGAAGGCTGAATAGTGAAGATACAATCTAAATTGTTTTTCCGGTTGTTCTGTGTTTTTGGTAGTCGCTGGCGCCGGCAGAGAGGTCGCATGTAAACTGGAAACGAAAGAGAAGAAGAAAAGAGTTGCATAACTGTGAGCTACTAATAATATGTTTATTAATATTTATCTTTTCTTTCACTTCGATGAGATAACACAGCGGGCTACTAGCCCTACTGTCTAAACTAAACCTCTTCAAGTTCTTTATTTAGTTTCTTTTAAGTTCTTTATTATATTTATACTTTACATTCATTTAACTTTGTTTGTCGAACATAAATTTTTATATATTTACTTTATATTACTAAATAATACATGTTATTTAATTTATATATCTTTTTTTAAACAAACTTTATTAAAACTTGGACCAACAACTGTTAGTCCACACCACAATACAACATACACCAGAAAGAAATTATATGTTCATACAGGCTACATCCCAATTACGCCACTGCTCCCATGTAACTTGCTGCATTTTTGCACGACACCTAACCCAAAGATAGCTCACATGCCTTATTTCCTGTTTAAGATCCTCCAAGTTTGCACCTTTTCCCTTAAAGATCATGTTATTTCTGCGCCTCCACATGCACCATGCTGTGATAAGTATAATAGAATGAATGAGCGTTTTCCATTTGTGAGAACCCTGCAAATAAATATGCAGCCCAATTAAGTCTTGAATTGTGAAAGCGACCAACCCAGAAATCCCTCCCACACCACTGCGCCACATAATCCCAAACCGCATGAGCGAAAGGACATGTCACAAATAAATGCTCGGCTGTTTCATCCTCCACGCCACAAAACCTGCATACAACGGACTCCAACAGGACCCGTCTTCGACAAAGTGCGACCATGGTAGGGATCCGATCTAACCATAGGCGCCACCGAAGAAGATAACTTTGATTGGCACCCAATTATTCCACCCAAAAGCCCTTTCTGAAACTTCATATCTGAACCTTTGCATATGGCGTCTGAGACTTTGAACCGAAAAAAGGCCAAAATTATCCAATGACCAATTCCAAATATCTTCACCGCCCCTTAACTGAACTTCCATCAGAAGTGACACCAATTCCTCCAACTGAAACTTCTCCGCCTCGGTACAAGGCTGCCGAAGCCAGTGAAGTTTTGTGGTAGCGTTCCCATTGATAACTTGCATTCTGTCCGCAACTGAAGCATTCTTGGCATATTCCAAGTTATAAATAAGAAAGAACCTAATATAGAAAGGTTCATCTAACGCCCAGCGATCCTTCCAGAACCCGATGGAACACCCGTTTCCAGGTGTACCTTTGAACTGCAACTGAAGATCCACACCAAACTGTGCCGCATCCCGCCTTACCTTAATCACTTGTTTCCATGGACTAGAACTTGTCATCTATCACGGGATAAAGTTCCAAGCCCTTGAATTCTGGTGAATCCCCAAAATAACCTTCCTCCACAAACAGTCCTTTTTCACCTTGAAGCGTCACCACCACTTCGCCAACATAGCAAGGTGGGCCTCCTTTAGCGACCCAATACCCACCCCACCACAATCTTTTGGTGGAAGGACATTTACATATCATTTCATTTAATCTTTATGACAAAAGATCAAATACAATATCTCTACGTACAAAACATACGAACTGAAGGTCTTGTTAAAAAACGTGTTGGCATTTTCGTAATTATCAAAATTACTCTACAAATGATCTAATAGGGTAATTTTGATATTGTAGAGTAATTTTGTAAAACTATCTTTTAGGGTAATTTTGATCTTTGTAGGGTAATTTTGTAGAGTGTCATAATTACTATACAAATGATCTTGTAAGCAAATTTTGATCTTGTAGGGTAATTTTGTAGGTGTCATAGTTACTTTATAAATGATCTTGTAAGCTAATTTTGATCTTGTAAGGTAATTTTGTAGAGCGTCATAATTACTATACAAATGATCTTGTAAGCTAATTTTGATCTTGTAGGGTAATTTTGTAGGTGTCATAGTTACTTTATAAATGATCTTGTAAGCTAATTTTGATCTTGTAGGGTAATTTTGTAGAGCGTCATAATTACTTTACAAATGATCTTTTAAGCTAATTTTGATTACTCTATAAATGATTTTGTATGGTAATTTTGAATTCTATATTGTTTGATAAAATAATCGAGTAATTTTAGTAATTACCCTAAAAGCACATTTTACAAAATTACCCTACAAGATTTTTTTAGTGTAATTTTCATAATTACCATATGAGCAAATAATTACGAAAATAGTACTGCGTTTTTTTTTTTTTGCTTTTTATGCCTTTGTACGTTTTGTACGATAAGACACTTTGTATGTAAACTTAACTCTAATATATATTTTACTATTTTATTTAGTTGTTTCTCATAACAATATGTAAAAAAATAACAATGAAACTAAGAAAATAAAATTGCGGAGATTTACGTAAACAAATTAACGAGTATTCAATTTTAGTATTTGATAGCGAGTAAGCATACAAAAACTAAAGAAGGGCCTCCTTTTGTGTAAACCATTTAGCTATTATACACTAACAAATGTAAAATATTACTAATATAGCCCTCCGGTTAAAAACTCTTGGTTTTATTATTGCTTTCAATTTTGTCCGTAAAGTGTAAAATCAATGCAAAATTTGTTTTTTCTTTTCTGTTTTATATACTGGATACTTGTAAACAACTATTATGGCACCTCAGGGTTCAATTTTTTTATACTCCTGAACTTTTCTTCTAGTTCTGCCACTGCTATAACCCTCTGTGAAAAAGTCTAAGTACGTCAAAGTCGAACATTTATCGCGATCGTAAATAATAGTTGTTAGCTCTTGTAAATTTGATTATGGGTTAATCAACGTGGTCTACTTTTTTTTATAATACAGAGAAATCACACAAAGGATTGTTTCTAACGAAGAAGCAATTTGGAAGATGTGGTTAAAAAGAACCACAAAATCATGTTATATGAAGATCATAAAAGGAGGAAGATGTGATGGGTGTTCAACTACATATGTGTATACGAAAAAAGTTCTTATAAAGATATATAGGAACACTGTTTTTTAAGTTAGGACTAATGATCCAAACAAAAACAACGAAAGCTACTTCACCATTAATACAATTTTATAGAAAACTAGTGGTATATTTCACGCTCCGTTGTGGGCTTTCAATCGGTAACTGTTCGATTTGGTTTGGTTCGTTACGGTACCAGTACAATTTCAGCACTCGATATAGTAATCAAAAGAGATATGAATATTTGGAAAACGAAAAAATATCGGCAGTCCACTATAGTTTAATATATAAAAAAAAGCTCTATTGGAATGCGCTAGAAAAACTATAAAAATGAATACTCTACCATACCAATTTTGTTCAGATGGTAGTGGTTCAGTATGTCACAGTAAAAACAAAAACAACTATGTAGACACGTTCGAATTAAACTTTCATCAAATCAAATCGTTTACAAACACACACATGTCTAAAGCTATATACAAAATTTTATAAGAAAAAAATGCTTAAAATTAATAAATAATAGCAATAATAATAAAATATCTGAATATATAAATAAATGTTAACAATCGGTGTCATGTGGGCATTTCGTTATAAAAAAATAATTCTTGAAAAAGGAATTTATGAGCAGCTGTAGAAAAATATGAGAACACATGCTAATGAAGGGCCAAAATGAAAAAAAATGTGAAAAGTTTAATGGCTAAATAAAAAAAATGAGGATCATCACTATTTCTCAGCATCTTATGAATTTAGCAATTAGTAATTAGTAATTTAGTAATATTTAGTAATTAGTAATAACTACTGTGCCCTATATGCCAAATTTCCTTGTCATTGATGCATACGTTTTTAGGTTCTAGATTCGTTAGGGATGGCGAACGAACAAAAACTCAACATGCAAACCTGAAATCCAAATCATTCATGAGTATTTAAATATGAGATTAATTTTTAAAAGATTTTATGGGTATGAAATATCTTAAGTAAACATTTAAAGGAGATTATGATTTTATATGTTAAAAAAAATTCTCAACCCAACTTTCACAAATACTTTATTATATATTAGTAAGTAATAAAAAATACAAAAAATATCATCCGAATCTGTTCATATGTATTTTTTTTTATAATCTAAATAAATAATAAATTATAGGAACATGTTTAAATACAGTCTTTTAAAAGCAGGAACTTATAGGGAAGGGTATCAAAGGTTTTTAATTGAACTCATTATAACGGTATTATACCATCTCGTCGAACTCGATGACCTAGATTTTAGTTTTTTTCTTCTAGACTTTTTTCTTGTAGATTTTAGAATTTTTATTTAAATTACTGTATCTTTTATTTAGCATTACGTTTTTTTTTTTATTTTTATCATTGCGACTTTTTCTACGATTCATTATCTATTTTTTTTCTCAGTATTGTGTTATGTTTTATGATTTATTGTGTGTGTTTATACCCTCTTAGAATTAGGAGATTTCATAGAATAACTTAACCCATCAATTATAATCTAACTTTTCCTAGTTTAATGTATACATTATAATTATACATATATACCAATTGTGAGATGTAATCGATTTCATTTAATTAGACTCTCATCTAGCTGCATCTAACATAGATTAGTGCATTATTCACACCCATTATGCCTGCACAAATAACTAAAATATATAGCTATTCTCTTTAATTCTTGTAAATTTTACTTCTTTTTAATTTCTTTCTCTCTTTTTCTTCTACTACTATTATTATAGAGGGACGAGTTATAATTAAAACAACTAAATATTAGGGAACTATTTAAATCTTGAGAACCACTTTATCACCACCAAATATTTAGAAGTAAAATGCTTTACGTAGTCTAGTTCTCTTATAAATATAAAACATGTTAGATATGGGTAAATGCGTTATATGTGTGCTTTCTAATAATGTATTGTGTTCACTAGTTTTTACATTGATCTACATGTGAATACACTTTATTTCTACATACAATATATTCATTGTGAATACTGAATAAGTCGTACTAACGTTGATTATGAAAAAAGGTATCATGTAAAAAATCATTAAACAAATTTTACGGTCTAAAAGTGGTACTTATTTTTATAAATTATTCTCATATTTAGTGGCTATCATATAAAATCCATCAACATATACATACATATGTATGGTTTTATGAAATATCATGGTTTTTATATTTATCATACATACAAGAGAAGAAATCATATACAACAGTTTAAGATTTTAATAACTCTAAGCCCTAACTAAAAAGAATAGGATATAGTGGGGGTTTAAGAGATCAATGTCAAATGGGTATGGGTATGGTTGTGTTGTTATGTGTTTGGATTTGAGGTCATTTGAAATCGGAAAGCCAACCCATCTTCAACTATTGTCTTGTAGCCATTAGGTAGGATTTTCTATTTGTTTTTATGTTGTTGGAAGCTTCCAAGACTTACAAGATTACCTTTTTATTCATTCAAGAGACATAATGATGCCTAGAGATTGTATGATGATAATGATTCAATTTGTGATGATTTCTTATAAGAAGAGTCGATTATTGAATTTATGAAAGAACATACATATTTTTGGCCAAAGGATTTTGAATTTATGGTGAAGATAGTCACTAAGTTAGATAGTGACTTGTTAATATGAGATGTTATAACAAGTTAATAATATATTCTAAGAAAATAATGTTTATCCTCCTTTTCTTTATTTGTTTGATTGTGTGAGTGGGGGAGAGAGAAATGTCAATGCTAATAACTGATTCTATACTTCTATGACGTGTGGTTTGTGGGGATATAGTAAGTGAGCATTTGTTAAAAAAAATATGTTTACTAGTCTATATTGTTATATTTTAAAGATCACGTGTTGAATTCCTTTACAGAACTAACTTTTATTATAATCATTTTAGAGATTTTAAGGAGATTAAATACTAATTTCACTAGAATAGAACATAGAAAAGATGACAAACTTTTGTTAAACTGACTATAGAATAATAAAAAACATCCGATTTTTAAAACGTCAAACATGTAATATTTTAGTTTGATTAAACAAGTCTTCCTTCGATCAAACATATTTTTATTTAATTTTTCTTTTTCTTTTGTCACAACTTTGCGTTAGCATGTTTCATTTCTCTGTTCTTCATCTACTACCGTTCGTCTCCTCAACCTCATCCTCTTCCCTACGAATACCTTCTTTAACATCATATACGAGGCACACAACCGACTAAAAAAGGAAAAGGTTGCTTGTGTGTCAAATTTAATTCATTTTTGAAGCCTCATCTTTTTCCATTTCTGTTTTCTTTGTTATGTGAGTAATTAAGTTGTGCATGTGGTCAATTTATGGTCACAATTATAATTAAATAAAAATATAAAAATAACAATGATACTCTCTTTATATGAAATTGTAGTAACTGTACTCTGTATAAATCCTAACAAAAATAACTTATAATACAACATATGTAATTAAATTGATTCAAACCATAGTTTTCAATAAGAGCCTTAACTGCGTTTTCTTGTATGATTCGTCGTGTGGTCTTCAACGAACTTTTGAATCGCGACTTTTTGTACAATCCGTGGTGTAGGCTTCAACGAGTCTTGAACCATGTCTTCTTGTACAATAATTTCCTACAAAGGAACAAACAAGTGTTGACGGTTGTGATTGATGCATTTGTTCAGCACGTTTCCCTTAAAACAGATTTCGCGCCTCTACTAAAGACACATCTGTCACCCAGGGTACAACAACCAAAATAGTCTGTACTGCTAGAAATGGTCATACGCCCGAGGTTACACAGAATAAAATTACATTTTTACAACTTGTGGAAGAATAACAATACGAAGGTGACGGAATCAGATAGATAAAACTTATCTCTCTGAATACCCAACATATGTGTCTTCAATTATTTTTTCTTTTCCAAGAACTTTCTATGTATTCATGTATTTTTTTTTGTATCCCTTCTCTTTTAGTTTTTTTTAAGATAAGGCACATAGCCTACTATGTATAGAAGAACCATGAGTGATGAAAAGGCTAACATAACTAAAGACATAAAACTCTAACAAATTATTATAAATGAAACTCTACTCAAGAGTTAGTATTTAATTCATGAGATGAAGAGTCTTATTAATAATTATAATTTCACTAAATTATAAATTTACAAAATATCCATTCACTAATTTTCTAACAATCTCCCACGTGAATGGAGATCGTTCAAAACACATCTATTTTAATGGAAATTCGACAACTGAATATTGCTGGATTAGTGGGTGTTCCCTTTGAACTTTCCGTTGTGAAGCATACTTAGCCTCCTAGCGGTGTGTAGACGCGATGTCCTTGAACAAACCCCCATTTATGTAGACGACAATACACTTCACACAGTACTCTCCTTAGCCGGACCATCCCCTCATAGTTGTGTCCAATAATGGTCGTCGAACACTTTCCTAGTTCTGCGAGAGCTCTATGAATTGTGTTCCCAATTCCATTCAAAGCGACCACACTTCTCTCTAATATAGGTGATTCTTCTTAAATCAATAAAAGCATCATGGTTACCATGATTAACCAAAATCATTTACCACATAATATGCTTAGCCTAACAGTTTGTCACTAAATTTCAAGGAATGGGCTAGGACGTATTTAAACACCCTTTTATAGTTTAGGGGGTATATATAACCATATATACTAGCTTATACATATCGGCTATGACCCCGTAGTAATCACCCATAGACATATGAATTAGTTGTCCTATTGAACTCAGATCTTGGGATCTCCAGTCAACTAAGTTAGGTTTCCTTCACACACCCTTTTTCCATTGGCTTTAGTCTCATTCCACAACTTGATCTCTAATACACCCTTTGGTTGTTGGATCCATAACATTATCTTTGACTTTATCAAGTCACCACAAATAACTTTATGCATTTGAGATTAATTGTCATGATGTGTTTTTAACTCGTAAGTTAATTTTGCCTAATGTCAACTTCTAAGACTATAACCTAAGTGGCCACCTGAATCTGGTTATAACATCTGTCTTTGAAAGATACACGTGTCATTTACGGTAAACACATCTCCATTATGCACCACGACCTTTGTTTCCTCCACTTGGTCGTGTTTTTTTAATGTTAGATTGGATTATAAAATCCTTATTTCCAAAATTTTATGATACCAATGGACATCCCATATTTAAGTGTTATTGGATAATATCCAGATGGGGTAATGAGGAAATTGGCGACTCAACGAAATTTACAACCAAATTGAGGAAATTGCTCAAAATAGTTTTCAATGGCGCACTCCTAAGGGTTCAAAATCAATAGCTCGGGTGCCTATAAAGTGGACGAAGTTACCACTTTACAAGCCCAAATGGAAGCCTTAACCACAAAAATAAAGAAGCTTGAATTAACGAAAACAACTTCGGTTATGGCTTGTGAAGGGTGTGATGAACCACATGAAAACTGGAGTTGTATGAAAGAAATGGAAAACCAAACGGAAGTGGTAAACTACCTCAACAACCATCCATGACCATCGGGAGCCACAAGTGTCACATCCCGGCTTTTCCACAGCCAATCCAAACATCGGTGGGCCCGGGTGGGGAATATCGTGACTTAAGTTGATAACATCATTCATAATTAAACACAACACAACGGAAGTCTTGGATTTAAATTACTACTACAAACCGAATGTTCAAAATATCAAAATAATATACAGGCTTGTAATAGAAGATCCACATGCGGATCATAAGTTGTACAAAAGAAAGAATGTAAAACAGACTTTAGGCAGATCTACGATTTGGAAGATCCTCTTATCACTACCGAGCACTTCCAGCCTAGTTTCTTATTGTACCTGCAAGCTTAGTCTTTTGAAAATACGTTAGCTTTCGCTGGTAAATACACCCGACTGACTCATTTTGAAAACATTTAAATAAAATTTTTTAAGTGCGTATTAGCACAAAATCTTTTATAACTTGGGAAAGTTGACCGTCCAACCTTGTTAACAGATTCACATGTTTGTCCATACATACAGGGCCCGGTACGAAGACCAAGACATGATTAACGTACACACCATTTTGGACTCACAAAGGAGTCATTTTTTTCCAACCTTGTGGGTAATGCATTTTGAGCGTATATCGGGTGTACGCCTACACTCGCGCTAAGGTCGGGCCATTATCTATTGTAATGAGTCGAGGATATCCAGGACACAGTAGTTAACCCCTAATGTTTAAATTATCAAACAAAACTGATTAAAACATAATATGCGGATTTACTAGCCACAATCCGGCATTCGATTGATCCCATTTCCGACCAAGCGGTAATAGTTTACCGTAACCCAAGCCCGTACAGGGGAAATAAGTCGAGCGTATTTACCTGAGCTAGTCTTCGTTTAAACGCAAGAGTTATCAACTCAGCCGTACACAAAATCACTAAGTGCAGATAGCATTTACCGGACTGTCTCTAGTTTGGATTATGGCATAAGCTAACCAATTAAATACTAACGGCCGATCTTAAGTCATAGACTTAGACCGACTAGCGTACATGATCAAAACGTATAACGCTAGATTAAACGATTATTGGATAGAATATAGTTTAATCCCGACAAGTACTTTGACTTGTGTAATATTGATAAACTATAAACATTCTGGATTTTGAGACTTAAATGACAAGGTTAGACCCGTTTCGGTTAATTTTTATAACTAGTTACATATGCTTAACCGTACGCATATCAGCGATATCGGGTAATCGAATAAGTCATGGACAAGTTCTATATGCCATTATATTTTATATAAGTATTAATATCAGTAGGATATCAACTTATATGTCCGTTGAGGTTTTAAAATGAAACTATGCCTCATAAGGGCATTTTGGTAATTCCATACCTTATAAAAGAAACTTGAATATAATTTAATGTTATAACCATGAGTATTCTAGAAAAATAAATTATTATGATATAATATCAGTAGGATATTAATTATATGTGTGATTTATTCTTTATGACCAAACTATGCACCGAAGGGGTATTTTGGTCATTTTACACATAGTTTATAAATTATCTGGGATTCTGAGTTTGTATTATATACACACTGTAAAAATATTTAAAATAAGTTTTAAAATCAGTAGGTAACAAGTCTTGGTTAATAAATATGGTTTAAAACCATACTATGCGCCGAAACGGCGCTTATGTCGTAAAATGACGATTTGTGTGGTGTTTAAAGAAAACTAATGTTAAGGTCAGGTTAACATGTCTTAGATATGTTATTTTGTATAACATATCAGTAGGTAAAAGATTTACCTTAAAATATGTGATTAAAACCATTTTATAAGTCACAAGGGCCTTATCGTCATTTATCGACATAATATAAGGACTTTTGTTCATAAACTCAGTTTATAATCTGATTTGACATCCCAAATAATCATACTTAAAATATTACATCAGTAGGAGACTCATTTTCAAATTCGTTATCATGTAAACCTTATTTTATGCAAAAAGGGTATTTTAGTCAAAATGGCATAATTACGGAACTTGTGCATAAACTCAGATTCTGATTATGATCATGTAATATAACCTCAGAGGGTTATGCTACATTATATTACAATCATAATGCAACTTTAGATCAGTAGTTAACTAATCTAAATTGGGTCAGAATCGAAAGTCAAAGCAGAAATCAAACTTCACGACTTTCGGTTGCGAACCGACCCTAGAACTGAAATTGACGAGCCGAACATGTTCTTACATGTTCTAATAATTATTACCAACTTGTTTAAGTGTCAAAACAGGTTTCATAACATATATAAGATCAAATTATAACATTTCCGAAAACTGGCCTGTTTAACTTTTTAATATAATAACTTTGACCCGTCAATTGGTCTAGCAAACGTGATCTTCAGAAGGTGTCCTTTATAGGGACTAACACCTACCTTATTACGATCACTTAGCCATGTTCGTTATGAACAATGGCTGGACCATAATGGTCTTAACCTAAAGTCAAGGCATTTTCCATAAAACGCTTGACTTTTGGCTATAAAAGCCTATAAACTAAAATGCAAGAGGAAAGAACACTTACTAGTGGTTCCTAGGATGCAATAGAACTAAGTTGGATGCTCCTTTCAGTTAGGAACTTCCAGAGGAGGGAAATAGAGTTGTGAATGAGAAAGGTGCAAGTTCAAATGGTGAATCTTGGCACCTATTTATAGTTGGAGAGCTTGAAGGAGGTGATACCAGGTGTTAAGGGGTGTAAGAGGAAGCTTACAAGTATCCTAAAATGTGGCATAGCAGTTTGGGAATCCATAGTTTCAAATTCATGGTTTTTGGCAATTTGTGTGGAGGCCAAGGAACTTTTCTACAGACACAGGCCTCTCGTGCCCCGCGAGAGGCATAAGCCTTCCCTCTCGCGCCCCGCGAGCGCCCCAAGGAGTTTCAAAGTTTGACACGTTTAGCCCCTTAACTTATAAAGCCTTCTAAAACACCTTTTTAGCATATTTAGCCCTCCGTAACCAATATTTGGCATACTCGGGAGTATGGCCGGACATTGTCGAGCTCTCGGTTCGTTAAAAGGTCACCCAGAGGTATAAATTAACATGTTGACACTTTTAACCCCTCCATCATCCAACTTTCACATATTTACGAATTTATTTCCTTTTGTCCAACAAATGGGACATATGAGAGTTAGGATTTTGTAAAGGATCACTCAAAGGCTCATTATGATATATGAGAGTTAGAACTTCATAAAGGATCACTCAGAGGCTCATTATATGCATGTTGACATATCAGTCACTCAAAGGCTAGGCATGTTGACATATTAGTCACTCAGGGGCCAAGTTTAAGCATGTTGACATATCAGTCACTCAGAGGCTAGGCATGTTGATATATCAATCACTCAAAGGCTAGGCATGTTGACATATCAGTCACTCAGAGGCCAACTCTAAGCATGTTGACATATCAGTCACACAGAGGCTAGGCATGTTGACATATCAGTTACTCAGAGGCTGTTGTTTGAGCATGTTGACACCTTTAGTCCCTATTAGTCTTTAATATACTAAAATAAAAAAATACAACACGTGTCACTATACTATTGGACACGATTTTTACAAGGTGTTACAACAAGCAACTCCTACAACCCCGAGTGGCGAAATTATCCCAACTTTAGTTGGAGAGAATCAGGAGGTAGCAACCAACAAAATCAAAATCAACGCCTCAACTTTCAACAACAACCCCATAATGAGCAACAAGGTTATCCACAACAAGAAGAAGGAGGAAGAGAAAGACTTGAGGACTTCACCACTCGTCTTTTCTTTGAATCCGATAAACTTTACTCAGAAAGGTTCCTACAAACCGAAGCCAGAATTAGGAACCAACAGGCTAGTATACAAAACATTGAAAAACAAGTAAGCCAACTCGCCCAAGATTTTTCCAAAAGACTACAAGGTGCCTTGCCTAGTAATAGTTAACCAAACCCAAAAGCCTAAGTAAACATCATTAATTTAAGAAGCCGGGGAGTAGGTCCTGATAATGAAACTACTTCACCTCAAAACACTCAACAAACTAGCCAACCCACAAACACACCCTTAACTAATAGCTAAGAAAATACTCAACCTCAAAATACCGAACCAACCAAATCACCATCGGTACCCTTACCCTGGCCGTTTACTTCGACAAAAGACCGACGAGCAATTCACCAAGTTCGTAAACTTGCTAAAACAACTTCACATTAACATTCCTTTTGTTGAAGTCCTAACGACAATGCCAAAATACTCAAAATTCATGAGAGACTTTCTCACTCACAAAAGAAAGATTTAATTAATTCAACAAGTCAACCTAAGTAATTACTGCTCGACGACACTCCTCAACAAACTCCCTTAAAAGAAGATTGATCCCGGAAGCTTCACCATTCCTTACTCCATAGAGGATCTCCAATAAGCAATGCGCTTGCCGACTTGGGGGCTAGCATTAACCTAATGCTCCCTCAATGTTCAAACGACTTGGACTAGAGAAGCCACATCCTACGAGGATGAGCATCCAACTGTGGATGGGTCGGTAAAATATCCTCAAAGTGTCATTGAAAATCTATTGGTAAAGGTTGAGAAATTTGTTTTCTCGGCAGACTTTGTAATCCTTGATATGGAAGAAGACACCTAGATCCCACTCATATTAGGAAGAGCATTCCTTGCGAGCACACGAGCCATGGTGGATATGAGTGACGGAAGACTAACATTGAGGGTTGGCGATAAGGAAATGAAGTTTAAAGTAGGATAACGCGTAGAAGATGACCCGGTCAACTACATTTGACCAACTTTGGGTTTAGCCAAGGACCCTCATAATGTGGCGTACCAAGGAGGCATTTCATGGACTATCCAATAAAAAAAGTTTACTTAAACATAAGTTTTCAATTTCAAAAAGTATGGCTTCCTTTTGAAAAAGAATAATTGTGTTTAAGATTTAGTTTAAACTATTAGTTAATGCTTTTATTTTCAAGTTTTCTATCTGTAGGAATAAGATACACACAAAAGGAGATGGGAGCTAACCAAAGGGCGTTTAAACAGAACCCCATGCACGTACATGGAAGACCGCTGACTCAAAATCTTTATTACAGTAAGTGCAACACTAGGCCGTGTAAGGTTCATGCACCCGTACCTCAAGTCAGCATAAAACAGTTTTGTCTCTGGAGCTGTCACATGGGGTCGTGTCTCTTAGACACACCCCATACCCATCTTCTGGAAAAAAGTTTCATTACTAGAAGTTTTTACACGGAGCCGTTTCTACCTGGCACGCCCCCGTGTCTGCCTTCTGAAAATTTTGACAGAAACCATGGTATCGGCACTTTTCACACGGGGTCGTGCCCACCTGGCACGCCCCCATGCCCAGTGTCTATTTTTTTGATAAATTTGTTGTTTTTAACTCACATCTACACATTTAATCAAATCTAACCCATTTTAGGCACATTGAGGACAATGTGTAATTTAAATGGGGGGTGGGGAACTTGAATTTGTTTGTCCTAAAACAATCCTTACACAAAACTCTACTTGGAACCGTTAAAACATCCCAAATCCTTTTTAGGTTATTTTGTCTTGTTTTTAGTTTAAGTTAGAAAACTAAGTTCTAAAATTTTGTTTTTACAAGTTTACAACCGATAGCACCATGATTTTAAAAAGGCATAACAATCTTTTTAAAATTTGATTGTATATATATGTTCACACTTTTTACCCTTTCCCACAAATTGTGAGTTTTGAGCCTTTACCGAGCATTCAATATCATATCTTTACTAAATACTCACTTTTCATTTCTTGTGTGATAGCCCACACGGTTCTTACAAATCTAGAACTTTACAGACAATACATTCTCTGTCCTTACCGACTAATCCAAGTAAGTAAATGATTGGAGCATTAAGACTATAAACTCTTTTTCGTTTCAACCTTATTTTCTTTTCTTCTCGTTTTTTATCCCCCCACCAAAAACATAAAAAATCCCTTGGTTAACCATTTTGAGCCTAAAATCTTACATTTTCAACCCGTAAAATACAAAATTTTGCATAAATCACCCATCACCCGAGTCCTTTTTATTTTTACACCCTTTATTTTAGTAAAATTCGCATTTTGGAAAATATAAAATATGTGACTTACTCTCTCTTGTGAACCTTATTCAAAAAAAGAAAAATGTCTCTCGTTGCTTGAAATAAAATAAGCATTTCTTGCTTATAAGCCTTTAGTTTATACCTAGTTAGAAATAAACAAATTTTCAAAAAAAAAAATAATAATAACCTGACATTTTACGCCTTTAGCCATTTTTCAAATAAAAACACCCTACCCCTTGATATTTACAAAGATTATGTCAAAAAAGGAGTAGGTTTGATTACTTGTCAAGCATATGGTAGGAGTAAGTTCTATACCGGGACCGAGCATTTCACTTATACAATTTCGGTCGAGTGTTGAGTGGACACTTGTGAGGTGTGTGAGTTTGTATATAGCTTAATGAAATTTTAAAAGGCAAGTTATGCCAAAAAAATATTTATTTTTCTTGAAAAGAGTTCTAAATAAATCATTTCGAATAGGATTGTAAATATATAAAAACAAGAATAAAAAGAACTTGAATTCCCGACACTCTAAAACAAGACTCAAAAACTTCTTCCCTACTTAATCCATTTGGGTGTGTAAGCAATATTAAAGAGTTTTGCTTGAGAACAAGCAAAGATTCAGGTATGGGGTATTTGATATGCACCAAATGCAACATATAAATTATATCAAATACGGTTTAAAATCAACCCTTTTATGTACCAATGTTGGAAAAAGTGTGTTTCTTTTTACACTTTTGATTTTCAGGATTAGAAGAGCTTTAATATACAAAAAGGAACAAATTAATGACAAAAACCACATGAATACAAAAGAAGTGTAGTTGATACATCATGCCGACCCTCCGAGCTTCACCCCAAGACCAAAAACAATAAATCAGAATACAAGCACGGGGCTGTGCCACCAAGGCATGGGCCGTGCCCCACTCCAGATTCGAAGAAGAACAAGACAAACAGAAGAAGATAAGAGAAACGGGGCCATGTCCCATGCACACGGGTCATGGTCAACTCCCAGATATGTAGAATCTTGGATAGTACAACAAGTACAAGTGCCACAGGGCCGTGCCATTAACACAACTCATTAAATGAAGATAAAGAAGAAGGAGGCACGGGGCCGTGTGAGCAGTCTGTTTCCAGCTATATATATGGGTGCTTGGTTCAATTGCAATCCATCTCTTGGCAAACCACTTCTCTCACACCTGCTACCACTCCACCACCACAATACCGCCATCATCAACCACATTCCTCCATCATCCATCTTTAGAGTGTGTAGCAGTCTCGGGATCCAAGATTGATCGTAAGAGTTTTTGTCAAACAAAGGCCATACTTGGCTAGTCTCTTACATCACTTGGTGAAGATAAGTCTTTTATGTATTACTTTTGATTTCCAAGCTTTGGTTAACTTTTTAATTGGATTTGTATTAATAACTTTAATAACTAGTTTTTAATATTGAAAATGAATTTTATTCTATCATCTCTTCATGTTTTGTTGATTCATTTATTCGTATCTTTATGGTCTATATAAATCATATTAACTGCCTGAAAGGGGGTTAGAAGGGTGATTTGGCAAAAGTTCTTTCCTCGTTCAGTGTATAGATCCTGTGAGGACTTGATTCAAGCTTATTAGGACTTCCTTTGAGGCAGATAGCATCAAATTAGGGGAAGTAAGAAAGACTTGAATCCCTTATAAATAAACTACTATTAAAACTTTAAACCGGCCTTGCGAGACTGTATCCCTGCTAACTCAGACCAATATGATCGAGGGTAGCGTTATCTCCAAAAGAGGGACATGTCACATTTTGCATTAGTAACTTAATTATTTTTCAATATTCCGACCTTGCGAGAGTGTATCGCTACTGAATCAGACCAATATGGCTGAGGGTAGCATTGCCTCCAAAAGAGGGACATGCCACTATAACTAAGATATTCTCTTAATAAAAACCCAAAGTGCGGAAATCATCAAATGATACGTAAAAGATGAGCCAGAACCAAGTGATTCTATCTTGTCTATTTTTGTCTTTTATTATTTTAGTTTCTTTCTTTATTTCAATTACTAAAAATCTTTTCTCAAGATTTGGTTAGATTAGACATTGACAATATCCCGGTATTAAAAGCTCTTGTGTCCTTCGACGACCTCGGTATCATAACATCACTATACTATGCCAACGATGGGTGCACTTGCCCTAGCGTGTTGTAGAGAGTGATAGTGCTATATCGTGTTTTATAAATTTAAAGCTTAATAAATGAGTAAAAGTGCTTAAAAATATATAAAAAAAATCATACACCCTCCACTAACGTCAGAGTAGAAATTGTGGTGGTGGATGGTTGTGATGAAGTAGTGGTTGTGGTTTTGATAGGAGATGTATCAGGAGTTTCATTATCATCATCTTGGACAATGAATTTAGTTCTCCTGGTTTTGTTTGTGATTTTTGTGTTTTTGGTGGTGGCTGTGGAAGTGGTGTTGTAGATTTTCTCTTGTGGATAAGAAGTCCTTTGGGGGACTTGTGTGTTGGTGGTGGTGGTGAGGTAGTTGTAAGCACTGTTGTCACTTTTGTAGTGGCAACAACTGTTTGGACAATGGGAGCAGTAGTTTGAGTGGTTATGGGTATGGCAGTGGCTTGGATAGGTGCAACAGTGCTTTGAGTAACCTTTGTTGGAACCTCTATTGAAGAACCTTGGGTATCTAAGATATATTTTCTTTCAATAATTTCCTGCATTGTGATTTGCGTATTTGTTCCCTTATATACCTTTTATTTTGCTTTTCCACATCTTTAGCAATTTCTTCCTATCTTGCCCTTTTAAGTGAAGCAATGTAAGACATTTTTTCAGCCTTTTTGACCTAGGGCAGGAGCTTCCTCATATATTCTTCTTCATTCCCTTTTCTGGCATCATCATACTTAGTGAGAGTGAGAGCTTTACTAGTGTTTTCAAAAATAAAGTCTTTTATGGCTTTAACTTCTGCCTGTGTATCTTGGTACTTAGCATCCACTGTTTTTCTTTTTAGCTCTGCTTGCATGGCATATCTTTCTTCTGCAGCCTACTTTTGAGGATGTAGGAATCGTTGAACGAGGACCCATATTTCTTTTGCAATGTCTGCATATGAAGGAGGATTTCTTGAGTTTTGGATCAAAATTTCATCATGTCTTTGATCTCTCCAACATATGTTTCTAAATTTGCAACCCTCTTCGTCAATTACTGATAGTTTAATCCATCATCTGAATTAACAGGATTATCTGAATTCCCACCAGAGGTGGTTAAACTTGGTTTTAGACCAAGTGCCCCTTGTTCTTGGTACTAGGGACTTCCAACTAGTGTAAAGACTATTGTCTCAACACTTGTTGCCTTCAAGGGGGTCTTAATGATGTTACCACTGTCCAACTGTCAGATTGTTGTCTCAACAGTTGTAGTAGTTGCCCCACTTGAAATACTAACATGTGTCTCTTTGGACACAAGCGGTGTTGCCTCCTCTGCGTGTGGTATAGCAATGATCTTTGTTATTTGTTGTTTAGAGGAACTAGGTATATGCAAGTCAGATTTATCAATTGCATCAAATAATTTTTGTAAGGGTAAAAGGAATGTTGAACTAGGTGGAGGTGTGGAAAGAGGAGTAGCCCTAGGAGAAGGGCTTGAGTAGAGATATTCAAATGGATATCTCCCCCTTGATTTGCGTCTATTGTGAGGAAGTAACAATAGACGTTAGTTGTATTTGTGTCATAGTAGGTATCTCTGGCATCTCAACCTCTAGAGATCATTTCTTTTTGGTTTTTCTTTTGGATTTGGGGATGGAAATGAAAGTGGTTTGTATGGAAGTATCTGGTGTGGGTTCCACAAAGCTGGGTTGTGCAATATGGCCACAAGGAGAAGTGGGCTCAGCAACAGATGTTGTAACACTTTCCGCCTAGTTTTCCAAAATATTTTCTTGTACAACATTTTCCTAGCTTTTGGCCATCATGCGTGTAAAAGTTTCATTTGAAAGACTATTATTTTAAGTGCTTCACCTTGGTCAAAAATTTTTTTCTTAAAACTTTTTTAAGGTAAAAGCTTAACAGTCTTGGATATATGAGAAAAGGGTTGCCAATTCCTCTCTTGATTGCCCTTAAATTTACTACCAAATCTAGAAACAGTATCTGGGATAGCTTATGGTTTGAAATTCTCAAAATAGGATACCCCAGGTACTGAGTTTTTATGGGTATTTCATTTAAAGCATTGGTTTTTGCAGATAGGTAGACCAAGAGAGTATGGAAAAAGAATTTCATTTCAGGTGGGAACTTTGGTTTGAAAAGTGTTGTTCCCACCGTTTGACCTTCATAGTCTTTTTCTATAAACTCAACTTGTAAGTCATTTTTGGGGTAAGATTCCATACCTATCATATTCTCTAATTGAAACATAGTAGAGATGGATTCTGCGGTGATTTCCACGTGTTCATTTTTTTATGGTTGAGGTTATGAGAAAGTGATTTTTGTTTTGAAGTATAAGTTTTGCATTTGCCCAAAATTCTATGAGAGTAGAAAGATAGATGGAGCATTTGCGGTGAGAATGTAAAGATATTTGGATGAATTACTGATGTCGATGATGGAGAGAAAATTTGTATTCTTGTTATGCTTTACAGATACGGCAAGTAGTTGTGAGTGGTTTCAATTTGAGGGCCATGCTTACTTTTGTTCAAATCTTTTGAAAATCTTTTATCCAGATGGTCTGTTGATTGAAAGCAGAGTTTGATGGAAGAAAATTCGGAGTTGTTCTATTTTGAAATGCTTTTCAATTTTTCCATAATGAAGGATATAAGTAAACTTTGTTTTTCATGGGTTTTTATAGGGCTGGTGGAACAGGAATGCCAGCGTGGACAACGGTTACCTTTTAGTCCACATGGTCAAGATCAAAACTGTTTATCAGCAGTAAATGAAAGTGCTCTTAACCACTGGAAAATATAATTGCTTTTATTTGAAAGTCAAATAATTTCTCCTTAACCTATAAGTACAAAGGTAAAATAGTATAAAAGAGGTTGGCTACTGGCCGGGATGTAGACCAATTATATTGTAGTACTGTTCACCAGGTTTGGTAATTGTAATAGATATAATATAATATAATTTTTCATTCAAGCACTCACTATACATTAGACTATCTCTAATTCAAGGTTAAAATTCTTACAAAAATTGTTGTCACATCATCTCACCATTCACTCTCTTTTCTATCACTTTATTCATTTAAGAACTCACTACTCAAAAACATCACTATTCCTCCGCAAATGTATGCATTTAGCCAAGAACTGTTCTACCCCTCTCTACTTTCTCCCTTCTTCAATTTATCATCCATGTCACAAATATAACTCAAAGAATTACATTGGGTTTGATATTAGAATACTAACATTTGCATATCGTTTTTATCTACGGTAACTCTGTTTTTTATTTTAATTTTTACCTGTTATTATAAATAATATACGCTTTTAAACTGATATAGTTATTTTTTCTTTTGTAACTTTCGGTCGTTAGTTTTTATTTTTATTTTTTTTATTTTATAAAAGCTAAATATGCGACTACATTTAATTTTTTTCTTGACAACCGGTATAAATTTGATTGAAAATAGAGTTGTATTTAAACTACTGGTATAGTGACAAACCGAGCCAGTACATACTAAACAAGACCTACACGATACCAATGTTATTGGAGCAGGTAATGGTATTCTTTATTACAGTCTTCAATCGATGTAATACCTGACTTTGTTTTTTAGGTTACATCATACAAATTTTATGCAATACAATTGTTGTAAATAAATTCTTTTAGTCGTCAAAACCGAGCTTTACAATTTTTAACATCCGCGTCTCAACATGTGGGTTTCACCCACTAAATAAACGGACCACGGTTGCGTTTATTTATATTTACTCGGGATTCTGTATAAGTTTTATTGATAACGGAGTGGCATTTGAAATAGTTGTATGGTGAAGAACCGAATCAATTCTACTGAAAACTAAATCGATATTTGTTTTATACTTTTCAATTCATGTAAATATGACTTTATTTATTAGGTACATGATACACTTATTGTGTAACAAAATTTTTATAAATAAATTTTTTTTATAGGCATCTGCACCAAATCTTACAAATTTAACATTCTAGATGCAAGGTGTAACTTTAACCCACTAGTTATGTTTCATGCATAGTTCTTTTTGTTGTAAAACAACAACCTATTAGCAACTAGTATACAAACTATATAAACAGACGAACAAGGAGCACATGATTATAGAGAGAAACATAGAATGTAGAATTCTTATTCATTGAGTTGTGAACATGCAATACAAAGAACCTCTATATATAGTGTTCTTATATTAATACAAAAGACACGAAGAGACGGGAGTTATAATGTTACATTAATACAAAAGACACAAAGAGACGGGAGTTATAAGGTTACATTAATACAAAAGACACGAAGAGACGGGAGTTAGAATGTGGATAGTCACCATAATATAGTTTATTTATAACACTCCCCTTGACTATCCACGTGATAAAAGAAAACAATGTATAATACGTTTGGTGGTGCTGCCTCATTAAAAACCTTGCTAGGAAAACCCAGTGGGACAAAACCTAAGCTAAGGGAAAAAGAGTACCGCGTGTATTTTCTCCCCCTAATAATTTTGGATAAGATATCTTGCCTCATTAAAAACCTTACTAAGAAAATCCAATTGGATAAAACTTAGTGAAAGGTAAAAAGTGCAACTTATGTAAAACTCCCCCTCAATATAATATGTATCATTTCAAGTAACAAGTGCCAATCTTCTATGAAAGTTGTTGAAAAACTTTTGTAGTGAGTGATTTGTCGCTTGATGTGCAATCTATTAATGAACTTGATGTATGATCTTCATGTAAAACTTTAATTGCCTCCTCTTTGTTAGCCGATACCATAAGATCCATGAATGTGTTTTGTTATATTCCCTACATTTACAAAACTAAACAAACTTGATGATGGGTTAGTATAATATGAACTCATACCTTTCGTACCATAAGGTATATAAAATATATGTTGTACACATTATATTATCTTCTAACTGTACACGAGTTATATTCTGTTAATGAATTTCATGATATATGTTCGTGTATAACTAGCAAGATATATTAATACAATAGTAAAGATGGTACTTCTAGACCAAAGATTTTTGTTTTCCTTTTTATTTTCATTGGAGATGATAGAGCTATTTTGTATATCAACTACTTGGACATCATTAAATGTACTTAGACCCATAAGCTTTGTCCATATGAAAATGTCCACCATCTTTTAAATGTATTATAATATTGATGAATAATTATACAAATGTCTTTTCTACATATCGAGCCATAAATTTGCAATACCATCTTTAATCTGCAAATTCTTGTTTTAATATTTGAGTTCATTTTGATCTCTTCAGGAGAGATACAATGACATCATCAACATATATTGTTATACTTGAAAACCTCATATTGGTCTTTTAATGAAAACAAATGGACCAACTACACAATATATATTTCTATTTTCTGAGCTCATTAGTAAGTCGATTATACCATATTCGACTCGATTATTATCATCCATACAAATCTTGTAAACTTTGTAGAACATTTCTTGAGGTTTATATATCAATGCTTCGACATTTACAATCCACCACAAATTTCTTTCAATCTTTACATATATATGTATATGTGTGCACTCTTTAGGAGTTTTGTCACATTAACTTTCTCATTTAACATATTGATTTCTATATCATATGTTCAAATTCATATTGTACCATCTCTTTATTTATTGAGATATCACAATTAGCACGTACACGTTTTCCATGTATGTTTATTGATGCATAAAAAAAATTACATCGTCAAGATGTTTCAATTCACCTTTAGGGCACTCAATTGCCTTACGAAACTCACCAAGAGTTCTCGTTATATTCAAATATGAATATGTATACAACGATCATATTGTTCTCGAGAACTTACTTTACATGAATTTCATAATTTAAATTCTTTAGGACTTTTATGTAGCTTTCAGTTTCAAGTGATACAAAACATTCATCAGATGCATATCAATTCTCTCTCTATATTACCAGACTAATTAAATACTAAAAAGCTATTTCATCCACTGGAGAATATGTCTCCTCATAATTAATCATAGGTCTTTGCAAAATCCTTGTGTCATCAATTGTTGATCCACATAAAAGACCTAATTATATTAAATATATTTTACAACTTCTTTTGTATGGATTGTTGGTCCAGAAACTTTCCATGTCATTAGAGGATTCAACTCTACCTTATTTGCGTCTTTATATTTTGGTCAATTATTTCTATATTTACATTCATAGGCAGATCTCATATCTTGATCCTCGTCATTTAATCATTTTAAGCGCTATATTATATACAAAAGTATAACAACGTCGATTTTATTTCGATTCCATACATATCTTAGACATGATACAACTTATTGAGATCTCTTTATTTTCAGGTACCTGAGGTTCTTCTTGAACCATCATGTCTAATGTCTCTTCAGATGATCTTATTACTATAACCTCTACTTGACCATCTTAATTACTTGCTCCAATTTTCGAAGAATTTTATTATTGGAATCGACTAGTCTACCACGCTTCAGGCGTGCAATAGACTCATTACAAAATATATGGTTGTCCTCTTTGGACACAAATATAACTGGAGCATAAGGAGTTGATTATGTGACTTACTTAGTCACTCTATTTAGGTCATTGAACTTGTCTAGTAATTTGGTTATTAATAATGGTAAATGAATTATCTTTTGAACTTCCGATTCACCGTTTATAGTCTGAGGATCAAGATAACATGATAATTCATTCCACGTTTCACTTTCCAACTGCTTGTTATCTCCCCCAAATGTTGGGAACATTCATTCACTGAAGTGAAAACCAACGAGCCGTAAGCAAATCTCTCACCAATGGTTTTAAGTATTTAATCATAGACTATTTTTACCCAACATATATTCTCAACCCTTTTAGAGGTCCTAGCATTGTGCTAGTGGTGGATCAATATTATATATACCGCACAACCAAAATCTTAGAAGGAACACATTTGGATCCTGACAAAAAACCAACTATAACGGGGGAAGTATGATGACATATTGACTTGATGTGAATTAATGTTGTACATGTGAAATCACATGTACCCAAATACAAATATGAACTGTTGCTCTTATGATCATTGGCTTTGCAAATAATTGTGAACGTTTACCAATCCGGATTAATATGCTTGCTATCACATTAGTTAAGCCATAATCACACAAACTTCAGGTTGTGGATTTGATAACCATTTAGACGATGCATCGATTTAAAAACACTAAATGGTATCATGTTGGGATATACATATCCTTTAATCACTTCCAGAATATTTAGAGATGCACACCCTCCATTATTTGGTAAATATAAAATTTCTCTTGAGCGCATTGCATGTTTATTATTAGCTTGAAGAATCTTCTAGTTCTTCATTTTCACATCATCATTGACTCGGTGTGGTCTAACCGGTCATGCCAATTAAGTAAATAATCATGATACATAAACTTCTGGTTTAAGATCGCATGTGTATTAGGACAATGCATTATCATTGCAAACTATCATGTTATATAACTTTTATCCTTTTCACATTTTGTTCTCATATAACCACTCTCTTAATTTGTTATTTCTAGTAGCCAATCTCATTATTAACATCATTACAATTATCATGGTCGATCTAAAATCACATTCGATATAAAATCACATTCACTTCTAGAATGTAGGTGAACCGAAACACCATTCAATATAAAATCACATTCACTTCTAGAATGTAAGTGAACCGAAACAAGCTTTATAGCTTTTTATTCATTACTCGGTTACACCAGATATAAAATCATTTCAAACTTTTCATACTCTCTAATGATATTGCTACTTGAGGAGCATATCTCACGTGTGATAAATGGAAAATTTATATCCACTTTTTCTACATACATAATTCTCTTTCATGATAGTAGTGATAAACCAGAACATTGGTTTTGTTGTTATATTCAATGATATCGATTATATAAACGAGGCACAATGTAAAATCAAATTATACAATATATGACATTATAACATTGTTATGATATTATAAAAACAAGTTATAATAAAATTTTATGCATCAACATATCATACCATTTATAAACAAATATACATAAATCTATCAAAACATAACCCGATGAGATGCGTATCACTCTACCTTGAACACGATAGATACAAACAAACAAATATTTCAATCAAATTCCCAACATATAATAATTATTATTTCCAAACAATTATTTCTTTATAATCTTTATAATAAATTAATCATTAATATATTCTACTTAAAAACATATCGAGAAGTATCTACTTAATTTGCAAAAAGTATCTTTTCTAACAAAAACATATCACATATTCAAGTCTTATACAGGTGTTTACGATGCATAAACTTTTAATGATGTTAAAATACAAAGATAACATCCAGAAATATCATGTAAGAAATAAAAGGGAGGATAAAATCAATTAATAGCAATAGAGTGACCTGAATTCATATTTTTTAAACCCAAACGATTAACAGAGAATGATATGATTTCCACTAATTTAATCAAGAAATCTAACATATAAAAACATAACCTCATTCTTTTTATAAGAAGAGAAAATCAAGAATAGTGAAACAAAAGTAACTGAAAATATGTCTTCATTTATCCTCTTAAATGATCTTATCTTATTAAGAGTGTGTGTGTATGTGTATATATATATATATAATATCTTTTTAAAAATTGTCATTGTTTTATTTGTGAGATTTGTACGCGGTTTAAATCCACTTATGATTACAAACAAAAATAACATCATCATATCATAAAATAAGATTATTTTTTAGTTATTATCACAATATTTAAATAGGTAATTATTCCTATAAAAGTAATACAATATATTCGGAATCAATAAAATGTATAAAATAAGAACTATATTGTATATATTACTCTAGTAGTAATTTTATTCATCATTTAATTATAATCAACCGCTAAAAGATCATGATATATTATATTAAATTAATATTGATAATCAATTTATAAAAGCATCAATTACACAAAAACAAAAAAAAATTATAGAACATATTTTAACTAACATTTTTTTCAACTATATGGCAACAACATGTTCATCATAATAAGTTACAAGGAGAGAGTGATGCATGTTGATAACCAGTTATCATATCATATTATACACATTATTAAAACAATATATATTAACTATATACATGAAGGAAAAATCAGCAATACCAATATATGTGACTTATTTAATCCAGATCCAAAATTAAGTTAGATGATTCAAAATAAACTAAGAATAAAATATTCAAAAGAAATACATATATTTTTTAAGTTAGATCGTCAAATTAGCTAACCCTATTTTTCAATCATGGCCCATTTGCCCATTTTAGTATTCTTAACTCTCACATAAGCCGTTTTAGCGAGTAGAATTTCCAAGATCAACAACCATTATAGGGAAAGCTTATACATGCACTTTGTAAACCAAGTAGGTAGTATTAATGATAAATTACTAACCCGGAACCAAAACAGAATTTCCCAATATAATGTTTTAAATATTTAGAAAATAATTGAATGGGCATTTGTTGCCTCTCTACGTCTCCAACTTTCTATCGCTGAAGTGCAACCCATCTTCTCTTTTGATTCGTCAGTTTCTTTCTCATAGGTGTGAAAAATTAATTCCGGTTGGAAATTAATCCACATTAAAGTGAAGGCGGCCAAAAACATCTAGCACTCTCGTGCTGATAACGTGTTGTAAAACAATAACCTATTAGCAACTAGTATACAAACTATATAAACACACGAACAAGGAGCATATGATTATAGAGAGAAACATAGAATGTAGAATATTTATTCATTGAGTTGTGAACATGCAATATAAAGAACCTCTATATATAGTGTTTTAAATTAGAGTAAATTGCACAAAACATCCTTTATGTTTCCTCAGACTTGCAGGTTCCAGCCTTAATGTTTAAAACTTGCCAAAAACAACCTTTACGTTTATTTTTGTTACCAGTTCAGTCCTTTCTGACTAACCAAGTTAATTATCCTAGTTTAATTCCCTCACATGCCTAACATGTGAGGGTATATTTGTCATTTTAGGTTTGTTTTTTTTTTTTCTACAAAAACCCTTCTCTTCTCTACTCACACACAAACACACACAGACCATTCATCTCTCTCTTTGCCTTCATCTACCACCACCACCACACACCGCCACCACCTCATCTACCACCGTTCACCTGCCACCACCACAACCAACAACCACCGTCAAGCACCACCGCCCCCTGTCTCCTGCCGCGAAGCCAAGCACCACCGCAAACCCTAGCCCCCACTCCAAGAACCCACCCCCGTCGTAACCACCACCAGCACCGCCTTCGTCGTTCCACCACCGCCAAGAACATCAAAACCCACCACCGCCGTCGTCGTTCGATTTGGGGGTTTTGTTTGAAGATGAAGAACATCAAATCCACCACCGCCGATCTCTCTCTTCTTTCACTCTCTCTCTCTTCTTTCCCTCTTATGCAGGTCTGTGGAGGTGGTGGCGGAGATGTGGGGGTGGAGGTGGTGGCGGAGATAAAGAACATCAAACCCACCACCGCCGTCGTTGTTCGATTTGGGGGTTTTGTTTGAAGATGAAGAACATCAAACCCACCATCGCCGATCTCTCTCTTCTTTCACCCTCTCTTTTCTTTCCCTCTTATGCAGGTCTGTGGAGGTGGTGGCGGAGATGTGGGGGTGAAGGTGGTGGCGGAGATGAAGAACATCAAACCCACCACCGCCGTCGTCGTTCGATTTGGGGTTTTGTTTGAAGATGAAGAACATCAAACCCACCACCGCCATCAAAACCCACCACCGCCGTCGTCTCCTGCCGCTCTCTCTCTCTCTCTCTCTACGGTCTCTCTCTCTCTCTCACCGATCTCTCTCTCTTCTTTCTCTCTCTCTCTACGATCTATCTTTCTTCTTTCTCCCTCTCTCTACGGTGGTGATGTATCAGGTGGCGGTGGTGGCAGTTGAAGATGATGGTGGCTGAGTTATTTGGGGGTTTTGTCGGAGGTGGAGGTGGTGGCAGAGGAGGTGGTGTCGGAGGTGGAGGTGGTGGCAGAGGAGGTGGTGTCGGAGGTGGAGGTGGTGGCCTTTAGCCGCTTGTTTTGATGACGACGACAACTGGGGTTCTGATGGTGGCATGTTGGTTGGTGGTTCAGATGGTGATGGGTTTGTCTGGGTTGAAGATGGTGGTCGGTCCGCTTGGCTGTTGGTTCAAATATGGGTTCAATACATTGTAGTCGGAGATTACGGGATAAGCCATCGAAGGAGGTTGTGTACAGGTCGGTGAACAATGGGGTTTTAGTTTTGATGATGTTGTGTTTTTTGAGGGTTTTATAAGAAGAGGAAACAAAATGACGAATATACCCTCACATGTTAGGCATGTGAGGGAAATAAACTGAGATAATTAACTTGGTTAGTAATAAAGGACTGAACCGGCAACAAAAATAAACGTACAGGTTGTTTTTGGCAAGTTTTAAACATTAAGGCTGGAACCTGCAAGTTTGAGAAAACATAAAGGACGTTTTGTGCAATTTACTCTTTCAATTAATATAAAAGACAAGAAAAAACGGGACTTATAATGTTATACTAATACAAAAGACGCGAAGAGACGGGAGTTAAAATGTGAATAGTCACCATAATATAGTTTATTTATAACACTTTTTTATTAATTATCAAATATTTCACCTTCAACTAGATGTTTTAAATCAATTCATAAACATTTCCACTTCACTTCTTCAACCTCCCTCTCTATGGAGAACCGTTTGAAGCTAAAACTCTCCAAACTCTTCGAAACATGCCGGTCAAAAAACATATCCGACGTCTCCGGCGAATCGTTTTTCTTTCCCGAAAGCTGCCACCACCGGCAACTCATTGCTCTATTTTCCCCAAACCCCCACCCACAAATCCCCATAAAACCCTCCCCTGTTTCAGCTTATACCGACTTTCGGCCAAATAAAACCAACAAAAAGAAACCCCGTCACCGGAAACCCAAAAAAATCGAATATTTCTCATCAACAACACATAACTACTACTATGATTGGCGTAGCAGTGACGATGAAGACAATACGAGTGACGAAACCACTCTGTTTTCGTCTCGTTGGTTCCGTTCCGAATCGTCAGGTTCTCTTCGTAAAAACAGAGCATACCGGAAGTCGGAGAAGAAAACAGAGAACCCATGTGGGTTAAAATTTGATAATCTAAAGGATTCAGGTGAGATAACATTGAAGAATAATGGGAAGTTGGTTAAAGATAGTATTGCGGTAGCGAAGAAATCCAGCAACCCGTATGAAGATTTCATGGCGTCAATGGTGGAAATGATTGTGGAGAAGCAGATGTTTGAGGGAGAAGAGCTTACGAATTTGTTAGAGTGTTTTATTTCGTTGAATTCCGGTGAACATCATAGAGTAATCTTTGAGGTTTTTGTTGAGATTTTGGATGCTATGTTTTCTGGTTGTGATTCATGAAGCACAATGCTCTGTTTTGTGCTTTCTATCTTTCTTTCTTTTCTTTTTTTGTTTTTTTTTAAGTTTTGTTATTTTAAGCTAGTTACTTAGCATTTTAGTTTGAATAAACTGTTTATAAGAATTTATATTTGAAACTTTAACTCATGCTACTAATTTCACTTGACAAATCTCAACGGAATTAGTTTTCTTGGGTCCGAGAAAATACACAATAATACCTTGCCATTTATTTAGAAAATATGATATGTAAAATAATTTTTTGAAATATTTTATATTATTTACTCTTAATGTTGCTTGTTTATAGTTAGCAACTTTAATTCCTTTTTTATTTTTTTATTATGCTAGTTACTGAATTTACTTCATCTTCAAATATAACTTGGCTTAAAGTTTTAAAAGTAACATTACTTAACTTAACATTGATTTTGAATATAAAGTTTAGATTAATAATTTTTAATTCATGAAATATATAATTTGTAGGTTGATACAGTATTTTATCAGATGTTTGAGATTAACAGAATTTAATACGCACATTACTAACAGAAAAATAATACAGATAGAATGTTAATGGGAAAAACAAGACATTAGTTTTTCTTAATGATTCTTAATATTCAAAAGGCTATATTGAATTGAGATACTATAAAGTATGTTGTACTTTTTTTTTGGTGTTCAGGGTTGAAGGACTACGACAGTCCTGGTGGACGACTTATTCCCTTCAATTCAGGCCAACTCCTTGTGCATTCCTTAAGAATTTAAAACTACGACAGTCCTTAAGAATTTAAAAACTAACACAAAAACATAACAAAAGAGTAAGGTTTGTAAACGATTTGAGCTGAAACGAGTGAGCATCAGCATGATTTCGGACTCAAGAAGTTAAACGGGCTTTGCACAGTTCAACTCATTGAACTCATTTTTTTAATGAGTTGTAATTTTGAGAAGAGCCCGGACCATAAAAAGCTTAAGTAAGCTTGTAAAAATTAAAATTAAAACTAAAACTAATATTTATTATTTATTTTGTTATTTTAAGAAAAAAAATTATAATATTAAGATCAATGTTAGGGTGGTCCCAAGTGGGTTATGGAACATATTATGTGGGTTTATTTATAAATGACATCGACTTAATATTTATGATTATTAAAATCTAAGTATGGTCATTAAAATTTGAGTTTATTTAAAATGAGCCAAACAAACAAGGTTACTTAGACTTGAGCTCAACTCGTATAATAGAGCCTATTAGGTGAGGCTTATTTATAAAAAAAAAGAGCCGATTTTGAGGGAGCAGAGAGCAGCGAGCTAGGAGCTTTTTGAATGGCTCAACAAAGATAGAGTTTTCAGCGACAGAAGTATCTGTCGAAAGTTTGTCGATAAAAGTCGATAGTAACCAGAGATCATCAAATAGCTGATCTTCTAATGAAAACATAAGGTTATTAAGAGTTTATAAAAAGTCATCTAAAATGGCGACTTTTATGAAATCTACTGCTCTCACGTGCATGTATACACACTTCAATCTAATTGGTGAATTAAGGTGGTGATGGTTTGTTTGATAAAACAAGTTTTTTTTAATACATGGTTATAACTAGTATTAAGCGTTACCGCGTCACGGTGGGGTGTAAAACTGTGTCAAATGGTATCAACGTCACACCATTATCAGCAATCAGCGACATTAAAGTTGCGGCGTATTAATGCGAATAAATTAGACCGTAACGTAAAACACATAAAATAATAACTAAGTCGATTTAGTTCCGCGCGTTTTGACTAACCTGTCAACGGGAAAAAAATAGACAACGTAACAACGTTGAACCAAGCGTAAAACGAAACGTAAAAATGTTGAACCACACACGCAAGTTATGTCGTGTTAACTACGTAAAATGAAAGAAAAGTTGTTTAACCCTCCACACACACGTTACGCCGTGTTAACTCGCAAAATCTAGAATGAATGGTAAAACAAAAATTTTACGAAATAAGAAAAGTATAGGGGACCAAAATTTAAGTTAAAAAAATTTGTAAGATTAAACTGCAAAAGATAAAAATTTTTATGATGAAAATAAAAAATCAAATAATTTTAGGTTAAGAGTGTAATATTAATATTTTATTAAAAACCCTCCTAAACATTGTGTAAAACTCTAAATGCATAAAGAATTTGAAAATTTATAATAAATTGCTATATATATCAAAAAACATCATATACTATAGTAGACACAATGCCCTCACTTTTACTTTTAATTACAAATATGCCACCAAGTATTATGGATAGAGAATTTTTAAACAAGGATAAAAATATATAAAAGTCATAGGGCAGGTCCGCTAAAAATTTATTTGTTTCTAATATGACTTATAATCTTATATAGATTGTTATTATATGAATTTATTATCATAAATACTTTAAATATTTTAGAGTTGTATTTTCTTTAAATTATTTTTAACATATATATAATTATATTATTGTGTGTATAAAAGTTTTTAAAAATGCACATATAATATTATACTATATATTAAACTACATCATAAAACTACAAAACTACAGAAGACACAAAAGTCTTTGTTTTGAATTTAATGACAAAATATCATTTGTTTGTTACGATTTAATGACAAAAATATCATTTTTGTTATGAATTAGTAAGAAAAAGTGTTTAAGCGCATTTTAGTAAATAAAAATACATATCAATATTAATTTTTAAGTAGAGAATTGACTTTTAGCTTGTATTTTATCTATATAATATATAAAACATTCCATTACAAAATTAAAAAAAGAAAAAATAAAAGTTCTTTAATAAAAAATAAATTTAAAAGTTCTTAGTTTTTTCTTATATTTTCATTGAGTTTTTAAGAAAAATCATACACGGTTTATGGTTAAGTTTTTCTTCCATAAGCTTTGTTGAAAACAACAAATATGGTAGGGTTTTTTTATTATAAGTTATATCGAGCGCTGGTGAAGCTACAGTGGCTGAACCTAGAGATATCCGGAGATACATAAGTTACAACCAAGGAGTTTCTACATAAAGGAGTTGTCTCTTCGCTCGTTCTTCAGGGTGATCTCACTCGGCCTAATCTGCAAAACTAGCAGCGCCGTTAGTCTCGTCACGGGAAAAGGGTGGTTTTCTTCGTGATCACACTCCGGCGTGAGAATAAGTATATGAAGATGACAAATAGTAAGCAAGTGAGCTCAAAGTAGCATGCACCAAGTCAGTTCGAGTATTTTTGGATGTGATTGTAGATAGATTACCTGGTAATCCGATACTTATTTTATAGCTGAAAGTATGTGGGCTCAGGAGATGGGCTGATGGGCCTTGGGCCCGGTCCAGACGATCAGAGACATCATTTTTGTTCCTCTGCGTCAGACATTAAATGTTCCCTGCAGGAGAATTAATGTCTTCTGTCAGGAGGTGTGCTTTGTCGGATGCTGAATGGTGCCACGTGTAAAGGCAGCTGTCTTTGTCGTCAGACCTGCTACCAGCCGAAAGTGGAGAAGGTGGAACAGTCACTGGTGTCGGTATGGTTGGTGTACAGTCTGGCGTCTGACTTACTGTTCATTGGACGCTATCAGACGCAACCTGTCGAGCAACCATTCGTCACAGTTCTGCTACTCCGTACCCTTGAGTATGGTAAACACCTCTTAGTTCTTATCTCTTCTGCGACGCTGTCATTGTTTTCCCGCCAGCGCAGAGTGGCAGGGATAAATCCTTTTATCCACAAGACTATGAGGTGCTCTCATGTTTGTCTTGTCCTTGCAAGGTTTTAGGATTCTTGACTAGAGAGTTGTTAGTTCCGCGCAAGGCCAAGTATCCAGCGTGTGTAAGTCTAACTTGTCGTTGCGCCAAGTACACAAGGCTCATTGTGTGTCTTATTGGTGTTGGTCTAATTTACCATTGGGCTGAGTGCGCAAGGTTCATTGTATGATCTATTGGTGTTGGTCTAATTCACCGTTGCGTTGAGTGCGCAAGGTTCATTGTATGACCTATTGGTGTTGGTCTAATTTACTGTTGCGCTGAGTGCACAAGGTTCATTGTATGACCTATTGGTGTTAAGGAAAGCGCACCTTTGCACATTACGCACAAGGTTATCCTTGTGGTTATGCTGTTAAGGGTATGGTTCCTTGAGAGGCGCAGTGTTTTTGGGACCATACCCTTCCAGGTCCCCCTAGTCTAGTGTTGCTCCGATGCGCATGTTGTAAGTAGGAGGAGTGCTGGACTTAAAGAATTATTGTATGCGCTCAAAGTTCAAAGGAAAAAATTCAAGAAGTGTTGGAGGAAACGTTTATGTGAAGCAAACACTTTGTAATGATGATTTTGAAATTTGAAACCCTGCTATACTGACGTTGCAGGTGGGTTGGTGAGAAAAAAAGGGATTTGAAAGGACATCTGACAGTTGTAGTGTGTTGTCAGCCGTACCGCCTCTCATTTATTAATGAATTGGCAGAGAGAGTGGCGGCCACGTGCGCATGTTAACCGTCAGTAGTGGCAACTTGCCTGCCACACGTCCGTTGCTGATTGGCTGCTATTTTCTCGCGTGCGTCACGATTCCCCAACGCATTAAATGCGAGAACTATAAATAGATGTAACCGCTTAGGGTTTTCTTAATTCCTTCATATTTTCTCTTCAAATTCTCTGTGAATCTCTTGAGTTCTTGAGTTTTCTTTGAGCGTTCTTGTTTTTTGAAACCCCTCATCTTCAAAACTTCTTTTCTTTTCTTTGTTGTTAATGGTGCCTAGGGGTCCGGAGACTGCTTCTGCCGTAGAGGCTTCAACCTCTTTGTCGACATGCAAGATGAGCCGGCCCACTTTTGACCGCATGGTCGCCGGCTACCGGTTCGCCAAAAGCTGGGATGCCCATTTTCCAGCGGAAGGTGAGATAGCCGGCGATGCTCCGGCCGGCTACATTAACGTTTTTCAAGATTTTTTCTCTGAAGGTAACTTCCGGCTACCTGTTAGAAATTTTTTTATTGAAATTTCGCAGTTTTACGGCTTCCACCTCTTCTAGGTTGAATCCGCTGGGGATGGTGAGGATTTAACACTTTGATTTTTGTGCCGTTCGACGCGATCTGTTCAAACCGTCGACCGTTTTCTTATTTTTTACCAACTCCATTGTTCAATGGGGTTTTATTCTTTTCAGCACCGTGTGCAAGCACGGAAAATTTTGCTTTCTCCCCCCAAGTCCTTCCAGATTGGAAGACAAAATTCTTATTTGTGAAGTCTGGTGTCATTCCCTCCCCAATGCAGTTCCGGAGACCAGAGGAGATTCCGGCGGAGACCCTCCCTATACCAGTGTTGGACCCCTGGTATACGGATTTGAAAGAGATCACGACGATTCAGTTGCCAGAAAGGACACTGGTGGAGGCCGGGATGAGTTTGGTGTGGAAACCCGACCGTCGGTATAGACCGGTGTACATGGAGGGGGATCGAAGTAAGTATTCTACTTCGTTTTTGTGGTTCTTGATTTTTCCTTGTGGGCAGGCTGACATGCATTTCTATTTTGCAGGGGCGCTGCTGTTTTTGGCCGCCTTCCAGAGGAAGAAAGGGCGGATCGAGAGGCTTGCCCTGGGCCTAGATGAGCCCCCTAGTATGCAAAGGTCCTGGAGAATTTTGCACTTCCCAGGAATGCGGATCTAGATGCCCCCGCGCCTTCAACTGGTAAGTCTCTGTTGTTGAAGGTTGGTATCTCAGCGATTGACTTATTTGTTGTTGTGCCGTGTTGTAGGCGCCTTGAAAAACTTGGGCATTAGCCCAGATCATAAGAAGAAGCGACGCGCGGGATCGAGCGCAGCAGTTGAGAAGGAGGTGACTCAACCCGGGGCAGACCCTCCCAAAGGTAAGGACACTGTGTCTGACCATTGGAAAGATTATGTAGTAGTGTCTGACTCATGGGAGGGTCTCGATCCTGTAGGTGTGAAGAAGCTCACGCCGAAGCCGGTGATTATCCCGACCGCCAAACCTGCTGACCCGGTGGAGGCCGAGTCCAGCCCGGAGATGCCTCTTAAGAGGAAGAGGCGTCCAAAGGAGCACTTCTCCGAGCATCCCCCTAAGAAGGTTGCGCGGAAATCGATAGGGAAGAGGGGGAGTCTAGGAGCACTCACCGCCAAGATCTCCCTAGGTAACCTTATAACTTACGTTGATTCCTCCATGTTTTCATACAGTGTATAACTGACTGTTTGTCATTGCGCAATGGGTGATGAGCCGGTTTTTGTGGAATCCAGCACACCGGCTGCGCCCAAGGATACTCCAATGCCCCCGCCTGTTGGTGAAGGCGAGGAGTCTGCTGTTGGGGTAGCGGACCTGAAGTGGTGAGGGAGGAACCTCACGTGGTGGTGGAAGGTTCTAGGGTGGATACTAATGCGGGTTCTGTGGTGGTGGAAGAACCCGTGCAGGTGGAGGAGGAACCGCGGGTGGTGATGGTTGAACCCGCTATGGTTGTTGAAGAACCACAGGTGGTGGTGGAATCACCCGTGGTGGTGGAGGAAGAACTCGTGCCGGCTGGTGGTGCGAGTGTTGTTGAAGAGACGGAGCCGGTGGTGACAGCTTCCGTCGAGGGTGCGCAGACAGATGCCCCACAGGGTGTGCATGTGGAAGAGCCGGCACCCGGGGGTGAAGCTGGGGGATCTAGTAGAAGCCCTTCTGCCGAATGATCTCCAATCCGCCTGGACGAGACCCGAGAGATTATTATTACAGGTCTTACTCTATGGCTCATGCTGAAGAGATCCACACCTCTGTGTGGAAATTGAAGAAAGGGGATGATTTCTCTCTCTGGCCGGAGTGCCGTGAGTGGTTTAAGGGAGCCTTCCCTCTAGTGGAGGTGCGGAAACTTGCTGAACATGAACAAGAAACCACGTACCGCACGTATCTCCAGGCAGCTGCAAGCTCCGCCCCGGTTACACATAAGATTGTTCATGAATGGCGGGGTTTGATTTAGGAAAAGACAGATGTTGAAGCTGCCTAAGCGGACCTGACCAAGGAGCGAGCCCAAGTGGCTGCGCGAGAAGCTGAGGTGGCGGTTAGGGAAACTGCCTATGCCGACCACCAGCGGGTTGATGAGTGGGCCGCCCTGGGGTGGAAGAGAAGGGCCGAAGCCACACTTGCGAAGGAGTGCAAGTTGTGTAAGAAGGCTTGAGAAAGAGACAATAACGAGAATAAAATTCATTAAGGGATATATTGGCCCGGATTCGCGCTGAGGTTGCGTGTGAGAAGAAGGAGAAAGAGGCAGCAGCTGCTGCGGCTGCTGAGCCCATGGCGGACCGCGAACACAGGGAGCAGAGAGAGGTCAAATACTTGTCTCGTTTCTTTTTTTTTGTATGAGCTGCAAGATTGTTGTGCTAACCTTTATGAATGATCAGGTCGTTGCTCATTCCGCTCTGGAAAATGCGAAGAAGGATCTCCAGGTGGCTTTCGTGGAAAAGACTGAAATCCAGCGCAGGCACCTGGCTGATAAGGAGCGGTTGCGATTGGCGAAATCCAAGGTGGAGGCGGGCGAGAAGAAATTAGAGAATTCTGAAGACGCCCGTGCCATCTCGGAGTCGTTGGTGGAGTCACTAACCAACAACATACTGTGGATGCAACATCATGGAGTTACAAGTGTAAGTACTCCATTTACTTTTTGGTCACTTCATGTTGATTCTAACCCTATTCTTGTGTTGCAGGTTGCAAACTCCATTCTAAATTTTGTGGAGTTGGATCTACGCAATGGCCAAGCTGGTGTTCACTGCGCGCCTTGACGGGTATGCGCAGGGCTATGCTGAGTGTGCGCAACATGTCACTCATGCAATGGACGTTCCATGGGATTCCAGCTGCGCTGCCACTTATGGGGTCGATACCGGAGCTGCTTTCTCTCGGGCCCAGGAGGGGTACGACCATCTTGACATCCCAGCTTTGGAATTGGTGAGTGAGGCGCTCACCCATGACGACTTCGTTGCTCACCTAAGAGACATATTTCCGGAAGAAGCCGAGGCTGTTGCGGATGAAGACTAGTGTAGGATCCTTAATGAAATAGCTTTGTAGGATCTCTGAATGTACAGCGCATTGCGCAAGTTTGTAAATATTTTTATCTTAAATGAAATGTTTCTTCCTTGTTACAATATTTGCGTGAACAGAAAGGCCAATTTTGTATAGTTATAGCGAATAAAACTGGTAATGGACTCGTATATGAACACTCACTCCCATGCGTAGGCAGTAGGTAATGAATTTTGGTTCAAGAGTCTTTGTGTACCGAGGTGTTTTTGCGTAGACCCAAGGTGGCTTCGCGCATTTGTAACGAAACATTATGATAAAATAATTCATGCAACCCTTGTCTTTATTAATGAATAAGGTATAAGAGCCATGTACAAGGTAGACAATAGGATAATGAACTTGCTAGTTTACATGTAGCACCGTCTTAGCTGCTGCGAATTCCATGTCCTAGGTATTATTGTACCATCTAAGCAATTAAGGGTGTAAGTGCCCTTCCCTAGGAATTCATGGATAATGTAAGGACCTTCCCATGTACTTACAAGTTTTCCAGGACGTTCAGCTTCAGACGCTTCATTGTCGCATAGAACAAAGTCACCAGGTAAGAAGGTACATATGCGGACTCGCGCATTGTAGTACTTCTCGAGCTTGGACTTGTATTTTGCTTCATTGATAGCGGCATTTTCACGCCTTTCTTCTAGTAAGTCCAGGTCAAGTTTGCGCTCGTCTTCGTTGTTTTGGCTTTGCTCAGCTAACATGCATGGTGATGGGAGGCCTATCTCTGCAGGGTTTACTGCATCCGTCCCATACACAAGGTGAAAGGAGTTTCACCTGTGCTGGTCTTTGGCATGGTTTGATGAGCCCAAAGGATGCTTGGCAAGTCATCTACCCAGCCTCTTCGTGCCGTACCCAATCTCGTCTTGATCCCTTTGACGATGCTCTTGTTTATGCTCTCCACTTAGCCGTTCCCTTGGGGGTGCGCGACCGAAGTGAAGACATGTTCGATACATTTCCTTCATCCATTGTTGTAGTTCTTCAGCTGCGAAGTTAAGGCCATTGTCACTGACTATGCGCAGGGGTAACCCGTAACAGCATATGATGTGCTCCTAGATGAATTTTCGAACTACAGTTGTTGTGGTGGATGCAAGGGGTTTAGCTTCGACCCATTTGGTGAAATAATCAACTACAAAGATTATGAACTTCGCCGCTACTGGGGCATCTGGGAAAGGTCCCAATATATCGATTGCCCATTGCTGGAAGGGCCACACTATTGTCACAGGGATCAAAGGATTCTTGGGGCGCAATGTCTTCGGAGCATGGCGCTGGCATGATGCGCACTTCCACAGTGTTTCGACCGCGTCTAGGTGCATGCCAGGCCAATAGTAACCGGTGTTCATGATCTTTGCTATGACCATGCGCAGACCGGTATGAATTCTACATAACCCTTCATGTATTTTGTGGATCAAGTACGGCGCATCTTGCGAATCAACGCAGCGGAGGAGCGGTCCCAGATATGACTTCCGGTATGGGAGACCGTCTACCATTTCGTAGTTGAGTGCCTTGTTCTGGACCTTCCTTGCTTCCGCTTTGCTTTCGAGGAGAATCCCGTGTTGCAAGATCATGATTATGGGGGACAACCAGGATGGATTTCCCACTTCGATGATGTTGACTTGATGCAAAGGGACAGAAGGGTTTTTGAGTCCCTCAATGCGCACTTCACGCGCGATGTGCTTGAAGCTTGTAGCGGCTAGTTTGCTGAGCGCGTCGGCATGTTTATTCTCGCTTCGGTTGACATGGGTTATCTTGAAGTGTTGGAATTTGGTTATTAAGGCTTGCGCCTGTTCTAGATACAATGCCATCGTCTCTCCCTTTGCGTCGTATAGGCCGTTGACCTGACCTGCGACTAAGAGTGAGTCGACGTTTGCTTCCAAATTTTGTGCGCCCATTTTGATTGCTAACCGAAGGCCTGCTAGGAACGCTTCATACTCAGCTTCGTTATTGGTACTTTTGAAATCCAATCCAATGGCGTATGTGAACTCCTGATTATCGGGGTTATTAAGCGGAGGGCTGCCCCTGCGCCATCATCGTTGGATGTGCCATCTGTGTGAAGTATCCATGCACGGTCATCCGTAACCGGCGTTAGCTTCTGTACAGCTTCACACCCCTGCGCTTATTCTGCGGTACCTCCGCAATGAAATCGGCTAATATCTGGCCTTTTATTGTTGGGCGTGGTTTATACACAATGTTGTGTCCACCAAGCTCAATCGCCCATTTTGCTAGACGGCCAGAGATGTCCGGTTTCGACAAAATTTGGCCCAAGTGATAGTTCGAGAGAACTGTTATCACATGGCCGGAAAAATACCGACGCAACCGCCAGGAGGCGTGGACCAAAACTAGAGCAAGCTTTTCCATCATGGGATATCGTGTCTCTGGGTCTCTGAGCATCTTGCTGACATAGTAGATCGGAGTTTGAACTCCTGCGCGCTCTACTAGAAGGACTGCTCTCATAGCGATATCTGATGCGGAAAGGTAAAGTATCAGTGGCTCGTTCTTCTGCGGTGCTGTGAGCATTGGCAGCTGAATTAAGCACTCCTTCATTTGGGTGAAGGCTTTCTCCACATCCGGAGTCCACTGAAACTTGTTTTGCTTTACACAGTTCCGCAAAGTGCTGATGAATGGGAAGGACTTCATTGCGTGGTTGGCCAGGAACCTGTTCCACGCAGCCAATCGCCCCGCCAATTGTTGCATTTCTTTGATAGTTGAGGGTGATGACATGTGCTGAATCGCTTCCACTTTATCGGGATTAACTTTGAAGCCATCGCGTGTGATGATGAATCCTAGAAATTTGCCCTTTTCCATTCCAAACGAGCACTTGCTGGGGTTCAGCTTCAGGTTTGCCTTGCGTAAGGATGTAAACGTCTTTTGGACGTTTTCCATTATCTTCTCTTCATCCGAGCTCATGATGACGAGGTCATCGATATAAACGTCTACGGTTTCGCCAATGTCGTCCCGAAGACATGGTCCATTAAACGTTGGTAGGCGGCTCCAGCGTTGCGCAGTCTGAAAGGCATTTTTTGTAACAAAAAATCCCTTTGTCAATTCGGAAAGCAGTCTTGTCTTCATCCTCTTTCTTCATTTGGATTTGGTGGTAACCTTTGTAGCAATCAAGGAAGCATTTCCACCTAAATGAAGCGAGGGAGTCCACCTTTTTGTCAATTTCAGGTAAGACGTAGCAGTCCTTAGGACATGCCTTGTTGAGATCCTTGAAATCAACACACATGCGCCAACTGCCGTTGGACTTTTGGACCATGACTCGGTTGGCTATTCATGTTTGATAGCGTACCTCTTGGATTATTCCTGCTTGGAGAAGCTCTGATACTTGCTCGTTCAGGGCGCGGGTCTTTTCAGGATCGAAGCTGCGCTTCTTCTGAACTATGGGCTGAACTGAAGGGAATATGTGCAATGCATGCTCAGCGATTTCCCTTGGCACTGTAATCATATCCGCCGGTGACCATGCAAAAACATCTATATTGCGGAACAACAGTTGCTTTAACCGCGCCTTGGTTGCGGGAGTCATGACGGGTCCTAACAGAACTGTTTGCTCCGGGTACTTGTTCAGTACCCACTTTTCTGGTTCACTGTTGGATGATGGATTTGGTTGCTTCATCGGTGGTTCCTATTCAACAGACATGATTTCTTTCCTTGCGTACTTGATGGCCACCCCGGTTTCTGTAGGAAAACCGCAGGCGGCATGGGTAGTGGAAGTTATCATGCTGAACTCTCGTTGAGTGCGCCGGCCCAACAATACGTCATGGCGCGAGGTTGCGGGCATGACCATGAAATTCACCGAGACCGTGCGGGAGTGTCGCCCATCGAAAAGAGTCACCGGAAAAGAAATTTGGCCTAGAGGAAAAACGGCCTCGTTGTAGAAAATAGTGAGTGGGAAATCCACCGGCTCTAGGCGCGCCTTGTCCTCTTGATCTAGCTGCTGGAATCACTGTTCATAGACGATGTCCACAGAGCTCCCAGGGTCTATGAATATATAGTCGGTGCAATAATGGCGAAGATGCCAGTTATCACGACCGATCGGTCCTCTTATGGGCCCCCGAGAACTACGGGGAAGATGACCTGCTGTTCACCCCAGTGAGGCGTGCAACTTTTCTGGTGGTTGCGCTTGTGCGACGGGCCACCCTGGATCATATGAATAGACTTCATTTTTTTATTACTCGGGCCCTCTCTGCCTCGAGTGATTTAGTGCACCTCCTTGCGCACGTTTTGCAGTAAGTGGGTGAGCATTCCGCTCTTGAGTGCTTTTTCGATCTCCATGCGCAAGGATATGCAGTTATCAGTTGTGTGCCCTGTATCCTTATGATAATCGCAGAAAAGGTTGGGGTCTTGACCTTTCTTATTGCGCATCAGCGGCGGCTGCTTGAACTGATGGTCTTTAGTGCGAAGGACTTCCATTGGTGTTTTCGTCAGTGGGGTCCACTACCGATGCTTTATCGCGTGCGTCGACCCGTGAGTAAGGAGGGTTCTGGCTGTGATCCCCCACCCCTTATTCTTCTTCCCAAACTTTTGCTCATGTCTTGGGGGCGGTGGTGAGGTAGGGGAGATCTACTATTATTGAGGTTGCGCTCTGTCTTCGAATAGACCTTTGCCGCTGCCATGAGTTTCTCCCAGCTTTTGGGGAGACCTGTAGTTCCTGACAAGACTTTGATTATCTCGTCGCGGCGTACAACGTATTTGAACTGTGCACGAATCAGGTCTTCGTGCACATCCCCTCTCTCCAGACCCTCTTTATTGTAACAGGTGATGAAGTCTTCAAAACTTTTGCCATCACGCCGCCAGATGTTCATTACGTCAGAAGAGTCTCTGACGTAACGCCGTTGTTAGCTTAAGTGCGTCAGGAACTTGTCTTTTAAATCGTTTCATTACGCGAGCTTGCTTGTGGGCAAGTTGTCAAACCATAGGCGCGCAGCGCCTGTGAGGGTTTGGACAAATAGTTGATACCACATAGGCAGTGTCCAGCCTCCGATCAGTCCTGCGCCTGTGAAGAGACGCAGGTACATGGGTCTGTCAACCCATGGCATTTCCCAACGTTGGGGGGAAGTTTTGCACGCTGCAGCAGTGCGACAACAATCTCCTTGATTAGTTTTGAGTGTTCGGCAGCTTCAGTCGGCCTGTAGATCAAGTTATAGTTATACTCCGCTTCCGGGTTGTAAGCAGCCCATGGCGCAGATCTGTATGCAGCATGATCCTTTGGCAGCTGGTGAAACACACTGACGCTGTCACCCTCGCCATGTGTCTTGTCCTCCTCACGTTGGGTGTACCGCTCCCCAAGGGGACGCGGGCCCAACTACGAGTGTACGAATGCTCGCCTCTGAGTATGAGACTCAGGTTTAGGCGGTGATTGAGTGTACTCCGTCTCTTGGGTATGGAGTTCAGATGGTACGCTCACCCCAGCTGGCGAGTCGTAGCTCAGTATTCTTGGTGCAGGCGAAGCATGCACCTGAGCAGTGGGTTGCACTGGGGCAGCATAAGTGTTTGTTTGTGCGAAGAGTTGCGTGTAAACGGCATTTAGGGCCATCTGAGACTTGATGTACCTAGACATCGGGGTCTCGCCCAGAGGTAAGACCGATGTGACTGGTACGAAAGGAGTCTCCATTTGAGCTCCGGGGGTAACCAGGATATTCACACGACCAGAGTCGTGATGAGTTCCGGCATTCCTGGAAGAAGATTCTTCCACTAGCTCGTCAATTCGAGAGGCATGAACCGGGTTCCTGCTTTCGGCTCGAGGACCTCGTGGAGTGTTGGATGGGAAATCAGCCATTTGGACGTGAGTTTTATGAAAAAACGAAAACGAAGGAAACTGATGAGGAAAAGAGAGTAAATAGCGGATGGTACCAATGAAGATGCACCGGTTGAACCTAGAGATATCCAGGGATACATAAGTCACTCAGACTAATCTGCAAAACTAGCAGCGCCGTTAGTCTCGTCACAGGGAAAAGGGTGGTTTTCTCCGTGACCACATTCCGGCGTGAGAATAAGTATTTGGAGATGGCAAATAGTAAGCAAGTGAGCTCAAAATAGCATGCACTAAGTTAGTTCGAGTATTTCTGGATGTGATTGTAGATAGATTACCTGGTGATCCGATACTTATTTTATAGCCAGAAGTATGTGGGCTCAGGAGATGGACTGATGGGCCTTGGGCCCGTCCAGACGATTAGAGACATCCGTTTTGTCCCTATGTGTCAGACATTAAATGTTCCCCGCAGGAGAATTAATGTCTTCTGTCAGGAGGTGTGCTTTGTCGGATGCTGAATGGTGCCACGTGTAAAGGCAACTGTCTCTGTCGTCAGACTTGCTACCAGCCGAAAGTGGAGAAGGTGGAACAGTCACTGGCATAGGTATGGTTGGTGTACAGTCTAGCGTCTGCCTTACTTTTCATGTGACGCTGTCAGACGCAACCTGTCGAGCAACCATTCGTCACAGTTCTACCACTCCGTACCCTTGAGTATGGTCAACACCTCTTAGTTCTTATCTCTTCTTCGAGGCTGTCAGTGTTTTCCCGCCAGCGCAGAGTGGTAGGGGTAAATCCTTTTATCCACAAGACTATGAGGTGCTCTCATGTTTGTCTTGTCCTTACAAGGTTTTAGGATTCTTGACTAGAGAGTTGTTAGTTCCGCGCAGGGCCAAGTATCCTGTGCGTGTAAGTCTAACTTGCCGTTGCGCCAAGTACACAAGGCTCGTTGTATGACTTATTGGTGTTGGTCTAATTTACCATTGGGCTGAGTGCGCAAGGTTCATTGTATGACCTATTGGTGTTGGTCTAATTCACCGTTGCGCTGAGTGCACAAGGTTCATTGTATGACCTATTGGTGTTAAGGAAAGCGCAACCTTTGCACATTTCGCGCAAGGTTATCCTTGTAGTTATGCTGTTAAGGGTATGGTTCCTTGCGCATACGTAATGTTTTCTGGACCATACCCCTCCAGCTGGTACTGTATGAGTAAAGTGACAAACCGAGTCCATGTCGATCGAAAAGCATTGGTAAGATATTATCGGAATCAATACTCACTTTTCTGGTTTCGAACAATTTAAAACACGACTTTATTTTTTTGTTACACTAAACAAGTTTTGTGTAATGAAATGATAGTAAATAAGACAACGGTTATATATATCATTATGTCTACGTTTCCTCTAAATTTTATTCTAAATTGATCTTCCACTTCCAAATTTTATTCTAAATAGATCTGCCACTACCGAGAAGCGCTATTATAACACCTATCTTTTATAATAAAACATTTAGTAATTTTATTTTCTTTCATATTAGTTATAGATTTTAAAAATTTTTAGTACACTTACATATAGAAATATAGGTTTGGCATCCAAGTTTAGTATAAACTTAGGGAATAAAATAGAGTTTAATTTATTAATTTTCCTTCGTAGATATGACGCGTGGGTTGAGTTTACGTAAAGGTTCACTACGTGAAAAGGGGGCTACGACCACACTTTTGGAAAAACCGTCTTGTCACACATTTGAAAAAATTCGTGGTTAAAGGTCATTCATAACATTTTAAAACACATTTAGCCACATATTTTATTACTAATGTGATTGTTTGTATCATTTCAAAACCTTTAACCACATCTTTAGAAAATAATGTGACATTTATTAGCCACAACTTGAAATGTGTGGTCAAATGTGATCTATGGCACATATTTTTGTTTCAAGCGACCAAAAACACATCTATTTGACACCTTTAGTAACACTTTAAGAAAAAAAACAATGACATATATTAGCCACACTAGCAAAGTGTGGCCAAATGTTATCTACGATCACACTATTTGTTTTCACGTGACCAATACATATTTATTCAAAACCTTTAGCCACAATTTAAGAAAAAATGTGACATTTATTAGCCGTACTAAAAAGGTGTGGTCAAATGCAATCTACGACCACAATATTTGTTTAATGTAACTATAAAATATATATTCGAAACATTTGCCACACTTTAAGAAAAAAATAGCCACACTAAAAAATGTGGCTAAATCTAATACATATGGCCACATATATATTATTTTGTGTGACTAAATTTTAAACAATAGCCACACGTAAAATTACTAAATGTCATGTTAAATTACATAAACATTCATTACATCGTCGTCTCTTTGTTTATTTTGTGATGAATTGTTATCAAATGTTATGGAAAAATGTATGACCAAATGTTAAACTTATTATATCTTTAAAAATTTCCAACCAAAATATTTTATCATAAAACTTAAACTCCCTCCAAAATATTTCATCCTAAAACTTTCCCACATAATATTTTGTCCTAAAATTTAAATGTTCCCCTAAAATATTTCACCCTAAAACTTAAACTTCCCCCCCTCCCCCAAATATTTCATCCAAAACTTTCCTCTTAATTAATATTCTCATTTAAAAAAATTCATCTTTTAATATTAAAAAACAAAAAAAACTTAGTACATATTTATAAATTCAAACTATTACTAAATACAACATATTCTAAACCATATTTGTTTCTTTTAAATATATGCATATTAGTTACGTTTATATGCGTTTTTAATGGACGCATGTTATTACAAGTACCAAATTTTGCGTATCGATTTTTTCGGTATCCACTTTTTAGCATTTTCGATAATGGTACTTTCCGTTCGGTGCAGTCTCAGTATTTTACCTAATTTTACTTTCAAATAGAGGTACCGTATAGTATAGTACGAACATTTTCAGTACCAATACCTGTACCCATATTTGACAATTTCTGATATCGGCATCGGCACCGGTACCGAGCTCATTTAAAAAATCGCTATATTTCGTCACTAAAAAAATTCGAGTAACAAATATCGATGCACATATGCATATGTATATTTTTTTTGACAAATTCTGTAATACATTACCAATATTAGACATTTGCACTTTCATTTACACTACCATCCGTAATACACTACTTTTTACATTACCAATATTAGAAATGCACATGTGCATCTATATGTATGAACATGATATAATGTGTTTTGGTACACTACTTTGAATATACTTTCCCTTTCATCTAACATAACATCCATAATACACTACTATTACCTCATACCATCCATAATACAATACCATTACCTCCTACCATCCATAATACAATTGTCACACCCCAATCGATGGTTAAACATCGGTGTGAGACGAAATAGATTGCTCGAAACATCATAACACTTTTTGCGACAATATTAAGTTCAAAACCCGTTTCATTTCATTGATCAAATAGTCAATTACAACATAAATCCAAATACAACAAGTTCAACAATATTATAACATAAAACCTAGCATTCAAGATGCGTTTCTATGTCGTCCCTACTAAGTTTTCGTCATGTTCAACATCCTTAACCTGCAACATGTTAAAAGTATAGTTCAATACAAAAGCATTGGCGAGTACACAAGTTTAATTATAGCATAAGTGATAAATTGTTTAAACAAATCCATATGTTAAGCTAGCATACTAGATTAACGTAAACATGGCATGCGATCTACAAGTCAATCCTCGCGTGTCACCGCAAAAATAGAATAACTTTAACATGAACTTAAGAATACGGGCGGTGCGTTACTCCTATAGTGCTATACATGTTAAGGGGGAGGATCGTACGTAGTTAATGACAAATAGCATCACATAAGAATGTTCCAAGTACACAAATCGTGTATCACGTAACTATAGCATGTATGATGGATTGTTTGTGTGATTGCATAAAAGTATAAGTGTGATTGCTTATATTTTTGATAGACTAACATGTTGCACCCAAAGGTGTAAAGCGTAAAAAAGGTGTTCGAGTATACTCACAGTTTGCGAAGAAATTTTCATTTAGTGAGTTTGATGAGTCTTGAGTTGATGGAATAACAAAGTTACCAATTTTGGTTCTTGAACCTGTTGCCCAAAGTTAAAAATCTTGGAGATTTAATAGAGTTTGGAAGTGATTTGGAGGTGATGCAAGTGTTTGGAAGGTGTTAGGGTTGGTATTTATAAGAGGGTTAAGTGGTTGGGGTTTAAATGAAGGTGGAAGGTGATTGGAGGACAAAGGAGGTTGAAAAGGGTGAAATCTAATTGGCTAAAGAATGGTGAAAGGTGATTGGAGGAGAAAAGAGGTGGAAAAAGGTGAAATTTAATAGGCTAAAGAAAGGTGAAAGGTGATTGGAGGAGAAAGGAGGTGGAAAAGCTTTTGGTTTTGCTTACTTTTAGTCCATGCACTTTGTAACTAGGTTATTTTATGCCGTTTTTTGTATTTTAACTTGTTTTTAGGTATCTAAAGTGTATTCTATGTCTCGTGTTTTGCGTATAAACACGCATTTAAAATTGATTGCGTACATAATACAAATATGAAAGGTAACACGTATATGTATAAAATGAATTCCATTATGAATAACGCCTCAAATTGTGAGATTGAAATTGAAATACGAATGTAAGGTTTCTAAAAATAGAATACGAACTTTCAAAAAATAATAATACGAAAATACGAGGCGTTAATGTCTCCCATTCTTTAGGAAATTTCGTCCCGAAATTTGTTTAAGAGGAAGACTCGGGATAAGATGGTTTTTTGATGGTTCGGTACGAGTGATAATCGGTTAAAATGTTTGACTAACCGTGAAAATTTTGATGCTTAGTGCCGAAGTATAGTTTTATGTATTAACGTGTTTAAAAATGCATGGGTCAAAGTTTTAGCTAAATTGATAGTCTAAGGTTAATTGGGCGTACGTAGATAATTTTGAGTGTAAAAGATAGGTTTGTAAAAGCAACTCGTTTGACTAAGTGGATTGGGACATCAATGTAAGTACCTGTAAAATAAGTAAAACTTGTATGTGTGTATATAGGCAATGCGAGTTGAACAACTCAATTGGGATAAATGTTTTAAAAGGATGTGACCTAAAAGTTTTTATGTAAGTAAGGATGTAGTTTGACAAAATGTGTGGCCCGCACCGTAGGTTGTAGAAAAATTTTCATTGGTTCAAATGCACATTAGTAAAATCACACATAGAAAAAAAAATGTTTATAGGTGAGAAGATAGGATGGCAGGTAGTTATGGTTTCAAAAAGCTTTAGCGGTAGTAGGCCGTCTAGTTGAAGTTTGCGCATAATAAAGAATGAAAGATATCTTATAAGTATTTTGACTAACTCGAACAGGTAAGGACGTTTGTAAAAATGGATAAATCGTTTAGGCCGATTTACTGAGAATAAAGTTTGGATGAAACGTTAAGGGGAAAATTTGGGAATATTCGTGGTATGAGGACGTATGAACGATTCGGTGGGTGTAAGCGAGGGGTAAGAATGGTGTGGATATTGAATCAAATACGAACACAAAAGTTGAGAGATGCTAGTGATAGTTGTAGCGGTTAAAGCTAACAATTTTAAGAATGAAGCTTTGTCATGGATAACCGAGTACTAAGCATTTCAAAGTTGGGTCAGCAAAGTTTGTTATAAATCAAATGTATTTAACAAGGTCCGGGAAATCACCAAATTTCTCATGGCACGTTTTACGAAAGTTTGGTAACATGGTAGGGACCCTTATATATAGGAAGTACTAGCAGTGTATCCACCATGTTCACACCATGTTACGTCCGTTTCGCTATTTGGTGTCATGTTACGTTCCGTGTTGCGATACAGTAGAACCCACTATGATTTTCATGCTATAATCCTTTGTGCACCCGCGATTATTTTGGTTTGTGCATGATCCGCATAGTTTGTACTAGTACTGTACGGGTTAGGTTACATTCTAGTATTACGAGCAAAATGTGTGTGTAAGATAGCGTATAAAAATTAAGCATGTAAGCATGATTGTATGTAAGTATGAGTGTGTCGAACGTAGGCGAAACCACTCAGGTAATGCCTACTTACAGATTTCAAGTATGACTACCAAGTAGTGCGAATGTATAAATTTTGACTATGATTGAAGACAAATACGTATAACATTAGCATGTAGTATCGAGTGTATAGGTGGAATAAAATAGGATTTAGCATATATAAGTTACCATGAAGTTGTCAAATACGAAGTGTAGTGGTGATATGTGTAAGATTGTCATGTAATATTGACTATAAAGCGACATACATGTGTATGGTTTCTTGAGTAAAAATATTGAGTTGGTTGAAATAAAATAAGTCGGGTTTGTCAGGAATGAAGGACCAGAATTGTGAATGTCGGGTGAATATTGAGAAAAATATTAATTTTTTGATGTAAGATGTGGATTGTAAAAAGAAATGCTACTTTTGTTTTAAAAATTTGTATTTGCATACGTCGTAGGTTATCCGATCTTATGAAATTTTCTTGCCCATGTGTCCAGATTTAGATTTGCGTATTAGCGATTTTTGAAAAGGTTGTAAAATAGTGAGCTTGCTTTATTTTTATATTGGTATAAGGAAAGTTATGTTCTGAAAATTTTCGTGGAAAACTTGGGTTTGAAAAGTATTTTAGCAAAGTGGACTTATACGTATGTGAGAGAAAGTTCTCGTTGGTTTCTAGATGGAAATAAAATGTCTTTAGAATGGTAGTATAAAGTGAGTGTGTTTTCGCGATTGGACGAGTTATGAAAATTGAGGGCAAGAGGTTCGTTAGACCGACTAAGTTGATAGGTAGCATTTCATAAAGTTTTTGAAAATTGTAAAAGAAACGTTTAAAGTATCATTAGGAGTTTCGTGTATATGATTTATTAAATCCTTGGAAGATTAGGGCTTACCTTATTCATTAAAACTTCCTTAATGACGATTAAGGTCACTAATCATGTTTAGTCCTGTTAATCACCCTGTTAATCATGCTTTAATCGCGATAAGAATTTTAGAAAATTTCGCCACAGTTTCCTCTAAAATATCGCATTTTTCACATTTTGAAAACGGATTTAATCCATGTTTAAGCCCATAATCACAATCAATTTCCAATCAAGTTTCAAAACCCAATTTTTGCATGTAATATTCCTTACATAATTATCCACATAATCTTTGAACTTTACATATATTTTTAACCACACTTTCTAGTAAAAATGACGACACTTTGAAGTTCTTTTAAGAAGATTATTTAAACCATCATATTTAACACACTAATCTTGTTCTTCCATTTAATCAACTTTGATTAACACACTTTTAAAACCTTCTTAGTGTAAATCATAAATTTTTAATCTCTATGAAAATTATAAAATGTTAAAAATCACTTTTATTTTTGTAGTAAAGTTCATGGATTATGTGGATGATGATCTTGTTAAGATTTAAACATCAAGTTGTTTAACTCGCTATTTTAATCAAGTTCCATACAAGATCATCAAGCTAAACAACTTACTTTAACTTAATCATCAAGAATATATAAGCTAACTAGCACTAAACAACATAATCAACACAAAATACATCACATTCATAGACTTTTTATGTTGAAATTAGTGTTTTGATCTTTGATTTAAGTTAAGTTCAAGATGATTAACATGTACTTTCATAATCTAAATATAACAAGCTTAAAATGAGTATAATGAAGTCTTACAATTTTGCAAGAGCTTAAGATAAAGATTAAAATATAATAAGAGTTTCAAAGTATCCCTAATGACCCTCCATGCTTGAAAACTCCTTAGATCATTTTAAATGAGGCTTTAGATGCTTATAATGAGGTGTTTAAAATTTGGAAATGGAAGGTTAAAAGGGGTGTGTGGAAGCTGTAGATGAGGGAGAGAGATGGAGGATTTGTGAGTGTTATTTAAGTGATGAAATGTGAAGATAAGGAATTAGTGATTGCTTTAAAATCTTGCAAGTTCTTTTCAAGTCAACATTAGATCTTAGGGTCGTACTCCTAAGGTCACCATTATCATAACATGGAGTGGGTGGGGGACCCATTCCAAAACCTTGTACATGGGGTATGCTAGGTTATATATATATATATATATATATATATATATAATATGGTTATATTAAATTCAGATATTTAGGTAATTAATAAAGTTTTGCCTTATTAGGCCACTAGTTATGCTTAGGGTGTTAAACTAGTCTTAGCTAGTTCATTAGTTTAGTGGGTATTGATTTTGGATGGTAAAAACGCCACTAGTTCACCCGTCGTTTCGATATCGGGTGTTATATAAAAGATGCTATATAATAAAGGGAGCTATGGTTTTGTTTTATCATCAACATTATGGCGTCTATTTAAGGCATTTATGACGCCAAAATATGGCTAACTAGTTCGCTAGCTTTTTAGTTTAGGCAATTGGATGGTAGGAATATAACTTGTTCGCCTTGCGGCTCGAATTTGGGTAATGTGTAAAGTTGCGGTGTAACACCGGGTGTTTATGTTTCGGGTATCCCATTGATATCCCTAAGCTTATTTATGATGTGGAACCTTACATACCAGTCTTACGAGCATTGTATTTTATTGTTGCAGACAATTTATTTTTGTTACAGTTTGGCGCGGATCGTACGTATTATAAATATGCATATTTTCCGGAAAGTTTATGTGTTTTAGCATTTGGTGCCCCTAATTAGGGGTTCTTTTTGTTTGTATTTCAACTATAAAATGCTTTCACGCCACTTATTACTCGTTCGGGTAGTTTCCATAACTAGCTGGCATGAATAGTGTGTTCAGGTGAATAGTGCTTTTAGCACTTTGCCAACATATTCGGACATAGTTTCTAGTTTTCTCGCGACGCGACGAATGTGAGATTATCATTTGCATAATTTAAACATGTTCTATGATTGATAGCCTTTGTATGACCTAATCAAGAACACATTAAGCCATAAGCGAACACAGATTTAAATGTATAATTAAGTTGTTAAATTGTACAGAATTACCATTATTTTTTTGTCGACTGTCCCAGCGGAAGTTCCTACTGTTATCATAATCCTGGTTCATCAGAACTTTGATCGAGCTGACCGAGAAGGTTCCCGAACAGTTCCCTATCCATTTCCACCTATCCTTCACAAAGATAAGGAAATCGCAGCCACCCTGTTTTGACATTCGGCCCATTCAGCCAACTCCTCAGCAATGAAGGCTGTTTGACCCATCTCCACCCATTGTTCGAACTTGTATTACACCGATCAGCCACCTTACAATTTTATCACTCTCCAAACTAAACAGACGTGGCCATTGAGATTTCAACGACATGTCCTTTAGCCACGGATCCAACCAAAAACGAATGTCCACCCCGTTTCCAACCATGCCTTTTGATAAAATCACTGGTATTCTTACCTCCAAATTTTCTGTTTTTTTTCGTTCTCACAATAACATTCCAAACACCCCGACAACGTCTTCTTCGAAGGCAGAAATGACCACCTCCTGCTGCCCTATGATAAGAGTCGGTAACCCTTTTCTACAGGTTGTTTTCTTCCACTCTATATCTCCATATCCCACTTCGCAAGAAGCGCATCGTTCACATCTTTCAGTTTGCTAATTCCCGACCCTCCTTTGGCCTTGGGGGTAGACACCCTTTCCCCAGCAACCCAAGGATTCTTCTTAGATTTACTTGCGCCGGCCCATAAGAATCTTCTCATAATCGTCTCGAGATCCTTGATCACGTCGCACTGAGCTTTGAACAAAGACATGAAGTAAACCTAAAGACTCTCTAACATCGATTTCATGAGAACTACCCTACCTCCAATAGAGAGATTTCGAGCCTTCCATGAAGCTAATCTTGATTCCAAAGTGTCAAAGATCGGTCTCCAGTTACATTACCTCTTCATGTTGGCTCCAACGGTTATACCAAGGCAAGAAAACGGTCGTTCCCCAACTTGACATCCCAACACCGAAGACATGTCTTCCACCTCCTTTTAGCCAACACCCACTCCAATCAAGCTCAATTTGTTGATATTAATTTTTAGACCCGAACACAAGTGAAAACAAGGGCCTTTCTTTAGATTGTATCTTTGTACGTTATCTTTGAATGTTGACTTGCACAAGTTTAGATAACCAACAAATTTTATTTTATATTTCAACAATATAACTTCTTGATCTAATTAATAATTAATTTTGGCTGATACTTGGTGGATTTTAAATTTTCGGTTGTGGTCAGATATTCATATTTAGAGCTTTTTGCTCCCCTTTAGAAAAGAAATTGAAAACACACAAGACTCACCAGTAGAGGATTAATTAAATGAGGATTAATTAAATGAGAGGTTTTAAGCTCTTATAAGAACTTAAAAGGTTTGTTGCATGCAAGTGTTCTTCTTTCATGTTGTCTCTTAATCTTCAATTCTTCACTGGTCTTGGAACTTACGGAAGATGTGAGAAACCGATCATAAAGGGGTTGAGGGCTAGGGCTCATTAACGGGACGAAGATCTTACTTTTGTGGATTCATATAGGGAAATTCTTATATTGTTCTTTGTCATCCTCTTCATATTCGTCATCAAGTTCATTCATGATTGCTTTGAAGGGTGGATTTTAAAAATGATTTAAAATGTTAGATTGCATTGTCACTATCTTTTAAACTAATGCGACACCTGGAATAATGTTGAAAAAATGAATCGTTTTCAATGAGTATAAAATATCTTTTCCAACTTTGGACGCAAATATTTATACAAACTGAAGTTAACTAGAATTAAGTATCTCCGTGTTGTCCATGTCAAATAATACCAATGTCATACAACCGTCAACGACTACCAACGTCGAAGTTGTGGCGTGTTAAAGAGAAGAAAAATACCGAAAATAGGACCCCACGTGTTGCGACGCTGTCAAATGAGGAAAAATAGACGTAAAAACCTTGAACCACACATGGATGTTGCACCGTGTTAACTCGCAAAATTATAAATAAAACGTAAAAACATTAAACCACACACGCACGTTGCTCCGTGATAACTAGTAATATTTAGTACGAAACGTAAAACGAAATTTACGAAAGATGAAAAGTTTAAGAAACCAAAATAAAAAGTAAAAATGTTGTGAGTTTAAATTGTAAAAGAAATAAAGCTTTAGCTTTAAAGTAAAAAAAGTTTTAGCTTTAAAATAATAAGAAATCAATTTTGTAAGGTTAAAGTTGCAAAAAATAAAAAGATTTGGATAAAAAGTAAAATTTTAACTTTTTTTTTTGAAAACACCAAAACATATGGTACAACACCCTATGCATACAATAGTTACTAAAATTAATAGTATATAAATTATATAATATTAGACTATTAGTTACTTAATTTGTGTTCTATCATGAGAGAGAGCTTCATAAGTCATAATGAACCAAACCGTATAAAAAGAGAGTTAAAATAAATAAGATATTGATGTTCAAAGTTGTATGTTTGACGTAGATAAAACTGCGAAAAGTGAAAAAAAAACAAGTGAAAATTTGTCCTACGAGCTACACAAAGGAACTAATGGGGACAGCCGCATTCCAAATAAAATACCTTTGATATTTTTTAATTTATGAAAGGTATAACTTTCAAATCAATTTGTGGAAGTTTGGAGTTTTTTGTTTAAAAAATATCGCTCACACAACTTAAAAATGTATGATATTTGCTCTTATGAAGATAATATGAGTTTTAATTCTTACAAGTATTAGGTTATACAGTATTGAAGTGTAAAGTAAAAAATTATTGGAAATAAAAGCAACCATTTTGACGCCCTTTTAATCCTCACACTCAAAAACACGTATCTGTTATGAATACATCATGAAGAGTGACTCTACACATTCTTAACTTCTCTTTTGTATTTACTCTTATATTAATGTATTGGCCTATAAGTAGAAGTTTTGTATTTCATAGTTACACATGAATAAGATATATGTCTATCATTTTCTCTTTATCTCGATATGTTAATAGGCTAGTTGTTACACACCACGTTATCAGCACGACTTGTTTTAGAATGGATGATATTAATTTTAAGTGTTGCAAGTATTAGTGTACCGTGACGCCGGTGGCTGTTATATCACGTATGGGACTTCCACCAAGAACATAACTTTTCAATGGACATCTACTCAAAATATCATGTACCCATAATGGCTTTATATACTATGTTACTACTCAACTATTAATCAGCCATATAGATTAATTACTGAAATTAACAAATATATATTATATGATAAAGTTAAATTAATGGACTGCGAATAAACTTGTATGATGGTATCTAAAAGTCTTAGTTAATAGATATGATACCTCTTCTTTTGTGGTAGTCACAAAAGAAACACAAGGACACCAATATTCTTGAAAATGGTTCACTCTATTCATTGTAACAAATTCAATACTTAATATAAAATTCATGGACAATAATTTGCATTAAAATTCATGTTAATGTTTTATATCTTTTCTGTTCATGACATTTTCTTTTCTAATTAAAAGCAAACTAATTAATTATTTCATCTAATAAATACCACACTGAAATATTTAGGTGGACTTTGTTCAAATAATATTTGTTTCTTATCTATTTGAAGTATTATAATACTTTCCTTTATCATATCAGTTATGATTTTAAATTCAAATTCCTCAAGTAATTATAATATGTAATACAGATAATGTGTCGCTAGATAAATAGTAAAAATCTCTGTATATTTATTTTCTAATGTAGTGCTTCATAATCTGGTATTATCTAAAAGAGTTATGTTTTTAAACATCCAGATAATTGGTTAACTTGTTCCTTAGCTACTCTTATATATTTTATCTTATTCTTTGAAAAACAATTTTACTTTGTTTATATTTTTCTTACTATAAAAGGATAAATAAAAGTAAAAATAACTAAGAATTTGCTTATACTTTCAACTCTAATGTTCATACAATCATGTTGATATCTCATAATTCTCTAAAGTGTATAAACATTTTGAATCTCTCATAATATCTTATTATTGCTTTTTCTATTGGTTTAAATGTGCAAACATGCTTGAATACACCTAGACATACCTAATGTATTTAGAGATTGCAAAATTTCGGATGTTGCGCCATGTTATTTTAGAAAATGAAGTGATCTGCAAGCAAGTTGTATTGTCGTATATCCATGTCTTTAATTTTGTGTTTACGATGAGATTTGATTTGTAATAAGATGTTTTACATAAAAGTTTTAGCTAAGATTCTAGTTTGACTTTTATATGCATACATATATAAGTGTATTTTTATGATTCTAAAATGTATGATTTGATGAAGTCTTACATCGTTTTCAGTTTTGTCTTTATGAAACTACAATATTTTGAAAGTCACATACTTAATGTTAGTAAAATAGAAAAATCCTTGGATTAGTTGATTAAAATACTTGAAAAATTATGAACACTGAGTATTATTGATTTATGGATACAAATTCTATAATCATTATCTGTTATACATGTTAATCTTCTACCTTTATTAAGATTTTAACATGTTAATTGGCTTTTATTTGGTTATTATACTGTAAAAAAAAAACTTTGAAACTTTTGTGTATAAAGGATAAAGCTATAAATAACTTACAACTTATGCATGGAAATTAAGATGAAAGATCATATATATTTCATGTCATGCTTTTTATAATTTGTAAATCTTGAAAAGACATAATATTATATGCTATTAGTGAATACTCTAAATCATGGAGATATTTGTATAATTTCAAATTAGAGTGAAAAAACTGTGTATATGAGATATACTTATGATTTGTTATATCATGATGAGTTTCTAGGTAAATACATACTTCATAGAAGTGATGAACGCATGTTATTTCAAAAGGTTGTATTATAAGTCATTTTACATAATGACATGACATAAAGTTATGCATTATATAATCTAATCTAGTGTATACATTGTGTTCTGTATCTTCTAAGTTTAAAAAGGACATCCGAATGACCAAAGTTATGGTATACGATCACAAGTTATAAATATGATTAATTTGTGATCAAGGTTCAGTTTTAAAATATGACACCCAAAGTGTCTATAAAAGCTTGTAAGATTTTGAATCGATAAATCTTAATGATTTGATCATGTAACTTCTTCTCAATTGATATTATGTGATGAGAAGGTTATTTATACATTGTTATATGAAACATATTTTTATTATAAAAACTCAAATATGCTCTTGAAGTAGTAAGATTATTAAAGAAAATAATATAAGGTTTGAAATGACCATCATGAAAGTTGTGTGGTTATAATACTTGTCACACCCCGACCCGCAGCGGAATAAGAGTCGGGGCATAATTGGGTTATCACCAAAGCTCATGATGTTTACTAAAATGTTTCATATTTGTTAAATTCAAATTACAACTTAAATAGTCAAATCAAATCCATACAATTACAAGGAAAATGAAACTAAGTAATACAATCCAAAGCTTAAACTGATTTATTCTTCTAAGCCTTCCTATGTGTTTCTTGCCTCAACTGGATCACCTGTATCATGTGTAAAACGGGGGATATTTTGGGTCAACAAAAGTTGGCGAGTGAACCTTGATAAAACATTGTTATTAAGTTCTTGTTGTATTTAATATTGAAAAGTTGTGCAATAATCACATGTGAGCAAACGTATGTATATAACAAAACACAAACCACTTAGAATGAGTATATAATATGAATGATGATGACTATGAGATCAAGGCTCAATCAAACGGAGCCGATCGTATGACATGAATGATGATGTATGTGAGATCAAGACTCAATCAAACGGAGCCGATCGAATGAGGCACCTGTACTCAACTCGTATCCCACAGCGAGCTGATGGGCCTAATGAAATGCTTGACTGAAAATGATAAATCCAAACTAAACATAATTCACACAACAATTTGTACACATTTGATACACATTAGATCACAAATATGATGAATGCACAAGTGTTTATATTTATATAATAGTAGAATTGTACGACACATGATACACCCCAAAATGTGATTAAAACGGGGAATTTGGTAGAGATTTACTCACATTGGGTGCCTTCTTTTGATGACGTTGGATGCGCACGAGTTTTGGGATTTGATCGTCGAGGAAGACTAACCTAAAATAATAACGAAATGGTTTGGTAAATAAATGGATTTTATTCCATAATCTTAATAGGGTTTTTAGATTAATTTTTGTGAGTTTAAGGACGTTTTCTAACTTTAAAAAAATATTATTTTTAAGTATTTTTAATTGATTTTTAAATTAAATAAATAAATAAAAAGAAATAAACTTTTTGACTTTTTTGACCGTTAACCAGACCGTTGACCGGACCGTTGACCGGTCGGACTGTGGTTAAGTGTGCGCTGGGTGAAGTTCGAACCCGAGACCTCTCGTACGCGTGCACGCAGCTCTACCAACTGAGCTACGTGTGTAACCCGAAATATTCTCTGTTTTAATTATATATATATATACTAATTAATTGTTATTTTTATTGGGTTAATATTAAAATGATTTAAAATGGCCGAAACGCTTGCAGGGACCCGGAGTCGAACTCGGGTCCTTCGGTTCGTATGCGCACAGCCCAACCAGTTGGGCTGTATGTCTAATCTGTTTAACTTACGGTTTATATTACTCTTATAAACATGCTGTGGCTTGTTCTAATTCAGTTTTAAAAAGGTTGGTTTTAATTCTGAAAGTCGGTACGTTGTAAGATTCAAACTCGTGACGTGCGTTTATGTTTGCACACAGTCCACCGCTGGACTGTGTGTCTAACCCGGTTAATCATTCAGTTTTAATTATACTTAAACACATTTCGACTTCGTCTTCTTCATTTATAAAGATACAGAACAAAGGTGACCGACTGTTCTTGTTTAAATCGGTCATCTATCATATAGTTGATTGAATTAAAATGGATAGAGAGGGTTACGGAATCGAATGTACCGATCAGAATGTTTTCTTCAGAATTCCGGCAAGAGTCGTCGGCTCTGATTTGTGACTTCCGTCTGAGTGAATCAATTAATAGTTTTGATCAACGAGTTGTGAAATTAGGTTACTAAACAAGGGATATCAGGGGGTTTAGATGATTGTACCGATTCACAGCGAGACTTCGGAATTTCCAGTGATTTTCCGGCGAGTGCAGAAATTCCCGGCAACGTTGTCTGAGTCGGATTTTGGTTGAACGATTTATGTTAATACTTGTCTAATAATGGATTGAAAACGAAAGAGTCGAGAAATTTACCGATTTGGTGTAAGTCTCGGTTTTCCGGCGAAAGTCAGGTGAATGCAGAATATCTCCGGCAAGTGCTAAAGCTTCGAGAAATTGTGCGATTTTGAGCGAAAAGATTACCAGAGGTTTGGGTGGGTATTTATAAGGAAGAATCAGGATGAATTTAGTCTGAATTTGGTCTTGATTCGTGGTCAAGGTTTCTCCGGCGGTTACGACTGGTATTGGGGGATTAGACATCAGTTATAACCGATGTCGAAGTTATTTCACGCGTTCAGTCAAAGAAAAACGGTCGTGATTTGCGAAATCGTCGGTATTTCCGGCGACTGCGGATTGGGCGCGCTGATCTCAGGATTTGATTTCAAGTTTTATTTTAAGTATTAATTGTTTCAGTATATACACAAAAGATTCATGTGGCGGAGCGGTGTGTTGTTTGTTTGATGAACCGGCTGACCCGGGTTCGAAACCCGACAGCTTCCTTTATTTTTTTCTTCACTCGTTTTTATTGTTTATTAATTATAGTTTTTAAATTCTAAAATATTTATTAATTATGTATCGTTTAAAATTAATTTGAGCAATAAATGTGAAATGAAAAATTATGACTGGATATTCGATTAATAAACGAAGCGGGTTTGGAAAACCCGTTTTTCGATGGATGTTACAGTATCTCCTACTTTTAGAAATTTCGTCCCGAAATTTAAGTGGTAGTGGCAACAGGAAAAAGGTGCGGGTATTTCTCGCGCATTGAGTCTTCACGTTCCCAAGTAAACTCAGGTCCTCTTTTCGACTCCCAACGTACCCTGACAATTGGAAGACGACTTCGTCATAAATGCTTCTCTCCGAAGTCAATGATTTCTACTCGTCTTTCAATGAAATGCATAGATTCATCGACTTGAATGTCTTCTAGAGGAATATGGAGGTTTTCATCGGCGAGGCACTTCTTCAAGTTTGATACATGGAATGTGGGATGAATTCTGTTGAGCTCTTCTGGTAGGTCAAGCTTGTATGCTACAGGTCCTACTCTTTCGAGTATCTTGAAAGGTCCTACGTAGCGTGGTGCTAGCTTGCCTTTCTGGCCAAAACGAACCACTCCCTTCCACGGTGATACTTTTAAAAGTACTTGATCACCAATGTTAAACTCCAAGGGCTTTCGTCGTTTGTCTGCATAACTCTTTTGACGACTTTGTGCCACTAGAAGATTGTTTCGAATTTGATGGATCTTGTCTGTTGTTTCTTGAATTAATTCTGGACCGGTGATTTGTGCTTCTCCAATTTCGTGCCAACATACTGGAGATCGGCACTTACGACCATATAAAGCTTCGAAAGGAGCCATGCCGATACTTGAGTGATAACTATTGTTGTACGAAAATTCAACTAATGGTAGATGAGTGTCTCAATTTCCCTTGAAGTCTATGACACATGCTCGAAGCATGTCTTCAAGAGTTTGGATGGTGCGTTCAGATTGTCCATCAGTTTGAGGATGAAAAGCGGTACTGAGGTCTAATCGCGTACCCAAGGCGGCTTGTACGACTCGCCATGTTCATGAAGTGAAACGACCATCATGGTCTGAAATGATGTTTATAGGTACACCATGACGGCTTACGATTTCGCTGATGTAGATACGAGCTAACTTCTCATTCTTGAAGTCCTCGCGAATCGGAATGAAGTGAGCTGATTTTGTAAGACGATCAATGATTACCCATATGGTGTCATACCCACTGGAGGTGCGAGGTAACCCGGTAATGAAATCCATGGTTATGTTTTCCCACTTCCATACAGGTATTTCAGGTTGGGTTAGAAGTCCTGAAGGTCTTTGATGTTCAGCTTTTACTTTGGAACAGGTAAGGCACTTGGAAACAAAAACAGCGATATCCTTTTTCATGCCCGGCCGCCAGTAGGTGTATCGTAGGTCTTGATACATCTTGTCGGCTCCTGGGTGTACAGAGTATCGTGTTTTGTGCGCCTCATCCATGAGGAAATCACGAAGGTTATCGTGATCGGGAATCCATATGCGATTTAGATAGTATAGAATACCGTCGGATTTGGTTTCGATTTTAAGTTCTGCTCCACATGACAGCTCATCGCGTACGTCGTTTTCTGTTACTGAAACATGTTGAGCTTCTCGGATTCGATCTTTGATGTCCGTTATGATTTGCGAACATAGAAGATGAATGGAGTTCGCATAACCTTTTCGACTGAGCGCATCGGCCACCACATTTGCCTTGCCAGGATGATACCGAATTTCACAGTCGTAGTCGTTAAGAAGTTCGACCCATCTTCGTTGCCTCATATTCAACTCCTTTTGGTTAAAGATATGTTGGAGGCTCTTGTGGTCAGTGTATATTTCACACTTGGTACCGTAGAGGTAATGTCTCCATATCTTTAGAGCGAACACAACGGCTCCAAGTTCCAGGTCGTGGGTGGTGTAATTCTTTTCATGAACTTTGAGTTGCCTAGAAGCATAGGCTATCACTTTTCCTCTTTGCATCAGTACACAGCCTAGTCCTTGCCCTGACGCGTCGCAATAAACCACGAAGTCATCACAACCCTCAGGGAGTGTGAGGATAGGTGCGTCACAGAGTTTTTGCTTTAGAGTTTGGAAGGCTTCTTCTTGTTTAGGTCCCCATATGGGAGAGTTGATGGGATTCGCGGTGAGAGCTTGTTGGACTTGAATTACGATGTCAGGAAGCACTGCGGCCATTTGTTTTGCAATTTGGGTGGCCAAGAGTTTGTTTGATCTTCCTGACTTCCTACCTCCACGTAGTTGCCTAGCCGACATCTACAGGAACATACATGGGAAAATTGTGAGTTTAAGAAGTTTTTAGGTGTCATGTGTTGTTAAAAGAATAAAAACAACATAATCATCAATAATGCAACTACATCCATAGGATGTCTTGGGTTTGCTCATGTTTGGGCCTCCAAGGTCCCCCATACCATCGCCTGTATAGTCATGTGGGCCCCCATGACTATTGGCTTAGTAGGATTCACATTGGTGTTGGCGGTTTAACACTCACATCACCCGAATGAAAACCATGAAATATGATTGCGAGATGTATGGTAGGAGGGTGTCCAGGTATAGACACAATGACAACTCAAAGTGGGGTTAGCTCACACGACGTTTGGTATAGCATGCTTTGGCCTAATAGGTCTTTCGTACTCTCATCGTTAGTCCCCAGGTAGGCAAACTGGTCCTTTATTTTGGATTTATACGAATGCCAAGCCTAGACAGGACGTTCCGACTACCGGTACTCGTACCCTTCCAGTTACTACATGCCCGTCATGAGAACTCACTTTGATGTGATTTGAAAATACAAAAATCGTTGCAAAATTCATGGGAATTGTGTGGTGTGTGCTCTCATGGATATGATATGTTATGATGATATGATTCATGATGAGCATTGTATAATAATATGTACTTATGAACATGCTTGCATAACATTGAATGTAACAATAAACATAAAGCATATAAACATCATTAATTTTGTATGTAACGCACAAAATCTAAAAATTCTAATCAACTATAGTATAGGCTCTAAGGGTCTAATAACCTATCCAATATCCCTATAGTCATGGCTCTGAAACCAATCTGTCACACCCCGACCCGCAGCGGAATAAGAGTCGGGGCATAATTGGGTTATCACCAAAGCTCATGATGTTTACTAAAATGTTTCATATTTATTAAATTCAAATTACAACTTAAATAGTCAAATCAAATCCATACAATTACAAGGAAAATGAAACTAAGTAATACAATCCAAAGCTTAAACTGATTTATTCTTCTAAGCCTTCCTATGTGTTTCTTGCCTCAATTGGATCACCTGTATCATGTGTAAAACGGGGGATATTTTGGGTCAACAAAAGTTGACGAGTGAACCTTGATAAAACATTGTTATTAAGTTCTTGTTGTATTTAATATTGAAAAGTTGTGCAATAATCACATGTGAGCAAACGTATGTATATAACAAAACACAAACCACTTAGAATGAGTATATAATATGAATGATGATGACTGTGAGATCAAGGCTCAATCAAACGGAGCCGATCGTATGACATGAATGATGATGTATGTGAGATCAAGGCTCAATCAAACGGAGCCGATCGAATGAGGCACCTGTACTCAACCCGTATCCCACGGGGAGCTGATGGGCCTAATGAAATGCTTGCACTGAAAATGATAAATCCAAACTAAACATAATTCACACAACAATTTGTACACATTTGATACACATTAGATAACAAATATGATGAATGCACAAGTGTTTATATTTATATAATAGTAGAATTGTACGACACATGATACACCCCAAAATGTGATTAAAACGGGGAATTTGGTAGAGATTCACTCACATTGGGTGCGTTCTTTTGATGACGTTGGATGCGCACGAGTTTTGGGATTTGATCGACGAGGAAGACTAACCTAAAATAATAACGAAATGGTTCGGTAAATAAATGGATTTTATTTCATAATCTTAATAGGGTTTTTAGATTAATTTTTGTGAGTTTAAGGACGTTTTCTAACTTTAAAAAAAAATATTATTTTTAAGTATTTTTAATTGATTTTTAAATTAAATAAATAAATAAAAAGAAATAAAATTTTTGACTTTTTTGACCGTTGACCAGACCGTTGACCGGTCGGACTGTGGTTAAGTGTACATTGGGTGAGGTTCGAACCCGAGACCTCTCGTACGCGTGCACGCAGCTCTACCAACTGAGCTACGTGTCTAACCCGAAATATTCTCTGTTTTAATTATATATATATACTAATTAATTGTTATTTTTATTGGGTTAATATTAAAATGATTTAAAATGGCCGAACCGCTTGCAGGGACCCGGAGTCGAACTCGGGTCCTTCGGTTCGTATGCGCACAGCCCAACCAGTTGGGCTGTGTGTCTAATCTGTTTAAGTTACGGTTTATATTACTCTTATAAACATGCTGTGGCTTGTTCTGATTCAGTTTTAAAAAGGTTGGTTTTAATTCTGAAAGTCGGTACGTTGTAAGATTCGAACTCGTGACGTGCGTTTATGTTTGCACACAGTCCACCGCTGGACTGTGTGTCTAACCCGGTTAATCATTCAGTTTTAATTATATTTAACATGTGTGTCTAACCTGGTTAATCATTCAGTTTTAATTATACTTAAACACATTTCGACTTCGTCTTCTTCATTTATAAAGACACAGAACAAAGGTGACCGACTGTTCTTGTTTAAATCGGTCATCTATCATATAGTTAATTGAATTAAAATGGATAGAGAGGGTTACGGAATCGAATGTACCGATCAGAATGTTTTCTTCAGAATTCCGGCAAGAGTCGTCGGCTCTGATTTGTGACTTCCGTCTGAGTGAATCAATTAACAGTTTTGATCAACGAGTTGTGAAATTAGGTTACTAAACAAGGGATATCAGGGGGTTTAGATGATTGTACCGATTCACAGCGAGACTTCGGAATTTCCAGTGATTTTCCGGCGAGTGCAGAAATTCCCGGCAACGTTGTCTGAGTCGGATTCTGGTTGAACGATTTATGTTAATACTTGTCTAATAATGGATTGAAAACGAAAGAGTCGAGAAATTTACCGATTTGGTGTAAGTCTCGGTTTTCCGGCGAAAGTCCGGCGAACACAGAATATCTCCGGCGAGTGCTAAAGCTTCGAGAAATTATGCGATTTTGAGCGAAAAGAGTACCAGAGGTTTGGGTGGGTATTTATAAGGAAGAATCACGATGAATTTAGTCTGAATTTGGTCTTGATCGTGGTCAAGGTTTCTCCGGCGGTTACGACTAGTATTGGGGGATTAGACATCGGTTATAACCGATGTCGAAGTTATTTCACGCGTTCAGTCAAAGAAAACGGTCGTGATTTGCGAAATCGTCGGTATTTTCGGCGACTGCGGATTGGGCGCGCTGATCTCAGGATTTGATTTCGAGTTTTATTTTAAGTATTAATTGTTTCAGTATATACACAAAAGATTCATGTGGCGGAGTGGTGTGTTGTTTGTTTGATGAACCGGCTGACCCGGGTTCGAAACCCGGCAGCTTCCTTTATTTTTTTTCTTCACTCGTTTTTATTGTTTATTAATTATAGTTTTTAAATTCTAAAATATTTATTAATTATGTATCGTTTAAAATTAATTTGAGCAATAAATGTGAAATGAAAAATTATGACTGGATATTCGATTAATAAACGAAGTGGGTTTGGAAAACCCGTTTTTCGACGGATGTTACAATACTTTCCCTAGAGTGAATGTGAAGCCGTGTAGTTCTAATCCATTCACTAAAGTAAAGGCGATGATGATCAGTGTAAAGGTCACGATCATGATTAGGGAAATTGTAATGATGCCACTAAGAAAGTTGTGTGTTAATGATACTTTCCCGAAATGAATGTGATGATATACTTATCGACCGGTTTAAAGTTTGTGATCATAGAAATTGAGAAAATCATAATAATGCTCATGTTGACAATGAGTTCAACCATGTTAATAATGTGATGATTATACAATGATCCTCGTAAAGGTTGTGATCATGGTAAATGAGAAAATTGCAATAATCCTCATGTTAATAATGAGTCGACCATGTAATATGATCATGGTAAATGAGGAAATTGCAATGATCCTCATGTTAATAATGAGTCGACTATGTAATAATGAATCTGGCCACAAGAAGTGGTGCATTAAGAGAGTGAATATATGAGAATAAAATATGGGAAATATGTTATAAGATGAAATTTTGAAATAATAATACATTATTCTCTCATATTTACTGTCGTGTATTAGACAAACAAGAGTGCACATATATGGTCATAAACCAAAAGTTTATAGATCATAATTATTTAATTAGTTGGCACAGCCGGTTAGACCACACCGAGTATTGATGATGTGAAATGTATTAAAGAACCATATCTTCTTGATAGTTAAACATGTAAGTGGAAATTCATTATTTATCAGCTAAAGTAGGGTATAAATCCCTAAATATTCTGGAAATGTTAAAGGATTTGTATGTATCCTAACATCAAACCATTTAGTAATTTGAAATCGATGCATCGTCTAAATTGTTATCAAGTTCGCAACTTGAAGTATTGATCGTTTATGGCTTAGCTAATAAGATAGCAAGCATATTATTCCAGATTGACACAATTATTTTGTATATAATGATGAATTTGACTCTCATGTTATTAATGATCATTGGCTAAGTGTATTGTTGAGACGATCACCTAAAGGTCTACAAGTGATTAAAAACCAATTGATCATGAAGCAAAATGTTCATATTTATATTTAATTTTACATGTATTCACATCAAGCCAACAGGTTATCATATTTCTTCCTAATAGTTCGTTTTGGTCAGGAACCTAATCTGTCCCTTCAAAGGTTTTTTGTTATATGGCATGAATATTTCAATTCATCCACCACTCCACATAAAGATGGGAACTCTAAAAAGGTTAAGAATATGTTGGGCATAATTAGTTGTCTATGATTAAATATTTAAAGCCATTAATAAGAGATTTATTTACGGCTCATTGTTATTCACTTTAGTGAATGAATGTTCCCAATCGGGGGAGATAAAAAGTAGTTGCAAAGTGAAAAGTGGAATGAATTATCATGTTATCTTGATCCTCAGATTATGAACTATGAACGAGAAGTTCAAAAGATAATTCATTCACCAATATAAAAGAATAAATTATCAGACGAGTTCACTAACCTAAATACAATGACTAAGTAAGTCACATAGTCAACTGTTAATGCTCCAATTAAGTTAATTGTCCTAGAAGGACAAACCATATATTAGTAATGAGTTTCTTGCAAGCCTGAAGCATGGTAGACTAGTCGATTCCAAAAAATAAAAATACTCGAAAAATTTGGAGCAAGTAATGAAGAAGATGGTCAAGTCGAGGCTATAGTGAAAAGGTCTCCTGAATAGACATTAGACATGATGGTTCCAGAAGAACCTCAGGTACCTGAAAATAAAGAGCTCTTAGTAAATTATATCATGTCTAGAAATGTTTTGGAATCGAAATTAAAACGATGACGTTATACTTTTGTATATAATGTAGCGCTTTAAATAATTAAATGGTGAGGATCAAATTTAAGATCTGCCGATAAATTAATACATACATATAAATGATTGGCCAAAAAGCGAAAAAATGTAAATAAGGCAGAGTTGAATTCTCTAATAAAATGGAAAGTTTTTCGGACCAACAGTCCATACAACTGAATTTGTTGGATACAAATGGGTCATTTATGCGAATCATGTGAAAATCAAATTCAATGACATAAGGCAAAATTGGTTGCACGGGGATTTTCGCAAAAACCCATGATTGATTATAAAGAGACACATTCTGAAGTGGTGGATGCAGTGACTTTCTAATATTTTATTCATCTGGTAATACAAAGAGAGAATTGTTATGCGTCTTATGGATGTTGGTATCATTTGATATTGAAATTTACATGAAGTTCCTTGATGGATTTATACTATCAAAATCATGTAAAGTAAGTTCTTAAGAACACTATGATTGTTATATGCATATTAAATTTTGAGTACTTTGTGATTATTTAATATGTTGATTATGATTGGAACTCTTGATGAGTTTCCTAAAGCAGTTGGATGCTTAAATTAATCTGAGACATCATAGGATGTCTTTTGTGCACCAATATATACACAATGAATAAATAGAACTTGGTGATTATGATATCCTAATGTATAAGAATGGTACCATGTTCATTGGAACTGATTTTGATGTTATCGATGTTCCAATTGATTTGCTAAATGATAAAGTTTATGTACCAAAACTCTTAAAGAGTGAATGCACATGCATAATTGGTCAAGATGAAAAAGTCCATAAGCATTAATATCAATACCCTAAGAGCGTTATCTACAAAGTTAACAAAATGTGTAAGGATTAAAATAGTCGGGTTGAGTGTTTTATAAATCATGTGATATTGTTATAAAGAGGGATATAAGTTTGATTAAGTTAGCCATGTTTCTATCAAAATTTCACTTCTAAAAGTTTGCTATAATCACAGTTTACAGTGATGATGTACACATCATCGAGAGAAATTGTCGAGCTTTTAGAGAGAAATTTTTTTGAAAGACCTTGACTCAATGTAATTATTTCTCGACTTGCAGCTCGAGTATATGTGTAATGATATTTTTATCAATCCATCAAAGTACATTCAGAAGTTGTTATGAAATTTTACTATGAACAAAGCTCATCCTTAAAGAATGTTAAATTTTGTTCATTACATGATTTCTAAAAGAAACCTTATAATCTCCAATTAAATAAATTGAAAATTTTGGTCAAGAAGTACCATAGTTAAGTGCAATGGGTGCATTAATATTTCTTGTTACCCATACATGATTATAAATCTTTTATTTGAATATATTGACGTAATTTAGCATTTATCAAGCAAAGAGAAGTTGGAATTAGTTAAAACAACTACTTTGATACATCTAAGGTATGAAATATTATTTTACTAACCAATCGAAACAAGTTTGGTTAGCCTTGTTGATGCAGGGAATGTAACACAACACGGTTGTTGATTTTGTCGTACATATATATTAGAGGAGGCAGTAGAAGTCTAACATGAAGGTCATGCATCATTGCTTAGTTTAAAGAATTGCACATAAGGAGATCAAGCAACAATTCATTGACTACCAAGTTTTGAGAAACTTTCAAAGACGATCGACATTGTCACTTAGAAGATACATATTAAAATGAGGGAGAGTAATATACACGTTATTCGTTCCTCTTCACTAAATTTTCCGCTATCGGGTTTTCTTACTAAGGTTCTTAACGAGTAAACAAATCTGATCCAAAAGTATTGGGGGAGAAAATGCGCGTTGCACTCTTTTTCCCTTAGCTATGGTTTTATCCCACTGGGTTTTCTTAGCAATTTTTAATGAGACAACATCACCAAGCGTATTAGAAGAATACTATAATATTTCATCATGGGGATAATCAAGGGGAGGGGGGTGTTATGAATACATCATTAAGAGTGACTCTCCACATCCTTAACTCCTCTTTTGTATTTACTCTTATATTAATGTATGGGCCTATAAGTAGAGGCTTTGCATTTCATACTTACATATCAGTAAGATATATGTCTACCATATTCTCTTTATCTTTATATGTTAATAGGCTAGTTGTTACACACCAGTATCCTAATTCTTACAACTAGAGATGAACAATATTTGGGCTTATTACATATAGTTGGGCTTGCTGGGTATTACAATTTACAAGCATAAAGCATTGTCATTTAATATGTGGGCTTAAAATACTGGCAACCACTATGACTTGAGATGTGGGCTTAAAATATATGGCTGGTTTTGTTGAATTCTAAATATGAAAATTTAAAATATTTGTATGCTTATTGGGTATTACAAGCGTTCTGTATTTGTGGACCGTGGTTACTTTGGCTAAGAGATCGTTAGAAAGATGTTGAAAATGCATTCAGACTCCTACAAGCTTGTTTTGCATATTTTTCGACACTCATGTCTTGTGTGGGACAAAGATATGTTGGGGAAAATTAATAATCATTCATAATATGACCGTCAAAGATGAACTGGACACATATCTTCACTATTGTGATCCATTCGATTTTCTAGATGACACACCTACAAACTGACAACGAAGAAGCTCTACTGAAGATGATGAACCACCTTTCCAGTACTGTATGGAACAAATTGCAAAGTTGTCTAGTTAGAGGACCAATGGAGCATAACTTCGTAATAGAGAAACTTATAACAAAGCTCTAAAAACCAATATAATTAGGCATATATGACAAAAAGTTTCCCTTGATGAATAATTAGAGTGAATTACAAGTTTTGTCATTTATTTTTATACCAAATTTTAGACAGTGTCCTTTGTCTTTAAAATTGACGAGTTTTGTACTTCATGTTTCAAAATCTTACACGGTTTGTACTTTAGCTCTAACCTATTTAATTTTACTCGTTAAATGCAGGGTTTATCTGTATTTTTACCCAACAATATAAACAGAATAATCTGATGTGTGAAGAACAATCATCTAGTGCAAAAGACGAGCTTTATCGAGAGCTCTGTTAAGAGTGAATTGCAAGTTTTGTCCTTTATTTTTATACTCAATTTCAGGCGGTATTCTTTTCCTTTAAAATTGATTAGTTTTGTATTTAATGTTTCCAAATGCTACACGTTATGTCCTTTAGCCTTTACCTAGCTAAATTTTCTGTTAAATCTGATCATGTGTTTTGCACATGAGACATTATTGTCAATTCACCTTCTCAGGGACTATTGTGTAAATAATTAATATCTAGGGACTAATGTATACAAGAATGAAAAAAGATATATAAATCACTAAAATAAATCTACATTCTATCTTTATCCTCTCTTTATCTCACTCTCTAACCTACAAACCACCACCACCGCCACAACCCAACTCTCAATCAAATCAACCAAAATTAAACAACTTTTTATCAATCTAATACTTTAAATCAAACCAATTTCAGATCAATCTGCATTTTCAACAAAATCCATACTAAAAACAAAACCCCAACTTGATAAAAAACCCTAAACAGATTCGGCTGGTGTAGGTCTGAAAACAATATTCTCCGATGAAGTGTGATGTATTGCGACATACATCTAGTTCCATGTACAGTTTGTATACTTATTGTTAAGTTTGTGTTGTTTTAGTTAGGTCTTAAAATTGTACTTAGCAGTTTGTTATTTGCAGGGCTTCGTGAGAGATAGGAAACTAAGACGGGCAAAAAACAAGCTAAATTGGAGAATACTGAGCCCCAGATGAGCCGCGAGTGCTCTAGCGATAAACAAATGAAGAAAAGATGGAAAACACCTGGTCGCATCATGCGACAGGGAAAGGAATACCCCCTCACGTGACGCGAGGGGCTAGTTTAATCGGATTGACCTTGGATTGTCTCGCGTGACACGAGACTGATGAGCAATATCTTTCGCGTGACGTGAGGGGTCTTTATTCGCATAATCTTTGGAGTTGGTTCGGATTGATGTGTTTTAAACCTAAAACAACTCCTAATTGGTGATAATATTATCTTGGATGGAAACAAGCTAAAAGAGGATGAATTTGGAGCTGCTAAGGGCGATTTTGAACATACGGAAGCAAAAGGTTGAAGCTCAGATCGAAGATTATTGGGTCTCATCATTTGGTTTCTTTGTTTTCATTGATTTAACTATGTTTTGTGAACCTGAACTATATATTTGTATTGTATATACTATGATACTTGGCTAGTTTCTTACAACACTACCTAGGTTGTCGATGAATACCAAGTTTGATTAGTTTTCTTTTCGGTTTTGGAACTTAAATTGTGGTTAATATAAGGTAAAGACTTGGTTTTATGATTTGATGTGTACTCGTATCATAATTGCTTAAGGAATGATTGTTAACTTCACATGTTTCCTTGTTGAAAGTCTATCAATTATAGGTTCATGTTAGATCAATTACTGTGTGTTTTTATTAGTTTATGGTTTGCTAGACGTAGTATCCATAGAAGTTATAATTGTGAATCAAGTAGGTCTAGGTGTTCAACTAATCTTAATAACTATAAGGTACGAGATTTTTGGTTAGTCTAGTTTGTTAGATTGTTAGGGTTAGAACCTTTGTGAGAAGATCTCCTTAGTTTCCCTATCTTCCTTGCTTATTGAGTCAGATCAGGAATCCATAGTTACCCTTGACGTTTGTGCTGTGAGGTAGACTGTCTTTTAGGATACTTTATTATTAGAGTTGGAAACCCATGAGGGAATCCACGAAAACCGGTAGATTAACAACTTTTAGGGTTCTTTTAGGTTTCACCTTAAGAAGGGTCGAGGGTCCTTTAGATTACCTTTAAGTTTAACATCTTAAGATCCTGTTTCCATAATAGTTCCAATTCTAATAGAAACCTGCCATTCATGTGTAGGATTCTAACCTAGGTAGTGTGTTTTCCATCATCTAAAGTAATCCAAAGTCATAGTTCGTGTCAGTGTTCACATTAGACAATATTTTAATTAATTGCATTAGGTTATTAGAAAGGCCTCCTCAAAACATAAAAACAATTTAGTTGAATCAATTTAGATAAGTCATTGAGTATAGTTAACGTAATTAATTGAGTCTCGGGGTTCGATACTCGGATTTCTTAGGCTGTACTATATTGATCGATACACTTGCCGATTGTGTGGTTTAGGTTAAAGAGTCTTAGTGTATAAATTTAGAACTTAGCGTGTCTAGGTTAGGGTTAATTTAGATAGTTTTAACTAAACCACTTTGTGCATATAAAGTTTTTTGGCGCCATTACCGGGGTCTCTTTGTTAATTGCGTTTAATTAGCTTTGATTAGACTTAGCTGCTAAATCTGTGCTACGCGTCTTTTTAATTTTTTTTATTTTGAGTAATTTAGTCTAATCTATTCTCTTAAACTTCTTTTGTGTGAATTGTAGTTTTTGCCACATCTTCGCTCACAAGGACCGCTACCAATTGATCATTCCGCGCTAGTTCTCTTCAAACCAAAGGTTAGTACTTCTTCTTCTAGCTCGCCCTTTTCTGATTCTACTCCACATTCTAAACCACCCACTTTGATTGCACCCATTTTACTTCTCTACCACCCAGTCCAAAACCAGGTCCACAAATGGCCAATCATTGTACCATTCACCAACAATCCACGGAGGATTTCATGGGCGTGAACTCTCCCTTCACCTATCCACCCATCACCAATGAAAACTCTTGGTAGATTCCCTCATACATGATGACCGCCATTGCTAACTCTTGCAAGTTCCTTCGTCATGATGATGAGGATGCACCCGCTCACAAAGCCCACCTGACCCGCATCTGTGGTACCTTCAGACTTCAAGGTGTCCCTAATGACTCCATCTTCCTCCAACTGTTCCCGTTCTCGCTTGCGGGATGAGCTGCCACTTGGCTTGACTCGCAGCCTGTGGGACTTTCACCACTTGGGTAGTCCTTCGTGAAGGGTTTCCCAATAAGTACTTTCCACTCGCTTAGGCATCTCGTCTGCGTGGCCAAATCCACTCGTTCGACATGGAACCCGATGAACCTTACTACCTTGCTTAGGATCATTTCCAAAACTTGTTAGCTAGGTGCTCTCAGCATTGGTTCTCTGATTAGGCACTTGTGGATAAATTCTACAACGGGATTACTTATGAGACTAAGGCTCGTTTTGACACTTTGGCCAGAGGCCACCTCATGGGAAAGAAAAGTGTGGCCACATGCAATGATGTTTTTGAGAGCTCTGCCCAATATGAGTACGAGCAATGGTTAACTAACAGGAACCAGTCCTGCCACTAGTGCACCTTCGTCTACACGAGGCATTCACCTAGTCAGTTTGGATACTAGTGTGGCTGCTGCCCTTGAAAATTTAATGAGAGAGATGAATGAGTTAAAAGCAAAAGTCGATAAGTATGAGGTGTGTCGGGGGTCATGGTACCTTAGAGTTTCATTTGCTAGGTTAGGAGCTGGTAGAGTTCATAGGAGGTCAGAACCGAGGTACCACCAATCCTTTCAATAACTATAATTCGTGCTGTAGAAATAACAATTAATCCAATTGGCTATATTCCTATAATTCCCCTGGTTTCCAATCGAATGAAAATCATAACTAGGGGCAGGGTCAGTTTGCTAGTGTCTGGGTAATCATCAAGGTGGGGTAGTGAGAGCAATATGGGTAAGATAGAGGAGTTGTTGCTAAGGATGCCACCACTAAGAAAAACCTTGTAGAACATGATATTCTTTTAAAAAATCAACAATCCGCATTCTTAGATCTTAAGTGGTCCTTAGGTGACATTGTTAGGCTGTAACACCTCGTAAAATCGTGTCCAATAATATAGTGACACGTGTCATATATATATATAAATATAAATCCATTAAGGACTAATAAGGACTAAAGGTGTCAACATGCTCAAACTATGCCTCTGAGTGACCCTCTAGTGTCAACATGCTTAAATCAAGCCTCTGAGTGACCATTACTATCATCGTGCTAAAATCGAGCCTCTGAGTGACCATTAGTGTCAACATGCTTAGCCTCTGAGTGTCCATCAGAGTCAACATGCTTATACTAAGTCTCTGAGTGATCCTTTATGAAGTCCTAACTCTCATATGAGCCACTTGTTGGACGAGAGGGATTAATTCTGTAAATATGTTAAAGTTGGACAATGGAGGGGTTAAAAGTGTCAACATGTTAATTTATACCTATGAGTGACCTTTTAACGAACTGAGAGCTTGACAATGTCCGAGCATACTCCCGGGTACACCAAATATTGGCTACGGAGGGCTAAATATGTTATAAAGGTGTTTTAAGAGGTTTAGTAAGTTGAAGAGCTAAATTTGACAAATTTGGGAAGTTCCCATGAGGTGCTCAGGGGGCGCGAGAGACACTTGTCTGGTTTCTCGTGGCCCGCTAGAGGCCTAGATCTTCAAAAAATTGCTTGGCCTCCACACATGTTGCCAAAAACCATTTGATTCGAAACTAGTGACTTCCAAACTGCTGTGCCACGTTTTAGGACACTTGTAAGCTCCCTCTAACACTCTCTAACACCTGGCATCACCTCCTTCAAGCTCCCCAACTATAAATAGGTGCCAAGGTTCACCACTTGAACTTGCACCTTTCTCATTCTTCACTCTATCTCCCTCCTCTGGAAGTTCCTAACTGAAAGGAGTATCCAACTTAGTTCTATTTCATCCTAGGAATCAGTTGTAAGTGTTCCTCTCTCTTGCATTTTCGTTTATAGGCTTTTATAGCCAAAAGTCAAGCGTTTTATGGAAAACGCCTTGACTTTTGGTTAAGACCATTATGGTCCAGCTATTTTTCATAACGAACATAGCTAAGTGATCGTAATAAGGTAGGTGTTAATCCCTATAACGGGCACCTCCTAAAGATCACGTTTTCTAGACCAATTGACGGGTCAAAGTTTTAATATTAAAAAGTCAAACAGGCCATTTTTCGAAAATATTATAATCTGAGCTTATATATATTATGAGACATGTTTTGATACTTAAACAAGTTGGTAATAATTATTAGAACATGTAAGAACATGTTCGGCTTGTCAATTTCAGTTCTAGGGTCGGTTCGCAACCGAAAGTCGCAAAGTTGACTTCTTCTTTGACTTTCGATTCATACCCGATTTAGATTAGTTAGCTACTAATCTAAGGTTGCATTATGATCTTAATATGATGTATCATAGCCCTCTAAGGTTATATTACATGATCATAATCAAAATCTGAGTTTATGCACAAGTTCCGTAATTATGCTATTTTGACTAAAATGCCCTTTTTACATAAAATGAGGTTTAATAAATAAGGAACTTAATAATGAGTTTCTTACTGATGTAATATCATAAGTAGATTATTTGGGATGTCAAGTCAGATTATATACTGAGTTTATGTACAAGTTCTTGTATTATGTCGACAAATGACGATTAAGCCCTTGTGGCACATAAAATGGTTTTAATCATACATTTTTATGTCAAATCTTTTACCTACTGATATGTTATATTAAATAACATATCTAAAACAATTAAACTTGATTTTACCATGAGTTTTTTACTAAACTTCACGCAAATCGTCATTTTACGATATAAGCGCCGCTTCAGCGTATAGTATGGTTTTAAACCATATTTATCAACCAAGACTTGTTACCTACTAATTTTTAAATTTAATTAAAATATTTTTATAGTAGGTACATAAAACAAACTCAGAATCCCAAATAAGTTATTATATTATGTGTAAAATGACCAAACTACCCCTTAAGTGCATAGTTTGGTCATAAATGATAAAATACACATATAATCAATATCTTACTGATATTACATCATAAATTAATTATTTATTTTTCCAGAACACTTAAGATTATAACATTATAATACATTAAAGTTTCTTTTATACGGTATATAATTACCAAAACGCCCTTATGAGGCATAGTTTCATTTTAAAACCTTAACAGGCATATAATTTGATATCATACTGATATTACAACTTATTTAGAGTATAATGGCATATAGAACTTGTCCATGACTTATCCGGTTACCCGATATCGCTTATATGCGTACGGTTAAGTATATGTAACTAGTTTACGGAAATTAACCGAAACGGGTTTAACCTTATCATTTTAGTCTCGAAATCCAGAATGTTTATAGTTTACCCATATTATGCAAGCCATAGTACTTGTTGGGTTTAAACTACATTCTATCCAGTCATCGCTTAATCTAACGTATTATACCGTTATTGATCCTGTACGCTAGTCAGTCTAAGTCTATGACTTAATTAAGATCGTTATCATTTAATTGGTTAGCTTATGCCATAATCTAGACTAAAGCCTTCCGGTAAATGCTATCTGCACTTAGTTCATTTTGGATACGGCTGAGATATTAAATCTTGCATTTTTATCAAGACTAGCTTAGGTAAATACTCTCGACTTATTTTCCCTGTACGGGCTTGGGTTTCGGTAAATTATTACCGCTTTGTCGGAAATGGGATCAATCGAATGTCGGACTGTGGCTACTAAATCTGCATATTCCGTTTTAATCAGTTTTGTTTGATAACTTAAACTTCGGGGGTTAACGACCGTGTCCTGGATATCCTCGGCTCATTACATTAGTTAATGGCCACGACTAAAGCGCGAGGTGTAGGCATACACTTGACAGATGTTCATGCTAAATTATGTTTTACCCAATTGTTGGGGATAACTCATTCGTGAGTTCATAAGTGGTGTGTACATTAATCAAGTCTTGGTCTTCGTACTAGGCCTTGTATGTGTGGACAAACATGTGAATCTGTTAACAAGGTTACAAGGCTGACTTTCCCAAGTTATAAAAGATTTTTCGTGCCATGTGCACTAATCCATATTTTAAATGTTTTCAAAATGAGTCAGTTGGGTGTATTTACCAGCGAAAGGTGACGTATTTTCAAAAGACTAAGCTTGCAGGTACAATACAGCTGCTCGGTAGTGATATAAGAGGATCTTGCAAATCCTTAGATCTGCCCAAAGTCTGTTATACATTTTTGTACATTTTATGATCCGCCTGTGGATCTTCTGTTACAAGCCGTCTGTATATTATTTTTTTGTACTTTGAACATTTGGTTTATAATAGTAATTTAAACTCCAAGACTTCCGCTGTGCTGTGTTTAATTGACTATGATGATATCAACTTACATCACAATATTCCCTACTCGGGCCCACCGTTGTTTGGTTTTAAAATATCGGGGTATGACAGGTTGGTATCAGAGCTAACGTTTGAGAGAATTAAACACTAGCCTTCTTGTGTTTAATCTCAAACTTACACAAAAGCACATTCCTTAGACTTCCGAGTCTAGGCTTTGACCTAGGATTACTCATCTCATTATTAAGTTATTAGTATTGTTTCTGATTTGTTTTTAAACAAGAAAATGCTGCCAAGGGTACGAGGAAGAGGTAAAGGACCAATAAGGGGAGGACAATCTGAACATATCCCTTCACAACCCTATCACTCGAACCCTTATGAGGATTCGGGGATTCCTGGCCACTGTCAAGACATTCACCTACTTATACCCAAAACTCATACCACTCATATCATTCTCACCAATCACACCACTCGCATCACTCATATCATGATGAGTTTAACCCTAACCATTATTTAAACAGACCCCCAGCTGATCAGAATCAGTTGGATCAACCCAACCCAATGGACGAAGACTCCGATCCAAAAAAGCCGTCGTCAGGATCACACGCACATCCCATCGAAATATCTAGAGATTCAAATTCTTACGCTAGATCACCATACCAAGATCCTAACGAATGGGACCAATATTGTAACCAACTCACTTTTGTTAACACTCCTTCGCATCACTCCCCAACACCTCCTATACAAGAAGATGTTCATATAGAACCGGTGGAACAACCTCAGCCGCCAAGGAGGAAACGTGGAACACGTATGTTGGTACATGCGGGTCAACGGTCGGGTTCGCTGCTACCATTGCCCAAACCTTACCCTATCATTCACGAGGACCCACAAATAGGTGGACCCTCTAATGCTTCACCTGTAATGGAACCGACACAACCAACAATGGTTAAACCACCACCATCGGGTTTTAATAACCCTATCCCTACATATCCGGATACATCTGGATATGATCCTTTTAACCCATCTACGCCAGTAAATTATCAGGCACCATCGCATTATATGCAAGCGGTCATGCATAACACACTTTACTCATCTCCTTTCCCACCTTCTTATCCACCTAATGGATATCCAAGTTATGGGTACCGTTATCCTGTTATACCTCAACCACAACCACAACCTTCGCAGCCACTTGAGGCCATCAATGAGGCCTTGGAACAATGAAGGAAATGCAACAACAAGCGGAGAAGACGTAGAAGAAGACGAATAAGTTCTTCAAGAAGCTCTCCAAGTTGGTTAAGGGAAAGAAGGACGAGTGAAGTCTCTTCTATTATTATATTTAGTCCCCACGAGGACATTGTTTTTTCTTTAGTCCCTGCGTGGACATTTTTATTTCTTTTAAGTCCTTGCATGGACAGTTGTTTCCTTTTTTTATTTCTAGTATTGTAATTTCTTATTATCATTTAATGAAATATTTTGGAATTATATAAATATGTATTCATCCTCTTCAAGCGGACGTCTCAATTTTACTCGACATTTATGTTCCGCTATATAATTCCAAAATGGTCTTAATGGTTTTGATTAGCCAAGTGGCACAGACCACATTAATTTGGCCAGCTTATAAATGATAGTTAAGAATGAATATCCTTCTATGATGATAGTTAAGGAGAGTTATCCTTCTATCTAGAGTGGTAGACTATGTTCAAGCCTACAAGTCGTTAAGGTCAATGCGACCGTGACTATTAATCAACCATTAAGATACTCCTATGTTAACATTCAAGTAATGTTTACCCTCCTGGTAGTGTGACTTGAGGAACCACACTAACCGTCTAGGTGATGGATGACGTCCTAAAACCTATTATAAAGCCTATGTGATCAATATGATCCCGGCTAATATGATCAGTGCGATGATAATAATAAAAATCCATTAGTGATGTAGTGTCTATGGGCCATAATTGACATTCATTAGTGATGTAGTGCCTACGGGCCATGATAAAACATCCATTAGTGTGATTTGCCTTTGAGCAATATTATATTGTCAATTAAGACAATGACAGTTGTGGTTACTCTCTGTCCAAAATTATGTCCATTAGTGATAGGCCAATGTGCCGTATTTTATGTCCATTAGTGACAGGCCAATGTGCCGTATTTTATGTCCATTAGTGATAGGCCTATGTGCCGTATTTTATGTCCAATAGTGACAACCCTATGTGCCATATTTTTATGTCCTTGTTGACAGGCCTATGAGCCATATTTTTAATGTCCTTCGTGACAAGCCTATGAGCTATTTATAATTGTCTTATGACAATGGCAGCTGTGACATTATGATCCACTGTCTAATATATGGACAATGTCCAAATTATGTTTTGCCTTTGATGGTCCTTTTGAGACCTATGTCAAATATAGATAACATTCATAGAAATGTTAAGCCTAATAGTTGTGATTATATCCACACTAGTTTAAATAGGCAATGAATTTATATATTCAAATTTTAATAAGCCAAATATGGTTACTAATGCCATGGCTACGAGAAGTTTAATTTGGTGTTTAGAACCAAAGCTTCAAGAATGGCTAACTCGGACAAGGCGCAAAGTAGCCACCGAGATATTAATTCTAACAAAGCTGAAAACATAGCCATCAATAATGATGATTTCCAAGCTTGCATAGATGCAGCTGTTGGAAAGGCCATGGAAAAATTTAAAGAATTGAGCGCTACTCGCTCCAAACCCTTATCAATTCCACAATCCTCAGCTCATAAAGAGAGCTCTGTTCACTCTTCAAATACGAAGAGTGAACCATGAAAATTAGAATTTAACGGAAGGTCCTGTTCTTCTAAAGACGATGTACCTATAAATACTTTGTCTCCTGTAAGCCTCGATATTTCAATGGAGAAAAGGGAGAAGTAGAAGCCTTGAAATGGCTTGATGAAACGGAGACGATAGTGGATATCAGCGGTTGTGCTGATAAGGATGTGGTAAAGTATGTATCACAGTCCTTCAAGGGTGATGTCCTGATTTGGTGGAAGGCAATGGTCCAATCAACATGTAAGGTAGACCTGTACAACTTGGGATGGTCCAAGTTTGTTGATCTAGTCAAAGAGACTTACTGTCGGCCTCATGAGGTGGAGAAGATAGAGTCAGCTTTCTAACTCTCACAATGAAAAATCCAGATTGTAGGAAGTAAGTTTCTGACTTCAACTCCTTGTCTAGATTAGTTTCCTATCTAATCACCCCTGAACCCAAACACATTGCGCGATTCATTAATTGGTTAGCACCTGAGATTTAGGGCATGGTAAAGGCTGCTCAGCCGAGCCCTATAGGTCTTCTGTTGACCTATCTCTCTCTCTCACCTTAGATTTGGTGAGGCAAAAGTCAGTTGTTGATGCACTTTTGTGTCTGTCGCTTGTTCTTAGTTACGTCAGTAATTGTACGGTCTTTGTTTATTGTGTCTGTATAGTTTGGTCATGTCGACCAAATCAAGATATCCTCCTATCTTGATTTAGTACGATGTTTAGTTTGTCTGTGTTGTAAATCAGTTGCATGTCTGCATAATGTTAAGTCTTGTGTTTCTGATCTTACTGTCTGTACGGCATGTTTGTTAGCAAGTTCTCCGAAGAACACTTATTTGTGCGAGTGAAAGGCACTACGTACGAGTAAGTTGCTTGCTCGTACGAGTAAGTTGCTTGCTCGTACGAGCCGTTACCTGTTCGTACGAGTGATTCTCATGATCGTATGAGTGACCCTGTCAACAAGAACTTTGCTTGCTCGTATGAATAAGCTACTTATTCGTACGAGGGATAAGTTGTTCGTATGAGCAACCATCTCTGAATGTTCTTCGTGGTATATAGTACTTCGTACGTACAACAACCTTCTTCATACTGTTGCTGGATGCTGGTACTATATATACAGACATGCACTTCACAGTTCAGTAGAGACACTGAGGCACAAGAGAGAGATCACATAGATAATATCCTGAGTCTGTATGAACATTGTTTGTATGTGTTTGTACTAGCTCTCTTTATTTAATCAAGATAGTGAATCTTTGGTTATCTTGTGTTTGTTACTTTGCTTTGGTTTGCATACTTACGTGGATTCCGCACTCGTATGTGTGTTACATAACAAGGAAGCAGGTTATTCTTGGTCCTCCAAGTGGACCTACAAGTGGTATCAGAGCTTTGGCTCTTTTCCTTGTTTAAAAAACAAGCTTAGTGTTGTGTTTGAGCAAGTTGTGAAGGTTCCTGAAGTGTTCTTGAACTGTTGGTGCATAATGTCGTCTAGGATGTATCTGTAATGTTTATAAAGTTTACACGTTAATGTTTAAATGTGAAAAAGTAAGTTTTATATGTTTTAACACTATGTTTCGTACGAAAGTATACATGTTTCGTACAAGTGACTCACTCGTACGAAACATAGATTCGTACGAAATATAGTTGTCTGTTTAGCACGCACTTCGGTATGAGTCATGTAGACCTATAAATAGGGAAGTGTTGTGTTAGAGCTAGTTAGCGATTTGTCAATTGGTACGGCGAAGCTCTGCCAGTTTGTTTACTTGCGTCTGTATTTGAACGCCATTAATACATCATAAAGCAGCTAAACAGTAAGTACTATCTTGTTTATCTTGTCTACCTCTCTAGCAATGAATTCCGCCTCTGCTAGTTGAGCGAGATCAGGTCGATTGCTCATTTTGGGAGCTCGATCCCCGTTCATAAGTGGTATCAAAGCCATGAGATCTGATCTACAGATAGACAACAAGTAGTTACAAGTTACTAAGTGTTCAGACTTCGATATATCTTCATCTTCATCATTTTTCCTAACCTATGCTGGATTTTGGACAAATTACAAACGAATTCATGGACAAAATGGACTAGGATTTTAGTAATTCAAGTTTATCTTCAATCTAATCAATCTATTTCATAATTCGGACTTAAAAATTGAACTAAATCATGTTGAAATCGATAAAATTTTGCCAGTTTGAAGATTGAATCATTTCGTATGAAAAAACATCCTGATTTAACTTTTGTATGAGCCCGTTAAAAAGTTCATACGGAAAAGTGCAAGAAATTTCACATAATCTTACAATTTTTCAGACTTTTTCTACAAATTCGTACCAAAACTCTCAGTTTTTCAGACAAATCCGTACCAAAATCTCACCCGTATGAATATCTTACTCGTACAAATGGTTTGATCTGTACAAATTTCATTCGTATGAACTATGTCTTGTTTCGTACGAAACAATTTGTCCGCATAAAAATTTTATTAATCTGATCATTTTGTTTTCGAGAAGTGTGTTCTTAATTTTTCACAGGAAAAATGTCTGAGGAACTTTACAATGCGTTCTCCACATCAGTCGTTATCACTGCAGCAGCCCAAAACATCAATCTAGAGAATGAAATGGGAACAATGACAAAACCTCCAAAGCTTTTGAATCTAGATGACTTTGATAGCTTGAGTGAAAGGTTTATGAACTGGGTTCAAGCTAACCACTTTACTTGCTGGTTTGCAATCGAGGCAAAATATATCGCACCAGTTGGTGAAAATGGGCTTGAAGAGACCCTTGCTCAATTCTCTGATGTTGAACGGGAAAGGTTTATCAACGAAAAGAAATGATGAATATTCTTGAGCAACCGATTAAAGAAGACATCTTGGTTTTACTGCAACATGATGATGATGCGCAATCTTTATGGAATGCTCTTCGACTCAAATTTCAAGGTAGTGCTCAACTCCGCAAAGGCAAAAGGGCATTATTAAGCAAAGAGTTTGATGTATTCACACTGATTAAAGGAGAAACGGTAAAGCAGCTGATTGAGCGATATTGTCATCTAGTGGTTCATATGAAAAGAATGGGAATTGTGAAGACAAATGAAGAGCTTGTTGACAACCTAGCTGATTCTCTACCATAAGGTGAATGGTCGACTTACTTAACCATCTTAAAGAATGGAGTTGAATACAGCAATTTCTCGATGCCTCGTTTTATCGAAAGGTTGGAAGGTTATGAATTAGAGATGCAAAAGATGGCAAAAAACAAGACTGTTCAAGTGCAACAAGATGTTAATCTTTATTTCAAAAAAAATTCTGCTGCTCAAATCCAAGTGCCAAAGTTTCAAACTGCTTTCAGTGCATATAGTTCATCAAGCACACCACCAATTCAGACAAGTGGTTTCCAATCATTCTCAACAGTTGATCCATATACACCTTCAAGCCAACAATCTTCTTTCAGATCAAATCAACCTCACAACAATCAAACTACTTCATCATCCAATGCAAATCAAAGAGTTTTTCAATGCAATATTGCCGTTGATTTTCAGAACGCACAAAATTTTGATGAAAAGACAACAAAACAACATATGTCTCTACTTGCTTCAGTTCTTGAGTCACATGATAGTCTTGTTGCTGGAAAGATTGGAAATTCTGAAATGACATGTGAGGATTACGATCAAATTGACCCAGTTGAAATGGAGTTGATAGATATAAAATGGTGTATGGATTCAGTCGTTCGACGTGCATAGAGATTTATGGAAATCACTGGTAAAGAAAACTTGGGAGGTCTGGATGGGAAACTTGGATTTAATAAATCCAAAGTTACTTGTTTCAAGTGTCGGGAGAAAGATCACTTTAAAAGAGAATGTCCAAACCGAGAGGTTCAAGGAAATCATAATCCTTTCGCCGATGACTATTACAAAAGAGCTATCTACCACCGACCTCAACCAGAACAAAAATCGTGCCGATTGAAGATAAGCAACCTGAAACTAAAGATAAGGCATTGGTTGTTACACAAGAAGACGAAGGGTTTAATTGGAACAAGTTTATTTCGAAAGGAGAAAGTTTGGCATGGGTGGCTGAAATTATTGAGGAACCAGAAGAAGAATCGGGGGCATCCTTTGATGAAGGACCTGATGATGACGATTATTACTATCATACTTCATCAGAGGAGGAGGAGCTTTTGAATGGTCCATTCAAACATCTTTTGCCTAACGATGTCTTAAAAACTTTTGCAGGATATTTCACACCTAGCCAACATTCAATAGATGAAGAGCTAAAGAAACCGGTTGAAGATGTCAAAGCTGATGAGAAAAAGGAATTGCTGAAATAAGACATCATTAAAGCATGCATGGCCAATGGCAATGAGGTAAACAAGTCATCTGAGAATTAAAAATCTTGTTCAAAGTGTGAAGAACCATGTGGTGAGTGTCTTGTAAAGGACAAAAGATTTGCTGAATTGCGAAGTTTAACAGACAATTCGTCAAGCGATTACAAATCCACAAAGGAAGCTTATGACAAATTGAGTGCATATGTTAAACAATATAATAAAGCCCTCAGAGAAAATGACGCAACACTTATGATGCTTAAAGCAACAGTGATGGATAAACAAATGGCAATTAATATTCATCTAAACACTATTGCTGAGCTCAAAAGTGAGCTTGAGAAAATGAGAATTGAAACTGAACGAGTTAACAAATTGTTAATTAGTTACTCCACAAGCTCATACGTCATAGATCACATTTTACCAAAAATCAAAAATACAGATGAATCTAAAAATGGTGAAACAAAAAGTTGTAGTTATGATCGAGTTCCTCCACCCATGTGGAATAGTTATGCATGCAAAAATCCATCTAAGGTGGAAAAGGCGCTAAATCTTAAATTGAAAACCGAACAACTGCCTGTGAATATCGATGTAACTTACACTAAAAATGATGGTGAATGTGACTCTGAAGTGGTAAATAATGTGGTTGAAAAAGTGTTAAAAAATGAATCTGAAGTGTCTGAGCCTGAACAATCTGAGAAGTCAAGGTCTGATGATATATCAGAAAATAGTTTAAATGATGATCCTAATGTCATAGTTTATAAAATGAAAAGATCTGATAAACTATTTTCGGATGAGGACTTTCCAATCAAGAATGTGAAAAAGGATTGTGTAGATAAAATGTTCAAGCTTATGGAGGTAAGTCATGATGATTTAGATAAACATGATGCATCTTTCTATTCTAAATCGAAAATTGAAAACCGACCTTACTATCGTAAAAATGGAGATTATCCGGAAAACAAACGAGCAGGGTTGGGTTTCCAGAAGCAACATAAAACCAACAAGTCTAAAAAATTGAACTTTACAAAGAAAATCAATTTTGTTTTTGGGACAACAACCGAGAAAGAAAAGGAGGTCATCGGAACTCAATCAAATGATGATTTTCTTAAAGAAAAAGAGAAACAAAAACAGAAACAGGTTTTGGATACCTCTGTTCATAAGGACAGCAGGACATGCTTTAAATGCAAGATAGTTGGACATATCGTACGATACTGTTCACAAGAAAGTTCAAAACCAGTTTCTTCTCCAAAAAAGTTCACTAAGGATGAAAAACAAAAACACACCCATGTTCATGCCGAAACAAATCCTTAAAAGAAATATTGAATCTCATCAAAATGTTAAACCAACCATTCAACCTCAATCTAAATTCAAAATTGGTGAAACATCACACAAAATTCAACAAATAGATTCAAAATTTTATGTTAAAAGGGCTAAACCACAAACACATAAATGTGTTGCTAAAATCATCAAAACCAAATCATCCAAGGTTGAACACAAACCTACTGTTCCAAACAAAATTGAGCTTAAAAAGATTGAAAAGAACAAAGTGGGTCCAAAGTTCGATATTCCAAACCCACCCAAGACCAAATAGGCTTGGGTTTCTTTGTTTAACTAAGTTTTGATAATCGTATGTGCACGTGCTCCAACGTTCGATATTGTCAAAATGAATCATGGATAGTGGAGCGTCTCGCCACATGACAGGAATGCTTGTGTTGCTCAATGATGTTAAAGCTATTCGTGGAGGATATGTAGGATTTGCTGGAACGCAGGGAGGTAGAATTGTCGGAGAAGGGATTCTCTCAAACGGAGTTGTATCGTTTGATAAAGTGAACTATATCGCTGAACTTGAGAACAATCTGCTTAGTATCTCGCAAATTTGTGACAAGAAGTTCACGACACATTTCAATGATAAAGAATATCTAATCCTAAAACCCGGTTTCAGGATTCCAGAAGAATGGATACTGATGCGAGCTCCGAGAGAAAATGATTTATATATTCTTGACATGAGCATTTCTTCTACCACGTCAAAGAAAGTTCAATGCTTTGTTTCCAAAGCTATAGAGAAATTCATCAGACGAAATATGTTCATGACATATTGGAGAAATTCAATATGACAGGAGCTAAAACAGCATCTACCCGTTAGCTCCATATCACGACATTGGTCTAGATCTTATTGGAGAAAGAGTTGATGAAAATTTATATCGCTCCATGATTGGATCGTGTATCCAACGTGCCTGTGCTCCCGTTATCAGTCTAATCCAAAGAGTCACACCTGCTTGCTGTCAAACGCATAATGAGATATCTGAAGGGTTTTCCAAGCACCGGCTTGTGGTACCCTAGACATGATGATTTTAATCTTGCAGGATACTCGGATTCTGATTTCGGATGCTGCAAACTAAATACAAAGTACGACGGCCGGTTGCCAGTTCTTTGGAACTCGTTTGGTAACGTGGCAATGCAAGAAACAAACCGCAGTCGCTCTCTCTACTTGTGAGGCTGAATATGTTTCAGCATCCAGTTGTTGTGCTCAGATTCTCTAGATACAGCAACAGATGACAGATTTCGGTTTGCAATTTCTTGATACGCATGTATATGTAGATAATCAGGCTGTGATATATATCACTAAAAACTCGTGTCAACATTCACGTACTAAACATATCGAGATTCGACACCACTTTATTCGTGATTGCTACGAGAAAAAGTTGGTGCGAATTGAGAAAATCCACACTGATGACCAAAAAGCAGATTTTTATACCAAAGCTTTTGATAAAACAAAGTTTAATAATTTGTTAAAGCTAAATGGTTTAAAAAATATGATCTCAAGGGATGTGTTTGAGGTTGAGTTTGAGGATGATGACAACTTAATGTGAATTTGTCATCGGTTAAACGTTTTCTGTACATTCTTTCTTATAACTTCTTAAAAAATCCAAAAATATGTTTTTGATTTTAGGGGGAGAATGTTTAAGGAAAATACAAAAACATTAAAAAGGGCAAAAAGAGTTTTGTGTAAAAAGAGTGATCATAGTAAATCAAAAATGATAGTCACAGTATGCTAAAGAATTGTATTGTTTTAAAAGTAATTAAGCAAGTCTTACTATGGATATGCCAATAGACTTCACTCGTTCAGTAAATTGAATTCAAAATATAAACCTAAAAAGCAAAACTGATTAACTTGTGGGTTAACATCTCTCGGATATATGGACTTAGTACTCTGAAATCGTTTGAGAGAATGCCAGATTCGGCGATACTAGGTCTTTATATTTGATTAATATCTGGGGTATTATTCGAGTTCTTCTGATTTTGCGGAAGCAATGGCCTAGAACTCATATAATACTTTCGCATTATTTCCCCAAAAGCTGCATGAAAATATGGTGATGTCTTAAGCAATTATGACTTTGCAGTACAAAAGATTCCTTGTTGGAACACCATCTAAAGAAGAGCCTTCATCTCTTTGTCTGTACGGTAGTACTTACCTGAGCTCTCAAGGTCTCGCATTCACCATATATACAGATATCAATTCAATATATTCACCTGTAAAATGACATTCTGGGAATCTAGACACGGGAGTATATTCTGAGATGGGAAACACAGTTAGTTCATGTTTCTAATAATACATTAACATATCTTGAAAAAATTGAGAAATGAGAAGAGGTTTAAATTGACAAATATATTGGCAATCTAGGTAAATTTGTTTAAAAGCTTAAAGGGTGTTTCTAGATCAACGGTACTGATGACTTATATATATGCTTGAAATGATCCTCTAAAAACGCAAAATTCACAAAAAATGTTATTACTTTTTGAAAATTATCTCAAAACTCTAAAAGATTTTCAGTTTTCTTAGCTTGATAGTCTTATTTTTTTTACCGATGATAAAAACACTGACAGTTTGATTCATAGCAACATCTTGCTGAGGAAAACTTGAAATTATGGGTTGGGAGCTATTTTTTAGCAAAAAGTTTACCTGAATGTCAAGAAAGTTCATTAATTTGAAACTTTACATGTTAAAATAAATATGTTGGTCAAACATGGTCAACCAAGGTCATTAACTTGGACTTGGAAGGCAAATTGGATAACCAGGGTCATTAACTTGGACTTGGTTAGTCAAGTGGATTTGTGAAACAGATAAACTTTCTAAAAAATGAAAAATACAAAAATTAAATTGAAAAGTTTAAAGACTTTTAGTTTTGATTCGCATGAAACAGAATTTCATATGGAGATCTTCATTTCGGTACGAAACAAGAGTAAATTTTGTGCGATTCAAGTTGTTTCGTACGAAACTGGTCTCTACTATAAATACCCTGTGTTTCGTACAGAATTAAGGTTACCATTTTTTTGCACTGTTGAGCGATTCAGGGAATATTTGTGCGAATTGATACTAGAATCTTCATTTCTTGGATATTTTTGCTTGTGATTTACATTGTTGAGGTTGATTGGCACACCTCTATCAATGAAAAAGGTAATTTGACAAAATCATGCTGTTATAATGCAAGAATTTCTATGAATCGGACTAAAACTTAGATCTAGGGAAATGGGACCGGTAAAATTTAAAATTGATCACAAAATTGTTAAAATCGGCTCTAATAACCCGAAAATCGACTATCAATTTGTTAAAATTCAACAAGTTTTAAGTTCGGATTACACTTGGACAATTTGGGACGATGATGAATTTTTGTACGAATGAAATGTTTCGCATGAAAAGTTATTTCAGTTGGAGTTAGTTTTGTACAAAACACTCATTTCATACGGAGAAGTGTGAAAAATTCTTATTCAAAGTGACTTGAGTTGTTTCGTATGAAATAAAGTTTGAAAACAAAATGTTTAAGTGCAAAGTATTTCGTACGAAGATAGCGAGTCGTATGAATAATATTCGTATGAATAGAGTTTGACAGCAAAATGTTTAAGTGTGTTTCGTACGAATATGTGAAGGAAATTTTGAATGTTTAAAAATTTTCTAACGGTTGGTTGTTATTTTTATGTACAGGCCAAGAAATCTGTGTTTCTCCAGTCCACAATATATGTTGTATCACAGATGCCTCAATTCCGGAGATTGCGGCATATCGAGATATTTTGGATTTTCTCTCACGGATTCGAGTGACTAAAGCTTTAACAGATATACATACAACTTATCTTTCGCATGTGGAATATTTTTGGAATGCCGTTGAGTACAGTATTGATGATCATGCCATTATTTCAGCTGTAAAGATTGATGATGTCGATATTCTAGTGAAGATTACCGAGGAGTTAATTCGGAAGGTTTTGGAGTTTAAAGATAACAAAGACGATCCGACTGGTTTTTCTGAATATATGGTAAAAGGTTGCCTTTATTGAATGGGGTATACAGGATTTGTGAACGCTGCACCATTCAAGAAAGGAAACCTGAGCGCACCTTTCAGATATCTTGCACATGTTATCGCTCATGGTTTAAGTCATAGGAAAGTTGGTTTTGATGACTTGGTTGATTATCAGATGTGTATGATTACTGCATTAGTGTTGAATCTTCCATATAACTTTTCAAAGGTTATATTCACTCAGATGATTCAGAATATTCAGAAGGAAAAGCGTTTGCAGTATCCAAGATTCATTCAGATGTTGTTAGACTTTTTGCATCTTGATCTGAAGAAATCTCCGAATGATGTCCTCAGGCTTGACCATATGGATGTTTCGACATTACGAAACATGAATGTGCATCTAAAGTCTGCTCGTGTAGCTAAACCAATGTTTGGTGCGATTCTCGACAAAGATTACATTTCACCAGCAACTGGAAAGTGGAGAAAGGATGAAAATAGCGACGATGAAGAAGAGGTTAAAGCATTATCGTTGTTTGTTGCAAAGAGGAGTCCTTGGTTTGTGAAGGATGGATAAAAAGGTGGGAAAGCTACATATAAAGGAAAAAAGAGAAAAACTACGTCTGCAGCTGGAAGTTCAGGTTTAAGAGATGAACCAGAAGTTGAGGAAACAGTTGAAGAGATGGTTGAAGAAATTGAGCGTCAAGTGTTTGGAGCTGACAAAGTACCTGAAGAAGTACTATCATCAAGTACTGATTCAGAAGATAGAAGAGCTGGGGAAAAGAAAAGAGCTGAAAAATTAGAGAAGAAACGACAAGCTGAATTGAAACGCAAAGCAGAAGAATGCAAACGAAAAGCAACAGGAGAAGATGACACAACTTATGTTCTATCTGAATCTGATACTGAATCTGCTTTTTGAACACTAATAAAGAAGAAACAAAGGAGAATGAAGTGTCCTGCAGCTAGAATCCCCGAGTGTCATTCAAAAGCAAACCGGTGCTGAACCTATTATTGAAGAAAATATGGAGGAACCATCACAGAACATTCCGTCTCCACCACAATATGTGTAGCCAGAATCAACTCAGCAACAATCTCAACCAGAGATACCTCCTCAACAACAATCAGTTCCTGAGCCAGAACCAGATCAACAACAGCAAGCACAACATCAACCTCAATCGAAGCCGTACAACAACAATCGTGACAATCAGAGCCAGTTCAACAATCAATTCCTGAGCCAGAGCCAGTTCAGCAACCACCAAAACAACAGTATGCTCACCAATAATCACAACCATTTCATGCGCAACAATCTCGTCCTACACAACAACCGTTTGAATCACAATCATTTTTTGATGAGATTGGTTTAGATGATTTACAAGGAGGAGATGAATTTTGTTTTAATGATCCAAGAGTTGAAGACTTGCAAAAACAGGTTACGATGAATGTGGTCCTTATAGCTGAGTTACAAGAGCAGATAAATGAGTTACCTGTTGAACAACTTGAAATGCTTGAAAGGATTGGAGGATTAATTGTTGACAAACAGCAGTTACAAGCGACGTTAGCAAGTATTGTTTCTGAAAACAAAAGATTGCATTTATGAATGATAGAATACGAGGAAGAACGTTTGAGGAACGACAGACGAATGGATGTGTTTGAGAAGATTTTGGAAAAGAAGTTGGGTTTGAGTATTTCTACAGCAATAGATGAGATAGAACGAGCAGAAGCGAGAGAGAGTTACGAAAAGAGAATGATTATCTAAACAACAATCTGATGCACAAGGGAAAGGAAAGGGAAAGATAGTGGAGGAATCTGTGATTGATGAAACTATGCCAGAAGCTGAGTCTGAGCCAGTAACATGTTGGGACATCGTGGTGTATGAAGAACCGAAAAAGTTTATCCTGATAGGAAAGCCATCTGATGTGCATATAGCTTCACTTGATATTACTCAAAGACATTGAGATTGGTTGATAAAGAAAAGGATGGCGAAAGAAAGTAAAGAAACTGCTGAAGAGACTGAAAAGGAAGCAGAAGTAGAGGATACTGATGATGCTGATGTTGATGTTAAGGATTCTAGTAGTTCAGATAATGATAATGATGATGAAAATGTTGGAGGGTCTGGAATTCGTGTAATTTATTCAAATGTTAATGAATTAGTAGATCTTTCTGAGTACTTTGATGATTCTGCGAACCAAACTACTGAAGAGGAAAAGACGAACAAAGTTGATGAGTTAGTGGATGCTCAACAGGCAGGAATTTTCACAGAAAATGTTATATCTTCTGTTCCTGTTGTGCCAAAGCCATTTGTGTTATATCTTGAGCATGACGTTGAAGAAGGGGAGTTTGTTCATAGTTACTCGAAGGAAGAAATAGCAGCAATGCTTGGTATTAGTGGAGAGAAGTTTGATTTTAATTTTGAAGACAAACTTAATAAAATAGATGTCTTTGAATCGAATGTTTATGTTTTCGAAGACGTAGAAGAGGCAAACATGTATGATAAGTTGTCGTGGAAAGTGATTCTGATGATGATGCTAATGATGCCAATCCGGGTACAGATGATTTCTCAACGTTTACTGATCTATTTGCGGCAGAGAGTTCTGAGATGTTGCAAAGAAGAGTATCTGAAGCTTTAAAAGAAGGAACAATTCCTCAGAAAATGTCTAAATCTGAAATTGTTGAACAAAAGAAGAAATGGTTTCGAGTAAGCGTAAGTTTAAAAGACCCCTAGCATTCTTCACCAGAGATGCTGATATTTCTCTAGGGGACATTCTGAGTTGGGGATGGGTTGAAGAGCTTAATGTGTATGCGATAAAGAGGGAATTTCGTATCCAATACTTTCGATATTTGAGCGACATCAAAATACTGCCGTATTGGGATATAAAGGAGCTTGTTCAAACAAAGATGATAAATTTAAAGATGAAGTTTCATGACCAAAGGCTTTGGAGGTTGATTAAGTTTGAAGCTGCACGGTTTTGTACATTGGAAACCTCATTATCCTCGTCACATTATTAAAGTTGATCTAGTAACAAAGGAGAAAGATGTTACTTTGATTGTGAAGAAACCGCGGGTGATGAAGAACATGCCTCTGATTAAAATGGAGCAAGATTTCTTTAAGATATTCAAATGGTGGCACTGTGATTCGAGTTCAGGAGAAGCTGTTATTTGTGTGCACCCAGATGATGACTCTTGGAAAATCACATAGGAATTAACCGAAGCCGTCATAGCGCACAAACGAATATATGGTTTATGGTGAGGCATTCGAATACTAGACCCAATGTGGCTAGTTAACTGTTCAAAGAAAGATATAGAATATCTATTCTATAGTAAGATAAGTTTTGAAGAGAAGGATCAAGAACAAGCGCTTCAATTTCAAAAGATCGCTAATGTGTGCTTTGCAAATGATATTCATTCTGGATCGGATTGGAAAAAAACTTGAAAGAAGCTTGAGAAGAAGGAGCCAAAGAAAACGAAAGAAAAAGAAGCTCGAATCGCAGAACGTACAAGAATAGCATCTTTGAGGAACTTTCAGTTTTTGAAACGACCTCATCCGACTGATCAAACGCCAATTGCTTTTGAGGAGCGTCGAAATCCTGTAAAGAGATTCTATGGGTGTTAGAGTCAAATCTATTTGAAGATTTTGAAGATTATCCGGACTGCGGCAACATCAAAGGGGGAGTTTGTTGGTGCATAATGTCTATTGCCTACGTCTAGGATGTATCTGTAATGTTTATAAAGTTTACACGTTAATGTTTAAATGTGAAAAAGTAAGTTTTATATGTTTTAACACTGTGTTTCGTACAAAAGTATACATGTTTCGTACGAGTGACTCACTCGTACGAAACACAGATTCGTACGAAATATAGTTGTCTTTTTAGCACGCACTTCGGTGTGAGTCATGTCGACTTATAAATAGGGAAGTGTTGTGTTAGAGCTAGTTAGTGATTTGTCAATTGGTACGGCGAACCTCTGCCAGTTTGTTTACTTGCATCTGTATTTGAACGTCATTAATACATCAGAAGTAGTTAAACAGTAAGTACTATCTTGTTTGTCTTGTCTACCTCTCTAGCAATGAATTCCGCCTCTGCTAGTTGAGCGAGATCAGGTCGATTGCTCATTTCGGGAGCTCGATCCCCGTTCACATGAACTTCTAACAAGAAACTTAAGTTTTTAAACGATAACTAGCTTAAAACTTAGGTAAAACTTGTTGTATCCAGAAAATTTTGATAAAAACCTTGTAAGAATACATGGAGACATGTTACGATACGGTTTTCTTGAAATTTTCTATCTAAGTTTAGTTGGACATATTTTCTAGTGAAGCACTTGCCGGAAACCTTACCAGAATATTCTTTTAGGGTTGACTAAATCTTAAGATTTGACTGTTTTGACTGAAAAGTTGATATTGGAATGTTTGTCTTTTTAACCGAATCTGTGTAGACAACTGACATCTTTCGAACAAACTCAGAAACAACTTTCTGTTAAAAAGGAAACTTCTCACCAACCAACCTTCCAAAAAGATTCCTTCCTACGAAAAACCTCTGTGCGAATAACCCATCCGTACGAAGAACCAGATTGTTCATGCAAAAGACCAACTGATTCGAACGAAGAACCTTTGTTCGCCCGAAGTATCAGTGGCTCGCACGAAGAACAATGGTTTGTACGAACAACCTAGTTCGTACGAAGAACAGTGATTCGTAAGAATCAATGGTTTGTACGAAGAACTAAGTTTTTCGTGATTTGTTATTCGTGACCAGTTTTTCATTACTTCGTATTTTTAAAATCGTGAACTTTAACAGTAAGGCTTTTTTTTCAAGATAATTTTGAAATATTAAGTGGACTTTCATAAACAAGAAAACAAAATGGGTACAAATCCTTGGCATTGGGGGAGTAGTTCAAGTGCAAACCAAGACTCACCTCAATGCTCCGCAACCTCATGGGTTAAATCATTGATGCCTCAGCAAACGGCCATGACTACTGCTAATCAATGGGCGTGTGTGGCAAATTATAATCAAAGCATTCAGACTCTTCTTATTAGCGAAAAGTTTTACATGAAGTAACAATCCTCCACCGAAATTGAACCGTATGAACGATTATCCTTCATGGAAAAGTCATTTCCATACATATGTTCTTGGTCAAGATACAAAATTATGGACATGTTTTACTACGCCATACAAAGAATCTCTCGAAAAAGCCGGATCATATCTAACCTCTTTAGCCAACCTAGATGAAAATGATAAAAAGGCTTATGATTTAGAAAAGAAGGCATTTGCTATCCTTACACAAGCACTTCATTAGGATATTTATCATCAATTCGTGTATCGTACCACCACCAAGAATTTGTGGGATACTTTGGAAGCAAGAGGGGAAGGAAATGCTGCAACAAGAAAGATACGACATGACAACTCGTTTCTATTATCTGCTGAGTAAATTGTATTCATACTAGGTGATTGCATCTCCACAAGAGATTGTGATGCGTTTTGCTGATGCCTTACCACTAAAGTGGAGTCAATTCATTGACTTACTAAAGCATGCAGGTGTTTTGGATGTGATCAGTATTTATGAGTTTGTTCAGAAGCTGGAGAACAAGAATGAAGAGGAAATACGAAAAGCAAAAAAGAGTTCCTGTTCCACAAACCCTGAAATGTACTTTGGAGGTATTAACACAGGCGTTAGTACAACTCAGCAACCAAAACTTCAAACAACATTTGTGTCAAACGTTAATCCTTTTCTACCACAACCAGTTCAAACAAATCAATCTGCTGGCTCAAGTACTCAAAGCTATGGTCAAGTATTTGATCCTAAAGCCTTTCTACCACAACCACAAGTCATTACACCTCAAGTTCAACAACAAGCTTCTCAACAAGCTTTCTATGGTAAAAACTTTCAACCTGCAAATCCTAATACCATCAGACTTGATATTTCATATCTTTCCAAGGTCAGTGTAGAAGTTGCTCGGGAACACATGGAACTTCTGAACAGTATGGTTAGTGCATACTGTGGACTAGTCGTCGGTCAAATTGGAAACATCAATTTGACTAATGAGGACTATTAACAAATAGACAGGGATGGGATGGAGTTGCGGTCAGAAGAGCGAAAGACTACATGAGCAGAACTGGAAGAACAAGTTTAGAAAGCAAGAAAGACACAAAGTATGGATTTGATTAAAATGTTGTTACTTGTTTCAACTGTGGTGAAAAAGGTCATTTTAAACGTGAATGTACTTGACCTAGCAAACAAGGAAATCACAACCCCTTCCGAAATCAATCATGGACATCCAACACAACTCAAGTTAACAATGAACGAAATATAGTAGCTGTTAACAACCCAAACAACTCAAACCAGTCCGGGCCTTCAAACACACAAGCAGAGCGTTAGTAGTTCAAGCAGATGAAGGATGTGATTGGACAGTTCAGTTGGGAAACGAGAATCAAGGAGGAACTGCGTGTTATGCTAAGATAATCAATCAGATCAAACATGTTCACAGTATTGACTCTTCTGATGATGATGATAGTTCTGGGTATAATGGGAGTTCTGACAAAGAAAGCTCAAGTGTGGGTGGTTATGGATCAAATTCAGATGTCAGGAAAGGATTGATACTGAGGTCAATGAGTTGCTGAAAGAAGCAGAGAAGTTGAAAAGTCAAAAGTCTGGATTGATAAAGAAAGCTGAAGTTGCATCGAAGGAAATAGAGAAATTCTTTACCAACAATGGACTTTTCTCTAATCACACTACTTTTATGGCTAATGTTGCAGGTTCAACAAGTCAGGTAAAATCTGACTCTCCTAGGATATGCGATGACTGTGCTGACTTAAAAATTAAATTTGAAACAATTAACAGTCACAATCAGAGCTTAGTAGTTGAACTGTCAAAATGCAAAGAGGCAAATCTTGCTTTAACTTGAAATGAAAAAGAATTCAAATCTGTAGTTGAGACTCTCAAGAAAAGCGTGTTTGAGTTAACAAAAACAGTTTTGAACAAGAAAACTGGTATTAATAACTACATTAACATCCTTGAAGAAACAAAAAAGGAGTTTGCCATTGCCAAATGCGAGTATGATGCAATCAAGCTAAAATTGGAGAGTTACTCTAACTCCCGATATGTGCTTGATCACATCATTGACGTTCAAAAAATTAAGGGAGATGTCAAATGTATTGGGCATAAATCATGTCCACCACCATTGAAACACAATTATACCAAATTGCCTGATGAGGAGGAAATGATGCTTTGAACCATTTGTACCTCTTATTCCTAAAGAGTTTGCAGCAGGTTAAGGTTTAAGCTGGACAATTCCTCAAATGAATCCAGAAAGTCAGAGAACTTATCATCAGTTGTTGATCAAAATCCATGTATAATAGAGGAGGATGATTCGCCAGATGATGAGTGAGACAAGATAGATCAGGACCAATATCTTGATGAAGAGAAAGGGGTAGAAATTTCTACTACTCTCAATGTGCAATCTGTTGCAAATCAAGGGATTGATTCAATCAAATCTGTTAAAACAATTACGTCTACATTTGAAAACGATAATGTGTTGTATACTTTGATTGGTGATGAGAAAATTACTCAAACAAGGACTTTTCGATAAAAAATGTAAATCTAACTTCAATTGATCAAGTTTTTGAAAATTCAACAACCAAAATTTTGGGAAAGAAGAATCCAATCAAACCACAACCATTAATTGCTTCTAAAGGTAGACAACAAGAAAAGCAAGCTGAAAAACCTAAGGTGTCACAACCAAAGGTTGAAGCTAAAGGAGCTCGCAACAAGAAAAAGGGAAAGAGTGTTAACTTGTGGGCTCAACTGGTACTGATAAAATCGAGTATTTTGAAAATATGTCAAATATTGATTTTGTAAATCAAGTCAAGATTTAAAACGTAATAGTCAAAACAATTACACTCAGCACACAAATGGGTGTGAAGAATGACCAAGTATCTCTAGGCCTACAAGTTCAACATCAAGTCATCAAACGACATCTCCTAAATTTGTTGAAAGGAGAACATGTTTTAAGTGTGGGGATTTTGGCCACATAATCAAAAACTATACCAACTCAGCAAAACCCAAGTTTGTTGAAAAAGCCCCTCCTGAAAAGAATTGCCAACGTCGATCTGTGTCACCTAAACAAGACAAACGTATTATTAAGGAACAAGAAGAAAAACAAAGATGTAAACACGTTAAAATAATTAAAAAGGCATTAAAACCGGATGTTTTAGAGAAGAAACCAAGTTCATCAAGTTCATTAAAACCAGGAGTGTCTAAATCTGTAAATAATGGTCAATCTAGTAAACATCAACAATCTTGGAAACCTAAAACCAGTAATGTTTCAGGTGGAGGCACAAATTTCCAAATCATCAAGAAATAGAAATCACATTTCTTGATGATAAGGGTCGACCCAAGACCACTAAGGTTTGGGTCCCCATCTCAAACTAATCGGGTAATGCAATGTGCAGGGTGTTCCAGGAGGAACTGTGAATAGTCACTGGATTGTTGACAGTGGAGCATCACGGCACATGATAGGCGACTTAAGGCTCCTTTATGATGTGAAAAGCATTAGGGTAGGTTATATTGCTTTTGCTGGAGATAAAGGCGGTTACATCACTGGAGAAGGAATGATCTCAAATGGTGTTGTTAGTTTTGACAAGATAATTATGTTCGGTAAATTGATCACAATCTTCTGAGTGTTTCTCAAATCTGCGACAAGAAGTTCACGGTTCATTTTTATGATGTCGGTTGTTATGTGCTGAAGCCTGGTTTCAAGATTCCCAAAGAATTGATTCTCTTGTTGGCTCCGAGAATAAGTTGTATATTCTTGACATGAGCCAAGCTATTAATACATCTGCATAAGTTACATGTTTTGTCTCAAAAGCCACTGAAAAGGAGTCAATCTCTTGGCATAGACGAATGGAACACATTCACTTGAGGAAACTGAACTATTTGGTGAAAAATAATCTTGTGAATGGTGTACCAGTTAAGAATTTTCATCTACAAGACGTCAGTTTATCGTGCCAAAAGGGAAAACAAGAAAGAAGTCTCCTCCTGTGAAGAAAACTAACACTGTCAATATGCCTTTGGAACGTCTTCATATGGACCTTTTTGGACCTATGAAACACAAGACTGCATTTAGTGATGCGTATTGTTTGGTTGTTACTGATGACTATTCAAGATTTTCATGGGTGAATGTTATGGCACACAAGAGTGAAGTTCCTGAAATCCTTAAGATTATCCTCATGCTACTTGAAAATTTGTACAATTTGAAGATAAGGAGAATCAAAAGCGACAATGGCACCAAATTCAAAAACCATGTTATGGATGAGTTCTGTTCTTCTAAGGGCATTTTACATGAATACAGTTCTCGTTACACTCCACAACAAAATGGTGTCGCTGAGAGGAAAAGTAAAACTCTTATTGAAACTGCAAGAACTACGTTAGTAGAATAAGAACTTCCTGTTCAGTTTTGGGGGGAAGCTGTGGCTACTGCGTGCTATACAATGAATAGAGTTCTTAGGGTGAAAAGGCATGTAAAACATGTTTCGAATTGTTATATAAAAGGAAACCGGATGTGTCTTTCTTAGAACCTTTTGGAGCTCCATGCACTATGATTGATCCACATGGTAAATTCGGTCCAAAGGCTATCAAAAGTTACTTTCTTGGATATGCTACCCCAAATTTCAGATATCACGCCTAAAAACTACAGTATACAAGACACTAATCAAGGAATTTTGGGATTCAGCTAAAGTTGTTGAAGTGAATGGACAGGAACTTATCCACAAAAAAGTTAATGACTTAGACGTAGATGTTTCCGTTGAAATTATAAACTCAGCATTACAACTTGGCGATGATTCTGAAGCTCCATACTCAGTTCCGTTGAAATGTCCAGGTGGATGTTTGCTTCGAATGAGATGTGTCGGAGATTTTCTTATCGGACAACTAAACAAAGCATGGTTGCCGCTCCGATACAAGTTCTTTCTACATGTTTTAGTTCAGTGTTTAAGCAACAGATGAAGTGGTTATGACATAGCTAATAACGACTTAGTTGGGATGATGGTAGCTTTGACATTGAACAAAGCGTTCAGTGTTTCAAAGTATATTTTTGCAAACATGAAGGAAAACCTGAGAAGAACCGGATTTGGTGGAAACAAGTTTTGGATGTATCCTCGTTTTCTCCATATGATCTTGAATATACAACATCCAAATCTTCCGAAGAACGACAACGCAGTTCTAAAAGTTGAATTCATGATGGAACATTCATTGAAAATATTTAGAGGAGTACTAGCAAAAAGTTACAAGGAAAACAACCTCCTCGTAAGTTGTTTGGTTTTCTGGCAAATGATGAATATGTTGCACTAGAAAATGATAAGCGGCGCCATGATGATAGTCAGTCAGATAATGAAGAACCAACTTTGAAGAAGATGATCGAAGATAAGTTTGGTCGTCAAACGGGAAAAGGTGATGATGATAACAGTGATGATGATGGTGATGGTGGTGTGAGTGGTGTAGGTACTACAGGTGGCGATAAGGGTAAACAACCGGATGAAGAATCGGATACTGATGACAATCCGTTTAAACCTAGGTATGAACGCTATGTTGATGGCGTGGGGTTAGGCAGATTAGAAAGATTCCAACAGATTCAGATGCTGACTATGTTCCATCCAATGCTGAGACTAAACAAGCTCGCAAAAAGAAACTTGCGGTTCGTAGAAAGAAACAGAGCAAAAAGTCTATGGAAACCTCATTAGCTCAACCTGAAATCATAAAACCTACAACCACGCAACAAAAAAACGTACTGGAACCAATTATAGAAGCTCAGTCAGGCTTCACATTGGAGGAGGCTGAAACTCTAATATTGGAACCCACTACAACCTCTGAACCATAAACTGCAGCTACCACAGCAGCTGAAATACCTTCAGTTGAGACTACTCCAGTTCAACAACAACCCACTACTTCTTCAGCTCAACAATCTCAGTCCACAATTCATCAACAAAATATAGAATGACGCAGTCGTTTATTCTCTGAAATGGAACAGGATGAGAAAGTGAATTTTCTGTTCTCTCATCTGTAAGCTGCAGTAACTCAGATTAACAAGCACTCGGAGTTTATGTCTTCAAATCAGAATACTGTTATTAAGAAACAGCTGGAGATAAATTATTTAAAAGAAACTGTTGAAAAGCAGGCCACCGAGATTGCACAGTTAAGAAAGGAGAATGAGCGGTTGAGGGCTGCGGATGCTGAAAGGGCAGCTCAGGTACAACAAATGCGAGCGGCTGATAACGCTCGTGGGATTGAAATGAATAGGCTGAAAGAACGTAGTGCGGTTGTGCGACGATCTGGCAAAACATTAACTGCTAAACATGACAACATGAGACAATGGTATCATTCTCGTAATACTACACTGGTTGAAGGCTTTAATAGTATTAAAGACGTATTTGAAATGAGCAGAAAGTGGATGAACATTATGTGGAATGAAAGATGCAAACCACAGGAGATCCAGCGTAAACATGATCACGATAGTGAATACCTTGGTAATCCTAATGGTTCAGCTTCATCTGCAAAACCAAAAGTTTCTGCTGCAACTCCAGTGGTAGAGTCTAGTGCCCAGCATATCGTAGCTGATCCGATTGCCTCCGGTGGTACTCAAGAGAAAATAGGAAAGGTTTGATGTTTTTAGAGAATGTTGAAGACTTTGATCCTCAGTCAACGTTGGTTGAAAGTGTTCAATGAATGTGGGTGCAGAAGTCCATTAGAAATGAAGACCGAAGATAAAGCAGGGGGAGTTTGTTGATGCACTTTTATGTCTGTCTCTTGTTCTTAGTTACGTCAGTAATTGTACGGTCTTTGTTTATTGTGTCTGTATAGTTTGGTCGTGTCGACCAAATCAAGATATCCTCCTATCCTGATTTAGTACGATGTTTAGTTTGCCTGTGTTGTAATACATTTGCATGTGTGTATACCGTTAAGTCTTGTGTTTCTGATCTTACTATCTGTACGGCATGTCTGCTAGCAAGTTCTCCGAAGAACACTTATTCGTGCGAGTAAAAGGCACTTCGTACGAGAAAGTTGCTTGCTCGTCGAGCCATTACCTGTTAGTACGAGTGATTCTCATGATCATACGAGTGACCCTGTCAACAGAAACTTTGCTTGTTCGTACGAATAAGCTACTTATTCGTACGAGGGATAAGTTGTTCGCACGAGCAACCATCTATGAATGTTCTTCATGGTATATAGTACTTCGTACGTACAGCAACCTTCTTCGTACTATTGCTGGATGTTGGTACTATCTATTGTCACACCCCGGATTTCCAACCCAAATCCATACACCGGTGGGCCTGGGTGGGGAGCATCGTGACGTCAGTTGATAACATCATTGTCAATTAAACACGGCACAACGGAAGTCTCGGAGAAAAATTACTATTACAAACCAAATGTTCGAAAAAACAAAATAATATACAGGCTTGTAATAGAAGATCCACATGCGGATCATAAAGTGTACAAAAAGAATATAAAACAAACTTTAGGGCAGATCTAAGGATTTGCAAGATCATCTTATTCACTACCGAGCAGCTTCCGGCCTATTTCGTATTGTACTTGCAGTTTAGTCTTTGGACGAAACGTCAGCTTTCACTGGTAAATACACCCGACTGACTCATTTTGAAAATATTTTTAAAATTAGATTTAATTGCACAAGGCACAAATCTTTTTATAACTTGGGAAAGTCACTTTGTAACCTTGTTAACAGATTCACATGTTTGTCCATACATAAAGGCCTAGTACAAAGACTGAGACATGATTAAATATACACCACTTAAAACTCACAGAGGAGTTATCCCCAACGTCTTGGGTAATTTGCATTTGAGCGTCTGTTAGGTGTATGCCTACACCCCGCGCTAAGGTCGTAGCCATTAACTCATGTAATGAGCCGAGGATATCCAGGACACGGTAATTTAACCCCCGATGTTTAAGTTATCAAACAAAACTGATTAAAACAGAATATGCGGATTTACTAGCCACAATCCGGCATTCGATTGATCCCATTTCTGACCAAGCGGTAATAATTTACCGTATCCCAAGCCCGTATAGGGAAAATAAGTCAAGAGCATTTACCTGAGTTAGTCTTCTTTTATTTAATAACTCAGCCGTATACAAAAGTACCAAGTGCAGATAGCATTTACCGGCAAGGCTCTAGTCTGGATTATGGTATAAGCTAACCAATTAATACTAACAGTCTTTAATTAAGTCATAGACTTAGACCGAGTAGTGTACATGATCAAAACGTATTACGCTTGATTATATAATGATTGGATAGAATGTAGTTTAAACCCGACAAGTACTTTGACTTGCAAAATATGGGTAAACAATTAACATTCTGGATTTTGAGATTAAAATGATAAATGTAACCCGTTTTGGTAGAATTCCGTAAACTAGTAATGTATAATCAACCGTACGCTTATAAGCGATAATGTGTAACCAGATAAGTCATGGACTAGTTCTATATGCCATTATATTTCAAATAAGTTGAAATATCAGTAGGATATCAACTTATATGCCCGTTAAGGTTTTATAACGAAACTATGCCTCATAAGGGCATTTCGGTAATTTCATACCGTATAAAAGGAACTTGAACATATTTTAATTTGAAATGATGAGTATTCTATAAAAATTGTTTATTTATGATATAATTTCAGTAGGATACCAATTATATGTGTATTTTATCTTTTATGACCAAACTATGCACCGAAGGGGCATTTTAGTCATTTTACACATAGTTTATAAATTATTTGGGATTCTGAGTTTATAACATGTATCTACTGTAAATATGTTCAAAATAAGTTTTAAAATCAGTAGGTAACAAGTCTTGGTCAATTAATATAGTTTAAAACCATACTATGCGCCGAAACAGCGCTTGTGTCGTAAAATAATGTTTTATGCCATGTTTTATGAAAACTGACATTAGGGTCAGATTAAAATGTCTTAGATATGTTATTTTATATAACATATCAGTAGGTAAAAGATTTACCTTGAAAATATTTGATTAAAACTATTATATGAGCCACAAGGGCTAAAATCGTCATTTATCGACATAGTTTAAGGACTCGCTTGAAAACTCAGTTTATAATTTGGTTTAACATCCCAAATAATCCTACTTATAATATTACATCACTAGGAAACTCAGTTTCAAGTTTATTATTATTTAAAACCTTGTTTAATGCAAAAAAGGTTTTAGTAAAAATGGCATAATTACGGAAGTTGCGCATAAACTCAGATTCGGATTATGATCATGTAATATAACCTCAGAGGGTTATGCTACATTATTTTACTATCATAATACAACTTTAGATCAGTAGGTAACTAATCTAAATCGGGTCACAATCGAAAGTCAAAGTAGAAGTCAAACTTCGTGACTTTCGGTTGCGAACCGACCCTAGAATTGAAATTGACGAGCCGAACATGTTCTAATAATTATTACCAACTTGTTTATGTGTCAAAATAGGTTTCATAACATATATAAGATCAATTTATGATTTTTCCAAAAAATGGCATGTTTGACTTTTTAATAACATAACTTTGACCCATCAACTGGTCTAGCAAACGTGATCTTCAGGAGGTGCCCTTTAGAGGGATAACACCTACCTTATTATGATCACTTAGCCATGTTCGTTACGAACAATGGCTGGACCATAATGGTCTTAATCGAAAGTCAAAGCATTTTCCGTAAAACGCTTGACTTTTGGCTATAAAAGCTTATAAACGAAAATGCAAGAGCAAGGAACACTTACAAGAGGTTCCTAGAATGCAAGAGAACTAAGTTGGATGCTCCTTTCAGCTAGGAACTTCCAGAGGAGGGAGAAGAGTGTATGAATGAGAAAGGTGCAAGTTGAAATGGTGAACTTAAGCACCTATTTATAGTTGGAGAACTCAAAAGAGGTGATGCCAGGTGTTTAGGTGTGTAAGAGGAAGCTTACAAGTGTCCCAAAACGTGGCATAGCAGTTTGGGAAGCCATAGTTTTGATTAATTGGTTTTTGGAGCTTTGTTTGGTAGCTAAGCAAAACTTTCTGCAACAGAACCTTTCTCGCGCCCCACGAGAGACCCAGGCCTGGTCTCTCGCGGCCCCCGACGCCCCATGGCCAGTTTCAAAATTTTGACACTTTTAACCCCTTAACTTTATAATGCTTCTAATAACCTTCTAAAACACCTTTTTGGCACTTTTAGCCTTTTGTAGCCAATACTTAGCATACCCGGGATTATGCCCGGACATTGTCGAGCTCTCGGTTCGTTAAAAGGTCACTCAGAGGTATAAATTTACATGTTAACACTTTTGATCCCTACATTATCCAACTTTCACATATTTATAAAATTGAACCCTCTCGTCCAACAATTAGCATGTATGAGAGTTAGGACTCTGCAAAGGATCACTCAAAGGCTTATTAAAAGCATGTTGACTCCAATGTCACTCAGAGGCTGGGCATGTTGACATATCAGTCACTCAGAGGCCATATTTCAAGCATGTTGACACATCAGTCACTCAGAGGCTAATGATTTAAGCATGTTGACATATCAGTCACTTAGAGGCTAATGATTTAAGCATGTTGACATCGGACCATCGCTCAGAGGCTCAGTTTGAGCATGTTGACTCCTTTAGTCCTTATTGGTCTTTAATAGACTATATTTAAAATACAACACGTGTCACTATACTATAGGACACAGTTTTACAAGGTGTTACATCCTCACCCCCTTAGAAGATGAGGTGCCATTGATAAAAAGGAGAAGAACCGAGCCAAGTATTCCATCAAGTGAACCTGAAGCTCCTGTTGTTTTCACTGTTTCTGAATCTGAGTTGATCACTTCTGTCGTTGCTGAGTCTACAGTTGCTGAATCTATTGTTGATACTTTGATACTTGACACACCAGTTATATCTGCACAACCAACTACTCCTATTATTACGCAGTCGATTGTTGTGTCTATTCCTGCTGACACGATTCTACAAATGATGGAGTTTGGAGGAAGCTCATCAGGTGCTGGCGGTTCTGAAGTAGGTGGTAGTGGAGTTGGTCTTACTGATGATGTTGCTGAAGATTATTTGCGCAGATCAGAGAAAAGGGCATTTGAATTCGGGGGAATGGATAGTGACGATGATGATATGGAGGTTGATGTAGTGGATTTAAAGAAAAGGGTGGTCGTCTTGGAACAAGAGGTTATTCTGAAGGATGCTCAAATTGCCTCTCTGAAGACTCGTTTAGACGTCAGAGATCAGACTATTGATCAGCTGCAGGGAGATATCACCATGCTTATGGCTCTAGTTTTTTATTTAAAGGCCAAGCTGGAAACAAATTCGGAAGGGAATTCAGCGATCCAACAGACGACCCGATGAACATTGAGAATAGGCATCATGCGGTGCAACAGAGAATGGCTGAGGAAACCGAAGAAAAGAGATTGGCAGCTGAACAGTTGGCTGCTGAACGCCAAGCTGGTCTGGATGATTATATGAGCGATCCACGCAAGAAGTTTACTGCTAGTCAGAAACGTGCCACTGGTAAGAAGAGAAGCAAATGGTTTTAATGAAGAATGTCTATGTGAATCTGCTTGATAAGAATTTTCAGCTTAAGGATCCAACTAATCAGTCGGAGAGATATATGATGGAGTTAGGGTCGAGCTACTACAGTAAAGTGGTAAACAAGTCCAGGGTGCTCAGTTGGATGTACGACCACATCAAAAATATGTGGATTATTGTGCGTCAGGATGGAACACGTGAATATTATTCCAAGGAATCGCAATTCGAGACATGGACTAAAGTTGCTTTGACTGATCTTTTGAGAGCTCCGTACACTGATGATGACACTACCGAGTGTGGACCCGGATGGAGATTCTTCTAAAAACTTGAATGTGAGGTTAAGAGTGGATTCAAGACTATGAAGCCTGCTGAACCATATTTGAAAGCGGCTAAAGGAGTTCGTGATGCACACACTGGAAAGAGATTCAAATCAGTGATGTGGTGGCCGACCGACAAAGAATTAGTTATCCCAACTACTCCCACCTTTCCTCGGGGGATTCTCAAGAACTTCAATTTTTGGCTATACGACCCTAAGGTTGGAAGCGTTGCGATAGTGACAAAGGAGAAAGCGGTTAACGATGTGGTAGATTTAGTGAGCTTTCATGACGAAGACCTGCAGGTTCTTGTGTCACATCAAATTCGAAATGCGGAGCTGTATGAGGTTTGCGCGAAGGATTGGACTACAACGGTAGCTGGAATCATAGCTGGCAGGTTCAGTGTGGATGTTCAACCGAAAGATTAATGTAGTGAACCTAGGGGGAGATTGTTGGGCTTAGATTGCTAAAGGTTTATTCATTAGGGGTTATTTTGGGCTTTGGTGTACATTGTGGGCTTCCTAGTGCCTAATGGGCCTATGGTTGTAATAGTGGGCTTAATAGTGCTTATAAATAGCGATGATAGGTTATTGATAAGGGGTTAGAGAGTTGTAATCAAAGAACTTGTATCAGACGTCTTTTGGTGTATGCAAGTTGAAGTTATTCAAAGTAGTTCTTCTTCCTAATCATTATTTCCGCTTTTGACTAGGTTAGTGATACATGTTTGATCCGTTCACGGGACTTACATAAGGCCTCAAAAGGAGCAGCCTTAATGCTAGTATGATAACTGTTATTGTAGGAGAATTCTATTAGGGGTAAGTGGTCATCCCAACTTCCACCTAAATCAATCACACATGCCCTAAGCATGTCTTCCAGTGTCTGGATAGTACGCTCACTTTGACCATCAGTTTTCGGTTGGTAAGCCGTACTAAAGTTTAATCGTGTGCCTAAAGATTGTTGGAAACTTTTTCAAAAGTGAGATGTGTATCTAGTATCCCTATCAGATACAATAGATACCGGCACACCGTGTAGGGACACAATCTTGTCCACATAAAACTTAGCCAATTTATCTGAATTATACGTTCCTTTATTGGCAAGAAGTGTGCTGACTTGGTCAGCTTATCCACTATGACCCAAATAGTGTCATTTGCACTTTTGGTCTTGGGTAACTTGGTAATCAAGTCCATAGTTACCATTTCCCATTTCCATGTGGGAATTTCTAATTGTTGCAGTAGTCCTGACGGTTTCGGATGTTCGGCCTTAACTTGCGAACACGTCAGACATTTGGCTACATAAGTGGCTATGGATTTCTTCAAACCCATCCACCAATAATTTTTCTTTAGATCTTGATACATCTTGTCACCTCCCGGGTGAACTGAGTATCTTGAATTGTGCGCTTCTTTGGAGGATTAGATCTCTAAGTCCCCCAAAGATTAGAACCCATATTCTTTCATTGAATCTAAGGATTCCATCCTTTCCAGGCGCTAGGGGATCTGCAGTTCTGCCTAATCCCTCATTAGGAATATTAGCCTCTAATAGGGCTTGTTTTTGCACATCTAATAGCTTTTCGTTTAAGCTATTTCTAAGCTTAATGCTCTTGGCGTTAATCCTTATAGGTTTAACCCGTTCCTTGCGACTTAGGGCATCAGCAACTACATTTGCCTTACCTGGATGGTAGCGAATTTCGCAATCATAATCATTAAGCGTTTCCATCCATCGACGTTGTCGCAGGTTCAATTCCTTCTGATTGAACAGATACTGGAGACTCTTATGGTCAGTGTATATAATACACTTTGTGCCATATAAGTAATGTCTCCACAGTTTTAGTGCAAATTCAACGGCACCCAATTCCAAATCGTGGGTGGTGTAATTCCTTTCGTGCACCTTTAACTATCGTGATGCATAGGCAATTACTTTTCTTTTTTGCATTAGCACACAACCCATGTCATCGTGCGATGCATCAAAGTAGACTACAAAATCTTCAACACCCTCTGGTAGGGATAACACAGGAGCATTGCTCAACTTCTGTTTCAGAATCTCAAAAGATTCTTGTTGTTTTGGACCCCAATTATATTTAACACTCTTACGGGTCAAGGTAGTTAAAGGAGTGGCTATTCTTGAAAAGTTCTCAATGAACCTCCTATAGTATCCAGCCAATCCTGAGAAGCTACAAATCTCTGATGGGGTCTTGGGCACTTCCTAATTCATTAGGGCCTCAATTTTGGTGGGATCCACTTGGATACCACACTCACTTACCATATGTCCAAGAAATTGGACCTCTCTAAGCCAAAACTCACACTTAGAGAGTTTAGCATAAAGCTTTTCTTGCCTTAGCAGTTCTAAGATGCACCTAAGATGTTTCTCGTGATTAGCTTGATTACGAGAGTAGATAACTATGTTGTCGATAGACAATGACAAACTTATCCAAATACGGTTTGCAGACTCTATTCATGAGATCCATGAATGCCATAGGTGCATTTGTGAGCCCAAAAGGCATCACCAAGAATTCAAAATGACCATAACGGGTCCCGAAGGCTGTCATAGGAACATCCTCACTCCTAACCTTCAGCTGATGATATCTAGATCTTAAATCAATCTTGGAGAAATAACTAGCCCCTTGGAGTTGGTCAAATAAATCATCGATCCTGGGCAGAGGATATCTGTTCTTGATTGTTAACTTGTTTAGCTCTCGGTAATCGATGCACATTTGCATCGAACCGTCTTTCTTCTTTACAAAAAGGATAGGAGCTCCCCAAGGCGAGGAACTAGGTTGAATAAAGCCTTTCTCCAAGAGTTCGTCTAGCTGCGTCCTTAATTCCTTCATTTCCGTTGGTGATAGCCTATATGGAGCTCTAGCTACGGGTGCTGATCCTGGTATAATATCAATCTTGAACTCCACTTGTCTATCTGGAGGTAGGCCTATTCTGGGAATACATCGGGATACTCTGAGATGACTGGGAGGTCTTCCATATTTGGCTTAGGCTCGTTTATGGTGACTTGTGCCATGTAGATGACACAACCTTTTCTCAAACACTTGGATGCCTTAAATAACGACACCTTGTCTGGCAGTCCATAGTGTGAGTCTCCAGGGATGGTGATCATTTCACCAGATGGGGTCTTAATCTCGATGAGCTTCTTATCGCAGGCAATGCGGGCTTGGTTATGAGATAACCAATCCACGCCTAAGACAACATCGAACCCTGCCAATTTCATTGGTAGAAGAGAGATAGGGTTGGAATGATTCTTAATGGATATAGAAGACCATCAAGAATGGAAGATGTTGTTTCTATCGTTCCATCAGCAAGTTCTATCTCATAAGTTTTATCTAGAGTTCTTAAGGGCAGGTTTAATAGTTTACTAAACTTATGATTAACACAAGATCTATCTGCACCCGAATCAAAAAGAACTCTAGCATAAATATTGTTAATGAGGGATGTACCTGTTATAACATTGTTGTCATTAACAGCCTCTCTTGCAGTTATTTGAAAGGCACGAGCATTCCCCTTCTTGGCCTCTCCAGGCTTTGCATTATTATTCTTAAGAACCTTAGGGCAGTTAGTATTAATATACCCTTTTTCATTGCAGACGTAGTAGATCGCATCCTTAAGGTCCTTACATTCTAGGATCTTATGCCCATTTCTCTTACAGATGCCACAGGGTTTGGCTTGTGAACCAAAATTACACTATCTCCAGTGTCTGCGGTTGCAAGTTTGCATGTTGGCATCACAGCCATTTTACCTTGGTTCCCTTTGAACCGAAATCTCCCTTTATTTTTCTTATTAAACTTATGGGAGTTGTCATCTTCCCTCTTTCTTTTCCCGTTAGTTTCAGACTTAACTGACTTTTGCCTTACCAAATCCAAAGTGAGGGAGAGATAGGTCAACAGCAGGCCTATTGGTAGTAGGCTAAGCAGCCTTCACCATGCCCTTAATCTCGGGCGCTAACCCATTAATAAAACGCGCAATACGTTTGGGCTCCGGGGTAATCAAATAGGAAACTAACCTAGATAGGGAATTGAAATCGGAAACATATTTCCGACAATCTAGGTTTTTCATGGAAAGAGATAAAAAGTATGTTTCTAATTTCTCCACCTCATGGGGTGGGTAGTATGTTTCCTTAACAAGGTCCACAAATTTGGACCACCCCAAATTGTAGATGTGTACTTCACCTGTAGACTGAATCATGACTTTCAACCAGATTAGGGCATCTCCCCTAAAGGACTGTGATACATACTTGACCACATCCCTATCAGCACAGTTGCTGATATCTACTATTGTTTCCATCTCGTTTAGCCGTTTTAGGGCTTCCACAACTCCTTTCTCCCCGTTAAAGTCTCGGGGCTTGCATGAGACGAAATACTTATAGGTACCTCCGTCTTTAACAGAACGGGACCTTTCAGCAAAATCTATTTTCTTTGGTTCACTCTTCATATTTGAAGAGTGAACGGAGCTCTCCTTATGAGCTGAGGATGGGGTAACTGATAATGGTCTAGAGCGAGTAGCACTCGACTCTCTAAGTTTTTCAATGGCCTTTCCCATGGCCTTTTCAATAGCTGCGTCAATGCGAGCTTGAAAATTATCATTATCAATATCTCTGTTTTTGGCTTTGTTAGATTCCACATTCCGGTGGCTACTTTATGCTTCGTTCGAGTTAGCCATCTTTAACCTTTGAGTTCTATATACCAATAATACTTCATTTAGCCATGGTATTTCAACCATATTGGCTTTAAACATTGGATATAACAATCCTTTGCCTATTCTAATCTTAATAACATCACAACTCTTAGGCTTAACATAACTATATTTGGCCTAGGCCTTAATATGACCACGAAAGGCAAATTAAAATTTAGACATAGTCCATATATTATTGGACAGTGGATCACATTGTCACAACTGTCATTGTCATATTCGATAATTACATTTAGCTTTTAGGTTTTTTGCGAAGGACTTAAATGTGGCACATAGGCCTGTCACTAATGGACATAAAATATGGCACATAGGCCTGTCACTAATGGACATAAAACATGGCACATAGGTCTGTCACTAATGGACACGAATATGGCCCGTAGGCACTACATCACTAATGGATGTTTTATCATAGGCCCAAGGGCAATACATCACTAATGGATACATCACTAATGGGTGTTTAATCATAGCCCCAAGGGTAATACATCACTAATGGATGTTTTAATCATAGCCCCAAGGGCAATACATCACTAATGGATGTTTAATCATAGCCCCAAGGGCAATACATCACTAATGGATGTTTTAATCATAGCGCCAAGGGCAATACACCACTAATGGATGTTTAATCATAGCCCCAAGGGTAATACATCACTAATGGATGTTTAATCATAGCCCCAAGGGCAATACATCACTAATGGATGTTTTAATCATAGCCCCAAGGGAAATACATCACTAATGGATGTTTAATCATAGCCCAAAGGGCAATACATCACTAATGGATGTTTATTATCATTGCACTGATGATATTAGCCGGGTTCAAATTTGATCACGTAGGCTATATAAGGTTAGGACATAGTCCATTACCTAGAAGTCTAGTGTGATTCCTCAAGTCACACTACCAAGAGTATGAATATTCCTGAATGTTAACATAAGAGTACCTTAAGGGTTGATTAATAGTCCCGGTCGCATTGACCTTAACGACTTGGAGGCGTGAACTTTAAGTTCACCACCTCTGGATAGAAGGATAACTTCCCTTAACTATCCTGATAGAAGACCCCTTCGTACTTAACTATCATTTATAATTTGGCCAAATGTGTGGTCTGTGCCACTTGGCTAATCAAAACCATTAAGATCTTTTTGGAATTATATCATAGAGCATAAATTTCGAGTAAAATCGAGACGCTCATTTGAAGAGGATGAATACATGTATATAATTCCAAAATACTTCATTATTTCAAATTAGAAATTACAATACTAGAAAAATGAAATAAACTGTCCATGCAACGACTTAAAGGAAATAAAAATGTCCACGCAGGGACTAAAGAAATAAAAATGTCCTCGCAGGGACTACATATAATTAGAAGAGACTTTAATCGTCCTTCTTTCCCTTAACTAGTTTGGAGAGTTTCTTGAAGAACTTGTTTGTCTTTTCTCCGTTTTCTTCGCTTGCTGCTGCATTTCTTTCATTCTCTCTAAGGCTTCATTAATGGCCTCAAGTGGTGGCGGAGGTTGTGGTTGTGGCATAGCCGGATACTGGTACCCATAAGTTGGATATCTAGTCGATGGATAAGTAGGTGGGAAAGGAGACGGGTAAAGTGCATTGTGCATAACTACTTGCATATAGGGGTCTTGCGACCATACTTGATAGTCTACCGGTGTAGACGGGTTAAAAGGATCATACCCAGACGTATCTAGATATGTGGTGATTGGGTTAGTATAACCTGATGGTGGTGGTTGAACTGTAGGTGTTGGTTCCACCACAGGTGAAGTATTAGAGGGTCCACTTATTTGTGGGTCCTCTTGAATTGTCGGGTAGGAGTTGGGTAAAGGTGGCAGCAATCCCGACCTTCGTCTTGCACGTAGCGACATACGTGTTCCACGCTTCCTCCTAGTGGTTCAGGTGGCACTTGAGGTTGGTCCACCTGTTCCATGTGGACATCTTCTCGTATAGGAGGTGGTTGGGAGTGATGGGAAGGTGTGTTGGCGAAGGGAAATTGGTTCCAATATTGGTCCCACTCATTAGGACCTTGGTAAGGCAATCCAACATAAGATTTCGAATTGCTTGAAATTTCTATGGGGTGCGTATTCGATCCCGACGGTGGTATCTCCGGGTCGGAGTCCTCGTCCATAGGTTTGGTTGATCCAACTGATTATGATCGGCTGGAGGTGTGTTAAAGTAGTGGTTAGGGTTAAATTCTTCATGATAGGAATGATGGGAATGGTAAGAATGGTGTGAATGATAGGAGTGGTGAGAGTGATAAGAATTTTGGGAATGTGGGGGCGAGTGTCTATGAGAATGTCTCGCTGGTTGCAAGGAGATGAATCTCCTAATTGTTGGTAGGCATCTGAATTGTGAGGTTGAGGGGGAATGCGCCCTTATGGTCCTCCCCTCATTGGACCTTTTCCTCTCCCACTTTGTCCTCGTACACGTGACGGCATTTTCCTGTTAAAAATCAATTAAAAAACAATACTAATAACTTAATAATGAAATGAGTAATCCTAGGTCAATACCTCAGACTCGTAAGTCTAAGGAATGTGCTCGTGTAAGTTTGAGATTAAACACAAAAGGCTAGTGTTTAATTCTCTCAAACCTTGGCTCTGATACCAACCTGTCACACCCGGATTTCCAACCTAAATCTATACACCGGCAGGCCCGGGTGAGGAGTATCGTGACGTCAGTTGATAACATCATTGTCAATTAAACACGGCACAACGGAAGTCTTGGAGTAAAATTACTATTACAAACCAAATGTTCTGAAATAAAAAATAATATACAGGCTTGTAATAGAAGATCCACAGGCGGATCATAAAATATATAAAAAGAATATAAAACAGACTTTAGGGCAGATCTAAGGATTTGTAAGATCCTCTTATTCACTACCGAGCCGCTTCCGGCCTATTTCGTATTGTACCTGCAGTTTAGTCTTTGGACGATACGTCAGCTTTCGCTGGTAAATACACCCGACTGACTCATTTTGAGAACATTTTTAAAATTAGATTTAAGTGCACAAGGCATAATCTTTTCATAACTTGGGAAAGTTACTTTATAACCTTGTTAACAGATTCACATGTTTGTCCATACATACAGGGCCCAGTACAGAGCCGAGACATGATTAAATACACACCACTTAAAATTCACATAGGAGTTATCCTCAACGTCTTGGGTAATTTGCATTTGAGCGTCTGTCAGGTGTATGCCTACACCCCGCACAAAGGTCGTGGCCATTAACTAATGTATGAGCCGAGGATATCCAGGACACGGTAATTTTACCCCTGATGTTTAAGTTATCAAACAAAACTGATTAAAACAGAATACACGGATTTACTAGCCATAATCCAGCATTTGATTGATCCCATTTCTGACCAAGCGGTAATAACTTACCGTATCCCAAGCCCGTATCGGGATAATAAGTCAAGAGTATTAAGCTAGTCTTCTTTTAAATTTTAATAACTCAGCCTTATACAAAAGTACCAAGTGCAGATAGCATTTACCAGCAATGCTCTAGTCTGGATTATGGCATAAGCTAACCAATTAATACTAACGGTCTTTAATTAAGTCATAGACTTTGATCGAGTAGTGTAGATGATCAAAACGTATTACGCTTGATTATACAATGATTGGGTAGAATGTAGTTTAAACCCGACAGGTACTTTGACTTGCATAATATGGGTAAACAATTAACATTCTGGATTTTAAGATTAAAATGATAAGGTTAAACCCGTTTTGGTTGAATAAGTCATGGACAAGTTACATATAATCAACCGTACGCTTATAAGCAATAATGGGTAACCGGATAAGTCATGGACAAGTCCTATATGTCATTATATTTTAAATAAGTTAAAATATCAGTAGGATATCAACTTATATGCCCGTTAAGGTTTTAAAAAGAAACTATGCCTCATAAGGGCATTTCGGTAATTTCATACCGTATAAAAGGAACTTCAACATATTTTAAGTTTGAAATCATGAGTATTCTGGAAAAATAGTTTGTTTATGATATAATATCCGTAGGATACCAACTATATGTGTATTTTATCTTTTATGACCAAACTATGCACCGAAGGGGCATTTTAGTCATTTTACACATAGTTTATTAATTATTTGGGATTCTAAGTTTATAGAACCTACTGTAAATATGTTTAAAATAAGTTTTAAAATCAGTAGATAACAAGTCTTGGTCAATTAATATAGTTTAAAACCATACTATGCGTCGAAACGACGCTTATGTCGTAAAATGACATTTTATGTGATGTTAATGAAAACTGACATTAGGGTCAGATTAAAATGTCCTAGATATGTTATTTAATATAACATATCAGTAGGTAAAAGATTTACCTTGAAAAGATTTGATTAAAACTATTTTATGAGCCACAAGGGCTAAAATCGTCATTTATCGACATAGTTTAAGGACTCGCTTGAAAACTAAGTTTATAACTTGGTTTAACATCCCAAATAATCCTACTTATAATATTACATCACTAGGAAACTCATTTTCAAGTTCGTTATTATTTAAAACCTTGTTTTATGCAAAAATGGCATTTTAGTCAAAAATGACAAAATTACGGAAGTTGCGTATAAACTCATATTCGGATTATGATCATGTAATATAACCTCAGAGGGCTATGCTACATTATTTTATGATCATAATATAATTTTAGATCAGTAGGTAACTAATCTAAATCGGGTCAGTCAAAGAAGAAGTCAAACTTAGCGACTTTCGGTTGCAAACCGATCCTAGAACTGAAATTGACGAGCCAAACATATTCTTACATGTTCTAATAATTGTTACCAACTTGTTTATGTGTCAAAACAGGTTTCATAACATATATAAGATAAATTTATGATTTTTCCGAAAAATGGCATGTTTGACTTTTTAATAACATAACTTTGACCCGTCAGGATGTGCCCTTTAGAGGGATTAACACCTACCTTATTATGATCACTTAGCCATGTTCGTTACGAACAATGGCTGGACCATAATGGTCTTAATCGAAAGTCAAAGCGTTTTCCGTAAAACGCTTGACTTTTGGCTATAAAAGCTTATAAACGAAAATGCGAGAGCAAGGAACACTTACAAGAGGTTCCTAGAATGCAAGAGAACAAAGTTGGATGCTCCTTTCAGCTAGGAACTTCCAGAGGAGGGAGAAGAGTGTATGAATGAGAAAGGTGCAAGTTGAAATGGTGAACTTAAGCACCTATTTATAGTTGGAGAACTCAAAAGATGTGATGCCAGGTGTTTAGGGGTGTAAGAAAAGCTTACAAGTATCCCAAAACGTGGCATAGCAGTTTGGGAAGCCATAGTTTCGATTAATTGGTTTTCTGAGCTTTTTTTGGTAGCCAAGCAAAACTTTCTGCAATAGAACCTTTCTCACGCCCCGTGACCTACCCATGGCCAGTTTCAAAGTTTTGACACTTTTAACCCCTTAACTTTATAAAGCTTCTAATAACCTTCTAAAACACCTTTTTGGCACTTTTAGCCTTTCGTAGCCAATACTTAGCATACCCGGGATTATGCCCGGACATTTTCGAGCTCTCGGTTCGTTAAAAGATCACTCAGCGGTATAAATTAACATGTTGACACTTTTGATCCCTCTATTATCCAACTTTCACATATTTACAAAATTGAACCCTCTTATCCAACAATTGCCACGTATGAGAGTTAGGACTCTGCAAAGTATTACTCAGAGGCTTATTATAAGCATGTTGACTCCGATGTCACTCAGAGGCTGGGCATGTTGACACAACAGTCACTCAGAGGCTAATGATTTAAGCATGTCGACACATCAGTCATTCAAAGGCTAATGATTTAAGTATGTTGACATATCAGTCATTCAGAGGCAAATGATTTAAGCATGTTGACATCAGACCATAGCTTTGAGGCTCAGTTTGAGCATGTTGACGCCTTTAGTCCTTATTGGTCTTTAATAGACTATATTTAAAATACAACACGTGTCACTATACTATTGGACACGATTTTACAGGGTGTTACATCCTCACCCCCTTAAAAGAAATCTCGACCTCGAGATTTTATTAAAAAAGATGGGGGTATTTTTGTCACATAGTGGACTCAACCTCCCATGTATACTCGGGACCTCTAAAGGCGTCTCATTTAACCTTTACTATAGGTATCATTTTCTTTCGGAGCTTCTTAACCTGTCGATCCTCGATCGAAATTGGTTTCTCAACAAACCTCAGGTTTTCATCAATTTGCACATCCTCGTGTGACATTGCTAGCGATTCATGGGCTAGACATTTCTTAAGGTTACTGATGTGGAACACATCATGGATTCCACTAAGCTCCTCAGGCAACCTGAGCTAATAAGCTACAGTGCCGACACATTCGACTATTTTGAGTGGTCCTATATGAGCCTAGGCTCAACTTGCCTTCTTTCTGAAGCACATCACACCTTTACAGGGTGATACTTTTAACATGACTTGTCCCCTATTTGGAACTTAAGAGGTTTACATCTCTTGTCAGCATAGCTCTTCTGCCTATCCCTTGCAGCTTTGAGACGATCACAGACTTGCACAATCTTTTCCGTGGTCTCCAGGAAAATCTCTGGTCCTGATAGTTGGGCTTCCCCAACTTTTGCCCAACATACAGGCGTTTGACACTTTCTCCCATATAAGGTGTTGGGCTTAGATTGCTAAAGGTTTACTCATTAGGGGTTATTTTGGGCTTTGGTGTACATTGTGGGCTTCCTAGTGCCTAATGGGCCTAGGGTTGTAATAGTGGGCTTAATAATGCTTATAAATAGAGATGCTAGGTTATTGAGAAGAGAGTTGTAATCAAAGAACTTATATCAGACATCTTTTGGTGTATGCAAGTTGAAGTTATTCAAAGTAGTTCTTCTTCCTAATCATTATTTCCGCTTTTGATTAGGTTAGTGATACCTGTTTGATCCATTTACGGGACTTACAATTGGTATCAGAGCCTGCTGTTCAAATATAGGCTCCGGGTATTGCTGATTGAAGAAGTTTTCTTTTAAGTGCGTTGCTACTGTTTGGATTGTTTTCTGTCCGGATCCTGTTCATCATCGGAAGGGTTACTGTTCTGAAGAACTGAAAGAAGTTTTGAAGAATTCGGATCTGGTACTGTTCCAGATTCCGAAGAACACGAAGAAGGTTCTCACATTTCGGATCAACTACTGTTCCGGATTCCGAAGAACACGAAGGTGATCATCGATCTCGGATTGATCCCGGACTGTTGCTCAATCCGGATTGCAATCTGAGTTACAGTTGCGGTTATCGATTCCTTGGATCTCGGAATTCAGTTGCAGGAAAAGCGGGTTACTGTTAGGGATAAAGATAAACATTCCGGATTCATCAGATAAGACAAGCATTCCGGACTCTGCATTCCGGATTCTTGATTCCGGATTCACATTCAGAATTGGTTATTCCGGATCATACATCTCGGATTCTCATTTCGGATTTGCATCCGGTCTTCTTATTTTGGATCCATCAGATTTTGGATTCTCCATTTCGAGTTTTCAAGTCGGATTCTCCATTTCGGAATCATCAATCCGGATCATCATCAATTCGGATACTACTTTCGGATTTTACCATCATTGACTTCAGGATTCACCATTTCGGATTAGATTCGGATTTCGTACAGTTCATCTAAGACACTTAAAATAAATTAATTTTAAATCGATTTGGTAAATTTTTAATTAATTTAATTATGATGGCTGGATACATGACCGCACAAGATCTAACAAATGCAACCCTGGCTGCCCTGCAATAGTAAACACTAGCCCTCCATCAAGAGCTGGATCTAGTAATTGGCACTTCCACTAAAGTGCCACGTTTATTGTATGGGGATGAATACTACGAGTGGAAGTTCCGTTTTGAACAATATTGCAAGGCTAATGAGTCTGGTGTGTGGAGATGCATCATGAATGGTCCAAGAACCATAGTTTACAGCACAGAGCAAGATACAGACACGAAAATTCCTAAGCCCATGCACCTATGGACTCCAGAGGATATCAAGATAATAGAGGAAGATGAGAAGGCCTCGGAAACTCTAACCATGGCTCTTGGACCCGATATCTCTATCACGGTTAGAAACTGTAAGACTGCAAAGGAGGTTTGGAGTGAGCTGCAAAATCTCTACGAGGGAAATGCAGACATGAAAGCAAGTAGGGTGAATCAGCTGAATCAACAATTCAGCTCATTCAATCACATCTGTGGGGAAACTATTGAAAACCAGATTCGTCACTATGTCAAGCTTGTTTCCCAGATGATTTCAGCTGAGATTACCCTCACCAACAGTGCCATGAACAGACAATTATTAAACTCACTGCCCAAGAGTTGGAATGCAGACGTGGGCATGATCAAAAAGACCAAGAACTTGAATGATGTCACTCTCACCGAGATGATAGCTACTATCAAATCATGTGAGATTGACAACAAGTAGAGGGAAATCAATCATCAAAGTAGTTTGATGGCTGCAGGGATGACAGGGCAAAATGCGGCTCTAATGTCACCAAATCTTAATTATAGTCCTCTGCAGGGAAATTCACAAACACCGGGTGGATCAAACGTGGTTTACAGTCCTATAGCCACGCTTCAGAACACTTAGTACGTGTATGGTCTTCAATCTCAGAATCCCATAATGGTTTCAGCTGCTCAAGTTCACACAGTACCATGCTCAGTATCCCAACATTGTATTCAGTCCTGCAATTCCTCAAATAGTGCAACAAGGCAACACTCCTCAAACCGCTGCACCAGCGCCTGCACCTGCTCAACCTGCGTCCAACTCTGCGTTTCTCACTAAATAAAACGATGAGAAACTGGCTATTGCGGCGTCAATGATCAAAAGCTTAAACGCCTTCCTGGCAGGTGATCTGACCCCTCCATCTATTCTTCCAACCAAAGTTGACCAGATCATGGAGGAGGACCTGGACGAGATCGATGTTTCTTGGAATTTAGTAATGGCAGCTTTTCGGGTTAACAAGTTTCAGAAGAAATATGGAAGGCAACCCTTGTCAAATTTGAAGACTTGTCTCACCAAGGATAAACTTAGATGTTACTGATGTCACGAACCAGGACACTTCGCTAGGGAATGCAAGAAGCCACCGTCAAGGTATGTATCATCCAGGGTCGCTAATATACAGAGCAGTGACAGACAGCTGGTTCCCGTCTCTCCCTCCAAGTCCACTACGAGTCCATCAAGCAGCTCGGGCGGGAAATCAACAGCATTGGTGGCCCAACAGCATGAAGGTTTCAATTGGGCAGATGCTGCAGCACAAATGGAAACATTGAATGTATCCAAGAACAGCAACCACTGCATGATGGCGCAGACAACTAAGACGCCCGATCTTTTGGAAACGGTAAATCGAATTCTTTGTTCTGATAGTTGTCGTTTTAAATTATCACAAATGCGCGCCCATAATTCAACTCTAGTGGGTGAATATCAACAAGCTGCGTCGCAGAACATCGCCCTTAAAAATAAGAACAAGCTTCTTATGGAGGTGGTCGAAGCTTAGAAACAGGATGTAGCTCAGCTAAAGCTAGACTTGAACAAACAGCAATGTTGGGTCTACGACTACAAGCTAAAACTAGCTGAAAAGGACGTAGAACTTCAAGCAGCCTTAGCCAAGCTGAATTCCTTGACAGGGAAGCTTCACGAAAATGAAATAAACATTAAAAAATTTGAAACTTCCAGTAAGGTTGTCAAGGACTTATGTGACCTCCAGATTAACTATCAAAGGAATTTTACCAAAGGCCTTGGGTATAATAGGGCGCCTCCACCATATAATCATAACTATACTAGAATGCCTGAATCTGAGGAAGAGGTAGAAATGCAGAAAAAATGATTTATGGTAAACCTTCAGATTATTTATCCAAACCATCGATGCCCTATTACCCAAAGTTCTCCAAACCCACTGAACTCAAGAGGGATGATGTCTTTGTGGCTTCTACACCAATTTCACATGAAACTGGTAATCATCCTTCTGGAAGTACAGATGGCTTGGAGAAAGTGGTGCCTCCTCCACAGAATCTAACGGAAAAGAATCTTCTGATACTCAAACTGAATTCATGAACGATACTAATGTGTCTAACTCATGTGCAGAAGAAATTTTAGTTGAGGATATCAGAGAGGGTGATCAAGAGGAATGTCTGAATACAAATTCAGACAATTCAGTTGTTGATTATGCATTTTATAAGCCTGCTTTTGACATTTTAAATCAATTTCTTGCTGAACAATTTACATGCTCAAACATTGTTGGTTGTGTTGAGAATTTAGACAGTTTTAATTCTGGTTTTTCATCAAATACTGATGTTTTTTAATGATGCTAGTAACTGCATCAACAAATGATTCGGTTTCACCAGTTTCAGCTGAGGATACCAAAAGTTCTTCTCCAGAGGCTGCTTCTATTGATGCATCTCCTTAGGTTGACAGTGTGAAAGTAGACCAACCAACCGATTCTGTAAACGTTGATAGTGACATGATTCTAGAAGACTCGGGCGACTCAACACAATGGACTGATTCTAAAATGACAGAAGATGAACACTCTTTTTCTCATTATTCAAATGAAAATCTTAAAACTTTCTGAATCGGAAGTCTCAAAATTTTCAAAATCAGGAGATTCCACACTCATCTTCTGACATTGCTGAACAGGATGTCCCTGTAGAGCCACTCGTGTCCTCTACAGAATCTGTCACGAAATATGATTTGAAGAGTAAGACTAAGAAGCAGAGAACACGCTGATCTAAAAAGAAGAAATCAAAATAGGCGTCCTCGAAAACTGAAACGGCAACTGCTGAGTCTCCTCATCAAACTGAGAGATTAACTCAGTAGTTGCAAACTGAATCTGTTAACAACCAGCTGAACAGATATAGGTTAAAATTTTGCCAAAATCTTCATGTTCCAAAACCTTGAATTCAAATCACAAAACTAACAAGTGTGCTGATGGTTGTGCGCAGGACACCGTCAAGACCAAGACCGTGCATCAGCCGTCAGTACCCGCCAGCAAGAAACTGACAGACAAATTGCCCAGAATTTCCCAAGCTGAACGGATTGTTTTCTTCCAGAGGAGGCAGACCTGTTTCAATTGTGGATCTCCCGGGCATATTGCTCGGGATTGTCAAAAGACCTTTACCTCATTCAAAAAGTTTTATTCCAGACATCAGAAGACTATGTCTAATCGCCCACCGGAGGATCGATTTGTGGCTAAGTCTTCTGATCGCTACTGGAACTTGGCCAAGAAACAATCTTTCAAACCCTTGAGACCTTCAGTTTCCCAGAATCCCTCTAGCAGTCCAAGGATTGTGCAGAGGTCTGATTCGGTAACCTGGAGGCCTAAGTTAGTGGCCAAGACTCAGTCTACTAACCCCATTTCTAATAAATCAAAAGCATCACCAACCTCATCCTCAACTAATTTAATCTTTTGTGAGGTTACTTACGTTGATGCTAATGGCAAGCCCAGATCTTCCATGGCCTGGGTTCCAATCTCTAACTAAAACCTATTGAAATATGCAGGAACAGCTCTGGCGCGCTCTTGTTAGACTATGGTACATTGACAGTGGCTGTTCCAGGCACATGACCGGAGACATCTCGCAGTTGAATGACATTCAGTTCTTCGATGGCGGGTTTGTTTCCTTCGCAGGTGGAGAGACAGGGAAAATTACCATGAGAGGAACTGTTTGCAACGGAGCCCTCAGCTTTAAGAATGTCAATTACGTACCAGAATTGAAGCACAGTCTTTTGAGTGTGTCTCAACTCTGCGACAATCATTTGGATGTTCTCTTCACCAAGAAAGGATGTTAAGTGCTCAAACCTGGCTTAATTATTCCAGATGATTGGATTCTTCTTAAAGCTGCACGTAAAGGAAATGCTTATGTTATTGATATGAATCAGGCTCCTTCTGACAAGCTCACTTGCCTCTTCTCATCGACAACCGAACATAACGCCATGCTATGGCATTGTAGAGTGGGACACATCAACATGAAGAATTTAAATCGTCTTGAAAAAGGTGGTTTAGTCAAAGATCTACCAGTTCGTGACTTCATGCAGATCGAAAAATGTGAATCATGCGTGTGTGGGAAACAATATCGACAGCCGCACAAATCTAAAGTCGTTCCCTCCACGTCTCAAGTCTTAGAGCTGCTACATATGGATCTCTTTGGTCCAACCGACATACACAGCATTGGCGGGAAGGCTTACTGTTTGGTTATTATTGATGACTACTCTCGATTCACCTGGGTTTTCTTTCTCACACATAAAAGTGAAACCGCTGAGTTAGTCAAACAATTTATCATGCTTATGGAAAACCAGACAGATTCTACAATGAAGTCCATTCGGTGTGATAATGTGACAGAGTTTAAGAATATTACCTTAAACTCTTTCTGCTCTTCCAAGGGGATTGATCGACAGTTTTGTGCAGCAAGAACCCCACAACAAAATGGGGTTGCAGAACGCAGAAATCGCACACTCATTGAAGCTGCACGAACTATGCTGGTTGAATTCGAGCTACCTCTTATTTTCTGGGTAGAAGCAACCAATACTGCATGCTATATTCAGAATCATGTCCTGATTAATAAACGCCATAATGAAGACTCCATACGAAGTGGTTGAAGGTCGCAAAGCTTCGGTCAAGCATTGCCGCAAGTTCGGATGCCCTTGTGTTCTCTTGCTCATGGACGCTAAAGGAAAGTTTGAATCACGCGGGGACCCTTGCATCTTCGTTGGCTATTCTAAAAATACGTCATACCGCGTTTATAACAAGATCAAGAAGATGGTAGTTGAAACCTACAATGTGGGTTGGCTGGAGGAAAATCCCAAGAACACATGCATTGGTCCTGACTTGTTGTATGACTACTCCACATTATTTAATCATTTTGATGCGTCTTCCAATGTACCTGCAGGTAACAGTTCAATTTCTGCCCTTCCAATGGTGCCCATTTCTTCAGAAGACGATGCTAATGCTGCCGAGCTACTTGAGACTTTAAAGAAGCTGAGTGTGGATCCTCCTGGATTTAATGACGTTACCTCGCCTTCCTCTACCGTTTTGCCTTCTCAAGAACCAACTATCATTTCGCCTGCTCAGACCGATCCTCCTGAAGTTGTGGTTTCTGATCCGGAGCCTCCTACGACACATGAAGGACTTACTCCCGATGTTTTGGGTTCTTCTCTGTTTCCTGAGCCTACTCCACTCGATTATTCGGTGGATTCCTCAGCACATACTTCTACTGGTGCCTCTGTTGAGGGGGAGTCATCTTGAGTAGCTTCAGCTAGTGTTACCAACTTGCAAACGGATGTTCTCGTTCCCGCTACACCAACACCGCAGCGTTTACAGCGTGATCACCCCATTGAGATATTATTGGTCCTGTCAACGTTGCTGTTCAATCTAGGGATATCAATACCTGTCTCTATTCTTGCTTCATTTCACAAATTGAACCTAAAAGTATTGATGTTGCCTTGCAGGAACCAGGCTGGGTGGATGCCATGCTCGAGGAACTCAATCAATTTGAAAAGCTTGGTGTCTGGCAATTGGTTGCCTCAAGGAAAACGTGCTCTTGGAACTCCCTGGGTTTTCCGTAACAAGCAGGATGATACTGGAGTTATCGTTTGAAATAAAGCTCGACTGGTGGTTCAGGGATTTCGACAGATTGAAGGATTAGATTATGATGAGGTCTATGCACCTGTCGCGCGTTTGGAGGCTATACGCATTTTCTTGGCATATGCATCTTACATGGATTTCACTGTATATCAAATGGATGTCAAGACTGCGTTTTTATACGGCAAGGTGAAAGAGGAAATATGTGTGGCACAACCACCGGGATTTACAGATCCTGACAAGCCAGATTATGCTTACAAACTAGACAAAGCTTTGTATGGGTTGCATCAAGCACCTCACTCAGTGTACGCTACTCTTACAGAGCATCTGCTTGCTCATTACTACACACATGGAACCATTGATCAAACCCTGTTTATCAAACACGTTGATAAGGACATTATTCTCGTCCAAATCTATGTTGATGATATTATATTTGGTTCCACCAATGATGGTTTGTGCCACAAATTCGAGGAAATCATGAAGAAGAAATTTGAGATGAGCTCATTGGGGGAGATGACCATGTTTTTAGGACTTCAAGTTCGTCAAAGCCCACAAGGTATCCTAATTCATCAAGGAAAATATGTCCATGACATTCTTGCCAAATTTAAGCTTACCGATTCAAAGCCTATGGCTTCACCTATTGTAGAACGGCCTCTGCTAAATGAAGATGCTGAAGGAACGCCTGTTAATCCGACTATGTATCGCTCCATGATTGGAACACTCATGTATCTCACTGCTAGCAGGCCAGATATCATGTTTGTCGTCTGCCAGTGTGCTCGTTATCAGGCTACTCCTAAACTTTCTCATTTACATGCTGTTAAACGAATTTTTAGGTACCTCAAAGGGGCTCCATCACTAGGCCTCTAGTATCCTAAAAATTCTGAATTTGAACTGTTTGCTTTCTCTGGCAGTAATCTTGGAGGTACAGATAGGGACATGCGCTCAACCTCGGCTGGTTGCCAATTTCTGGGAGATCGCTTAATCTCGTGGCAATGCAAGAAGCAACAGACGGTTTCGCTTTCTACCACAGAAGTAAAATATGTCGCAACCTCTGCTTGCTACTCCCAGGTTTTATGGATGCAACATCAGCTTGCGGATTATGGTTTGACTTATCTAAACACAACAATTTATTGTGATAATGATACCGCTATCCAAGTTGTTAAAAACCATGTTTTTCACTCCAAAACAAGCACATAAATATTAAAGTTCATTTTATCCGTGATTGCTATGAAAAGGGTCTCGTAAAGCTTGAGCAAATCCACTGATGCAAATGTGGCAGATTTGTTCACGAAACCTGTTAGCAACGCGCGTTTTCAAGTGCTTGTGGATCTTCACAAAATGATTCGGTTTTCTACCTAGGCATCCTCTGTCTTTGTGTTTTGTTTACTGTTCTTATTTTCTTTTAAATGCTTCATAAATTTGTTCATATGTATGCACAAATTTAGGGGAAGAAATCTTTAAAAAATAGTTTTTGCAAGGATAGGGAAATGAAATACTTTTTCATGATAAAATGTTTGACTAACACATGTAAGGTGTCAAAGCGGGAAAAGATTTGGATCGAAAGTGATGTGTCGGTAGGTCTAAAACTCAACCGGATGGAGAAAGTCAAATGATATAAACATAACGAACTATGTACTCAGTGGGTCACTTACTATAGGCGTATGATTTCATGGTCTTAAATCTTGCGTTGATAGATAGCCAACATCTGAGGTTTCGGGTCTTTATGCTGTTGAGTCATCCGGGGATATCTTGGCTGCCCTTCTGTTGCATCCAGATTATATGCAGACCTAGGCACAGTCAGGATATCGTTGTAAGAAAGCTAAAATGGAAAGGCCAAAACCTAAGAGAACAGAAGTTTCTTCATAAGTTCTTATGTACCACATAAGGTATTTGCCTAACCCTGGTTAGTCACTATTGGTCTCTCTACTGTATGGAAGTACTGACCTGTTTACCAATAGCCTGATGTTGTAAAATATAAAGGATGACCACAGTATACTCACCTGCTACGATGAAATGTTGTGCTTACCTTGATCGTGGAGGTATGTCATGGTATGGGACACACGAGTATCATAGTATAATACTACATTAAGCGTATCATAATGCCTGAACTACAAGGGTTGAGTTTAAGATTTAAATGGACAAGTATATTGACAATCGCTTAGACCAATTGAACCTGCTCATACTGAAAAATGTTCCTTAGTTAGCCTTTGAAATGATTTGATCCCTTAGCAAGGCTGTGTTAATATTTATGTGTGTCTTAAATAGTTCTTCTTTGTAGAATGTTAAAAGGTGGTTGGATGCTTGGTTAGTCTACTTGATGAATTTTGGTGAGTTGGTTTTTGTCAAGAGATATTGGACTGGCCCAGTATGCTTTGGGATTTGGGCCAGTCTAATAAAATTGGTTAAAAGTCTTAAAATTGGAAACTGTCACATCCCGGATTTCCAACCCAAATCCTTACACCGGTGTGCCCGGGTGGGGAGTATCGTGACGTCAGTTGATAATCATCATAGTCAATTAAACACGGCACAGCAGAAGTCTTGGAGTAAAATTACTATTACAAACCGAATGTTTGAAAATACAAAATAATATACAGGCTCGTAATAGAAGATCCACAGGCGGATCATAAATTGTACATGGAAAGAATACAAAACAGACTTTGGGTAGATTTAGGATTTGCAAGATCCTCTATCACTACCGAGCACTTCCGGCCTATTTTCGTATTGTACCTGCAGATTAGTCTTTTGAAAATACGTCAGCTTTAGCTAGTAAATACACCCAACTGACTCATTTTGAAAACATTTCTAAAAATGTTTTAGGTGCGTATCAACACAAAATCTTTTTATAACTTGGGTTAATTGACCCTCCAACCTTGTTAACAGATTACATGTTTGTCATACATACGGGGCCCGATACGGAGACCGAGACACAATTAATGTACACACCACTTTGGACTCACGAAGGAGTCAATTCCTCCCAACTTTGTGGGAATGCATAATTGAGCGTCTATCGGGTGTATGCCTACACCCGCGCTAAGGTCGTGGCCATTTCTATTGTAATGAGCCGAGGATATCCAGGACATGGTAGTTAACCCCTGTTGTTTAAATTATCAAACAAAAATGATTAAAACAGAATATGCGGATTGATTATTTCCAAACCAGCATTCGATTGAATCCCATTTCCGACCAACGGTAACAATTTACCGTAACCCAAGCCCGTATAGGGGAAATAAGTCGAGAATATTTATCTAAGCTAGTCTTCTTTAATTTTTTAATAACTCAGCCGCACACAATTAGGACTAAGTGCAGATAGCATTTACCGGCAAGTCTCTAGTCTGGATTATGGCATAAACTAACCAATTAAAATCCTAACGGTCTTATTTAAGTCATAGACTTAGATCGACTAGCGTACTTGAGCAAAACGTATGACGCTAGATTAAATGATGATCGGATAGAATGTAGTTTAATCCAAGAAATGCCTTAACTTGTTTAATATGGGTAAACTATAAACATTCTGGATTTTGAAACTTAAATGACAAGGTTAAACCCGTTTGGGTTAATTTCCGTAAAATAGTTACATATACGTAACTGCGCGCACATTAGCGATATCGGGTAACCGGATAAGTCATGGACAAGTTCTATATGCCATTATACTTTAAATAAGTTAAGATTTCAGTAGGATATCAACTTATATGCCTGTTATGGTTTTAAAACGAAACTATGCCTTATAAGGGCAATTTGGTAATTTCATACCGCATAAAAGAAACTTGAATATATTTTAAGTTTACCATCATAAGTATTCTGGAAAATATTTTATTTATGATATAATATCAGTAGGATGTCAATTATATGTGTAAATTATCTTTTATGACTAAACTATGCACCAAAGGGGCATTTTGGTCATTTTATACATAATCTATAAATTATTTGGGATTCTGAGTTTATAACATGTACCTACTGTAATTATGTTTAAAATAAGTTTTAAAATCAGTAGGTAATAAGTCTTGGTCCATTAATATGGTTTAAAACCATACTATGCCCTGAAACAGCGCTTATGTCGTAATATGACGTCTTTAAGTGACGTTTATGAAAAATGATGTTAAGTCGGACTAAAATGTTTAAAATATGTTATTTAATATAACATATCAGTAGGTAATTGATTTACCTTGAAAAGATTTGATTAAAACCATTTTATAAGCCACAAGGGCTAAAACCGTCAATTATCGACATAGTTTAAGGACCTGTTTGTAAACTCAGTTTATAACTTGGTTTAACATCCTAAATAATCCTACTTATAATATTACATTAGTAGAAACTCATTTTCTAGTTCATTACCATTTAAAACCTTGTTTTATGCAAAAAAGACATTTTGGTCAAATATGGCATAATTATGGAACTTGCGTATAAACTTGGATTCTGATTACGATCATATAATATAACTTCAGAGGGTTGTGCTACGTATATTATGATCATAATGCAACTTTAGATCAGCAGGTATCTAAAATAAATCGGGTCAGAATCAAGAGTCAAAGCAGAAGTCAAACTTCGCGACTTTCGGTTGCGAACCGACCCTAGAACAGAAATTGACGTGCCGAACATGTTTTTACTTGTTCTAATAATTAGTACCAATTTTTTTAAGTGTCAAAAAAGGTTTCATTACACATATAAGATCATTTATGATTTTTCCGAAAAATGACATGTTTGACTTTTTAATATCATATCTTTGACCCGTCATTTGGTCTAGCAAACGTGATCTTCAGGAGGTTCCCTTTATAGGGACTAACACCTACCTCTTTACGATCACTTAGCCACATTCGTTATGAACAATGGCTGGACCATAATGGTCTTATCAAAAGTCAAAGCGTTTTCAAAAAAACGCTTGACTTTTGGCTATAAAAGCCTATAAACAAAAATGCAAGAGCAAGGAACACTTACAAGAAGTTCCCACAATGCAAGAGAACTAAGTTGGATGCTCCTTTCAGCTAGGAACTTCCAGAGGAGGGAGAAGAGTGATTTAATGAGAAAGGTGCAAGTTGGAATAAGAACTTATGCACCTATTTATAGTTGGAGATCTCAAAGGAGGTGAAGCCAGGAGTTTATGGGTGTAAGAAGAAGCTTACAAGTGTCCCAAAACGTGGCATAACTGATTACAAGTCCATGGTTTCGAATTTAAATTGTTTTGGAGCTTTGCTTGGAGACCAAACAAAACTTTCTGCAGCAGACACTCTCTGGCGGGCCGCGAGAGGCACAAGCCCTGCCTCTCGCGCCTGCGAGCGCCCCAAAGGCAGTTTCAAACTTTGACACTTTAGCTCCTTAACTTGTAAAAGCTTATAAAAACCATTTTAAACACCTTTTTGGCAATTTTAGCCCTCCGTAGCCAATACTTGGCATACCCGGGATTATGCCCGAACATTGTCGAGCTCTTGGTTCGTTAAAAGGTCACTCAGAGGTATAAATTAACATGTTGACGCTTTTGATCCCTCCATCATCCAACTTTCACATATTTACAAAATTGAACTCTCTCGTCCAACAAATGACACGTATGAGAGTTAGGACTTCACAAAGGATCACTCAGATGCTTATTATAAGCATGTTGACATGTTGACATATCAGTCAATCAGAGGCCAAATTTTAAGCATGTTGACATATCAGTCACTCGGAGGCTGTTATTTATGCATGTTGACATCGGACCGTCACTCAGAGGCTCAGTTTGAGAATGTTGACGCCTTTAGTCCTTATTGGTCTTTAAAAAACTTAATTTAAAATACAACACGTGTCACTATACTATTGGACACGATTTTACAGGGTGTTACATCCTCACCACCTTAAAAGAAATCTCGACCTCGAGATTTTATTCAAAAAGATGGGGGGGTATTTTTGTTGCATAGTGGACTCAACCTCCCAAGTATATTCGGGACCTCTAAAAGCGTCCACTTAACCTTTACTATAGGTATCAATTTTCTTCAGAGCTTCTTAACCTGTCGATCCTCGATCGAAATTGGTTTCTCAATGAACCTCAGGTTTTCATCAATCTGCACATCTTCGTGCGTCATTGCTAGCGACTCATCGGCTAGACATTTCTTAAGATTAGATATGTGGAATACATCATGGATTCCACTAAGCTCCTCTGGCAACCTGAGTTTATAAGCTACAGTGCCGACACATTCGATTATCTCGAAGGGTCCTATATACTTGGGCTTAGCTTGCCCTTCTTTCCAAAACGCATCACACCTTTCAAGGGTGATACCTTCAGCATGACCTTGTCCCCTTTTTGGAACTTAAGAGGTTTACGCCCTATTGTCAGCATAGCTCTTCTGCCTATCCCTGGCAGCTTTGAGATGATCACGGATTTGCATAATCTTTTCCGTGGTCTCCAGGACAATCTCAGGTCTTGATAGTTGGGTTTCCCCAACTTCTGCCCAGCACACGGGCGTTCGACACTTTCTCCATATAAGGCCTCAAAAGGAGCAGCCTTGATGCTAGTATGATAGTTGTTATTGTAGGAGAATTCTATTAGGGGTAAGTGGTCATCCCAACTTCCACCTAAATCCATTACACATGCCCTAAGCATGTCTTCCAGTGTTTGAATAGTACGCTCACTTTGACCATCAGTCTGCGGATGGTAAGCCGTACTAAAATTTAACCGTGTGCCTAACGATTGTTGAAAACTTTTTCAAAAGTGAGATGTGTATCTATTATCTCTGTCAGATACAATAGATATTGGCAAACCATGTAGGGATACAAATTTGTCCACATATAACTTAGCTAATCTATCTGAATTATACGTTTCTTTGATTGGCAAGAAATGAGCTGACTTAGTCAGCCTATCCACTATGACCCAAATAGTGTAATTTCCACTTTTGGTCTTAGATAACTTGGTAATCAAGTCCATAGTTACCATTTCCCATTTCCAAGTGGAAATTTCAAGTTGTTGTAGAACTCCTGACTGTTTTTGATGTTTTGTCTTAACTTGCGTTGACGTCAGACACTTAGCAACATGAGTGGCTATGGATTTCTTCAAACCCATCCACCAATAGTTCTTCTTTAGGTCTTGATGCATCTTGTCACCACCGGTTGAACAGAGTATCTTGAACTATGCGCTTCTTGGAGGATTAGGATCTCTAAGTCCTCCAAAGATTGAACCCAAATTCTATCATTAAATCTTAGGATTCCATCCTTTCCAGGCGTTAATTGATCAATAGATCCGCCTAATCCTTCATTAGGAATATTAGCCTCTAACAGAGCTTGCTTTGCGCATCTAATAGTTTCTCATTCAAGCTATTTCTGAGCTTAATGTTCTTAGCGTTAATCCTTATAGGTTTAACCTTTTCCTTGCGACTTAAGGCATCAACAACTACATTTGCCTTGCCTGGATGGTAGCGAATCTTGCAATCATAATCATTAAGTGTTTCCATCCACCGACGTTGTCGCATGTTCAATTCCTTTTGATTGAACAGGTGCTGGAGACTTTTATGGTCAGTGTATATAACACATTTCGTACCATACAAGTAATGTCTCCATAACTTTAGTGCAAATACACGGCACCCAGTTCCAAATCATGGGTGGCGTAATTCTTTTCATGCACCTTTGATTGTCGTGATGCATAGGCAATCACCTTACCATTTTGCACTAGCACACAGCCTATACCGGTGTGTGATGCATCACAATAGACAACAAAATTGTCAATAACCTCAGGTAGAGATAACACCGTAGCGTTGCTCAACTTGTGTTTAAGAACCTCAAAAGATTCTTGTTGCTTTGGACCCCAATTATACTTAATATTCTTACGGGTTAAGGAAGTTAAAGGAATGGCTATCCTTGAAAAGTTCTCAATGAACCTCCTATAGTATCCAGCCAATCCTAAGAAACTACGAACCTCCATTGGGGTCTTGGGCACTTCCCCATTCATAATAGTTTCAATCTTGGCGGGATCCACTTGGATGCCATGCTCACTTACAACATGTCCAAGGAATTGGACTTCTCTAAGCCAAAATTCGCATTTAGAGAACTTTGCATAAAGTTTCTCTTGTCTTAACAGTTCTCAGATGCACCTAAAATGTTTCTCGTGATCAGCTTGATTATGAGAATAGATAAGTATATCGTCTATGAAGACAATGACAAACTTATCCAAATATGGTTTACAGACTCTATTCATGAGATCCATGAATGCTGCTGGTGCACTTTTGAGCCCAAAAGGCATCACCAAGAACTCAAAATGACCATAGCGGGTCCTGAAGGCTGTCTTGGGAACATCTTCACTTCCAACCTTTAGTTGATGATATTCTGATCTCAAATCGATCTTGGAGAAATAACTAGCCCCTTGAAGTTGGTCAAATAAATCGTCGATCCTGGTCAGAGGATATCTATTCTTGATCGTTAACTTGTTCAGCTCTCGGTAATCGATATACATTCGCATCGAACCGTCTTTCTTCTTTACGAAAAGGATAGGAGCTCCCTAAGGCGAGGAACTAGGCTGAATAAAGCCTTTCTCCAAAAGTTCATATAGCTGCGTTCTTAATTCCTTCATTTCCGTTGGTGCCAGCCTATATGTAGCTCTAGCCACTGGTGCTGATCCTAGGAGAATATCTATTCTAAACTCCACTTGCCTATCCGGAGGTAGGCCTGGTAATTTTTCAGGGAAAACATCGGGATATTCTGAGATGACTTGTTGATCCTCAAGGTTCGGCTTTGGTTTATTTATGGTTACTTGTGCCATGTAGATGACACATCCTTTTCTCAAACACTTGGATGCTTTAAATAACGACACCTTGTCTGGCAATCCATAGTGTGAGTCTCCAGGGATGGTGATTACTTCACTAGATGGGGTTTTAATTTCGATGAGCTTCTTATCGTAGGCAACGCGGGCTTGGTTATGAGATAACCAATCCATGCCCAAGACAACATCGAACCCCGCCAATTTCATTGGCAGAAGAGAGATAGGGATGGAATGATTCTTAATGGATATAAAGCATCCATCAAGAATGGAAGATGTGGATTCTATCGTTCCATCAGCAAGTTCTATCTCATAGGTTTTATCTAGAGTTCTTATGGGTAAATTTAATAGTTACTAAACTTTGATCAACAAATGATTTATCTGCACCCGAATAGAAAAGGACTCTAGCATAAATATCATTAATGGGGAAGTACCTGTTATGACGTTATTGTCATTAACAGTTTCCTTAGCAGTCAGCCGAAAGGCGCGTGCATTCCCCTTCTTGGCCTCTCCACGCTTCGTATTGTTATTCTTTGAACTCTCAGGGCAGTTAGTTGCAATGTGCCCTTTTTCGTTGCCGATGTAGAAAACGGGATCCTTAAGATCTTTACAATCTAGGGTCTTATGCCCTCTCCTTTTACATATGCCATAAGGTCTAGCTTGTGGATCAGAAGTACAATGTCCCCAGTGTTTGCGGTTGCAAGTCTTGCAAAATGGCATCACAGTCGACTTGCCTTGGTTCCCTTTGAACACAATCTCCCTTTATTTTTCTTATTAAACTGACGTGAGTTGTCATCTTCCCTCTTTCTTTTCCAGTCAGTTTCAGACTTAACTGACTTTTGCCTCACTAAATCAAGGGTGAGGGAGAGAGATAGGTCTACAGCAGACCTATAGGTATTAGGCTGAGCAGCCTTTACCATGCCCTTTATCTCGGGCGCTAACCCATTAATAAAACGCGCAATGCGTTTTGATTCAAGGGTAATTAAATAGGAAACTTTGACATTCCAATGGCAACTTTGTGCCTCATTAAAATTAGCCATTCTTCAAAGCTTTTGTTCTATATACCAAATAAAATTTCTCTTAGCCATGGTATAATAACCATACCAGCTTTAAAACATTGGATATAAGAAAATCCATTGCCTACAGTAGTGTGAATAACATCACAACTCTTAGGCTTAATATAACTATATTTGGCCTAGGTCTTAATAGGACCATCATAGGCAAATTACAATTTGGACTTAGTCCATTTATTACTAGACAGGGGATCGCAATGTCACTACTGTCATTGTCATATTTGAAAATTTTATAGCATATAGGCTTGTCACAAAGGACTTAAGATTATGGCACATCGGCCTGTCACTAATGGACATAAAATATGGTACATAGCCACTACATCACTAATGGATGTTTAGTCACCGCATTGGTGGTATTAGCCGGGATCAGAATAGATCATATGGGTTGTATAGAATAGGTCATAACCCGAAAGGGTAATACATCACTTAATGGATGTTTTATTTATCATCGCACTGATGATATTAGCCGGGATCAAAGAGATCACATGGGCTATAAAAAATACATTTCTAATGGATGTTTTATTCATCACTGTACTGGTGATATTTAGCCGGAATCATACAGATTACAAGGGCTATTTAACCGGGATCAAAATAGATCACAAGGGCTATTTTAGCCGGGATCAAATAGATCACAAGGGCTATATAAAATACATCTCTAATGGATGTCTAATCACCGCACCGGTGATATTAGTCGGGATCAAACAGATCACAAGGGCTACTTAGCCAGGATCAAAATAGATCACAAGGGCTATTTTAGCCGGGATCAAACAGATCACAAGGGCTATTTAAAATACATATCTAATGGATGTCTAATCATCGCACTGGTGATATTAGCCGGGATCAAACAGATCACAAGGGCTATTTAGCCGGGATCAAATAGATCAAAAGGGCTATATAAAATACATCTCTAATGGATGTCTAATCACCGCACTGGTGATGTTAGCCGGGATCAAACAGATCACAAAGACTATTTAGGTTAGGACATAATCCATTACCTTGAAGGTTAGTGTGATTCCTCAAGTCACACTACCATGAGTGTGCACATTACTTGAATGTTAACATAAGAGGACCTTAATGGTTGATTAATAGTCCCTGTCGCATTGACCCTAATGATTTGGAGGCTTGAACTTAGTCCACCACCTCTAGATAGAAGGATTACTTCGCTTAACTATCATGATAGAAGACCCTTCCGTTCTTAACTATCATTTATATATATTTGGCCAAATATGTGGTCTGTGCCACTTGGAAAATCAACACCATTAAGTTCAATTTGGAATTATATTGTAGAGCATAAATTTCGAATAAAATCGAGACGCTCATTTACAAGAGGATGAATACATATATAATTCCAAAGTACTTCATTAAATTTCCGTAAGAAATTACAATACTAGGAAAATGAGATAAACTTGTCCATGCAAGGACTTTAAAGAAATAAACATGTCCATGCAGGGACTAAAGAAACAATAATGTCCTTGCAGGGACTACATATTATTTAGAAGAGACTTAACTCGTCCTTCTTTCCCTTGACCAATTTGGAGAGTTTCTTAAAGAACTTATTTGTCTTCTTCTCTGTTTTCTCCGCTTGCTGCTACATTTCTTTCATTCTTTCCAAGGCCTCATTGATGGCCTCAAGTGGTGGCAGAGGTTGTGGTTGGGGTTGTGGCATAACCGGATACTGGTACCCATAAGTTGGATATCCAGTTGGTGGATAAGTAGGTGGGAAAGGAGACGGGTAAAGTGCGTTGTGCATAACCGCCTGCATGTATGGGTCTTGCGACCATGCTTGATAGTCTACCGGTGTAGACGAGTTAAAAGGATCATATCCAGACGTGTCTGGATATGTAGGGATTGGGTTAGTATAACCCGATGGTGGTGGTTGAACAACAGGTGTTGGTGTTGGTTCCACTATAGGTGAAACATTAGAGGGTCCACCCATTTGTGGGTCCTCTTGAATTGTGGGGTAAGAATTGGGCAAAGGTGGCAGCGATCCCGACCTTTGTCCTGCACGTACCGACACACGTGCTCCACGCTTCCTCCTTGGTGGTTCAGGTGGTCGTTGAGGTTGGTTCACTGGTTCCATGTGGACATCTTCTTGAACAGGAGGTGGTTGAGAGTGATGGGAAGGTGTGTGGGCAAAGGTGAATTGGTTCCAGTATTGGTCTCACTCATTAGGACCTTGGTAGGGCGATCCGGCATATGAGTTTGAATCGCTCAAAATTTCAATGGGATGCATATTTGATCCCGACGGTGGCATCTCCGGGTCGGAGTCCTCGTCCATAGGGTGTGGTTGGTCCAACTGATTTTGATCGGCTGGAGGTGTGTTAAAATAATAGTTGGGGTTAAATTCTTCATGGTAAGAATGTGAATGGGAATGGTGAGAATGGTGAGAATGGTGTGAGTGGTAGGAGTGGTAAGAACTTTGGGAATGTGAGGGCGAGTGTCTATTAGAGACAGAACGTCTCGCTGGTTGCCATAGAGACGAATCTCCTGATTCTTGGTAAGCATCCGGATTATGAGGTTGAGGTGGAATACGACCTGATGGTCTTCCCCTCATTGGACATTTTCCTCTTCCACTTTGTCCTCTCACACGTGGCGGCATTTTCCTGTTAAAAATCAATTCAAAAACATACTAATAACTTAATAATGAAATGAGTAAATCCTAGGTCAATGCCTAGACTCGGAAGTCAAAGGAATGTGCTCGTGTAAGTTTGAGATTAAACACAAGAAGGATAGTGTGTAGTTCTCTCAAACGTTGGCTCTGATACCAACCCTGTCACTCCCCGGATTTCCAACCCAAATCCATACACCGGTGGGCCCGGGTGGGAGTATCGTGACGTTAGTTGATAATCATCATAGTCAATTAAACACGACACAGCGGAAGTCTTGGAGTAAAATTACTATTACAAACCGAATGTTTGAAAATACAAAATAATATACAGGCTCGTAATAGAAGATCCACAGGCGGATTATAAATTTTCCATGGAAAGAATAAAAAACAAACTTTGGGCAGATTTAGGATTTGCAAGATCCTCTATCACTAACGAGCACTTCCAGCCTATTTTCGTATTGTACCTGCAGATTAGTCTTTTGAAAATACGTCAGCTTTTGCTGGTAAATACACCCAACTGACTCATTTTGAAAACATTTCTAAAAATGTTTTAAGTGCGTATCAGCATAAAATATTTTTATAACTTGGGTTAATTGACCGTCCAACCTTGTTAACAGATTTACATGTTTGTCATACATACGGGGCCCGGTATGGAGACCGAGACACAATTAACGTACACACCACTTTGGACTCACGAAGGAGTCAATCCCTCCCAACCTTATGGGATTGCATAATTGAGCGTCTATCGGGTCAATGCCTATACCCATGCTAAGGTCGTGGGCATTTCTATTGTAATGAGACGAGGATATCCAGGACTCGGTAGTTAACCCCCGATGTTTAAATTATCAAACAAAACTGACTAAAACAAAATATGCGGATTGATTATCTCCGAACCAGCGTTCGATTGAATACCATTTCCGACCAAGCGGTAATAATTTACCGTAACCCAAGCCCGTATAGGGGAAATAAGTCGAGAATATTTAACTGAGCTAGTCTTCTTTAATTTTTAATAACTCAGCCGTACACAATCAGGACTAAGCGCAGATAGCATTTACCAGCAAGTCTCTAGTCTGGATTATGGCATAAACTAACCAATTAAAATACTAACGGTCTTATTTAAGTCATAGACTTAGACCGACTAGCGTACTTGAGCAAAAAGTATGACGCTAGATTAAACGATGATCGGATAGAATGTAGTTTAATCCCAACAAATACCTTGACTTGTTTAATATGGGTAAACTATAAACATTCTTGATTTTGAAACTTAAATGACAAGGTTAAACCTGTTTCGGTTAATTTTCATAAAATAGTTACATATACGTATCTGCACGCACATTTGCGATATCGGGTAACCGGAGAAGTCATGGACAAGTTCTATATGCCATTATATTTTAAATAAGTTAAGATATCAGTAGGATATCAACTTATATGCCTGTTATGGTTTTAAAAAGAAACTATGCCTTATAAGGGCAATTTGGAAATTTCATACCGTATAAAAGAAACTTGAATATATTTTAAGTTTACCATCATAAGTATTCTGAAAAAATATTTTATCTATGATATAATATCAGTAGGATGTCAATTATATGTGTAAATTATCTTTTATGACAAAACTATGCACCGAAGGGGCATTTTGGTCATTTTATACATAATTTATAAATTATTTGTGATTCTGAGTTTATAACATGTACCTACTGTAATTATGTTTAAAACAAGTTTTAAAATCAGTAGGTAATTAGTCTTGGTCCATTAATATGGTTTAAAACCATACTATGCGCTGAAACTGCGCTTATGTCGTAATATGACGTCTAAGTGATGTTTATGAAAACTGATGTTAAAGTTGGACTAAAATGTTTAAAATATGTTATTTAATATAACATATCAGTAGGTAATTGATTTACCTTGAAAAGATTTGATTAAAACCATTTTATAAGCCACAAGGGCTTAAACCTTCAATTATCGACATAGTTTAAGGACCTATTTGTAAACTCAGTTTATAACTTGGTTTACATCCCAACTAATCCTACTTATAATATTACATCAGTAGAAACTCATTTTCAAGTTCATTACCCTTTAAAACCTTGTTTTATGCAAAAAGGACATTTTGGTCAAAGATGGCATAATTATGGAACTTGTGCATAAACTTGGATTCTTATTACGATCATGTAATATAACCTCAGAGGGTTATGCTACATTATATTATGATCATAATGCAACTTTAGATCAGTAGGTAGCTAAAATAAATCAGGTCAGAATCGAAAGTCAAAGCAGAAGTCAAACTTCGCGACTTTCGGTTGCGAACTGACCCTAGAACAGAAATTGACGAGCCGAACATGTTTTTACATGTTCTAATAATTAGTACCAACTTTTTTAAGTGTCAAAACAGGTTTCATTACATATATAAGATCATTTTATGATTTTCCCGAAAAATGGCCTGTTTGACTTTTTAATATCATAACTTTGACCCGTCAATTGGCCTAGCAAACGTGATCTTCAGGAGGTGCCCTTTATAGGGACTAACAACTACCTTATAACGATCACTTAGCCATGTTCGTTTCGAACAATGGCTGGACCATAATGGTCTTAACCGAAAGTCAAAGCGTTTTCTGAAAAACGCTTGACTTTTGGCTATAAAAGCCTATAAACGAAAATGCAAGAGTAAGGAACACTTACAAGAGGTTCCTACAATGCAAGAGAACTAAGTTGGATGCTCCTTTCAGCTAGGAACTTCCAGATGAGGGATAAGAGTGATTTAATGAGAAAGATGCAAGTTGGAATAAGAACTTATGCACCTATTTATAGTTGGAGAGCTCAAAGGAGGTGAAGCCAGGAGTTTATGGGTGTAAGAAGAAGCTTACAAGTGTCCCAAAACGTGGCATAACTGATTACATGTCCATGGTTTCGAATTTAAATGGTTTTGGAGCTTTGCTTGGAGACCAAACAAAACTTTCTGCAGCAGACACTCTCTGGTGGGCCGTGAGAGGCACAAGCCCTGCCTCTCGCGCCCCGAGCGCCCCAAAGGCAGTTTCAAACTTTGACACTATAGCTCCTTAACTTGTAAAAGCTTATAAAAACCTTTATAAACGCCTTTTTGGCACTTTTAGCCCTCCGTAGCCAATACTTGGCATACCCGGGATTATGCCCGGACATTGTCGAGCTCGTGGTTCGTTAAAAGGTCACTCAGAGGTATAAATTAACATGTTGACGAATTTAATCCCTCCATCATCCAACTTTAAAATATTTACAAAATTGAACCTTCTCGTCCAACAAATGGCACGTACGAGAGTTAGGACTTCACAAAGGATCACTTAGAGGCTTATTATAAGCATGTTGATTCCGATGTCATTCAGAGGCTAGGCATGTTGACATATCAGTCACTCAGAGGCCAAATTTTAAGCATGTTGACATATCAGTCACTCAGAGGCTGTTGTTTATGGATGTTGACATCGGACCGCCACTTAGAGGCTCAGTTTGAGCATGTTGTCGCCTTTAGTCCTTATTGGTCTTTAACAGACATATTTAAAATACAAGACGTGTCACTATATTATTGGACACGATTTTACAGGGTGTTACATCCTCACCACCTTAAAAGAAATCTCGACCTCGAGATTTTATTCAAAACGATGGGGGTATTTTTGTCGCATAGTGGACTCAACCTCCCATGTATATTCGGGACCTCTAAACGCGTCCCACTTAACCTTTACTATAGGTATTAATTTTCTTCGGAGCTTCTTAACCTGTAGATCCTCGATCTAAATTGGTTTCTCAATGAACCTCAGGTTTTTATCAATCTACACATCTTCGTGCGTCATTGCTAGCGACTCATTGGCTAGACATTTCTTAAGATTAGATATGTGGAATACATCATGGATTCCACTAAGCTCCACTTGCAACCTGAGTTTATAAGCTACAGTGCCAACACATTCGATTATCTCGAAGAGTCCTATATATCTTGGGCTTAGCTTGCCCTTCTTTCCAAAACGCATCACACCTTTCCAGGGTGATACCTTCAGCATGACATTGTCCCCTTTTTGGAACTTAAGAGGTTTACGCCCTATTGTCAGCATAGCTCTTCTGCCTATCCATGGCAGCTTTCAGATGATCACGGATTTGCATAATCTTTTCCGTGGTCTCCAGGACAATCTCAGGTCCTGATAGTTGGGCTTCCCCAACTTCTGCCCAGCACACGGGCGTTTTACACTTTCTCCCATATAAGGCCTCAAAAGGAGCAGCCTTGATGCTAGTATCGTAGTTGTTATTGTAGGACAATTTTATTAGGGGTAATTGGTCATCCTAACTTCCACCGAAATTAATTACACATGCCCTAAGCATGTCTTCCAGTGTTTGAATAGTACGCTCACTTTGACCATCAGTCTGCGGATGGTAAGCCGTACTAAAATTTAACCGTGTGCCTGACGATTTTTGAAAACTTTTCCAAAAGTGAGATGTGTATTTAGTATCTCTGTCAGATACAATAGATATTGGCACACCATGAAGGGGCACAATTTTGTCCACATATAACTTAGCTAATCTATCTGAATTATACGTTTTTTTGATTGGCAAGAAATGAGCTGACTTAGTCAGCCTATCCACTATGACCCAAATAGTGTCATTTCCACTTTTGGTCTTAGGTAAGTTGGTAATCAAGTCCATAGTTACCATTTCCCTTTTCATAGTGGAAATTTCAAGTTGTTGTAGAAGTCCTGACGGTTTCTGATGTTCGGTCTTAACTTGCGTACACGTCAGACACTTAGCTACATGAGTGGCTATGGATTTCTTCAAACCTATCCACAAATAATTCTTCTTTAGGTCTTGATACATCTTGTCACCACCCGGGTGAACAGAGTATCTTGAACTATGCGCTTCTTGGAGGATTAGATTTCTAAGTCCTCCAAAGATTGGAACCCAAATTCTATCATTGAATCTTAGGATTCCATCCTTTCCAGGCGTTAATTGATCAACAGATCCGCCTACTCCTTCATTAGGAATATTAGCCTCTAACAAGGCTTGCTTTTGTGCATCTAATAGTTTCTCATTCAAGCTATTTCTGAGCTTAATGCTCTTAGCGTTAATCCTTATATGTTTAACCTTTTCCTTGCGACTTAAGGCATCAGCAACTACATTTGCCTTGCCTGGATGGTAGCGAATCTCGCAATCATAATCATTAAGTGTTTCCATCCACCGACGTTGTCGCACGTTCAATTCCTTGTGATTGAACAGGTGCTGGAGACTTTTATGGTCAGTGTATATAACACATTTCCTACCATACAAGTAATGTCTCCATAACTTTAGTGCAAATACAACGGCACCCAGTTCCAAATCATGGGTGGTGTAATTCTTTTCATGCACCTTTAATTGTCATGATGCATAGGCAATTACCTTACCATTTTGCATTAGTACACAGCCTATACCGGTGTGTGATGCATCACAATAGACAACAAAATTCTCAATAACCTCAGGTAGAGATAACACCGGAGCATTGCTCAACTTGTGTTTAAGAACCTCAAAAGATTCTTGTTGCTTTGGACCCCAATTATACTTAACATTCTTACGGGTTAAGGAAGTTAAAGGAATGGCTATCCTTGAAAAGTTCTCAATGAACCTCCTATAGTATCCAGCCAATCCTAAGAAACTACGAACCTCCATTGGGGTCATGGGCACTTCCCAATTCATAATAGCTTCAATCTTGGCGGGATCCACTTGGATGCCACGCTCACTTTCAACATGTCCAAGGAATTGGACTTCTCTAAGCCAAAATTCGCATTTAGAGAACTGTGCATAAAGTTTCTCTTGTCTTAACAGTTCTAAGATGCACCTAAGATGTTTCTCGTGATCAGCTTAATTACAATGACAAACTTATCCAAATACGGTTTACAGACTCTATTCATGAGATCCATGAATGCTGCTGGTGCATTTGTAAGCCCAAAAGGCATCACCAAGAACTCAAAATGACCATAGTAGGTCCTGAAGGCTGTCTTGGGAATATCTTCACTTCTAACCTTCAGTTGATGATATCCTGATCTCAAATCAATCTTGGAGAAATAACTAGCTCCTTTAAGTTGGTCAAATAAATCGTCGATCCTGGGCAGAGGATATCTATTCTTGATCGTTAACTTGTTCAGCTCTCGGTAATCGATATACATTCGCATCGAACAGTCTTTCTTCTTTACGAAAAGGATAGGAGCTCCCCAAGGCGAGGAACTAGGCTGAATAAAGCCTTTCTCCAAAAGTTCATCTAGCTGTGTTCTTAATTCCTTCATTTCTGTTGGTGCCAGCCTATATGGAGCTCTAGCCACTGGTGCTGATCCTAGGAGGATATCTATTCTAAACTCCACTTGCCTATCCGGAGGTAGGCCTGGTAATTTTTCACGGAAAACACTGGGATATTCCAAGATGACTGGTTGATCCTCAAGGTTCGGCTTTGGTTTATTTATGGTTACTTGTGCCATGTAGATGACACATCCTTTTCTCAAACACTTGGATGCTTTAAATAACGACACCTTGTCTGGCAATCCATAGTGTGAGTCTCCAGGGATGGTGATTACTTCACTAGATGGGGTTTTAATTTCAATGAGCTTCTTATCACAGGCAATACGGGCTTGGTTATGAGATAACCAATCCATGCCGAAGACAACATCGAACACCGCCAATTTCATTGGCAGAAGAGAGATAGGGATGAAATGATTCTTAATGGATATAAAGCATCCATCAAGAATGATTTATCCGCTCCCGAATAGAAAAGGACTCTAGCATAAATATCATTAATGGGGAAAGTACCTGTTATGACGTTATTGTCATTAGAAGCTTCCTTAGCAGTCAGCCGAAAGGCATGTGCATTCCCCTTCTTGGCCTCTCCAGGCTTCGTATTATTATTCTTTGAACTCTTAGGGCAGTTAGTTGCAATGTGTCCTTTTTCGTTGCAGATGTAGCAAACAAATCCTTAAGATCTTTACAATCTAGGGTCTTATGCCCTCTCCTTTTACATATGCCACAAGGTCTTGCTTGTGGATCAGAAGTACACTGTCCCCAATGTTTGCGGTTGCAAGTCTTGCAAAATGGCATCACAGCCGACTTGCCTTGGTTCCCTTTGAACCCAAATCTCCCTTTATTTTTCTTATTAAACTTACGGGAGTTGTCATCTTCCCTCTTTCTTTTCCAGTCCGTTTCAGACTTAACTGACTTTTGCCTCACTAAATCAAGGGTGAGGGAGAGAGATAGGTCTACAGCAGACCTATAGGTATTAGACTAAGCAGCCTTTACCATGCCCTTTATCTCGGGCGCTAACCCATTAATAAAACGCGCAATGCGTTTTGATTCAAGGGTAATTAAATTGGAAACTAACCTAGATAGGGAATTGAAATCGGAAACATATTTCCGGCAATCTAGGTTTTTTCATGAAAGAGACAAAAAGTCTGCCTCTATTTTCTCCACCTCATGTGGTGGGCAGTAGGTTTCCTTAATAAGGTCCACAAACTTGGACCATATTAGATTATACAGGTATACCTTACCTGTTGACTGAATCATGGCCTTCCACCATGTTAGGGCATCACCCTTAAAGGACTGTGATACGTACTTGACCACATCCTTTTCAGCACAACTGCTGATGTCTACAATAGTCTCCATCTCGTCCAGCCACTTTAGGGCTTCTACGGCTCCTTTTTCCCCATTAAAGTCTTGGGGTTACAGGAGACAAAGTACTTGTAGGTGCATCCGTCTTTAGAAGAACGGGACCTATCAGAATAGTCTATCCTCTTAGGTTCACTCTTTGCATTTGATGAGTGAACAGAGCTCTCCTTATGAGCTGAGGATAATGCGAGCTTAGAAATCATTATCATTTATGGCAACATTTTCGGCGTCTTTGACGCTCCGATGGCTACTTTGTGCCTCATTAGAATTAGCCATTCTTCAAAGCTTTGGTTCTATATACCAAATAAAATTTCTCTTAGCCATGGTATAATAACCATATCGACTTTAAAACATTAGATATAAGAAAATCCATTGCCTACACTAGTGCGAATAACATCACAACTCTTAGGCTTAATGTAACTATATTTGGCCTAGGTCTTAATAGGACCATCATAGGCAAATTACAATTTGGACTTAGTCCATTTATTACTAGACAGGGGATCGCAATGTCACTACAGTCATTGTCATATTTGAAAATTTTATAGCATATAGGCTTGTCACAAAGGACTTAAGATTATGGCACATCGGCCTGTCACTAATGGACATAAAATATGGCACATAGGCACTACATCACTAATGGATGTTTAGTCACCGCATTGATGGTATTAGCCGGGATCAGAATAGATCATATGGGTTATATAGAATAGGTCATAACCCGAAAGGGTAATACATCACTTAATGGATGTTTTATTTGTCATCGCACTGATGATATCAGCCGGGATCAAACAGATCACATGGGCTATATAAAATACATTTCTGATGGATGTTTTATTCATCATCGTACTGGTGATATTTAGCCGGAATCATACAGATTACAAGGGCTATTTAACCGGGATCAAAATAGATCACAAGGGCTATTTTAGCTGGGATCAAATAGACCACAAGGGCTATATAAAATACATCTCTAATGGATGTCTAATCACAGCACTGGTGATATTAGTCGGGATCAAACAGATCACAAGGGGCTATTTAGCAAGGATCAGCCGGGATCAAACAGATCATAAGGGCTATTTAAAATACATCTCTAATGGATGTCTAATCACCGCACTGGTGATATTAGCTGGGATCAAACAGATCACAAGAGCTATTTAGCCGGGATCAAATAGATCAAAAGGGCTATATAAAATATATCTCTAATGGATGTCTAATCACCGCACTGGTGATATTAGCCGGGATCAAATAGATAACAAGGGCTATTTAGGTTAGGACATAATCCATTACCTTGAAGGTTAGTGTGATTCCTCAAGTCACACTACCATGAGTATGCACATTACTTGAATGTTAACATAAGAGGACCTTAATGGTTGATTAATAGTCCCTGTCGCATTGACCTTAATCCACCACCTCTAGATAGAAGGATTACTTCCCTTAACTATCATGATAGAAGACCCTTCCGTTCTTAACTATCATTTATATATATTTGGCCAAATATGTGGTCTGTGCCACTCGGCATATCAACACCATTAAGATCAATTTGGAATTATATTGTAGAGCATAAATTTCGAATAAAATCAGACCCTCGTTTACAAGAGGATGAATACATATATAATTCCAAAGTACTTCATTAAATTTCCGTAAGAAATTACAATACTAGGAAAATGAGATAAACTTGTCCATGCAAGGACTTTAAAGAAATAAACATGTCCATGTAGGGACTAAAGAAACAACAATGTCCTCGCCAGAGTAAATATTATTTAGAAGAGACTTCACTCGTCATTCTTTCCCTTGACCAATTTGGAGAGTTTCTTGAAGAACTTATTTGTCTTCTTCTCCGTTTTTCAACTTGCTGCGGCATTTCTTTCATTCTTTCCAAGGCCTCATTGACGGCCTCAAGTGGTGGCGGAGGTTGTGGTTGGGGTTGTACCCATAATTTGGATATCCAGTAGGTGGGAAAGGAGACGGGTAAAGTGCGTTGTGCATAACCGCCTGCATGTATGGGTCTTGCGACCATGCTTGATAGTCTACCGGTGTAGACGAGTTAAAAGGATCATATCAAGACGTGTCTGGATATGTAGGGATTGGGTTAGTATAACCCGATGGTGGTGGTTGAACAATAGGTGTTGGTGTTGGTTCCACTATAGGTGAAACATTAGAGGGTCCACCCATTTGTGGGTCCTCTTGAATTGTGGGGTAAGAATTGGGCAAAGGTGGCAGCGATCCCGACCTTTGTCCTGCACGTACCGACACACGTGCTCCACGCTTCCTCCTTGGTGGTTCAGGTGGTTGTTGAGGTTGGTTCACTGGTTCCATGTGGACATCTTCTTGAACAGGAGGTGGTTGAGAGTGATGGGAAGGTGTGTGGGCAAAGGTGAATTGGTTCCAGTATTGGTCTCACTCATTAGGACCTTGGTAGGGCGATCCGGCATATGAGTTTGAATCGCTCGAAATTTCAATGGGATGCATATTTGATCCCGACGGTGGCATCTCCGGGTCGGAGTCCTCGTCCATAGGGTGTGGTTGGTCCAACTGATTTTGATCGGCTGGAGGTGTGTTAAAATATAGTTGGGGTTAAATTCTTCATGGTAAGAATGTGAATGGGAATGGTGAGAATGGTGTGAGTGGTAGGAGTGGTAAGAACTTTGGGAATGTGAGGGCGAGTGTCTATTAGAGACAGAACGTCTCGCTGGTTGCCATAGAGACGAATCTCCTGATTCTTGGTAAGCATCCGGATTATGAGGTTGAGGTGGAATACGACCTGATGGTCTTCCCCTCATTGGACATTTTCCTCTTCCACTTTGTCCTCTCACACGTGGCGGCATTTTCCTGTTAAAAATCAATTCAAAAACATACTAATAACTTAATAATGAAATGAGTAAATCCTAGGTCAATGCCTAGACTCGGAAGTCAAAGGAATGTGCTCGTGTAAGTTTGAGATTAAACACAAGAAGGATAGTGTGTAGTTCTCTCAAACGTTGGCTCTGATACCAACCCTGTCACTCCTCGGATTTCCAACCCAAATCCATACACCGGTGGGCCCGGGTGGGAGTATCGTGACGTCAGTTGATAATCATCATAGTTAATTAAACACGACACAGCGGAAGTCTTGGAGTAAAATTACTATTACAAACCGAATGTTTGAAAATACAAAATAATATACAGGCTCGTAATAGAAGATCCACAGGCGGATCATAAATTTTCCATGGAAAGAATAAAAAACAGACTTTGGGCAGATTTAGGATTTGCAAGATCCTTTATCACTACCGAGCACTTCCAGCCTATTTTCGTATTGTACCTGCAGATTAGTCTTTTGAAAATACGTCAGCTTTTGCTGGTAAATACACCCAACTGACTCATTTTGAAAACATTTCTAAAAATGTTTTAAGTGCGTATCAGCATAAAATATTTTTATAACTTGGGTTAATTGACCGTCCAACCTTGTTAACAGATTTACATGTTTGTCATACATACAGGGCCCGGTATGGAGACCGAGACACAATTAACGTACACACCACTTTGGACTCACGAAGGAGTCAATCCCTCCCAACCTTATGGGATTGCATAATTGAGCGTCTATCGGGTCAATGCCTACACCCACGCTAAGGTCGTGGGCATTTCTATTGTAATGAGCCGAGGATATCCAGGACTCGGTAGTTAACCCCCGATGTTTAAATTATCAAACAAAACTGATTAAAACAAAATATGCGGATTGATTATCTCCGAACCAGCGTTCGATTGAATACCATTTCCGACCAAGCGGTAATAATTTACCGTAACCCAAGCCCGTATAGGGGAAATAAGTCGAGAATATTTAACTGAGCTAGTCTTCTTTAATTTTTAATAACTCAGCCGTACACAATCAGGACTAAGCGCAGATAGCATTTACCAGCAAGTCTCTAGTCTGGATTATGGCATAAACTAACCAATTAAAATACTAACGGTCTTATTTAAGTCATAGACTTAGACCGACTAGCGTACTTGAGCAAAAAGTATGACGCTAGATTAAACGATGATCGGATAGAATGTAGTTTAATCCCAACAAATACCTTGACTTGTTTAATATGGATAAACTATAAACATTCTGGATTTTGAAACTTAAATGACAAGGTTAAACCCGTTTCGATTAATTTCCGTAAAATAGTTACATATACGTAACTGCGCGCACATTGGCGATATCAGGTAACTGGAGAAGTCATGGATAGGTTCTATATGCCATTATATTTTAAATAAGTTAAGATATCAGTAGGATATCAACTTATATGCCCGTTATGGTTTTAAAACGAAAGTATGCCTTATAAGGGCAATTTTGTAATTTCATACCGTATAAAAGAAACTTGAATATATTTTAAGTTTACCATCATAAGTATTCTGGAAAAATATTTTATTTGTTTATAATATCAGTAGAATGTCAATTATATGTGTAAATTATCTTTTATGACCAAATTATGCACCGAAGGGGCATTTTGGTCATTTTATACATAATTAATAAATTATTTGGAATTCTGTGTTTATAACATGTATCTACTGTAATTATGTTTAAAATAATTTTAAAATCAGTAGTCAATAACTCTTGGTCCATTAATATGGCTTAAAACCATACTATGCGCTGAAACAATGCTTATGTCGTAATATGACGTCTTTAAGTGATGTTTATGAAAACTGATGTTAAAGCAGGACTAAAATGTTTTGTAATATGTTATTTAATATAACATATCTGTAATATTTGATTAAAACCATTTTATAACCCACAAGGGCTAAAACCGTCAATTATCGACATAGTTTAAGGACCTGTTTGTAAACTCAATTTATAACTTGGTTTATCATCCCAAATAATCCTACTTATAATATTACATCAGTAGAAACTCATTTTCAAGTTCATTACCATTTAAAACCTTGTTTTATGCAAAAAGGGCATTTTGGTCAAAAATGGCATAATGGAACTTGCCCATAAACTTGGATTCTGATTACAATCATGTAATATAACCTCAGAGGGTTATGCTACATTATATTATGATCATAATGCAACTTTAGATCAGTAGGTAGCTAAAATAAATTGGGTCAGATTTGAAAGTCAAAGCAGAAGTCAAATTTCGCGACTTTCGGTTACGAACCGACCCTAGAACAGAAATTGACAAGCCGAACATGTTCTTACATGTTCTAATAATTATTACCAACTTGTTTAAGTGTCAAAACAGGTTTCATTACATATCTAAGATCATTTTATGATTTTTCCGAAAAATGGCATGTTTAATATCATAACTTTGACACGTCAATTAGTCTAGCAAATGTGATCTTCAGGAGGTGCCCTTTATAGGGACTAACACCTACCTTATTACGATCACCTAGCCACCGTTTCGAACAATGGCTGGACCATAATGGTCTTAACCGAAAGTCAAAGCGTTTTCCAAAAAACGCTTGACTTTTGGCTATAAAAGCCTATAAACGAAAATGCAAGGGCAAGGAATGCTTACAAGAGGTTCCTACAATGCAAGAGAACTAAGTTGGATGCTCCTTTCAGCTAGGAACTTCCAGAGGAGGGAGAAGAGTGATTTAATGAGAAAGGTGCAAGTTGGAATGAGAACTTATGCACCTATTGATAGTTGGAGAGCTCAAAGGAGGTGAAGCCAGGTGTTTAGGGGTGTAAGAAGAAGCTTACAAGGGTCCCAAAACGTGGCATAGCTGATTACAAGTCCATGGTTTCGAATTTAAATGGTTTTGGAGCTTTGCTTGGAGACCAAACAAAACTTTCTGCAGCAGACACTGTGACATCCCGGGTTTTTCGGATAACTTAAACGTAATACTTGTCAAACTAATTACGTGCTATGTGTATGAACGTGTACGAGTTAAATGAATACGTGATGTGTGTTGTGTGATTGTTTTAGTTATAGAATAATTACAGTAGATATGTACACGAACTGAACCGAACCGCGACACGAACCAGCTTGGATTCATTGTGACTCTAGGAGTTAACAAAGTTTTAAACTTTAACTCAAGTCTTCGGCCGAGAACAAGGATCAAACCCAAACCGAGAGCAAACCTAAAACTATTCGGCCAAGATCAAACCCAAACCAACCCACCCTAGTCCCTCGGCCGCGAATTCAGGATCAAACCGTAACCCTTATCCCCTCTTGCGCCTATAAATACAAACTCATGCATGCCTTCATTCACATACACGAAACCCTAGAAGAAAACTGCCGTCGGCAGCTTGATCTCGCCCCTTGTGATCGCAAACAGCCTCCTTCCTTGTTCTTTTCTTTCCTCTCGGTCGCAGCAGCAGCCGCCATCGCCATCTTCACCTCCATTCAGTCGCGAGTTCAGTCCTTGTTCACCTCTATTCAATCAACAAAACAGCCCACTTTATCATCATCCTCTCGGTCGCGATCTAGTTGGAACAGCCGGGTCGTTCTTGTCCAAATCTCGGCTTGTTTGCCTAGTTATTCAAGGTTAGGATTATCTTTGATTACGAGATCATGTTCGGATATATATGCTTAAATGAATTGATTAGTTTGTTTCGGATATATATGCTTGAATGAATTGATTAGTTTGTTTCGGATATATATGCTTGAACGAATTGATTAGCTTATTTTCGGATTATGTGTGTTGTAAGTAATCGGCTGAACTATCCATAGTTTACATGTATAATTGTTTGCGGAACTTGTGAGTTTGCGAATATGGTTGTTGGTATAAACTAGAAGTAAGAACTAGGGTTTGCATGGATAAGTTATTAGTAGTGATCTATGATTAAAAATCGGTTCTTGCTCGCTTAGGTTGATCAATAGGAACGGTTTATGCAAGTTGTAGTAATAGTATGCTGAAAACAGTTGCTGAGTAATAGTTACAGCCGACTTCATCTGGCTGTAACTCGGTCATTAGTTGTCGAAAAACGGATTTTCTGATGTCTAGAACGTAGAGATTTGAATAAGGAATCTAATGGCGCTGGGTTTATAATTTTCAGAAGTCGTTTGATATTTTTAAAGGGCCAAATAAGTTCAGTAACTAAAGCTGTGAAAATCCTGAAATTTTGTTAGTCGTTTATCGAGTTGGATTTTAAAATCAGTAGGGAGTTGAGTCATGATTTTTGTACAGAAACTAGGTATGGAAATTTCCCCCCAACTGGAATTTTGTTAATTGGACGATTAGTGATTTTTAAATAAATTCTTCCGTGGACTGCAGTCAGAAAGCGGTAAATCTGACTGCAGCCTAGTATATTAATATTTATGGTTAATTGGTAAAGATTTAGGACTTGGAAAAATTATATAAATTTCTATGGTATAAATGTCACCTACTGTAAAAATATTGGAATTTTTGGAATGTTAGAACTATTTTATAAAAATCCTAGAAAACAGCTGAATTATGAGTGCTAAGCTGAAATTGGAAAACTTGTGATTTTGTGCACCAAATTGTGGCATGAATTGGTTTATGTTTATGATAAGTTGTCTTGATCACTAGGTTCACATGAGAATACTTGCATGCATGTTTGAGTGTTAGATATGTTGTTTGTGTGTATCACTTTGTGCGTAAATTTCGTGTAGAATTTGTATTGGTGTGTTCACACACTGACTTAAAATTAATTGGTTTGTTAGGACGCAACTAGCTGTCCCATCTCTTATAACTTCTTTGCTACACTAACCGAGCAAATAAAGGTGAGTTCACGGCCCCTAACTTTATCCGTTTTTAAACAACAGGGGGAGAAACATGTATACACTCTCAAACTCAATCTCTTTACGTTATACGAATCTAACGTCACATAACTATTCGGTAACTAAGTTAATGTTAATGTAATGTTATGGTCACTAAGCAGCTTTATCACTTAAGTCCTCGTCAATCTCTCGGATCGTTAGTATTGGGTTTAATAGCGGGGGAATTATAAGTAGTACTACTGGGCCCGACAAGCCCCATCCGAGCTAGTCGCGCTAGCCGACCGGGTATGGTCAACGGGTGAATAATTTGTCCTAACTTCGCCATGGTCAGTGATAGGCCTGGCAAAACGGAGGCACAACAGTCAGCTTCGATCGCGAACTCTTACGTGACATGACTTTAGGCTAGCTACCTATATATATTAACATTGAACTTAATTACGAATCAACTGTATTATCCCGGGTTGAGGATAATGGAAGCAACAACTTAATATTCCGGGTTTGGAATATTGGAAACAACAACTTAATATTCCGGGTTTGGAATATTGGAAGCAACAACTTATTATTCCGGGTTGGAATAATGGAACCAATACGTTATCCCGGGTTAGGGATAACGGAGAAAACAAACTATAACCGAACAAACGAATTTATGAAAACCTGTGAACTCACTCATCTTTAATGTTGACACTTGTTTCTTTACATGTTTCTCAGGACGCTAGGAGCTCTAGGTGCACGCACATGCATTGAACAAGACATCTTTTATCGAGTCTTATTTATTAATATTGTTTTGGGATTTTTCAATTGTTTTGGCGTTTGTGTTGGCGCCCGCTTCACCACTTATTTATGCTTCCGCTCAAACTTTAAAAACTGATGCATCTGTTAAATATTGGTAACTAATCAAGACAATATAAAATCTACGACAAATGGTTTTTGAAAACGTATTATCAAATCATATAGAGTCGTTCGACGTACTAGTGTTTCATATTCTGGTTTGTTCACACGCCTCGCGGTAAAACTCCGCAAGTGGAAATTGAGGGTGTGACAGATTGGTATCAGAGCCACTAGCTATAGAGAACCAGGTTTACATTAGAAGTAGACCTAAACTATAGCTGATTTCACGACGCTAAACTTAGTTTGGCACCGAATTATTATATCTTGTTATGCAATATACCACAACTGTGTTTGGTAGATTATGCCTTCATAATAAGAAATGAAAACAACTCGTAACTAACTACACGACCTAACAGGCAATGTCATCATCCTCATCGTCATCATCATCCGATAGACCTACGCCACCAAGGGCACCAGGAAAGGCACCAATGGTGGAACCCATACCATCTTATGGCGTGGAGACACGCTCAGCTGCGAGGAAAAGGCTCGCTCTGGGGGAGGAGTCGTCGTTACGCCCAACCATTGCCGTACCGGTTGAACCTGTTAACCCTGTAGAAATAGGAATTGACATACTTAGAATCCTGGTGCATACACAACAAAAACAGTTAGAAAGAATGCAGGAAACCATCCTAGCACAAGGGTGGATGATTCGACAACTTACAGGTAAGACCGACTCGCTCGAGGAAGAGCATCGTACGAGCAAGATAGCTCGTAACACCATAGCCAGAGATCTGCGTGCTGAGCAGATAAGAGCCGACTGGCTTGAGGACAGAGTCCTGGAAAATAGTTGGAACATTCAGGAACTGCAAAATCAAGCACTTGCACCAGCACCGGCCCCTCCAATGCCGGTAGAGGAGGATCCAGAAGAGGATCCAGAGGAGGACCCTGAGGAGGATCCAGAGGAGGATCCGGAGAAGGACCCAGCTGTAGAAGCTGGAAATGCCGCGCAGGATGACGGCAACGACAGTGACTTGGGGAATGGAGACGTAGACGACTGACACGTTTTTATTTTGTGTATTTTCCTTCAGTCTATTTATTTTTCCACTTGTGTTTAAACTTGAGACTTTATAGTGAATTCGTATGTTTTATTTGCACTTTTGTAAGACGTTGAAATTTCAGTTAATCAAGTATTTCTTTTGACTATTTAATATATTGAGTTGACGTAACTTAATAATTATTAAAGTACGAAGTAGGATAACTATATTGGAAATATAGACTTATCGGGGTGTGTTTGTGTTGTGTTTCGAAGAGCTAAATGGCAACTGGAAGACGTGGAAACCTTAACTTGACTCCCGATGAGCTAGCTGCCATGATTCAAGAGCACGTGAACGCAACTTTAGCGGGTGTTCAGAACCAACCGGCAGGTAACCATTATTAAATTTTCACGTGAAAATCTAATAGTGAGGCTAGTAAAAATTCCTTGCTGACTCCCTGTTCTCTGTCAGCAGGAGGGGGCTTTAACCCCTACAAGATGTTCCTTGACGCAAAGCCAAGCAAATTCTCGGGGGCGGAAGGACCCATTGGACTGGTCCGCTGATCGAAAAGTCTGAATCCGTTTTTGAAATGTGCAACTGCCTAGAGGCCAACAAGGTCAAATACGCAGCCTCAACACTGGAAGATGGGGCATTGACATGGTGGAATGCACAAGTCCAAACACGTGGACTTATAGCTGCGAATGCAATGGCATGGGCTGAGTTCAAGGCCCTAATTAAAGAGGAGTACTGTCCACGAGACAGAGTGCAACAGTTAGAGCAAGCTTTATGGAACAACAAGATGGTGGGATCGGAAATTGAAGCTTACACCGCAAAACATCATGATTTGGTATTTCTGTGTCCCGAATTGGCCAACATTGTGGAGAAAAGACTCGAGTTCTATCTCGGGGGTCTGGTTCCGGAAATTCAGGGTATGGTAATGGCTAGTAACCCTGTAACTGAACATCAAGCAATCCGATTGGCTCACAAACTCACCGATAAGGCGGTGGAACAGAAGAAACTGCCAGCACGGGGTACAACTGAAGTTGCCCCGGATAACAAAAGAAAGTTTGAAGACTCCACTATTCGACAGTCTTCGTCATCTCATCCGCAGCAAGGGAACCAGAAATGGTTCAATCATTACAACAGCCACCGGGGTCACCAAAATCAACCCGCCAACAACAACAACAACCAGAACGCAAGCGGCTATGCAGGCCGAAAGCCGCAGTGCAACCGCTGTAATCTCCACCATAACGGCCCTTGTGCCGGGAACCGCTGCCAACGATGTGGCAAGGTGGGACATGCGGCAAAGGATTGTCGTGGAGAAATCATGTCCCGACAAAATCAAAATCAGCCCCAGGGTCAGCAGCAGGGTATAAACCGGGGATGCTATCAGTGTGGTAGCACTGCTCATTTCAGAAGAGACTGCCCACAGTTGCGTAACAACAACAATAATGGTGGAAACAACCACAACCACAATAACCACAACAACAATAATAACAACAACAATGGGAACGGTGGCACAGGAGGTGCTAAAGGTCGCGCATTTACATTGGGCCGCGGAGAGGCCAGAAACGACTCGAACGTGGTCACCGGTAAGTTTCCCCTTAATGAACATTTTGCTTCTGTGCTTTTTGATACGGGTGCGGATAGGAGTTTTATATCTGAGTCTTTTAGGAAGAACCTAAATCTCACGCTTAAACCATTAGAGACCCCTTATGTTATAGAATTAGCCGATGGTAAATCTGTAGATGTGACCCAAATCATATCCGGCTGTCAACTCAAACTCGTGGGCCACACTTTTACCATTGATCTGATGACAACTACCCTGGGTAGTTTTGACGTGGTAGTCGGAATGGACTGGCTATCCGACGTCCGGGCTGAAGTTCTCTGCTTCGAAAAATCTATCCGTATTCCGCTCTCTAACGACGAAATCCTGACGGTACAAGGCGATAAGGCAAGCGCCATCACCAACATCATCTCTTACATGCAAGCGCAGAAGTATCTTCGGAGAAAGAACTCCTTCGCTTTACTCGCACTGATTACCGAACAGCCTAAGGACGAGAAACGTATAGAAGACATCCCTGTCGTCCGTGATTTTTACGATGTATTCCCAGAAGAACTACCTGGTCTTCCACCCCATCGACAATTGGAGTTTGAGATCGAATTGGCAAGCAATGCAACTCCTATCGCCAAGGCTCCATACCGCCTAGCTCCAGCCGAGCTGCAGGAGCTGTCTACCCAACTTCAGGAACTTTTAGAGAAAGGGTTTATCCGACCAAGCGTTTCGCCATGGGGAGCTCCAGTCCTTTTTGTCAAGAAGAAGGACGGGACTTTCCGCATGTGCATCGACTACAGGGAACTCAACAAGGTTACTGTCAAGAACCGATACCCGTTACCTCGCATCGACGATCTCTTCGACCAACTTCAAGGGTTAAGTTACTACTCTAAGATTGATTTACGGTCCGGTTACCATCAGCTACGCGTCAGGGAGGAGGATATCGCCAAGACGGCATTTCGCACTCAGTATGGCCATTACGAGTTCTTGGTCATGCCCTTCGGTCTCACCAACGCACCTGCGGTGTTCATGGACCTCATGAACCGCGTGTGTAAACCATACCTCGACAAATTTGTCATTGTGTTCATCGATGACATACTCATCTACTCCAAAAGTGAAGAAGAGCATGCTGAACATCTACGATTACTGCTGGGATTACTTCAACAGGAAAAACTATATGCCAAGCTTTCGAAGTGTGATTTCTGGATTCGGGAAGTTCAGTTTCTCGGGCATATCGTGAATGAAAGTGGTATCCACGTAGACCCTGCCAAGATTGAAGCCATCAAAAACTGGGAAGCACCTAAGACACCGACGGAGATCCGCCAATTTTTGGGATTGGTTGGTTACTACAGACGTTTCATCGAAGGGTTTTCAAAGATCGCACAACCGCTCACTACCCTCACCCAGAAAGGCATCAAGTATGCTTGGGGTGACAAGCAAGAAGCAGCATTTCAATTGCTAAAGCAGAAACTTTGCAGTGCACCCATTCTGTCCTTGCCAGAAGGGACAGATGACATTGTAGTGTATTGTGATGCTTCCATTCAGGGATTGGGATGCGTACTCATGCAACGCGATAAGGTCATCGCGTATGCGTCGCGACAACTGAAGTTTCACAAGAAAAACTACACGACGCATGACCTGGAATTGGGAGCAGTAGTGTTTGCACTTAAGATTTGGAGACACTACCTCTATGGAACGAAGTGCACAATCTTTACGGACCACAAGAGCCTCCAACACATCTTTGATCAGAAGGAGTTGAACATGCGACAGCGTCGCTGGGTCGAACTCTTGAACGATTATGAGTGTGCCATTCGGTACCACCCGGGTAAAGCTAACGTGGTAGCTGATGCCCTCAGTAGGAAGGAACACTTGAAACCTCGTCGCGTACGAGCACTACAACTCACTATTCATTCGGGGCTACCCGAACAAATACGCGACGCCCAGTTAGAAGCAGTTAAGGAGGAAAACATCAAAGCCGAATCAGTGGGAAAAATGGAACGCGATTGGGAAGTAAAGCCCAATGGAGCCCGGTATTTTATGAATCGCATATGGGTACCTCTCTACGGAAATCTCAGAGAGCTAGTCATGGATGAAGCTCACAAATCCCGATACTCTGTCCATCCGGGTTCGGATAAGATGTATCAAGACCTTAAAGCTGCTTATTGGTGGCCCAACATGAAAGCCGATATAGCCACCTACGTGAGTAAATGATTGACTTGTGCAAAAGTCAAGGTGGAGTATCAAAAGCCATCGGGGCTACTCCAACAACCTGAGATCCCAGTATGGAAATGGGATCAGATCTCAATGGATTTCATCACTAAACTCCCGCGAACCTTGGGTGGTTGCGATACCATCTGGGTGATCGTGGATCGTTTAACTAAGTCCGCACACTTCCTAGCTATTAAAGAAACAGATAAGATGGAGAAGTTGACTCGCATCTACATTAAGGAAGTAGTTTCTCGGCACGGAGTGCCAACGTCCATCATCTCAGACAGAGATGCTCGCTTCACGTCTAACTTCTGGCAGTCACTCCAAAAAGCGTTGGGAACACGCTTAGATATGAGCACAGCCTATCACCCTCAGACTGATGGTCAAAGCGAAAGGACCATACAGACCTTGGAAGACATGCTTAGAGCATGCGTCGTAGACTTCGGAAATAGTTGGGAAATCCACCTGCCTCTAGTAGAATTCTCATATAACAACAGCTATCATACGAGTATTTCAGCAGCACCGTTTGAGGCATTATACGGTCGTAAATGTAGATCACCGGTCTGCTGGGCAGAAGTCGGTGACAGTCAACTCACAGGCCCTGAGTTAATACTTGAGGCTACCGAAAAGATTGTACAAATCAAAAACCGCATGGCGGCGGCACGAGATCGACAGAAAAGCTACGCTGATCAACGACGCAAACCACTCGAATTTCAAGTAGGCGACCGCGTCCTACTAAAGGTGTCACCCTGGAAGGGCGTAATCCGCTTTGGAAAACGGGGCAAACTTAACCCGCGGTACGTAGGCCCGTTTGTAATCTTGAAACGTATTGGACCCGTAGCTTATCAATTAGACCTTCCTGCCGAACTCAGTGGAGTTCACAACGTATTTCACGTGTCAAATCTGAAGAAGTGTCTATCAGATGAAACTCTAGTTATTCCATTGGATGAGATCCAAGTGGATGAACAACTGCACTTTGTGGAACAGCCTATCGAGATCATGGATCGTGAGATCAAGACTCGAAGGCACAGCAAAATTCCGATCGTTAAGGTTCGTTGGGACCCTAAGCGTGGACCGGAGTTCACGTGGGAAAGAGAGGATCAAATGAAAAGCAAATACCCACACCTCTTCGCAACTGAGCAGCAAACTAATGATACCAGTAACTAAATTTCGGGACGAAAATTCTTTCAACATGGGGATGATGTGACAACCTGGAAATTTCTCATACTTTCGTGTACTATTGTTGACTAAATTCTTGTGCATGGCACTTGGAAATCTTTGTGTATGGCACTTGGGAACTTCTTGTAAACGAACTAACTCTTTTTGCGTGGCACTCTAAACATGTACGCTACATGCTAAACCGCGTCTACTCAATTTTCGGGACAAAAATTCTTTCAACATGGGGATAATGTGACATCCCGGGTTTTTCGGATAACTTAAACGTAATACTTGTCAAACTAATTACGTGCTATGTGTATGAACGTGTACGAGTTAAATGAATACGTGATGTGTGTTGTGTGATTGTTTTAGTTATAGAATAATTACAGTAGATATGTACACGAACTGAACCGAACCAGTTTGGATTCATTGTGACTCTAGGAGTTAACAAAGTTTTAAACTTTAACTCAAGTCTTCGGCCGAGAACAAGGATCAAACCCAAACCGAGAGCAAACCTAAAACTATTCGGCCAAGATCAAACCCAGACCAACCCACCCTAGTCCCTCGGCCGCGAATTCAGGATCAAACCGTAACCCTTATCCCCTCTTGCGCCTATAAATACAAACTCATGCATGCCTTCATTCACATACACGAAACCCTAGAAGAAAACTGCCGTCGGCAGCTTGATCTCGCCCCTTGTGATCGCAAACAGCCTCCTTCCTTGCTCTTTTCTTTCCTCTCGGTCGCAGCAGCAACCGCCTTCGCCATCTTCACCTCCATTCAGTCGCGAGTTCAGTCCTTGTTCACCTCTATTCAATCAACAAAACAGCCCACTTTATCATCATCCTCTCGGTCGCGATCTAGTTGGAACAGCCGGGTCGTTCTTGTCCAAATCTCGGCTTGTTTGCCTAGTTATTCAAGGTTAGGATTATCTTTGATTACGAGATCATGTTCGGATATATATGCTTAAATGAATTGATTAGTTTGTTTCGGATATATATGCTTGAATGAATTGATTAGTTTGTTTTGGATATATATGCTTGAACGAATTGATTAGCTTGTTTTCGGATTATGTGTGTTGTAAGTAATCGGCTGAACTATCCATAGTTTACATGTATAATTGTTTGCGGAACTTGTGAGTTTGCGAATATGGTTGTTGGTAAAAACTAGAAGTAAGAACTAGGGTTTGCATGGATAAGTTATTAGTAGTGATCTATGATTAAAAATCGGTTCTTGCTCGCTTAGGTTGATCAATAGGAACGGTTTATGCAAGTTGTAGTAATAGTATGCTGAAAACAGTTGCTGAGTAATAGTTACAGCCGACTTCATCTGGCTGTAACTCGGTCATTAGTTGTCGAAAAACGGATTTTCTGATGTCTAGAACGTAGAGATTTGAATAAGGAATCTAATGGCACTGGATTTATAATTTTCTGAAGTCGTTTGATATTTTTAAAGGGCCAAATAAGTTCAGTAACTAAAGCTGTGAAAATCCTGAAATTTTGTTAGTCGTTTATCGAGTTGGATTTTAAAATCAGTAGGGATATGAGTCATGATTTTTGTACAGAAACTAGGTATGGAAATTTCCGGGCAACTCCAACTGGAATTTTGTTAATTGGACGATCAGTGATTTTTAAATAAATTCTTCCGTGGACTGCAGTCAGAAAGCAGTAAATCTGACTGCAGCCTAGTATATTAATATTTATGGTTAATTGGTAAAGATTTAGGACTTGGAAAAATTATATAAATTTCTATGGTATAAATGTCACCTACTGTAAAAATATTGGAATTTTTGGAATGTTAGAACTATTTTATAAAAATCCTAGAAAACAGCTGAATTATGAGTGCTAAGCTGAAATTGGAAAACTTGTGATTTTGTGCACCAAATTGTGGCATGAATTGGTTTATGTTTATGATAAGTTGTCTTGATCACTAGGTTCACATGAGAATACTTGCATGCATGTTTGAGTGTTAGATATGTTGTTTGTGTGTATCACTTTGTGCGTAAATTTCGTGTAGAATTTGTATTGGTGTGTTCACACACTGACTTAAAATTAATTGGTTTGTTAGGACGCAACTAGCTGTCCCATCTCTTATAACTTCTTTGCTACACTAACCGAGCAAATAAAGGTGAGTTCACGGCCCCTAACTTTATCCGGTTTTTAAACAACAGGGGGAGAAACATGTATACACTCTCAAACTCAATCTCTTTACGTTATACGAATCTAACGTCACATAACTATTCGGTAACTAAGTTAATGTTAATGTAATGTTATGGTCACTAAGCAGCTTTATCACTTAAGTCCTCGTCAATCTCTCGGATCGTTAGTATTGGGTTTAATAGCGGGGGAATTATAAGTAGTACTACTGGGCCCGACAAGCCCCATCCGAGCTAGTCGCGCTAGCCGACCGGGTATGGTCAACGGGTGAATAATTTGGCCTAACTTCGCCATGGTCAGTGATAGGCCTGGCAAAACGGAGGCACAACAGTCAGCTTCGATCGCGACTCTTACGCTGACTTTGACTGCTATACTTATATATATAACTTTATTGAACTTAATTACGAATCAACTGTATTATCCCGGGTTGAGGATAATGGAAGCAACAACTTAATATTCCGGGTTTGGAATATTGGAAACAACAACTTAATATTCCGGGTTTGGAATATTGGAAGCAACAACTTATTATTCCGGGTTGGAATAATGGAACCAATACGTTATCCCGGGTTAGGGATAACGGAGAAAACAAACTATAACCGAACAAACGAATTAATGAAAACCTGTGAACTCACTCATCTTTAATGTTGACACTTGTTTCTTTACATGTTTCTCAGGACGCTAGGAGCTCTAGGTGCACGCACATGCATTGAACAAGACATCTTTTATCGAGTCTTATTTATTAATATTGTTTTGGGATTTTTCAATTGTTTTGGCGTTTGTGTTGGCGCCCGCTTCACCACTTATTTATGCTTCCGCTCAAACTTTAAAAACTGATGCATCTGCTAAATATTGGTAACTAATCAAGACAATATAAAATCTACGACAAATGGTTTTTGAAAATGTATTATCAAATCATATAGAGTCGTTCGACGTACTAGTGTTTCATATTCTGGTTTGTTCACACGCCTCGCGGTAAAACTCCGCAAGTGGAAATTGAGGGTGTGACAGACACTCTCTGGCTGGCCGCGAGAGGCATAAGCCATGCCTCTCGTGCCCCGCTAGCGCCCCAAAGGCAGTTTCAAAATTTGACACTTTAGCCACTTAACTTGTAAAAGCTTATAAATACCTTTTTAAACACGTTTTTGGCACTTTTAGCCCTACGTAGCCAATACTAGGCATACCTGGGATTATGCCAGGACATTGTCGAGCTCTTGGTTCGTTAAAAGGTCACTCAGAGGTATAAATTAACATGTTGACGCTTTTAATCCCTCCATCATCCAACTTTCACATATTTACAAAATTGAACCCTCTCGTCCAACAAATGGCATGTATGAGAGTTAGGACTTCACAAAGGATCACTCAGAGGCTTATTATAAGCATGTTGATTCCGATGTCATTCAGAGGCTAGGCATGTTGACATATCAGTCACTAAGAGGCCAAATTTAAAGCATGTTGACATATCAGTCACTCAGAGGCTGTTATTTATGCATGTTGACATCGGACCGTCACTCAGAGGCTTAGTTTGAGCTTGTTGACGCCTTTAGTCCTTATTGGTCTTTAACAGATTTTATTTAAAATACAACACGTGTCACTATACTATTGGACACGATTTTACAGGGTGTTACAGAAACCCAAGTTACTATTCCGGATTGGGCTTCTTTGGGCTCAAAAGGTTGCTGTTCTGGATTGGGCTTTTCCGGAAAGGTCCATTTGGATTTTTTCGGACAGGCCCACTGTGTTACTGTTCCGGATTGGGCCTGCCACAAGCCCAATCCGGATTCAAAATTTTAGGCCCAAGCCCATTTCAGAAGTATATAGGTATCTCTGATCTCTCATTTCGGATTATCCACATTTTTCGAAATCAAATTTCCTCTCTGATTCTCTCTATTTGAATTGTGCATCTCAGATAATTCATCCGGATTAGGTATAACTTGCTTAAATATATGAATTCCGGATGAAAAATATTAATATTTAATGCATTCCGGATTGTATCTGGGATTGATCTTCAAGGTCTTAGGCATTTCGGATTTTAATCCGGATTGGTGTTCATCCGAAATGATGAACTCGGATTTCATCTCGGATTGGATCTTCATCCGAAATGATAATCCATCCGAGATACTATGGGTAATCCGGATTGCACTTTTGTCCGAACTGTATTTGACCTCCTTCTACTTCGGATTGATGAAAGGGTTCATCCGGATTAATCTTGAACTGTTAGTATTCTGGATTTAGGTTTTTGAATCTTTCATCCGGTTTGAACCTTTTCAACTGTTGAACCCTATAATTAACTTGAACTCTTGTTAATTTGAACCTTGACATCTGATTAACCTGTCCAGTTAGTTTTAACTGCCATACTGGTAAACTCCGTTAACTTCTGTTAGTTGGGATTTAACTTGGTTGATGTTTTTGACATATATGGTTGGAGAAGCATTTGATGTCGTGATGTTGGTTGAGGAGCAATTCCACAACCAAGCAGGGTATCTTTCAGACCCACCAGCAGAGTTCTTTTAGGAGTTCCAATCTATGATTGTAGGGCTAAACGCGTGTAAGATTGCATATGCCCTCCGAGCTAACCCGGTTATCTACAAAGACCTAGTACATTCATTCTGGAAAAGAGCATGATTTTAGCCAAGAGGTGAATATGGAAGACCGTTTATCCGTTCACAGATACAGGGTAAAGAGATATTGGTAAACAAAGCGTGTGTGAGAGAGGTGTTGCAGATTCCGGATACGTTTAGTGATCCAACCATTTATGCCAAAGAGAAGGCGCTTCCTGTGCTGATGGAAATGGGATATGAGGGATCCTATCCACCACTACTGAAGAAGATGTTTCTAGCTTATTGGCGGTTGCTTGTTCACATGTTAATGCAGTGTGTATCGGAGAACAAAGGCGGTCTGGATCAGCCGAATCAAGCCCAGACATCTGCTATAGTTCCATTGGTTATGGGCTGGAAGTATAACTATTCTGGTTATATCTTCGACAACATGAAGAAAATTCTAGAACAGTCCAAGAAGCGAATTTTTCTTTTGTATCCGCGTTTCGTCTAGCTAATTCTAGAGGCCCGCTACCCTGATTTGGCAAAGGATGCGACAGATTCCAACTTGCTTAACATGAAGCCAATGGTACCTACTATTTTTGGTACAATGAAGAAGAACCGTTTTACGTCTAAGACGGTGTTTGTGGGTCGTTTTGCTTTGAAGAAGTTCGGGAAGTTCGCTGAAGTTGTTGGTTTGGATATTCCACCACCTCCTCCTCCTCCTGCAGTCAATGCTATAGAGGCCGAAGAACACGATATACCTGCCAAAGAGAAAGAGATAGAGATAGAGGACTTAGTTACTGATGACGAAGCTAATGTTGGGCAAGCCTTTCTTGACGATCTCGCAGAATTCAACGCCACTTTGACTCCCATTTTACCAGAGTTATCATCAGAGAATTTAGAAGCTTTTATTGCTCACTTGAAGGATATTTAGGAGAAACAAGGTGATCCTCCACTTGATATTCCACCTATCGTTGCACCGATTGCTCTGGTTGAGGAAGATGACGAAGATGAAGAAGATGAGGTGCCATTGATAAAAAGGAGTAGAGCCGAGCAAAGTATTCCATCAAGTGAACCTGAAGCTCCTGTTGTTTTCACTGTTACTTAATATGAGTTGATCACTTCTACCGTTGCTGAGTCTACAGTTGTTGAATCTATTGTTGATACTTTGATACTTGACACACCTGTTATATCTGCACAACCAACCACTCCTATTATTACGCAGTCGACTGTTGTGTTTATTCCTGCTGACACGGTTCTACAAATGATGGAGTTTGGAGGAAGCTCATCAAGAGCTGGCGGTTCTGAAGCAGGTGGTAGTGGAGTTGGTCGTACTGATGATGTTGCTGAAGATTATTTGCGCAGATCAGAGAAAAGGGCATTTGAATTCGGGAGAATGGATAGTGACGATGATGATACGGAGGTTGATGTAGTGGATTTAAAGAAAAGGGTGGTCGTCTGGGAACAAGAGGTTATTCTGAAGGATGCTCAAATTGCCTCTTTACAGACTTGTTTAGATGTCAGAGATCAGACTATTGATCAGCTGCAGGAAGATGTCACCATGCTTATGACTCTGGTTATTTATTTAAAGGCCAAGCAGGAAAACAAATTCGGAAGGGAATTCAGCGATCCAACAGATGACCCGCTGAACATTGAGAATAGGCATCGTGCAGCGCAACAGAGAATGGCTAAGGAAATCGAAGAACAGAGATTGGCAGCTAAACAGTTGGCTGCTGAACGACAAGCTGGTCTGGATGATTATATGAGTGATCCACGCAAGAAGTTTACTGCTAGTCAGAAACGTGCCACTAGTCAGAAGAAGAAGCAAATGGTTTTAATGAAGAATGTCAATGTGAATCCGCTTGATGATAATTTTCAGCTTAAGGATCCAATGAATCAGTCGGAGAGATATGTGATGGAGTAAGGGTCGAGCTATTATAGTAAAGTCGGAAACAGGTCCAGGGTGCTCAGCTGGATATACGAACACGTCAAGAGTATGTGGATTATTGTGCGTCAGGATGGAACACGTGAATATTATTCCAAGGAATCGCAATTCAAGACGTGGACTAAGGTTGCTTTGACTGACCTTTTGAGAGTTGCGTACACTGATGATAACACTACCGAGCATGGACCTGGATGGAGATTCTTCAAAAAGCTTGAACGTGAGGTTAAGAGTGGATTCAAGACTATGAAGACTGCTGAACCATATTTGAGAGCAGCTAAAGGAGTTCATGATGCACACACTGGCAAGAGATTCAAATCAGTAATGTGGCCGCCGACCGACAAAGAATTAGTTATCCTAGTTGCTCTGACCTTTCCTCGGGGATTCTCAAGAACTTCAATTTTGGCTATACGACCCTAAGGTTGGAACGTTGCGATAGTGACAAAGGAGAAATCGTTCAAAGTTAACGATGTGGTAGATTTAGTGAGCTTTCATGACGAGGACTTGCAGGTTCTTGCGTCACATCAAATTCGAACTGCTGAGCTGTATGAGGTTTGTGCGAAAGATTGGACTACAGCGGCAGCTGGAATCATAGCTGACAGGCTTGGTGTAGATGCTAAACCGAAAGACTAATGTAGTAAACCTAGGGGGAGATTGTTGGGCTTAGATTGCTAAAGGTTTACTCATTTGGGGTTATTTTGGGCTTTGGTGTACATTGTGGGCTTCCTAGTGCCTAATCGGCCTAGGGTTGTAATAGTGGGCTTAATAGTGCTTATAAATAGAGATCTAGGTTACTGAGAAGGGGTTAGAGAGTTGTAATCAAAGAACTTGTATCAGACATCTTTTGTGTATGCAAGTTGAAGTTATTCAAAGTAGTTCTTCTTCCTAATCATTATTTCCGCTTTTGATTAGGTTAGTGATACCTATTTTATCCTTTACGGGACTTACATAACGCCTCAAAAGGAGCAGCCTTAATGCTACTATGATAACTGTTATTGTAGGAGAATTCTATTATGGGTAAGTGGTCATCCCAACTTCCACCTAAATCAATCACACATGCCCTAAGCATGTCTTCCAATGTCTGGATAGTACGCTTAACTTCGACCATCAGTTTGCAGTTGGTAAGCCGTACTAAAGTTTAATCGTGTGCCTAAAGATTGTTGGAAACTTTTCCAAAAGTGAGATGTGTATCTAGTGTCGCTATCAGATACAATAGATACCGGCACACCGTGTAGGGACACAATCTTGTTCACATACAACTTAGCCAATTTATCTGAATTATATGTTCCTTTATTGGCAAGAAGTGTGCTGACTTGGTCAGCCTATTCACTATGACCCAAATAGTGTCATTTGCACTTTTGGTCTTGGGTAACTTGGTAATCAAGTCCATAGTTACCATTTCCCATTTCCATGTGGAATTTCTAGTTGTTGCAGTAGTCCTGACGATTTCTGATGTTCGGCCTTAACTTGCGAACACGTCAGACATTTGGCTACATAAGTGGCTATGGATTTCTTCAAACCCATCCACCAATAATTCTTCTTTAAATCTTGATACATCTTGTCACCTCCCGGGTGAACTGAGTATCTTGAATTGTGCGCTTCATGGAGGATTAGATCTCTAGGTCCCATAAAGATTGGAACCATATTCTTTAATTGAATCTAAGGATTCCATCCTTTCCAGGCGCTAGCTGATCCGCAGTTCTGCCTAATCCCTCATTAGGAATATTAGCCTCTAATAGGGATTGTTTTTGCGCATCTAATAGCTTTTCATTTAAGTTATTTCTGAGCTTAATGCTCTTGGCGTTAATCCTTATAAGTTTAACCCGTTCCTAGCGACTTAGAGCATCAACAACTACATTTGCCTTGCCTGGATGGTAGCGAATTTCGCAATCATAATCATTAAGCGTTTCCATCCATTGACGTTGTCGCATGTTCAATTCCTTCTGATTGAACAGATGCTGGAGACTCTTATGGTCAGTGTATATAATACACTTTGTGCCATATAAGTAATGTCTCCACAATTTTAGTGTAAATACAACGGCACCCAATTCCTAATCGTGGGAGGTGTAATTCCTTTCGTGCACCTTTAACTATCGTGATGCATAGGCAATTACTTTGCCTTTTTGCATTAGCACACATCCCATACCAGTGTGCGATGCATCACAGTAGACTACAAAATCTTCAACACCCTCTGGTAGGGATAACACAGGAGCATTGCTCAACTTCTGTTTCAGAATCTCAAATGGTTCTTGTTGTTTTGGACCCCAATTATATTTAACACTCTTACGGGTCAAATTAGTTAAAGGAGTGGCTATTCCTGAAAAGTTCTCAATGAACCTCCTATAGTATCCAGCCAATCCTAGGAAGCTACGAATCTCCGATGGGGTCTTGGGCACTTTCCAATTCATTATGGCCTCAATTTTGGCGGGATCCACTTGGATACCACGCTCACTTACCATATGTCCAAGAAATTGGACCTCTCTAAGCCAAAACTCACACTTAGAGAATTTAGCATAAAGCTTTGCCTTAGCAGTTCTAAGATGCATCTAAGATGTTTCTCGTGATTAGCTTGATTACGAGAGTAGATAACTATGTCGTATATAAATACAATGACAAACTTATCCAAATACGATTTGCAGACTCTATTCATGAGATCTATGAATGCTGCAGGTGAATTTTAGAGCCCAAAAGGCATCACCAAGAATTCAAAATGACCATAACGGGTCCTGAAGGTTGTCTTAGGAACATCCTCACTCCTAACCTTCAGCTGATGATATCCAAATCTTAAATCAATCATGGAGAAATAACTAGCCCCTTGGAGTTGGTCAAATAAATCATCGATCCTTGGCAGAGGATATATATTCTTGATTGTTAACTTGTTTAGCTCTCGGTAATCGATGATCATTCGCATCGAACCGTCTTTCTTCTTTACAAAAAGGATAGGAGCTTCCCAAGGCGAGGAACTAGGCTGAATAAAGCCTTTCTCCAAGAGTTCGTCTAGCTGCGTCCTTAATTCCTTCATTTCCGTTGGTGCTAGCCTATATGGAGCTCTAGCTACGGGTGTTGATCCTGGTATAATATAAATCTTGAACTCCACTTGTCTGTCTGGAGGTAGTCCTAGTAACTCTTTTGGGAATACATCAGGATACCCTGAGATGACTGGGAGTATACGGATTTATTAGCCACAATCCGGCATTCGATTGATCCCATTTCTGACCATGCGTTAATAATTTACCGTATCCTAAGCCCGTAGGGAAAATAAGTCAAGAGTATTTACCTGAGCTAGTCTTCTTTTAAATTTTAATAACTCAGTTGTATACAAAAGTACCAAGTGCAGATAGCATTTATCGGCAAGGCTCTAGTCTGGATTATGGCATAAGCTAACCAATTAATACTAATGGTCTTTAATTAAGTCATAGACTTAGACTGAGTAGTGTACATGATGAAAATGTATTACGCTTGATTATACGATGATTGGATAGAATGTAGTTTAAACCCGACAAGTGCTTTGACTTGCATAATATGGGTAAACAATTAATTTCTGGATTTTGAGATTAAAATGATAAGGTTAAACCCGTTTTGGTTGAATTCCGTAAACTAGTTACGTATAATCAACCGTACGCTTATAAGCGATAACGGGTAACCGGATAAGTCATGGACAAGTTCTACATGCCATTATATTTTAAATAAGTTAAAATATAAGTAGGATATCAACTTATATGCCGTTAAGGTTTTAAAACGAAACTATGCCTCATAAGGGCATTTTAGAAATTTCATACCATATAAAAGGAACTTGAACATATTTAAAGTTTGAAATCATGAGTATTCTGGAAAAATACTTTATTTATAATATAATATCAGTATGATACCAATTATATGTGTATTTTACCTTTTATGACCAAACTATGCACCGAAGGGGCATTTTAGTCATTTTACATATATTTTATAAATTATTTGGGATTCTGAGTTTATAACATGTACCTACTGTAAATATGTTTAAAAAAAGTTTTAAAATCAGTAGGTAACAAGTCTTGGTCAATTAATATAGTGTAAAACCATACTATGCACTGAAACGATGCTTTTGTCATAAAATGACGTTTTATGCGATGTTTAATGAAAAGTGACATTAGGGTCAGATTAAGATGTCTTAGATATGTTATTTAATATAACATATCAGTAGGTAAAAGATTTACCTTGAAAAGATTTGATTAAAACTATTTTATGAGCCACAAGGGCTAAAATCGTTAATTATCGACATAGTTTAAGGACTCGCTCGAAAACTCAGTTTATAACTTGGTTTAACATCCCAAATAATCCTACTTATAATATTATATCAGTAAGAAACTCATTTTTAAGTTCATTATTATTTAAAACCATGTTTTAGGCAAAAATGACATTTTAGTCAAAAATGGCAAAGTTACGGAACTTGCGCATAAACTCAGATTATGATTATGATCATGTAATTATACCTCAGAGGGTTATGCTACATTATTTTACGTTCATAATACAACTTTAGATCAGTAGGTAACTAATCTAAATCGGGTCAGAATCGAAAGTCAAAGCAGAATTCAAACTTCACGACTTTCGGTTGCGAACCGACCCTAGAACTGAAATTGACGAGCCGAATATGTTCTTACATGTTCTAATAATTATTACCAACTTTTTTATGTGTCAAAATAAGTTTCATAACATATATAAGATCAATTTATGATTTTTCCGAAAAATGGCATGTTTGACTTTTTAATAACATAACTTTGACCCGTCAATTGGTCTAGCAAACGTGATCTTCAGGGGTGCCCTTTATAGGGATACCTACCTTATTATGATCACTTAGCCATGTTGGTTACGAACATCGGCTGGACCATAATGTTCTTAACTGAAAGTCAAAGCGTTTTCCGTCAAACGCTTAACTTTTGGCTATAAAAGCCTATAAACGAAAATGCAAGAGCATGGAACACTTACAAGAGGTTCCTAGAATGCAAGAGAACTAAGTTAGATTCTCCCTTCAGCTAGGAACATCCAGAGGAGGGAGAAGAGTGTATGAATGAGAAAGGTGCATGTTGAAATGGTGAACTTAAGCACCTACTTATAGTTGGAGAACTAAAGGAGGTGATGCCAGGTGTATAGGGGTGTAAGAGGAAGCTTACAAGTGTCTCAAGATGTGGCATAGCAGTTTGGGAAGCCATAGTTTCGATTAAATTGTTTTTGGAGCTTTGTTTGGTAGCCAAGCAAAACTTTCTGCAACAGAACCTTTCTCGCGCCCCGCGAGAGACTCAGGACTATTCTCTCGCGGCCTGCGACCGCCCCATGGCCAGTTGCAAATTTTTAACACTTTTAATCCCTTAACTTTATAAAGCTTCTAATAACCTTCTAAAACACCTTTTTGGCACTTTTAGCCCTCCGTGGGCAACACTTAGCATACCCGGGATTATGCCCGGACATTGTTGAGCTCTCGGTTCATTAAAAGGTCACTCAAAGGTATAAATTAACATGTTTGACACTTTTGATCCCTCCATTATCCAACTTTCACATATTTACAAAATTGAACCCTTTCGTCCAACAATTGGCACGTATAAGAGTTAGGACTATGCAAAGGATCACTCAGAGGCTGATTATAAGCATGTTGACTCCAATGTCACTCAGAGGCTGGGCATGTTGCCATATCAGTCACTCAGAGGCCAAATTTCAAGCATGTTGACACATCAGTCACTCAGAGGCTAATGATTGGCTTCATTAAAATATAATATGCGGATTTACTAGCCACAATCCGGCATTCGATTAATCCCATTTCTGACCAAGCGGTAATAATTTACGGTATCCCAAGCCCGTATAGGGAAAATACGTCAAGAGTATTTAGCTGAGCTAGTCTTCTTTTAAATTTTAATAACTCAGTCGTATACAAAAGTACCAAGTGCAGATAGCATTTATCGGTAAGGCTCTAGTCTGGATTATGGCATAAGCTAACCTATTAATACTAACGGTCTTTAATTAAGTCAAAGACTTAGACTGAGTAGTTTACATGATCAAAACGTATTACGCTTGATTAAACGATGATTGGATAGAATGTAGTTTAAACCCGACAAGTACTTTGACTTGCATAATATGGGTAAACAATTAACATTCTGGATTTTGAGATTAAAATGATAAGGTTAAACCCGTTTTGGTTGAATTCCGTAAACTAGTTACGTATAATCAATCGTACGCGTATAAGCGATAACGGGTAACCGGATAAGTCATGGACAAGTTCTATATGCCATTACATTTTAAATAAGTTAAAATATAAGTAGGATATCAAGTTATATGACCGTTAAGGTTTTAAAACGAAACTATGCCTCATAAGGCATTTCAGAAATTTCATACCATATAAAAGGAACTTGAACATATTTTAAGTTTGAAATCATGAGTATTCTGGAAAAATACTTTATTTATGATATAATATCAGTATGATACCAATTATATGTGTATTTTATCTTTTATGACCAAACTATGCACCGAAGGGGCATTTTAGTCATTTTACACATAGTTTATAAATTATTTGGGATTCTGAGTTTATAACATGTACCTACTGTAAATATGTTTAAAAAAGTTTTAAAATCAGTAGGTAACAAGTCTTGGTCAATTAATATAGTGTAAAACCATACTATGCGCCGAAATGACACTTATGTCATAAAATGACGTTTTATGTGATGTTTAATGAAAACTGACATTAGGGTCAGATTAAAATGTCCTAGATATGTTATTTAATATAACATATCAGTAGGTAAAAGATTTACCTTGAAACGATTTGATTAAAACTATTTTATGAGCCACAAGGGCTAAAATCGTTATTTATCGACATAGTTCAAGGACTCGCTCGAAAACTCAGTTTATAACTTGGTTTAACATCCCAAAACATTCTACTTATAAAAAACGATGTGATTAAAACTTTTTTATGAGCCACAAGGGCTAAAATCGTTATTTATCGACATAGTTCAAGGACTCGCTCGAAAACTCAGTTTATAACTTGGTTTAACATCCCAAAAAATCCTACTTATAAAATTACATCAGTAGGAAACTCATTTTTAAGTTTATTATTATTTAAAACCTTGTTTTATGCAAAAAGGGCATTTTAGTCAAAAATAGCATAGTTACGGAACTTATGCATAAACTCAGATTCTGATTATGATCATGTAAAATAACCTCAGAGGGTTATGCTACATTATTTTACAATCATAATACAACTTTAGAGCAGTAGGTAACTAATCTAAATCGGGTCAGAATCGAAAGTCAAAGCATAAGTCAAACTTCGCGACTTTCGTTTGCAAACCGACCCTAGAACTGAAATTGACGAGCCGAACATGTTCTTACATCTTCTAATAATTATTACCAACTTTTTTATGTCTCAAAATAGGTTTCATAACATATATAATATCAATTTATGATTTTTCTGAAAAATGGCATGTTTGACTTTTTAATAACATAACTTTGACCCGTCAATTGGTCTAGAAATCATGATCTTCAGGAGGTGCCCTTTAGAGGAATCAACACCTACCTTATTATGATCACTTAGCCATGTTCGTTACGAACAATGGCTGGACCATAATGTTCTTAACCGAAAGTAAAGCGTTTTCCGTCAAACGCTCAACTTTTGGCTATAAAAGCCTATAAACGAAAATGCAAGAGTAAGGAACACTTACAAGAGGTTCCTAGAATGCAAGAGAACTAAGTTGGATGCTCCTTTCAGCTAGGAACATCCACAGGAGGGAGAAGAGTGTATGAATGAGAAAGGTTCAAGTTGAAATGGTGAACTTAAGCACCTATTTATAGTTGGAGAACTTAAAGGAGGTGATGCCAGATGTTTAGGGGTGTAAGAGGAAGCTTACAAGTGTCCCAAAACGTGGCACAGCAGTTTGGGAAGCCATAGTTTCGATTAAATGGTTTTTGAAGCTTTGTTTGGTAGCCAAGCAAAACTTTCTGCAACAAAACCTTTCTCGTGCCCCGCGAGAGACCCGGGACTGGTCTCCCACAGCCCGCGACCGCCCCATGGACAGTTGCAAATTTTTTTACACTTTTAACCCCTTAACTTTATAAAGCTTCTTCTAAAATACCTTTTTGGCACTTTTAGCCCTCCGTAGGCAACACTTAGCATACCCGGGATTATGCCCGGACATTGTTGAGCTCTCGGTTCATTAAAAGGTCACTCAAAGGTATAAATTAACATGTTGACACTTTTGATCCCTCCATTATCCAACTTTCACATATTTACAAAATTGAACCCTCTCGTCCAACAATTGGCACGTATGAGAGTTAGGACTATGCAAAGGATCACTCAAAGGCTTATTATAAGCATGTTGACTCCAATGTCACTCAGAGGCTAATGATTTAAGCATGTTGATATATCAGTCACTTAGAGGCTAATGATTTAAGCATGTTGACATCAGACCGTCGGTCAGAGGCTTAGTTTGGGCATGTTGATGCCATTAGTCCTTATTGGTCTTTAATAGACTATATTTAAAATACAACACGTGTCACTATATTATTGGACACGATTTTACAGGGTGTTACATCTATGCAGACATGCACTTCACAGTTCAGTAGAGACATTGAGGCACAAGAGAGAGAGAGAGAGCACAGAGAGAATATCTTAAGTGTGTATGAACATTGTTTGTATGTGTTTGTACTAGCTCTCTTCATTTAATCAAGATACTTTGCTTATCTTGTGTTTGTTACTTTGCTTTGGTTTGTATACTTACATGGATTCCACACTCGTATGTGTGTTACATAACAAGGATGCAGGTTAATCTTTATCCTCTAAGTGGACCTACATCAGTTAGAACTGAGACTGACGGAAAGAGGAAATGGGAGGATGATAACTCCCAAAGGTTCAAAAAGAAAGTAAATTTTAGGTTCAAAAAGAACCAGCACGGGTCTGATGATAAACCTCTGTGCAAGACCTGTAACCGCAGGCATTGGGGGCAATGCAATGCTGACCCACGGGTTAAACCCTGTGGTATTTGCAAAAGAAGAGGGCCTAAGACCCACGAGTGCAAAAATCTTAAAGATGCCATTTGTTATGGTTGTAATGAGAAAGGGCATTTAAAGCCTAATTGCCCTAAGAACTCCAGAGGTAATGATGCAAATCCTGGAGAGGCTAAGAAAGGAAATGCTCATTGCTTGCTAGAGAGGCTGTTAATGACAACAACATCATAACGGGTACATTCCTCATTAATGACATATATGCTAGAGTCTTTTTGATTCGGGTACAGATAAGTCTTTTGTAGACCATACATTTAGTAAACTATTAAACTTACCCATAAGAACTCTAGACATAACTTATGAGGTAGAACTTGCTGATGAAAATTTAGAAACCGCATCTTCCACTATTGATGGATTTTTTATATCCATTAACAATCATTCTATTCCAATCTCTCTTTTGCCAATGAAATTGGCGGGGTTCGATGTAGTCTTAGGCATGGATTGGTTATCTCATAATCAAGCCTGCATTACCTATGATATGAAACTCATTAAAATTAAAACCCCATCTGGTGGAATAATCACCATCCTTGGAGATTCACACTATGGATTGTCGGACAAAGTTTCGTTACCAAGGCATCCAGGTGTCTGTGAAGAGGTTGTATCATTTACCTGGCACAAGTAACTATCAACGAGCCTAAGCCAAATTTGAAGACCTTCCAATCATCTCAGAATATTCCAATGTCTTTCCTGAAGAATTACCAGGCCTACCCCCAGATAGGCAAGTGGAGTTCAGAATTGATATCCTACCTGGATCAGCACCTGTAGCTAGGGCTCCATATCGGTTAGCGCCAACAGAAATGAAGGAACTAAGAATAAAACTAGCTTTATTCAGCCCAGTCCTCACCTTCATTGATTACCGTGAGCTAAATAAGATAACGATCAGGAATCGTTATCCTCTGCCCAGGATCGACGATTTGTTCGATCAACTTCAAGGTGCTAGCTATTTCTCTAAGATTGATTTGAGATCAGGATATCTTCAGTTGAAGGTTAGGAACGAGGATTTTCCCAAGACTGCCTTTAGGACCCATTATGGTCATTATGAATTCTTAGTGATGCCTTTCGGACTCACAAATGCACCTGCAGCATTCAAGGATCTCATGAATAGAGTCTGCAAGCCATATTTAGATAAGTTTGTCATTGTCTTCGTAGACGACATACTTATCTACTCTCGTAATCAAGTTGATCACAAGAAACATCTTCGGTGCATCCTAGAATTGCTAAGACAAGAGAAACTTTATGCTAAGTTCTCAAAGTGTGAATTTTGGCTTAGAGAAGTCCAATTTGTTGGACATGTTGTAAGCGAGCGTGGTATCCAAGTAGATCCCACTAAGATAGAAGCCATAATGAATTGGGAAACACCCAATTTTCCATCAGAGATTCGTTGCTTCTAAGGATTGGCTGGTTATTATAGGAGGTTCATTGAGAACTTTTCAAGGATAGCCACTCCTTTAACTACCTTGACCCGTAAGAATGTCAAGTTTGACTGGGGTCCAAAACAAAAAGAATCCTTCGAAATTCTAAAACACAAGTTGAGTAATGCTCCTGATATCTCTACCTGAAGGTATTGAGGACTTTGTCGTTTATTGTGATGCCTCGCACACTGGCATGGGCTGTGTGCTAATGCAAAAAGGCAAAGTAATTGCTTATGCATCACGACAATTAAAGGTGCATGAAAGGAACTGCACCACCCATGACTTGGAATTGGGTGTTGTTGTATTTGCACTTAAGTTGTGGAGACATTACTTAGATGGCACAAAGTGTATTATATACACTGACTATAAGAGTCATCAACATTTGTTCAATCAAAAGGATTTAAATATGCGACAGCGCCGTTGGATGGAAACACTTAATGATTATGATTGAGAAATTCGCTATCATCCAGGCAAGGCAAATGTCATTGTGGACGCCTTAAGTCGTAAGGAAAGGGTTAAACCGATTAGGATTAACGCCAAGAGCATTGAGCCCAGAAATAGCTTGAATGAAAAGCTATTAGATGCGTAAAAGCAAGCCATGTTAGAGGCTAATGCTCCAAATGAAGGATTAGGCGGAACTGTTGATCAGTTAATGCCTGGAAAGGACGAAATCCTTAGATTTAATGGCAGAATCTGGGTTCCAATCTTTGGAGGACTTAGAGATCTAATCCCCAAAGAAGCGCATAATTCAAGATACTCAGTTCGCCCGGGTGGTGACAAGATGTATCAGGATTTGAAAAAGAATTATTGGTGGATGGTTTAAAGAAATCCGTAGCCACTTATGTAGCTAAGTGTCTGACGTGTTTGCAAGTTACAGCCTAACCTCAGAAACCGTTAGGACTTCTACAACAGCTTGAAATCCGCACTTGGAAATGGGAAATATAACTATGGACTTGATTACCAAGTTATCTAAGACCAAACATGGTAATGACATGATTTCGGTCATTGTGGATAGGCTGACTAAGTTAGCGCATTTCTTGCCAATTAAAGAGACCTATAATTCTGACAAATTGGCTAAGTTGTATGTGGACAAGATTGTGTCCCTGCATGGTGTGCCAATGTCTATTGTATCCGATAGAGATACTAGATATACATCTCATTTTTGGAAAAGTTTCCAACAATCTTTAGGCACAAGATTAAATTTTAGTATGGCTTACCATCCACAGACTGATGGTCAGAGTGAGCGTACTATTCAAACTTTGGAAGACATGCTTAGAGCATGTGTGATTGATTTAGGTGGAAGTTGGGATGATCACTTACCCCTAATAGAATTCTCCTATAATAGTTATCATACGAGCACCAAGGCTGCTTCTTTTGAGGCCTTGTATGGGAGAAAATGTCGAACGTCCGTGTGTTGGGCAGAAGTTGGGGAAGCCCAACATCAGGACAAGAGATTGTCCTGGAAACCACGGATAAGATTGTGCAAATCTGTGATAGACTCAAAGCTGCCCGAGATAGGCAGAAGAGCTATGCAGACAAGAGGCGTAAACCTCTTAAGTTCCAAATAGGGGACAAAGTCATGCTAAAAGTATCACCTTGGAAAGGTGTAATGAGATTTGGAAGGAAGGGCAAATTAAGCCCAAGATATATTGGACCATTTGAGATAATCGAAAGTGTCGGCGCTGTAGTTTATAAGCTTAAGCTGCCAGAGGAGCTTAGTGGAATTCATGATGTATTCCACATCTGTAACCTTAAGAAATGTCTAGCCGATGAGTCGCTAGCAATGTCACATCATGATGTACAAATTGATTAAAACCTGAGGTTCGTGGAGAAACCAATTTCGATCGAGGATGGACAGGTTCAGAAGCTCCGAAAGAAAAAGATACCAATAGTAAAGGTTAAAGAGGATGCCCTTCGAGGCCCCGAGTATACATGGGAGCTTGCGTCCACTATGCGACAAAAATACCCCTATCTTTTTGAATAAAATCTTGAGGCCGAGATTTCTTTTAAGGGAGTGAGGATGTAACACCTCGTAAAATCATGTCCAATAATATAGTGACACGTGTCACATATTTTTTAAAATATATATATAAGTCCAATAAGGACTAATAAGGACTAAATGTGTCAACATGCTCAAACTAAGCCTTTAAGTGACCCTCTGCTGTCAACATGCCTAAATCAAGCCTCTGAGTGACCAATAGTGTCAACATGCTTAAATCGAGCCTCTGAGTGACCATTAGTGTCAACATGCTTAAACCGAGCCTTTGAGTGACCATTAGTGTCAACATGCTTAGTCTCTGAGTGACCATTAGAGTCAACATGCTTATACTGAGCCTCTAAGTGATCCTTTATGAAGTCCTAAATCTCATATGAGCCACTTGTTGGACGAGAGGGATTCATTCTGTAAATATATTAAAGTTGGACAATGGAGGGGTTAAAAGTGTCAACATGTTAATTTATACGTCTAAGTGACCTTTTAATGAACCGAGAGCTTGGCAATGTCCGGGCATACTCCCGGGTACGCCAAATATTGGCTTCGAGGGCTAAATATGCTATAAAGGTGTTTTAAGAGGTTTAATAAGTTGAAGGGCTAAATGTGAAAAATTTGGAAAGTACCCATGAGGCGCTCGCGGGGCGCGAGAGACACTGGCATGTCTCTCGCGGCCCGCCAGAGGCCTGTATCTATAGAAAAATTGCTTGGCCTCCACACATGTTGCCAAAAACCATTACATTCGAAACTAGGGACTTCCAAACTGCTATGCCACGTTTTAGGACACTTGTAAGCTCTCTAACACTCCCTAACACTGGCATTACCTCCTTTAAGCTCCCCAACTATAAATAGGTGTCAAGTTTCACCACTTGAACTTCCACCTTTCTCCTTCTTCACACTATCTCCCCCTCTGGAAGTTCCTAACTGAAAGGAGCATCCAACTTAGTTCTATTTCATCCTAGGAATCAGTTGTAAGTGTTCCTCTCTCTTGCATTTTCATTTATAGGCTTTTATAGCCAAAAGTCAAGCGTTTTACGGAAAATGCTTTGACTTTCGGTTAAGACCATTATGGTCCAGCTATTGTTCATAACGAACATGGCTGAATGATCGTAATAAGGTATGTGTTAATCCCTATAAAGGGCACCTCCTAAAGATTATGTTTTCTAGACCAATTGACGGGTCAAAGTTTTAATATTAAAAAGTCAAACAGGCCATTTTTTTGAAATATTATAATCTGAGCTTATATATATTATGAGACATGTTTTGACACTTAAACAAGTTGGTAATAATTATTAGAACATGTAAGAACATGTTCGGCTCGTCAATTTCAGTTCTAGGGTCGGTTCGCAACCGAAAATCGCAAAGTTTGACTTCTACTTTGACTTTTGATTCTGACCTGATTTAGATTAGTTAGCTACTGATATAAGGTTGCATTATGATTTTAATATGATGTAGCATAACCCTTTGAGGTTATATTACATGATCACAATCAAAATATGAGTTTATGCACAAGTTCCGTAATTATGCCATTTTGACTAAAATGCCCTTTTTACATAAAATGTGGTTTATTCGATAACGAACTTGATAATGAGTTTCCAACTGACGTAATATCATAACTAAGATTATTTGAGATGTCAAGTCAGATTATATACTGAGTTTACGTACAAGTTCTTGTATTATGTCGACAAATGACGATAAAGCCCTTGTGGCACATAAAATGGTTTTAATCATACCTTTTTATATCATACCTTTTTAAATAACATATCTTAAACAATTAAACTTGATTTTAACATAAGTGTTTACTAAACTTCACGCAAATCGTCATTTTACGACATAAACGCCGTTTTGGCGCATATTATGTTTTAAACCATATTTATCAACCAAGACTGGTTACCTGCTAATTTTAAAACTTAATTAAAACATTTTTACAGTAGATACATGAAATAAACTTATGATTCCAAATAAGTTATTGTATTATGTGTAAAATGACCAAAATGCCCCTTCGGTGCGTAGTTTGGCCATAAATGATAAATTACACATATAATCATTATCTTACTGATATTATATCACAAATTAATTATTTTTCCAGAATACTTAAGATTATAACATTAAAATACATTCAAGTTTCTTTTATACGGTATATAATTACCAAAACGCCTTTATGAGGCATAGTTTCATTTTAAAACCTTAACGGGCATATAAGTTGATATCCTATTGATATTACAACTTATTTAGTGTATAATGGTAGATAGAACTTGTCCATGACTTATCCGGTTACCCGATATCGCTTATATGCGCACGGTTTAAGTATATGTAACTATTTTACAGAAATACCAAAACGGGTTTAACCTTATCATTTTAGTCTCAAAATCCAGAATGTTTATAGTTTACCCATATTATGCAAGTCATAGTACTTGTTGGGTTTAAACTACATTCTATCCGGTCATCGTTTAATCTAGCGTATTATACCGTTATGGATCATGTACGCTAGTCAGTCTAAGTCTATGACTAATTAAGACCGTTAGCATTTAATTGGTTAGCTTATGCCATAATCTAGACTAGAGCCTTCCGATAAATGCTATCTGCACTTAGTTCATTTTGGATACGACTGAGATATTAAATCTTGCATTTTAATAAAGACTAGCTCGGGTAAATACTCTCGACTTATTTTCCCTATACGGGCTTGGGTTATGGTAAATCATTACCGCTTGGTCGGATATGGGATCAATCAATAGTAAATCCGCATATTCTGTTTTAATTAGTTTTGTTCGATAACTTAAACATCGGGGGTTAACGACCGTGTCTTGGATACCTCGGCTCATTACATTAGTTAATGGCCACGACCAAAGCGCGGGGTGTAGGCATACACCTGACAGATGCTCATGCTAAATTATGTTTTACCAAATTGTTGGGATAACTCCTTCGTAAGTTCATAAGTGGTGTGTATGTTAATCATGTCTCGGTCTTCGTACTGGGCCCTGTATGTATGGACAAACATGTGAATCTGTTAACAAGGTTATAAGGATGACTTTCCCAGGTTATAAAAGATTTTCATGCCATGTGCCCTTAAAACCATTTTTCAAATGTTTTTAAAATGAGTCAGTTGGGTGTATTTACCAGCGAAAGCTGACGTATTTTCAAAAGATTAAGCTTGCAGGTACTATACGAAATAGGCTGGAAGCTGCTCGGTAGTGATATAGAGGATCTTGCAAATCCTTAGATCTACCCAGAGTCTGTTATACATTTTTGTACATTTTATGATCCGCCTGTGGATCTTATATTACAAGTCGTCTGTATATTATTTTTTTGTACTTTGAACATTTTGTTTGTAATAGTGATTTAAACTCCAAGACTTCCGTTGTGCTGTGTTTAATTGACTATGATGATATCAACTTACGTCACGATATTCCCCACCCTGGCCCACCGGTGTTTGGTTGTAAAATATCGGGGTGTAACATAGGCGGTTAGAAGATCGGGCACCTGGCGAGTTCTTGGGTAGTACTTTAACTAGCCCGGCCGCCCAACTAAAAGTAGTCACCACTCATAGTGGAACGAGAGATAGATAGGTCACCGATTGAAGCAGAGAATGAGGAACTGATAGACGAGGAAATAAAGATGGAGACTCATGGGAAGGTGAAAAATATACTAGACCCAGTAAGTACCGCACCGAACAATGTGTCTCAGTTAGAAGATCTTTTAGAAGCTTAGCATATTTAGGCATATGTTGGAGGGCTATGATGCACAGATTGTTGATTTTAAGTTGTTCGAACATGTTAAGAATATGTCGATATTCCTTAGCATATTTCTGATGCTTAAGGCGAGCAGGATATGGAACACGGGAATGATCTGTTTTAGTAAATTCACATATTCTGTTTTAATCGAATCGAATGTCGGACTATGGCTAGTAAATCCGCATATTCTTTTTTAATCAGTTTTGTTCGACAACTTAAACATCGGGGGTTAACGACCGTGTCTTGGATACCTCGGCTCATTATATTAGTTAATGGCCACGACCAAAGCGGGGGTGTAGGCATACACCTGACAGATGCTCATGCTAAATTATGTTTTATCCAATTGTTGGGGATAACTCATTCGTGAGTTCATAAGTGGTGTGTACGTTAATCATGTCTCGGTCTTCGTACTGGGCCCTGTATGTATGGACAAACATGTGAATCTGTTAACAAGGTTATAAGGATGACTTTCCCAAGTTATAAAAGATTTTTCATGCCATGTGCCCTTAAAACCATTTTTCAAATGTTTTTAAAATGAGTCAATTGGGTGTATTTACAAGCGAAAACTGACGTATTTTGAAAAGATTAAGCTTGCAGGTACAATACAGAATAGGCTGGAAGCTGCTCGGTAGTGATATAAGAGGATCTTGCAAATCCTTAGATCTGCCCAAAGTCTGTTATACATTTTTGTACATTTTATGATCTGCCTGTGGATTATATATTACAAGTCGTCTGTATATTTTTTTTTGGTACTTTGAACATTTGGTTTATAATAGTGATTTAAACTCTAAGACTTCTGTTGTGCTATGTTTAATTGACTATGATGATATCAACTTACGTCACGATATTCCCCACCCGGGCCCACCGATGTTTGGTTGTAAAATATCGGGGTATAACATAGGCGGTTAGAAGATCGGGCACCTGGCGAGTTCTTGGGTAGTACTTTAACTAGCGCGGCCGCCCAACTGAAAGTAGTCACCACTCAAATAGTGGAACGAGAGATAGATAGGTCACCGATTGAAGCAGAGAATGAGGAACCGATAGACGAGGAAATAAAGATGGAGACTCATGGGAAGGTGAAATATAGGCTAGACCCAGTAAGTACCGCACCGAACAATGTGTCTCAGTTAGAAAAGAGCATAGGGAAGAAGTCAGTAGAGTTTATGTCGTTCACATTGATAGATCATTCCCGTGTTCCATATCCTGCTCGCCTTAAGCATCAGAAATATGCTAAGGAATATGGACATATTCTTGACATGTTCAAACAACTTAAAATCAACAATCTGTTCATCAAAGCCCTCCAACATATGCCTAAATATGCTAAGCTTCTAAAAGATCTTTTGAATCGAAAGGATAGACTTGGGGAGCTTTCGAACATTGCTTTTTCTACGGAATGTTCTGCGGTGGTTCTCAATAAGCTACCAGAGAAACTGACAGATCCGAGAATTTTCACAATCCCGTGTATGTTTGGTAGTGACACTTTGAGCCATGCGTCGGCCTATCTAGGTGCTAGCATTGATATGCACCAAATGCAACATATAAATTATAACAAATGTTATGATCTGAGTTTGATTTGTTGTGAATAGTTAAGATGAAATAATAAAAGATGATAAACAAAGATGAAATAGTGTAGTAGAATGATAAACTTTTAAATCACTACAAATGAGATATTGCTTTCATCAACATGCTTTTGTAAATTATGATTCACCTATGCATGAAGATTACAACTCCCCCTCAACCTGATCACTTCTAATTTGTTCTTACAAGAATGTCAAAAAGGAAAGTGATGAATAGAACAATACAAGCACTATTCTATTTATAGTTCAAAGAAAACATCTAAAGCATCTAGGCTGACGTCACCTTGACAGTGACATTTAACGACCTAACAAACTCTATCATCTGCTCGACCTAAACACAGTTACATTAAGTTACAAATAAAACTATGTTGTTATCATCTGTTGAGCTTTAACCTCTGATGAGCTTTATCCTCTGTTGGTCTTCAGTAGAGCTTTGCCTCAACAGTCTTTACTCTTCATCAGAGGTTCTCTTTAGCAGACCTTTGACTTCAAGCAGAGTTTATCTTAAACAGTTCTTTGTAAACAGACTTTAGCTTTAACATGCTTTAGAGCAACAGATTTTGAGTCTTTGCCATTAGGAGGAGCAGATATTCAAAGCACTGTTTGATTAGTAGATATAGACTATTTTGGCTTTGCAATCATTTGTTCTTTTGTGGGGTCCACTAGATCCAACAATCTCCCCTAGAACAAATGATGCCAAAACTCTTCTTTATTTCTCATCAACATTTCCCTGATTTGACCTTTGAATTGTAGTTCAAAGTTCAAGGAAATCATGTCTTCAAAGTCCCTTTCAAGTTCAAGTTTCAACAGATCTTAGAGGTCATTTGCATTCAGACCATAATTGTAGTTCAAAGTTCAAGGAAATCATGTCTTCAAAGTCCCTTTCAAGTTCAAGTTTCAACAGATCTTAGAGGTCATTTGCATTCAGACCATATGCATCCTCCATTCTAAGCTTTTGAACTTCACCATCTGATATGAGAAAGATCAATTCGTGGGTGTCTAAGGATGACTTCCACTTTAAATTTTTGGACCAGATGATTTTCTTCGGTGAAGGGTTATCGTTGATGAGTTGGGTGATTGTGGCATGCTGACAAGATTTGCAATTGTTTCTCTTAATTTTTCATTTGCAGGATCTATGTGATATAGCAATTGGTTCTTTATTCCCTCCTTTCTGTGTTCTTCAAACATCTGCTCATCAGCCTCAGCTATTTGCTTTTGCATTTTTGCTTGATTCAAGGCAATTTTGGATAAGCCAGAGGTTGAGACCTGCTTTTTAGTTGTCAGGGTATGTTGAGGGATAACCACTGCTGGATAATTTGGCTTTCTAGGAATTGTAGGATCCTTTTCTCTTAGCTGCTCCATTCTTTTGTAAGTTTCCACAACTTTTGATTCTAACCATCTAGCAACAGCTCTAGTAGTACCATACTTAGCAGCCACAAGTTCTTCTTTCATTCTCTTTAGCTTCAAAGCCCTGTTTTGATCCACCTTCTTGTATTTCTTCCAATATGGTGGAGTTGGCTTATGAATAGGGTCATTGAGCATTTTTGTATTCTCTCTATTTCTTCTTTGAGCTCATCTGTTGACCAGTCTTTGAACTGTGCTCTATTTGCTTTGTATGGTTTATGTTTCATGATATGATCAAGGTAATCCTGCCATAATTCCTTATCAAGCTCAACATTTATTGGCTTTTTTGAAATAGACTTGCTCAGGTCCTTAGCAAAATCTTCAATCTTTCTAACCTTGCTAAGCTCTAGTGACAAGATTCCCTAAGCAGTCCTGTCATCCTTCCCTCTACACATCTCCTTTCTAATGTTTTTAGCTTGCGTTGCCTTTAGCTTCAAGTATTCATCCAAGTTTTTAGGCTTTCTATAACCAAAGAGAGATGGGAAAGATCTTTGTAATGCATTCTCCATTGAGAAAAATGATCCAGTTTCACTTTGAACAACCAAAATCTCAAGAGAATACCGAGCAGCTAGTGGGATGGGTTGTGGTGGTTTAGTGGATGGTAATGAAGTGGATTTAGGTGGAAGTGATGAGAGTGGTGTGGTAGTAATGGGGGCAGATGATAAGGGGATTGGTGATGGAACCTCCTCCTCATCTTCTTCCACAACAAAAGTTTTCCTTTTAGGTGAAGGTGGGCGTGTTGGAATTCTTAGTGTTGTGGATAATGATTGTGTTAAGGTAGGAAAGGTTATCATGGCAGTTGTTTGGGTAACATCTGTTGATACATCTGTTGCACCAACATCTGTTGTTTTGTTTGGTTGTGCTTTTGTAACATCTTCTAATACATCTGTTTATACCAGCATCTGTTGGTTGATTTGGTAATGGTGATTATTTCTTTTTGGGTGATTTTTGTGATGAGGGTTTGATTTTGGTTCTAGCATGGGATACACTCTTTGTATAACTAGCAATGGTTTTAGGAGGGGTGGAAATTGGTTGTCTAACTTTTCTTGTTGGCTTTCTCCTTTCTGAAGTACCAACATCCTCCTTTTCCCTCTACATGGCCTGTTCTTGTTCTATTAAGAGGGAAGCTTTGCTTTCCAGTATATCTTTCCTTCTCTATTTTTCTAAGGCAATCTCTTCTGCTTTCTTGTTTAGGGTCTCATCAATCCCTTTTGCACTTCTAGCATCTGATGCCTTAGCAGAGGTTTTAGTTGGAGCCGACCTTGGCTTTTGCTGTTCACCTTTGATGGCTTTGCTTGTGATGAAGGCTGCAACTTTCTTAACTTGTCATTCTCCCCTTGTTGGCATCATCTTCTACTTCTTCTTGAAGTATAGTAGCAGGGGCAAAACCAGTGTTCTGTAACAGATGTTCTCTTATGGCCTTGATATCTGCATGTGTAACCTTATATTTGGCCTCAACCGTATTCCTTATCAGCTCCATGTGAGTGTTGTGGTTGATGTCAGCCAAATTCCTTTGAGCTTGGATGATAGGTTGTACTAATTTCCACAGCTCATTGGCAATTTGCTAAGTAGAAGGTTGACTCTTAGAATTCTTTAAAATTTGTTTCATCATGCTCTTTATTTCATCTATGGAAGTTTCCATAGATGTCATTCTGGCATCAAATCCTTATATCATAATTTATCACCTAACGTAATAGGATCATCTGAATCCCTACCATAGGTAGTTGTATTTGGATCCTTAACAAGAGAAGACTCCAAGTTAATAGAACCAAGTGGAACAGAGGGTACAATTATAGCCTCAACTGTTACTGCCTTCAAGGAAGAATTATGGATGTAACCACTATCCAACTGAAACATAGTTGTGTCATCAATTGTAGTGGCTGCTTCACCTGAACTACCACCAAGAGTTACATGTAACTCATGGGGTGTAGCCTCCTCAACTGTTTATGGGTTAGCAAATTGATCTATCTCAGACTCAGTCACTTATGGATGATTAGTTTATTTAATTGGTGATTGAGGGGTACTGATTTGTGTCTGAGTAGTATCAATTGCTACAAACAGGGGTATACACGTGGGTGGAATTTAAGGTGAAGGTTGTGGATTTGAAAGACAGATAGCCCTGGTAGAGGGGCTGTGAAACATACTTTCAAGTGAAATGCCTGCTTCATAATTTGGTGTCCTTATGATTATAAGCTGACCCTTTTGTGAGGATGTAGGAGGAGTTTGGATAGGTGGAGATCTTTCCACCTGTTGTGAGGAAGTAGCAATAGTGGTTCTAAGTGGCTTTGGTGTTGCCACAAGGTTATCCTCTTGGATCTCATTTTCTAGAGGTGCTTTTTTATGTTGTTTTGTTTTGGTGGGTTTTTTGGATGTAAGGTTTTTTTTTTGGATTTTGTTGTGTGGGTTTCACAACACCGGTTGTGGTGTCATGATCACCAGGAGCAGTGGGCTCAGCAACAGAGGTTTGAGTTGTTGATGTGGACTTATCTAAATTAGGATCATCCCCCTTTGCTTGTGTTTTAGAAACTTTTGACACTTTGCCTTGCATTCTAGTAAAAGTTTCATGTGTAAGACTTTTCATTTTAAAAGCATTTCCTTGTTGAAAATCCTTTTCAGACACTTATTTTTGAAGATAATAGCTTAAAAGTCTGGGATACATAAGAAAAGCTTTATTTTTCTTTCCTTTTATAGCGTTCACATTTGCCACCAAGTCCAAGGTGAATGCCTGGGATAGATTATAGTCTGATTATGTCAAAATTTCATATCCCAAGTATTAAACTTTTTTTGTGGAATCTCATTAAATGAGGTGGTATTGGGTGAGAGACATATAAGTAGGGTATGGAAAAAATATCTCATTTTAGGAGGAAATTGAGGTTTCAAAATTGTAACTCTTGTCAGTTGACCCACATACCCTCTTTCTATAAACTCTGTGTGAAGAGGCTATTTTTCAAAAAAATTATTACCTTCTTGGTCATTTAATGTAAATGTTGTGGATATGGAAGATCGGGATATTTGAACAAGAGTTTCTCCGATCTTTGACGTGATAGCATATGGCTTTTATTTTTAAGTTGAACTTCAGCATTACCCTAGAATTGTCGGAGAGTATCCACATACATTGGTGCATCAGTAGTGAGTATGGATTTGTATTTTGATGATGTCAAACCATCAGTTACTGAGTGAAAGGATCTATTTTTGTCGGTTTTCTTGAAAGTAGGAAGGTAGTTATGAGGGAGTTTGATGTGCAGCATCGTGATCGGAGATGGAAAGTAAGGATTAGTGAAGAAGATTATAGTAATAACCACTTTTGTGAATTTTGAATTTGAGTCGGTAGTAAAAGCTCTGTTTGGATGGAATAGGGATACATAAAGAGAAAAAGTGAAAGCTGACATGGCATCAGTTTAAAAGATCTTATGGCTAACATTTGTCTACGTTGAACCTCTGTTGTGATAATGGGTGACAGTTGTTTGATAATCTCTGCTAGAGAGTAAAAGAGGTTGGGAATAGTGGATAGGAACATCGGTCATTTTAGTCTATTAGAGGATAGACATCAGAGGTTAGAACACGCAATGGTTATGCCTATCAGAGGATGCGGTGAATGGTAGCAGAGGATACCTTTTTAACAGTGGACAAATTTAAACTAAACAGAGGTTTTAGAAACAGTGGTTATGAACAGACTCTAAGGATTTATTGAAAATTTTCAATTTTAAAGCTATTTTTAAGGATGGATTTTTTATTTTCAGAAAACATTTTAATGCTTTTATTCATGGAAAACAAGATTTTGCTTTTAATCGATGTTTAGCATGCAAATTTTTAGAGATCAAGCTTTCAAATGTGGATGTGTCTTAAAGTTTTTGTCAACACATCTGCCAGTTGATCCTTAGTTGGAAAATGATGCAGAGAAATCAAACCTTTTTCATAGCAATCCCTCACAAAGTGATGTCTGATCTCAATATGTTTGGTTGTGGAATGTGAAACTTGATTTTTAATGATGTTTTCAGCTGCTTAACTGTCCAACATGAGAGGAGTCCTTAAAGCAGTTACACCAAAATCCAACAATTGATTTTGAAGTTATAGGAGTTGTGCTGTACAGCTTGCAGAAGCAATATACTCAGCCTCTACTGTTGATGTTGAAACTGTTGCTTGCTTTTTGCTTTGCCAAGAAACCAAGCAATTGCCTAGAAATTGGCATCCTCCTGATGTGGACTTCCTTGTAGCATGACAACCAGCAAAGTCACTATCTGAATAACCTGAAGGCTCAATATTTTCATTAGCAGGATACTAGATACCAAGCATGTGGGAGCACCTTTTATGTATCTAAATATCCTTTTTACAGCTATAATGTTGGACATTCTAGGTGCTGACTAGGATCTCGCACAAACACATGTTACAAACATGATGTCTTGCCTTGATGCAGTTAGGTACAATAAAGACCCAATCATGCTTCTGTAAAGTGTTTGATCAACCAAGTCATCTTTATCATCAATAGTGATCAATTTTGATGTGGCGATGGGTGTACTACGTGGTTTACAATCATTCATATCAAATTTTGTTAATAGGTCTTTGACATATTTTCTCTGATGAATGAATGTACCATTTTGCAATTGCTTAACTTGGAGACAAAGAAAGCATTGAAGTTCACCCATGGTACTCATCTCAAACTCTGATGTCATGAGTTCCCTAAACTCTTCACACATGGCATTGCATGTAGACCCAAAAATGATGTCATCCACATATATTTGGACAAGTATCAAATCCTTTCCTCTCCATTTAAATTTTTTTTTTATCAAATTTACCTCTTGTGAAGCCTATGGATAAGAGAAAGGTGGATAGAGTTTCATACTAGGCTCTAAGTGCTTGTTTCAAGCCTTATAAAGCTTTGTTTAGCTTGTAAACATGATCTGGATAAAAAAGCATCTTCAAAACCAGGGGTTGGCATACACATATCTCTTCCTTGATCTTACCATAGAGGAATGCACATTTGATATCCATTTGACACACCTTGATGTTATGATTGGCAGCAAAAGCTAAGAACGATCTGATGGCCTCCAATCTAGCAACTGGAGCAAAGATTTCATCATAATTAACGCCTTCTTCTTGTCTATAGCCTTGAACCACAAGCATAACTTTGTTTTTGATAACAATGCCCCTTTCATCTGTTTTGTTCTTGAAGACCCATTTTGTGCCAATTGGACATACATCCTGAGGCAATGGTACAGGTTCTCATATTTGTTGTCTTTTGAACTGTAGAAGCTCTTCCTACATGGCCTCTACCCAACTATTATTTTTAGTGCCTCTTGGTACTTTACAGGTTGTGTGAGATAGAAAACCAACAAAAAGACAAATGTTTTGTGATTGACTTCTTATGAGTACCCCTTCATTGATGTTGTCAATAACTTGATCTGGTTGATGATTTTTAAGGTAGATTAGATCTCCCTTGTACAGAACAATGGCATTTTGAGGTGAAGGCTTCAGATGGGAATCATCTGAGCTAACATCTTTTGGCAATTTTGAAGAGCCCAACAACTGTTTGGAATGGAGTTGGAGGTATAGGTGGGATAGGTGTAAAACTTGGTTGACTTTTGTTCAAAAGTGGTTTGACAGGAAGAGGCAGTAGAGATTTGAGGATCAACAAATGTTGATGTGGCAGTGGCTACATTTTGACAGTTGCTTTGAACATCTGTTCTTCTTGTGACTTTATATTGTGGGATCACAATGTCATATCCATAATATTGATGGGAAGACTGTGGTGTACCTGCATGGTTAGTCTTGATAGATACATCTTCAAATGTAAATTTATCTAAATCAAACAATTTAGCAGGATTTGTTGGAATTTTAAAAGAGGAAAGTTCATCGAACTTTACATTCAAAGTCTCTTCTACACACCTAGTCCTTGTGTTAAACACTTTATAGGCCTTGGCAGAGTTGAGTATCCCAGAAATGGAATCTTTCAAGTTTGGCTGCAAATTTTGAAATGGAATTTTTTAAGTTTAAAATGAAGCATGGGCAACCAAAGATTTTGAAATAAGAGATCAGTGGTTTAATTTTGTACAAAGTTTCATAAACAGTCTTTTGATGTCTGGGGTTTATCAAAACTCTGTTTTGCACATAGCAAGTATTGTTTACAGCCTCTGCCCAAAAAGACAAGGGTAAACCTTAATCTGCAAGTATTGTTCTAGCAACTCTAATTAGAGTTGTACTCCTTCTTTCAACTACCCCATTTTGTTTTGGTGTCCTAGGAATGCTATACTTCCTTACAATTCATTTTGACACACAGAAGTCATCAACTCCTTATTTCTAAACTCTGTTCCATTGTCACTCCTGAAGATTTTTACTGGCAGATCAAATTGCTTTTCAACTTTTCTTACAAAGTCCTGCAAAATACCTACAGTCTCATCTTTGTAGTTAAAAAAGTAAGTCCATGTAAACCTTGAAAAATCATCAATTATGACAAGACAATACCTCTTCTTTTTAAGACTCGTGATTTTAACATGGCCAAACAATCTATGTGTAATCATTTGAAACATTGATTAGTTTTGGTCTCAGCAATAGATTTGTATGAACTTTTATGTTGTTTACCTTTTAGATAGGAAACACAATGTTCATCACATGTGAATTGTTTTGGTGGAAGACCTCTTATAAGACCTTGTTTTGAGAGTGTGGTTATAGTTTTGAGATTTGTGTGACCAAGTCTTCTATGCTATAGTTCTGTCTCTTTGTTAGAGGCAACTGAGAACAGACGGGCATTAGTCATTGGATTATCCTTCAACATATCTACCACATACACATTGCCACTCCTGTGAGCAACAAGCTGTGTTTTGCTCTCAGCTAGGATTGTTTCAATTTTTCACCACTTCCAGCCCAACAATCTTACAAGTTTTCTTAGTGAAGAATGACCCATAGACTTTATCACTCATTTGAGACTATAACACCCTGTAAAATCGTGTCCAAATAGTATAGTGACACGTGTTGTATTTTAAATATGCTCTATTAAAGACCAATAAGGACTAAAGGCGTCAACATGCTCAAATTGAGCCTCTGAGTGACAGTCCGATGTCAACATGCATAAATAACAGCCTCTGAGTGACTGATATGTCAACATGCTTAAATCATTAGCCTCTGAGTGACTGATATGTCAACATGCTTGAAATTTGGCCTCTGAGTGACTGATATGTCAACATGCCCAGCCTCTGAGTGACATTGGAATCAACATGCTTATAATAAGCCTCTGAGTGATCCTTTGTGAAGTCCTAACACTCATATGTGCCATTTGTTGGACGAGAGGGTTCAATTTTGTAAATATGTGAAAGTTGGATGATGGAGGGATTAAAAGCGTCAATTTGTTAATTTATACCTCTGAGTGACCTTTTAACGCACCGAGCTCGACAATGTCCGGGCATAATCCCGGGTATGCCAAGTATTGGCTACGGAGGGCTAAAAGTGCCAAAAATGTGTTTAAAAAGGTTTTTAGAAACTTTTTAAAGTTAAGGGGTTAAGGTGTCAAACTTTGAAACTGCCTTTGGGGCGCTTGCGGGGCGTGAGAGGCAAGGCATGTGCCTCTCGCGACCCGCCAGAGAGTGTCTGCTACAGAAAGTTTTGTTTGGCCTCCAAGCAAAGCTCCAAAACCATTTAAACTCGAAACCATGGACTTGTAATCAGCTATGCCACATTTTAGGACACTTGTAAGCTTCTTCTTACACCTCTAAACACCTGGCTTCACCTCCTTTGAGCTCTCCAACTATAAATAGTGCATAAGTTCTCATTCCAACTTGCACCTTTCTCATTAAATCACTCTTCTCCCTCCTCTGGATGTTCCTAGCTGAAAGGAACATCCAACTTAGTTCTCTTGCATTGTAGGAACCTCTTGTAAGTGTTCTTTGCTCTTGCATTTTCGTTTATAGGCTTTTATAACCATTATGGTCTACCCATTGTTCGAAATGAACATGGCTAAGTGATCGTAATAAGGTAGGTGTTAATCCCTATAAAGGGCACCTCCTGAAGATCACGTTTGATAGACCAATTGACGGGTCAAATTTAAGTTATTAAAAAGCCAAACAGGTCATTTTTCAGAAAAATTATAAATTGATCTTATATATGTTATGAAACCTGTTTTGACACTTAAACAAATTGGTAGTAATTATTAGAACATGTAAGAACATGTTCAGCTCGTCAATTTCAGTTCTAGGGTCGGTTCGCAACCGAAAGTCGTGAGGTTTGACTTCTGCTTTGACTTTCAATTCTGACCCAATTTCGATTAGTTATCTACTTATCTAAAGTTGCATTATGATCATAACATTATGTAGCATAACCCTTTGAGATTATATTACATGATCATAATCAGAATCCAAGTTTATGCACAAGTTCCATAATTATGCCATCTTTGACCAAAATCTCCTTTTTGCATAAAACAAGGTTTTAAATGGTAATGAATTTGAAAATGAGTTTCTACTGATGTAATATTACAAGTAGGATTATCTAGGATGTTAAACCAAGTTATAAACTGAGTTTTCAAGCAAGTCCTTAAACTACGTCGATAAATGATGGTTTTAGCCCTTGTGGCTTATAAAATAGTTTTAATCAAATATTTTCAAGGTAAATCATTTACCTACTGATATGTTATACTAAATAACATATTTTAAACATTTTTAACTGACTACAACATCAATTTTCATAAATATCACTTAAAAACGTCGTATTACGACATAAGCGCCATTTCGGCGCATAGTATGGTTTTAAACCATATTAATGGACCAAAACTTGTTAGCTACTGATTTTAAAACTTATTTTAAACATATTTATAGTAGGTACATGTTATAAACTCAGAATCCCAAATAATTTATAAACCATGTGTAAAATGACCAAAATGCCCCTTAGGTGCATAGTTTGGTCATATAAGATAATTTACACATCTAACTGATATCCTACTGATATATATCACAAATAAAGTATTTTTCCAGAATACTTATAATCATAACATTAAATTATATTCAAGTTCCTTTTATATGATATGAAATTACTAAAATGCCCTTATGAGGCATAATTTCGTTTTAAAACCTTAACGGGCATACAAGTTGATATCCTACTGAAATCTTAACATATTTAAAGTATAATGGCATATAGAACTTGTCCATAACTTATTCGATTACCCGATATCGCTAAAAGCATACAGTTACGCATATGTAACTATTTTTCGGAAATTAACCAAAACGGGTTTAACCTTCTCATTTAAGTTTCAAAAAGAATGTATATAGTTTACCCATATTTAACAAATCAAGGTACTTGTTGGGATTAAACTACATTCTATCCGATCATCTTTTAATCAAGCGTCATACGTAATGATCATGTACACTATTCGGTTTATAAGACCGTTAGTATTTAATTGGCTAGCTTATGCCATAATCCAGACTAGAGCCTTCCCGGTAAATGCTATATGCACTTGGTAATTTTGTATACGGCTGAGTTATTTAAAAATAAAAGAAGAAGATTAGCTTAGGTAAATACTCTCGACTTATTTTCCCTATATGGGCTTGGGATACGGTAAATTATTACCGCTTGGTCAAAAATGAGGTTAATCGAATGCCCGCTTGTGGCTAGTAAACCCCATATTTCGTTTTAATCAGTTTTTTTGATAACTTAAACATCGGGGTTGAATTACCATGTCCTGGATATCCTCGGTTCAATACATTAGTTATTGGCCACGACCTTAGCACGGGGTGTAGGCATACACCTTTTGATGCTCATATGCAATATGACCAAGACGTTGGGGATGACTCCTTCGTGAGTCTTAAGTGGTGTGTATTTAATCATGTCTCGGTTTCTGTCCCGGGCCCTGAATGTATTGACAAACATGTGAATCTGATACAAGGTTGAATTTCAACTTCCCAAGTAGATAAAAGATTTTGTGCCGTATTGCACTTAAAAACCATTTTAAAGTTTTCAAAATGAGTCAGTTGGGTGTATTTACCAGCGTAAGCTGACGTATCGTCCAAAGGCTAAACTGCAGGTACAATACGAAATAGGCTGGAAGCTGCTCGGTAGTGAATAAGAGGATCTTGCAAATCATTAGATCTGCCCAAAGTCTGTTTTATATTCTTTCTTGTAATTTAATGATCCGCCTGTGGATCTTCTATTACAATCTTGTACATTATTTTGTATTTTTGATCATTCGGTTTGTAATAGTAATTTTACTCCAAGACTTCCGTTGTGCCGTGTTTAATTGACTATGATGATTATCAACTGACGTCACGATACTCCCCACCCGGGCCCACCGGTGTATGGATTTCGGGTTAGAAATCCGGGGTGTGAAAGGGTTGTATCAGAGCTAACGTTTGAGAGAATTAAACATTATCCTTCTTGTGTTTAATCTCAAACTTACACGTGCACATTCTTTAGACTTCCAAGTCTAGGCATTGACCTAGGATTTACTCATTGCATTGACCTAGGATTTACTTATTTCATTAGTATATGTTTTTTTGAATTGATTTTAAACAGGGAAATGCCGCCACGTGTGAGAGGACAAAGTGGAAGAGGAAAAGGTCCAATGAGGGGAGGACCATCAGGGCGTATTCCCCCTCAACCTATAATCCAGATGCTTACCAAGAATCTGGAGATTTGTCTCCATGGCAACCAGCGAGACGTTCTATCTCTAATAGACACTCGCCCTCACATTCCCAAAATTCTTACCACTCCTACCACTCACACCATTCTCACCATTCCCATTCACATTCTTACCATGAAGAATTTAACCCAAACCATTATTTCAATACACCTCCAGCCGATCAAAATCAGTTGGACGAGCCACACCCTATGGATGAGGACTCCGACCTGGAGATGCCACCGTCGGGATCAAATGTGCATCCCATTGAAATTTCGAGCGATTCAAACTCATATGCTGGATCGCCCTACCAAGGTCCTAATGAGTGGGACCAATACTGGAACCAATTCACCTTCGCCCACACTCCTTCTCACCACTCTCAACCACCACCTGAACCACCAAGAAGGAAGCATGGAGCACGTATGTCGGTACGTGTCGGAGAAAGGTCGGGATCGCTTCCACCTTTGCCCAATTCTTACCCCACGATTCAAGAGGACCCACAAATGGGTGGACCCTCTAACACCTCACCTGTGGTTGAACCAACACCAACACCTACAGTTCAACCACCACCATCGGGTTATACTAACCCAATCCCTACATATCCAGACACGTCTGGATATGATCCTTTTAACCCGTCTACACCGATAGACTATCAAGCATGGTCGCAAGACCCATACATGCAGGCGGTTATGCACAATGCACTTTACCCGTCTTCTTTCCCACCTACTTATCCACCAATTGCATATCCAACTTATGGGTACCAGTATCCGGTTATGCCACAACCCCAACCACAACCTCCGCCACCACTTGAGGCCATCAATGAGGCCTTAGAAAGAATGAAAGAGATGCAGCAGCAGGCGGAGAAAACGGAGAAGAAGACAAATAAGTTCTTCAAGAAACTCTCCAAGCTAGTCAAGGGAAAGAAAGACGAGTGAAATCTTTTCTATTATATGTAGTCCCTGCGTGGACATTGTTATTTCTTTAGTCCATGCGTGGACATTTTGTTTCTTTTAGTCCTTGCATGGACAATCAGTTTCATTTATTTGTTTCAAGTATTATAATTCCTTATGAAAATTTAATGAAGTATTTTGGAATTATATATATGTATTCACCTTCTTGAAAACGAGCGTCTCGATTTTACTAGTTCTGAACAATAACACCTTTTGACAAAATCTATGATCCTACTATCCTCACAACCCTTTTTTAAAAATAATAAAATAATAATAATAAAAAATAATAATGAAGAGAGGAGAGGTGTTACGGGATCAAACCGTTATCGAACTGATTAAGGAACATTTTTTAGCACATGTCTAATTAGACAGGTCTATGCGATTGCCGATATATTTGTCCTCTAAAACTTATCGCACCAATTCTTCATTTTAACCTCGTGAATTGATCTATTTTGAACAAACTATGACGTCTGTGTATCCCATATCATGACATACCCCCACGATCAAGGTAAGCGCAACCGTTCATCGTAACAGGTGAGTATACTGAGATCATCCTTTGATTTTACAATGTTAGACTTGTCGATGAACAAGTCATTACATCGTACTACAGAATGACAGAACAATATCTGACGAGGGTTAGGCTTTGAACCTCATATGGTATATGACTTTTCAAGCACATGGAATTATCTCATGATGAGATTTCCTTTCTTTTAAGGTTTTCGCCATCAAATTTGGCTCTTTTAAAGATATCCTGACTGTGCCTAGGTCTGCATATATCTGAATGGAATAGAAGCGCCCAGTCCTAGTATCTCAGATGACTAACAAGCATAAAGACCCGAAACCTCAGACGTTGGCTTTCTATCAACACAAGATTTAAGATTATAAAATCATTCACCGATGATATGCTACCCACATGACGTGTAGCTTGCAATATTTGTCACTTATTACTTGGTTATTTACACCTTTGAGCGATAAGCCTATCAACACATCGCAGTTGATCCTTGCCTTTTTAGCTTCGGTACCTTAAATGTGTTAATCAAATTTTTAGTACGGAAATTTATTTCACTTCCCAAAAAAGCAAATATTTCTCCCCCTAAATTTGTGCAAAAGTGGAATACTTTATGCGCAAATGTAGTTATTTTGCTGATAGCTATTTACAATTTTTTTTAAAAAAAATTTTGGTTGCTTAGTCGGTGTAAGGCATCAGTTTTAAAGGTCTACAACCACCTTGAATCTCGAGTTGCTGACACATTTTGTAAAAAGATCCGCTGTATTAGCATCAGTGTGGATCTGTTCAATTTTAATTAAACCTATAGCAATATTGGATAAAGTGAACTTTGATATCAATGTTCTTGGTTTTGGAGTGAAAAACAGGGTTTTGATGATTTAGATAGAAGCATAGTTATCACATTATATATTAGCGTTAAGTTAAGTCAACCCATAATCCTCGAGCTGATGTTGCATCCAAATAACCTGGGAGTAGCATGAAGATGCTACAACATATTCTGCTTCTTCGGTTGATAGAGACATTGTTTGTTGCTTCTTGCATTGCCATGAAATAAGCTTGTCTCCCAAGTATTGTCATTCAGCCGATGTGGAATTCATATCCATGTCCGTCCCTCCAAGGTTACTATCAGAAAAGGCAAACAAATCAAAGTTCGAATCTCTAGGATACCAGAGTCCCAATTTTGGAGCTCCCTTGAGGTATCTAAAGATTTGTTTAATGGTTGAGAGATGAGAACGTTTAGGATTAGCCTGATATCTGGCACATTGGCAGACAACAAACATAATGTCTGTCCAACTCGCAGTTAAGTACATCAATGAACCAATCATGGATCATACATTGTTTGATTGACCGGATATCCTTCAACATCCGCATTCAACAGTGGCCGTTCAACAATGGGGTAGTCTATGGGCTTAGAATTTAACATGTCAAGAACGTCCTAAACATACTTTCCTTGATGAATCAAGATTCCTTGACTTCTCTGACGAACTTGCAAGCCTGGAAAATTTCTCCCATTGAGCTCATTTCAAACTTCTTCTTCATCACCTCCTCGAACTCTTTGCCTAGCTCTTCATTGGTTGACCAAAAATGATGTCGTCAACATAGATCTGAACAAGGATAAAACTCTTGCCAATGCGTTTAATGAATAGCGTTTAATCTATCATCCCCGGATATATCCATGTGCAAGTAGATGCTTCGTTAAGGTTGCATACCATGCAGAGGTGCTTAGTGCAATCTATACAACACTTTATCTAACTTGTATGCATATCCTTGCCTCTTTGAGTCCACAAACCCAGGAGGATAAGCGATATAGATCTCCTCTTTAATCTTGCCATACAGAAACGCCATCTTGACATCGATTTGATAAATGGTGAAACCAATATAGGATGCATATGCCAAGAAGATACGTGTGTCTTCTAGATGAGCTACTGATGCATATACCTCATCATAATCAAGACCTTCGATTTGTTTGAATCCCTGAACCACCAGCCAGGCTTTGTTTCGCACAATCACTCCAGTAATTTCTTGTTTGTTTCTTTAAACCCAGCAAGTACCAAGAGCGTGGTTTTCTTCCGGCAGCTTCACTAATTTCCACACTCCCAGCTTCTCAAATTGATTGAGCTCTTCATGCATTGCATTAACCCATCCAGGTTCTTGCAAAGCGACATTAATGCTCTTAGGCTCAATCTGTGAGATAAAACATGAATATAAACATGTGTTAATGGTTCCTGATCTACTACGTGTCTGAACACCGGCAATTAAAGGACCAATGACGTTTGTAATCGGATGGCTTTTCTGAACACGCTGAGAAATTGCCACAGCAGGTTCATGCAAGTTTCTTTCCAAGTTAAAAAAACTCCCTGACACTATTCCAGATTGCTCCCCCCTCATTTGATGCAGTCGTAGTGTGGATCACTGGAGGATCCACTGTGTAATCTGACAGAATCGGCTCTTGAAACAATTAAGCTCCCTGAACATTAGTATTTGAAGGACCAACAGTAGTTTGTTGTGTTGAGGGATCATTGTTTTGAACTAAAACCTTTGGAGTAACAACCACACTAGGTTCAAGAACCAACTCTTGAATTGGTGAAGAAATAACCATTTTTGTAGTAGCTTCATGAAATCCCAGTGGATCCATTGTAAGCTTCTTGAAAGAGTCTTGAATACAGACAACATCATCTTCAGCTATAATGGGAATATGTATCACAGTATTATCTGAAGCAACAATTACATCAGATAAAATATTAAATGACTTAAATAGGAAAGAATAATCATATAACAAATCAGGTTCAAGTCGTTCGTCTTTGGGATTTTCTTCCAGCCAGTCCACATAGTATGTCTCCATTATCTGCTTCTTGATTTCATTATATACTCGATATGTTGTCTTTGCATAGCCGATGAAATAGCATAGATCTCCTCTTGTTTCAAATTTGCCCATGGCATCCATAGTAAGGAGGAAATAAGACAGCCAAACGTACGAAAGTGCTGTATAGAGGGTTTTTGTCCTTCTACTATTTCATAGGGCTTCTTCATGTGACTTTTGTTGATAAGCGCATGATTTTTGAACATAGCAGGCGGTGTTCACTGCTTCTGCCCAAAATATTTGTGGAAATCGGAAATTATTAGTGTGAGTGGGGATCAGCTCTCCTCTTATGAGCACCGAACCGAATCGACTCAGCTAACAGAGGCGGAATTCATTGCTAGCGAGTTGGACAAACAAACATTCAAGTATGCTGCTTAAACACCTTTCATTCATATTAATAAACGTGAAAGTTACAGACGAGTAAACAACTCGACAGGGCTTCTCCGTAGTCACACACCAACAGATAACAACACAACACTCAAGCTCCACTATTTATAGGCCAACATGACTCGCATAGGAGAGTGAGTGTTGTAGGCTCGTGCGAGTAGTGCCTCGTAGGAGTGACAAGATTTCACTCATACGAGCCACTATAGTCACTCGTACAAGCCATACTAAAAACATAAAATCAGACATTCTCTAAGCCCTATATACACAACTGACATATCCTAGACGTAGGCGATATACATTATACACCAACAAACTCCCCCTTGGATGTTGCCACAGTTTTGATAGTCTTCAAAAATTTCTTCAAAAATATTTGACATTTAACATCCAAAGAAACGTTTCGGGTGGCCTGCGACGCTCCTCAAAAGATATTGGCGTTTGGTCTGTGGGAGGAGGCCGATTGTACGTGTTGCCAATTTGAAAGCTTCTCAACAATGCAACCTCTTTCTCTTCGTAATCCTTTCAGCCTTCTTTTCCTTCTTTCGCTGCTCCTTCTCTTCCAGCTTCCTCCATGAAGTGTTCCATGTTGTTCATATTCTTTATCTCTCTCCTCATAACTAATCTTGCTATAGAATAAATATGCTATATCCTTCTTTGAGCAATTCACTAGCCACATTGGGTCTAGTACTCGAATGTTGCGTCTAGACCATATATACGTTTGTGTGTGATGACGGATTCAGATAGTTCTTCAGTAATCTTCCAAGAATCTTCATCCGCTTGGACAAAAATAACAGCTTCACATGTGCTTGAATCATAGTGCCATCATTTGAATATCTTGAAGAAATCTTGCTCCATCTTAATCAGAGGCATGTTTTTCATCACCCTTGGCCTCTTAGCGATCAACATCACATCCTTCTCTTTCGTAACAGGATGAATCTTTGTGACTCTTTGGGCATCTGTGGTTTCCAGCGTCTAAAACCATGAGTAGCTTCCAGCTTTATCAGTTTCCACAGCCGCTGGTCATGAAATTTCATATTTAGATTTATCATCTTATTCTGCACCAATTCTTTAATATCCTAGAACGGCAGGGTCTTAATATTGCTCAGGTGTCGGAAGTACTAGAGCCCATACTCCCTCTTTATCGCATATACATCAAGTTGCTCGATCCATCCCTAGCTAATGATGTCCCCTAGGGAAATATCAGCATCACGCGTGAAGAATGCTAGGGGACGTTTGAATTTACGTTCCTCTAGTAATTCCTTGAACCACATTTTCCTCATCTTAGCTATTTCTTCTTTGGATAAACGTTGAGGAACCGTTCCCTGTTTCACAGCGTATTCTACTTTACGATTTAACAAATTATCACTTTCGGCTGCAAACATCTCACTAAAGGTTTGGAAGTCATCTGTACCCTCTCCGGTAATATTAGAAGTATCATCGTCATCAGAATCATCCTCCATGACAACCTTATCATAATCGTGTGCTTCTGAAAAGTGTTCTAGGATATAATCCTCAGGCTGGAAAGCACTGATGTCATCAGCTCATCTTCGAAGTCAAATTCAAATGTTTCTTCATCCACACCCAACATACTCGCAATCTTTTCCTTTGGGTAATTGTGGATAAACTCTCCTTCTTCCACATCATGCTCTAAATACAAAATCATCGGTTTAGGCACAGCATGAATAATTGACATATCAGTCACTGTGAGGATTCCTGCCTGCTTAGAATCCTTCGAGCTCTCATACGTCTTTCCCTGATCTTTGTCACCGTCGAATTGGTTGGCTGAAGCGTTCAAGAACACAGAAAAATTAATATCTTCATTCAAACTAGATTTTGTTACAAGAATTACCGAACCACCCATATCACTATCGTCATCATCACTATCACTGTCAGACTTTTTCTTTGACGCATCATCAGTTTCGTCTTAGTCTTCATCAACCTCCTCAGGATTTTCATCAAAAGCTTCTATCTCTTCCTCAATCTCTTTAAACATCTTTCTTTTCCTCAGCCACTCCTCATGTTTGTAGATAGTTTTGACATGCCAATATCTACAAACCTTGGCTTTCCAATCAACACAAACTTCTTCGATTGCTCATACACCACTAACTCTGAAGATATTGGTGCAAATTCAGCTTCTTGCGCAGTTTTTTCTATCACAGGATCCTCACCAGCCTTCTCTTTTCCCTTTCCTTAAGCATCAGATGGTTCTTTTGCAATATGTTCACGCTCAGCAACTCTTTCCCTATCCTCTTCCCTTTCAATCTCATACATTTCGACAGCTAGATTAATCCCAAGCTTCTTGATAAGGTTTTCTTGAATAAGCTAATCTGCCTTTGATTTCTCAGGTGTTCTTCGTCGTGTTCTTCCATTCTCTTCCTCAGTCTTACGTTCTCTGAGATGATGCTTGCCAAAAAAGCCTCAAGATGTTGTTTATCTTCTTTTAGGCCCTTAATCTTCTCCTGTAATTCAGCAATCTTAATACTGTTTAGCATAACCAGATTCTATAATTCTTCAATCCACTTGTCATTGAACATATCTGCTGAAAATTCTTCCCCATGGAATATCTCTAAAATCAAAGTCAAACAGATCTTCAAGTCTGGAACCTGCTGAGAATTGGGGTTGAGATTGAGTGCGTTGAGGTTGAGGGGTGGTTGTGGTGGTGGTTATGGTTAGGGTTGCGGAGGTGGTGATGGTTGTGGTTGTGGTGATGGTTGTGGAGGTGGTGATAGTGGTGGTTGTGGAGTTGGTTCTGGTGGTGGTGGTGGAGTTGGTGATGGTGGTGGTTCTTGCGTAGATTCAACATTCTGTGCTAAATCGACTTTCTTCTACACCGTTCTCTTTGATCTAGCTTTTGGAGTTTGTACTTCTTGCCGCTTGCCTCTTCAAATGTTTTGATGGCCTTTTTGATGTTTTGAGAGCAGGAGTGTCATTGTTAGACTCGGATGGCACATATGTAGTATCGTCTTCTACTGTCTCTTTCCTTCTTCTCTCCTCAGCTTTTCATTTTTCTTCTGCCAAACGTTCCAACTCCTTTTCTTTGGCTCTCTCCTTTTCACTGGCAATCCTATCCTCTTCATCAGTGCTAGAGGAGGATGCCTCTTCATCTCTTCAGACTTTTTCACCAAACGCCTGTCGATGTATGTCAACCGCAACTGACTCGATATTTTCTTTAGGCTCTGGTTCGTCAACCAACTTGTGCCAGTGGATGCATGTTTCTTTTCTAAGGGGTAGCGGAGGAAGAGTTAGCTGCTTGCTTTCGTTTAGTCCCCTTACCTGCTTTCTTATCTTATTTGGATAACCATACACTTCGCTTCGCTATAAAACCATCTAACGCTTCTATCTCATCAGCCTCGTCCCCACTTTCATCCTTTCGCGACTTCCCCCTAGGCAGCGCCACATAGTCTCTATCAATAATAGCCCCAAAAATAGGCTTTGCGTTAGGGAAGGCCTTTAGGTGCAGATTCATCTTCTTCAATGTAAATACATCCATATGCTCAAGTCTAAGAATATCTTCTTTCTTATTCTTCTTCAGAATTAGATGTAGATAATCAAGCAGCATTTGCACAAATGTCGAGTACTGTAGAAACTTTTCTTGTTGAATGTTTTGTACCATCTGCAAAAATATGAGTCTAGAGAAGTTGTACGACAGATTGAAAATAAGTGTTGTAATCATACACAACTGATAATCTATCAAATCATCGATGCCACCCTTTCTATGACTTAGGGCGTGAATAATGCAGTGAACGATGCATCGAAAGGGAGCACTTAGATTTCCCTTCTTAAAAGATGCGGCGTTGACGAATTCTGCATAGCCCATCATATAAAAGCACCCTTTGACCATGTATTCCGGATAACTGGTCGGGTCTTCTTCACTGTCATTGAACCCCAACACTGTTCAAATCAGATCTTCAGTGATCTTGACTTTAATATCTTCGTTATCAATGCGCACTGCATACAAGATGAAATTCACTTCCTCACTCTACTCGGCAGCATCCCAAAAATATTCGACATGTGATCGGTATGTCATATGTCCATGTGTAAGAACCTTTGTATAGGCAGCCTACTCAGAAAATCTAACACTTCTCTATATGCTGCTATCTCTGGTATATTCTCATCTAGTAGACAACAAAATTTTCAACTCTTACACACTTGTACGAGTCACCATTCGTACGAGTCAGATACATACTAGGATAAATTCAAGTCTGAACAAAACCCACTCAAACGAGTCACTCTTCGTACGAGTTGTAATTTATACTTAAGAAATTTAAGGATTTGAACAGACTTGCTCGTACGAGTGGTGTCTCGTACGAGTCAAATATTTTTATACATTTAAAGACATGTTCTTACGAATGAGAAGTTCGATACGAGCTGCTTCGATGAGAGTCCAATTGCGCCTTTCAGCAACTCCGTTTTGTTGAGGACTTCGAGCAGCACTGTGTTGACGATTGATTCCTCTATCGGACCAGCAGTTTCGCTCTTTTGTTTCAAGAAAAACACCCAAGTGAAATGAGAAAAGTCATTGGTGATAACTAAGCAATAAGCCTTTCCTCCAATACTCACACATTGAAAAGACCAAAGAGATCCATGTGAAGTAGTTCCAGAACTTTAGATGTTGTGTGCATGAGCTTGGGCTTATGAGGCTTACGATGCTGCTTCCCACAGGCACATAATTTACACTTTTCAATCCGCATAAAATCCTTGATTGGTAAGTTTCTGACAAGACCTTCCTTTTCCAGTCGATTAAGATTCTTCATGTTTAGATGGCCAAGTTGTCGATGCCACAACATTGCATCATGTTCAGCAATTTCGGAGAATAAGCAGGTAACTTGATTAGTGGGGGCTTTGTTCATGTCGATCACGTAGGCATTTCCCTGGCGTTCAACTTCAATCAAGTACCAACCTTCGGGTATGACAATCCTAGGCTTCAGAACCACGCATCCACCTTTTGTAAACAGGACCCCTAACCTGTTGTCGCACATCTATGAGACACTGAGGAGATTGTGTTTGAGTTCAGGAACATAGTTGACATCAGAGAAGCTAAGGACCCCATTTCTGACTGTGCCTTTCATAGTAATTCTTCCCGTTTCACCACCTACAAAGGTGACAAATCCATAGTTGAAGATTTTGATGTTGTTCAACTGGGAAATGTCCCCTGTCATGTGTCTTGAACAATCATGGTTAGTAGATTTTCGATCTTAGTTGGCACTCACTTTTCTTTCGCAAAGCCTCACGGAAGGTCACAAAATGGTTAGTAGATTTTGAGGTTTGTGAAGATGGGGCTGTAGAATTTGGCGATTGAGAACACTCTGACTGAGATGTAGCAATATTTTTCGGTTTCCAAATCTTTAATTCTTTGTTGTTTGAAAGGACTTTAGATTATGTTGTGTTTAACTTCTTAGATTGGTTTATGGAACCATTTGCATTTGAACGCTTTTGATTGTTTTTCTTTGCAAGATTCCAGTCTCCATCAGAGGGCTTTTGATGTCCATGATGTCGAAAGTGCGAAGCCGTCTGATGGATGGAGTTTCGAATGGATAAAATACGAGGGGACGACGAACACAGTTTCTAGCTTTGTGCTCCGGAATTTCACAATTGAAGCAAGTTTGTCTTTTCGACAAAAAGACTCTTAATTCCGCTTGTGTTATTCTGGGGAGCTGATTGGGTCTCTTCTTTCCACTAGGTGTTGATTTCTTGTGTGCATATTTAGTCTTGGATAAAACCTGCTCACAATAATCAGCACAAAAGTGAGTATCAATAGTTTTACCCTTCAGCTTTGGTTCAGTTGGTTTTTAAGTTCGGTTTTTCTTCTAATTTACAGCACTTGAGGAGGCTTCCTCTTGAATTTTCATTTTGTGCTGTTTTTGGCTCTTCGAAATCTTCTTTTCTTTACAAGGGTGGATTATGCGGGCTTAGTTTCATTTGAAACCTTTTTTCAGAAACTGAGTTTTCTGAGACAACTGTATCAGTTTCTTTGGAAGCTGTTTCATTTGACACCAAGCTTTCAGAATCAATGTTTCTTGTTTAGCTGATTATGAGCAAGTATCTTCAATATTATGACTGTTATAATCATCTTGCTCATTATCCAATGAGTTAGAATCATAAGTCTGATTCCTAGAAATATCAGACGTCTTCTATTCACAAGTAATTTCATTAACACAATCCGACACTCATTTTGCTGAAACTTTCTAGTAAGAAGTCCTAGCTCAATTCTTACCAAGACGCATTCCAAGGTTTTTTAACGTAGTCTAGTTTTATAATCACGGATCCAACATTTTTGTCGGTTTATGTCTAGGTGGAGTTGAGCTATGTCCTTCTTCAGTGCATCAATCTTTTCAAAAAGAATTTTATTGTTCTCTCGAAGACCAATGCACTTCGACATGGCATTATTGTAATCACAGATGAGATTGAAATTATGTGCTCTCATTTATGCCATTTTATTTCTACAGTTTTCGGAGCACAAAAGGGAATTTACTGTTTCAGATAGAGATTTGGACACCTCAGTTTGTGCTATCAAGCAATGGAGATGATTTTCGGCAACTTCCGCAATCTTTAGAGATTCCACTTGAGCTGCAGCATCAACCAAGTTAAAACCATGCTACTCTTGTACCATCAGTGCCTTTCCCGCACCAGATTCTCCATGGCTTGATGAGGTTGAAGTTGACGTAGACATCAGAGCCTGAGTGACTAGAACCATGGATCTCCCTGAGTTCCTAGCAGCAGCAGCAGCAGTTGCTTCATAACCTGCGGGTGTATTTCTGCAGTCTCTGGCGAAGTATCTAGTTTCATGGCACTTGTAGCACCTTAATTTATCTTTGACAGACCTAGTGCGAATATTTTACATGGGACGGCGTCCGTATCTCTTTTGAAACCTTTCTACTCGAAATGCAGCCATAGCAAGATTCCATGAAGCATCTAGTTCTTCAATATCTTCTTCAACTACTTGATTCATCTCTGTAGCAAACACTGAAGGAGGCAGGAGATCACCTGCAAGAAAAGCATTCAAACTGTTGAGATACTGCTAGAGCCAACTTCTCTTCGTTCTGCTTGGTCAGAATTGCAAGATTTTAAGTGAAGGGTATAGATTGAACATTTTGAGAGGCTGCAAGATTAACAGGACTATAGACCACGTTTGCGCTTGTGGTAATTGCTAAGTAGTAACAGTAGTTGGAGCAGAGTTGTTTGGAAGACATGCCATAAACATAGTTTGTCATCTTATCTTGAAGTTGTGCTTGAGTCAATAGACTTAAAATATTATTTGGATTACTATTCGACACGGGGCTGAAGATATGGTTAGGATGACTTTCAGACATCAATGCACTGTTAGAGCCAGTCACCCCTTCAGCCATCATGGCGTCTTGTGGTTTAGCTCTCTTTGCTGGTGATCAGTTCAGTGAGAGCAACTTCATTCAGATTTGTACTAAATGTGATTAAACAAACTAAACTGTTGGATCAACATGTTTAGCCTGCTAGCCTTCATGTCAGTGTTTCCTTCGTACAGATTTTTGAGTACATCCCAGATTTCTTTCGCTATTGTGCAGTTTCTGACACCAATTGAGATGTCAGGACCGAGAGCCATAGTAAGATTTCTCATTGGCTTATCATCTTAGTCCTTGATTTTTCAATCTTCGTCGGACCACAAACTTTCTGATTTTGGAATCTGAGTGTCTGGATCATTTGTAGTTGCGCACATGGTAGTGCGGGGACTATCACGAATACACCTCCACATATCGGGTTCCTTGACTTTGCATACAACAACCTTGGAATCTTAGTAGACGTTCCGATACTCTGATCCAGTTCTTGATGCATTGCAAGAGTATGAGACTGGATGGCTGTTAAGGCAGCGTTCGTTCGGGTTCATGATTTTTAAGTTTTACTGAATATTAGTTAAATTAAAATTTTAATGAAAGTTACAAGTCCCGTTTGTAATGGGCAAACAGTCAACTCGAAACAGGATCCGAAATGAGTCAATTCTGAACAGTGATTTGAATAGCAACTCGAGTCGGAACACTAACTTCGAATAGTATCTCGAACTCGGAACAGTACTTTATCCGAGATGGTATTTGAATTGGCTGATGATGATCCGAGATGAAACAGTAATGATCGGAGATACAACGGTAATAATCCGATATGCAACAGTATTGTTTCGAGATGGAATCCAAGATGCAGTTAATGATTCGAGATGGAATCCGAGATGCAAAAAATTATCCGAGATGGTATCCGAGATGATCCGAGTCTTCAACAGATGATCCAAGATATTCAATCAGATGATTCGAGTTCGTCCGAGATGATCCAAAATGCAACAAAAATAGTAAAAATTCCAAAACAGTAGCATGTGCAATCCAAAACAGTGTGATATCAGATCTGAGCCAGGAAACAGGTTCAAACAGGCTCTAATACCAATTGTAAGTCCTGATAATCGGATATTACGATATCACACGTAGCTTGAATGGTGGTGGAATCACACAAACCAGCTAAGAATCAAAATAGAAGAAATAAAAAGTTCAACTTGCATAAAAATCTTGAATTTGTCTAATACAAGTTAAGGGAAAAGCCACCAAGGAGCCACTAACCCTAATACATCATTATCTATTTATACTATAGGGTTAGTACTCCATTACCCTAAAACCCTTAGGACCAAAAGCTACCCTTAAGACCATTTACATAATATATGCCCAAAGTAATAAAATAACTAATGCATAAACCTAACAGGACCTAACAGAAAGGTGCAAATAATTTTCAAAAGCCACTTCGTACGAAGTGACTAAGGTCAAAAATGTTAAGTGTTTTAACACACTTCGTACGAAGTGCACATATGCACTCCGCACCAGTACACCTCGCACCAGTACACCTCGCACCAAGTGTTGTGTATTTTTGTCGAAAATTTTCTATGTGTTGATGTCATTGTGTTTCCCGGAAAAGAAGACGTCGTTCGAATCTATTCATAATATTTGCTGTCTTCTTGACGATAGGATCTTAGAAATTGCTCCTTTTAAAGATGTACTAGAATTTATGGGACTATTACCGATAACAAAGGCATTAACTAATCGACACAAAGCCTACCGATCACATATTGAACTTTTCTAGGGTGCTGCTAGAAGTGAGGAAAATCTGAAAGCTATTATTTCTGTAGTAAAGATCGGCGAGAAGAGTTGATACGTAGAGTGCTGGGCTTCAACGACAAAGAAGGTGATCCAACGGGCTACCTAGAAAGAATGGTCACCGGATGTTTTTTATCGCATGGGGTACAAGGGCCAAATGCCTCAACTTTCAAGAAAGTAAACCTTGGCAGGCCTTACAAATTCTTCGTGCACTCAATCATACACGCGCACAGTCATAGAAAATGAGGGTTTGACGACATTGTCGATTATCAGATGTCTATAATCACTAGTCTCGTACTGCACTTGCCATACAACTTCATGAAGTTAATTTATGATCAAATGGTGTTGAACATTACAATAAGAAGTATCTACAATATCCGAGATTTTTGTAGATAATGCTAGATGATATGTTCCCTCACTTGGCTAAGGAAGAAGATGATGAGCTTGTGTTAGAACATATGGATAGAGAGATGTTGGTTTGATTGAATCTATACGTGATGCAGACAGATGAACCTATTGCAAAACCAGTGTTTGGAGCTATTAATGATAAAGATTATGTCGCACCTCCAAAGGGTAAATGGAGAAAAGATACTAGTGGATACGAAAAGGATGAAGTTGCTTGTCTGGAAGGGTTTATTGCAAAAATAAGCAGTTGGTACGGGAAGGAAGACACTAAGAAATGAAGACAAGGAACTCCAAAGAAGCAAGCTGCTAGAACCTCGACTACAACAACTCAGAAGAAAAAGCGTGCTACTGTACGAACATTACTTGTTGATGAACCAGAGGTTGAAGAAATACATGTTAATGAGCCAGTTAATGTAGAGGTGCAAGGTGTAGATAATGTGCATGATGATGTGTATTCTACTACTTTTGAGCATGATAGAGTACAGGGAGAGAATGTTGAAAGCACGGCTGCTAACATAGAGAAACAAGCAGTTACAAGGGTTAAAGGTAATGATGGTGATGATGAAGGATCGTTTGATGATAACATTGATCCAGAAGCAGAAGGTGTATCTAAAAAGGCAGAATTGAAAAAGAAAAAGGCTTTGGGGGATGATGATGAATCTTATACGCCTTCTAATTCTTTTGATGAAATTGTGGTTAGTAAGCCTGCAAGGAAACCAGCTAAACGTACAAAGAGTAAAGCTTTTGATGCTGCGAAGACTACTAGTTCTCCGCCTGCAAAGAAGGTGAGAAAGAAGTATGGAAAGGAGAGAACACCTGAAGTTGAAGTAGTTGTACCTACTGTTAAAAAACAACCACCACTATCACCCATCATACCACTCTCACAACCTCAATCACCACCACATCCTCTATCACCACAACAACCACCGCAAACACCTACCCTACCATCACCACCACCACAACCTTCACCAAAACATACAACACCACCACAACATCAAAAAAATACCTCAACAACGTTCAACACCACCATCTGCCCAACGAAGATCTTTATCTGAATGTTTCCTTGAGATTTCGGAGAGATTCCATTCATAGAAGGATTTGATGTTGGACATTTTCATATAAATTTATTCAATGATAGCAAGATTGAAGAATTGGAATGACAGATTAAGGAACATGAAAGCAAAATCAAACAACTCAAGACGGAGAACATGACTTTAGTATCTATGCTCACAAAAGTTCCTGCTGAAAATGAAAGATTACATTGAGTGGTCAAAGATCTTGAAGTAGAGAAGATGGCCAATGCAGAAAAGTTTGAAATGTTATTCAAGGTATTAGATTAGAAGTACAACATAAACTTCAATTCTGAATATGAAGAAATAAAGGTTGAAGAGATAAGAGCAAAAGTTACAGAACATGCAAAAAGAACTAAAGCTGAGGCAACTAAGTTGGGAAAAGGAAAAGGGAAAATAGATGAGGTTCCTGTGATTGTTCAAACTGAGGCAGAAGCTGAATTTATGCAAGTAACAGAAACTCAAGTTGAAGAGAATGTTGAGAAAGAAGATGAGAGAGTGAAGTTTGTATTTATTAGTGGGCCAGTTGATGTGTTTGACATGGCATTGAGGCAGAAAATCTTGGATAGAAAGAGGATGTAAATAGAGATTGACGATGATATTGATGCATTCGATGAGAATGAAGATTCTGATGATGATGATGATGATGATGAAGCAGAGGATAAGAACAATGACAAGAAAGACGATGATGATCAGCGCAACGATGATGAAAACGATCTAGGGGTACAGGGTTGATTTTTGAATTTGTGAAGAGTGATGAATCTCTTGATTATGATGCCTTCTTAAACGATTCAGCTATTCAAGAAAATCATGATCAAAGTTATGGAGAGACGAAGGACCCTGTGAATGAAGTTGAGTAGTTAGGAATCCTCACAGTTGTCCCTATATCGGCTGTTCTTGATGTGAAAATACCAAGGGTTTTCTATCCGGAACATGATGTAGAATAGGGTGAATTCATTCATAACTACACTAAGGAAGAAATTGCCAAAATGTTAGGTGTAGACGAAGAATCCTTTGTATTTGATTTTTATGAAGAATTAAACAACGTTAGTACTTCACAACCTAATGATTATCTTTATAAGTATGTGTTATCGTGGAGGATGATTCTGACGATGATACTACTTCTAAATATTCTGGTGAAGGAACATATGACTTCCCAACCTTTGAAGATTTTTTTCTGAAGCGAATGATGACTTGTTGAGAAGAAAGGTAGATCAAACTATGAGAGAAGGAAATGTGCCTAAAAGCCTATCTAAAGAAGAGATTGTGGCAGCAAAGAAGTATTGGTTCAAAGAGATGCCACAAGAAAGAAAGTTCAAACGTCCGCTGGCTTTCTTTACTCATGACCAGACAAATCTTTGGGAGATATTCTAAGCTGGGGTTGGGTAGAGGAGCTGAACGTCTATGCGATAAAGGGATACTTCTGTGGACGGGGATCGAGCTCCCGAAATGAGCAATCGATCTGATCTCGCTCAACTAGCAGAGGCAGAATTCATTGCTATAGAGGTAGATATGACAAACAAGATAGAGATTACTGTTTAACTGCTCCTGGTCTATTAAAGACGTTCAAGTTACAGACGCAAGTCAACAAACTGACAGAGCTTCGCCGTATGAAATGACAAGTCCGTTTTTAGCTCTAACACAACACTTCCCTATTTATAGGTCGACATGACTCATACTGAAGTGCGTGCACTAACAAACAAACAACTATGATTCGTACGAAATATATCCGTAGGCAATAGACACTATGCACCAACAAACTCCCCCTTGGATGTTGCCATAGTCTGGCTTTCGACGTTCCTCAGAAGCAATAGGCGTTTGATCGGTCAGAGGACGTCGTTTCAAAAACTGAAAACTCCTTAATGATGCTACTCCTGAACGTTCAGCGATCCGAGCTTATTTTTCTTCAGTTTTCTTCGATTCCTTCTTCTCAATCTTTCTCCATGTTGTCTTCCACCTCGATCCCGAATGTATATCATTTGCAAAGCACACATTTACGACCTTTTGAAATTGAAGTGCTTGCTCCTGATCCTTTTCTTCAAAACTGATCTTGCTATAAAATAAACGTTCAATGTCTTTCTTCGAACAATTTACTAGCCACATGGGGTGTAGTACTCGAATGCCTCGCCACAACCCAAATATTCTTTTGTGTGCTATGACGGCTTCGGTTAATTCCTCAGTTATCTTCCACGAATCTTCATCCGGGTGTACACAAATAACAGCCTCACCTGTATTAGAATCGTAATGCCACCACTTGAAGATTGTATAGAAATCTTGCTCCATTTTGATCATCGGCATGTTTTTCAACACCCGTGGTTTCTTCACTATCAACGTAATATCTTTCCCTTTTGTCACTGGATCTTCTTTAGTAATACGCCCCGGATAATGCGGTTTCCAGTGAACAAAACCATGCTTCGCTTCAAATTTAATCAATCTCCATAATTTTTGATCATGGAACTTCATTTTTAGGTTTATCATCTTTGTTTGCACAAGTTCCTTAATGTCCCAATATGGCAGTGATTTGATGTCGCTTAAGCATTGAAAGTATTGAATCTCAAATTCTCTCATAGTAGCATAAACATCCAGCTCTTCAATCCAACCCCAATTCAAAATATCTCCCAAAGAAATATCAGCATCTCTAGTAAATAATGCCAGGTGTCTTTTAAACTTTCGTTCAGCTGGACTCTCTCTAATCCATTTCTTCTTTTGTTTGATAATCTCAGCTGTAGACATCTTTTCTGGAATCGTTCCTTCTTTAACAGCTTCCGAAACTTTCCTTTGTAATACTTCATAATTCTCTGATGTGAATAAATCGATAAACGTTGGTAAATCCTCTGTACCCTGAATGGCATCATTACTATCTTCATTAGAGTCACTTTCAACGACAACGTTATCATAAACATTTGCGTCTTCAATTTCCTCAAAAACATAATCATTCGGTTCGAACACATCTATCTTGTTCAGCTCATCTTCAAAGTCAAACTCGAACTTTTTCTCCACTAATTCCAAGCATTTCAGCTATCACTTCTTTTGAGTAACTATGCACAAACTCTCCCTCTTCATCATGCTTAAGGTATAAAACAAATGGCTTTTGCACAGCAGGAACAGAAAATGTAACATTCTCTGTGAAGATTCCTGCTTGCTGAGCATCTATTGATTCATCAACTTTTTTATCCCTTCCTTTTCAGCAACTTGATTTTTAGAATCATCAAAATACTCGGAATGATCAACTAATTCATTAATATTTGTATCTATTACACGAACACCCGATCCACCCACATTATCATCATCATTTCCATCATCTGAATCACTAGAATCTTTATCATTAATGTCAACTTCTTCAGTATCTTCTATCTCTTCCTCCTTTTCTTTTTCTTCAACCGATTCTGTACTATCTTTTCCCATCTTTTTCATCAACCACTCTCGATGTCATTGGGAAATATCCAGAAAATCTATATCAACATCAACAGGCTTTCCTATCAGAATAAAGTTCTTCGGTTCCTCGTACACTACGATATCCCAACACTGTACTGGCCCAGATTCAGCTTCTGGAACAGCTTCTTCAGTCATAAAAACCTCTACAATCTTACTCTTTCCTTCCCTAATGCATCAGATTGTTGTTTTGCTAACCGTTCTCTCTACAACTCTTTCTCTTGCTTCTTCACGTTCAATTTCATCAATCGCTACAGATATACTCAAACCAAACATCTTCTCAAGAATCTTCAAATACATCCATCTTTCGATTATTTCTCAACCTTTCTTCTTCGTACTCTGTCATTCACAAACGCAGCCTTTCATTTTCAGAAATAATACTTGCCATCAACGCTTCAAGTTGCTGTTTATCAACGATTAAACCTCCAATTCTTTCAAGCATCTCAAACTTCTCTGCCGTTAGCAAGTTTATATGCTCTTGTAATTCAGCGATGCGCACAACATTCATATTCACTTGTTTCTGCAAATCATCAATTCTAGGATCATCAAATCGAAACTCATCTCCTCCAGGTAAATCGTCTAAATTAATCTCGTCAAAGAACGCTTGTGAGCTAAACGATTGTGATGTAGGACAAGATTGCTGAGCATGAGATGGTTGAGACTGTTGTTGAGCCGACGGTTGTGGTGCTGGTTACTCGACAAACTTTGGATCAAGCATAGGTTCTTGAACAGGTTCTGGCACAAACTATTGCGGTGTTGGTTGTTGCTGTTCAGATTTTTGTTCAGGAACTGGTGGTTGTTGCGAAGATATCTCTGGTTCAATATGTGGTTGATCTGGCTCGGAATGCATATAATGTAGTGGAGATGGAATACTCTGTGTTTGCTCCTCCACATTTGCTTCAGTAGTTTGCTCAGCATCAGCTTCTGTTGGATTAACAATCGGAGATATGCGAGCTGCAGATCTTTTCACCCTTCTCGCTCTTTTCTTAACTGGAGTGCTAAAACCAGATTCAAGCTCAGATTCAGACGGAACATAAGTAATATCGTCTTCGCCTGTTGCCTTTCTTTTTCTTTCTTCGGCTTTACGCTTCAGCTCTTCTTGACGTTTCTATACCAATTTCTCCGCTCTTTTCTTTTCTCCTACATGTCTATCTTCAGAATCTGTACTAGAGGATAGTACTTCTTTAGCAGTTGTCTTGTCAGCTCCGAAAGCCTGACGTTCTATATTTTTTGCCATTTTTTTCAACTGTTTAGGTTCATCCCTGAATCCTGATCTTTAAGCAGTAGATGCAGCTTTTCTCTTTCTTCCTTTGTATGTAGCCTTACCTCCTTTATCTCCGTCTTTCACAAACCACGGACTTCACTTTGCCACAAACAAAAATAAAGAATTCACTTCCTCCTCATCGTCACCACTATCGTCGGCTCAACAACAGAATAGCACCGAACATTGGTTTAGCGGCGGGAGCGGACTTCAAATGTACGTTCATCTTTCGTAGAGACTGAACATCCCTATGCTCAAGTTTAAGCACATCATCAGAAGATTTCTTCAAGTCCGGATGTAAATAATCTAATATCATTTGTATAAACCTCAGGTACTGCCAAAATCTTTCCTTCTGAATATTTTGTATCATCTGAGTAAATATAACTTTTAAAAAGTTATAAGGAAGATTCAGCACTAGCGCGGTAATCATGCACATCTGATAATCTACTAACTCATCAAATCCACCCTTCCTGTGACCCAAACAATGAATAATAACATGTGCCAGATATCGAAACGGAGCACTTAGATTACTCTTCTTAAAAGGAGCAGCATTCACAAAACCTGAATATCCCATCCTGTAAAAACATCCTTTCACCATATATTCAGTAAAGCCCGTTGGATCATCCTTGTTATCTTTAAACTCTAACATCTTCTGAATCAAATCTTCAGTAATCTTTACTTGAATATCCACATCGTTAATTTTCACTGCTGATATAATGGCATTGTCGTCAAGACTATATTCCGCAGCATTCCAGAAATACTCAACATGTGACAAATATAAGTATGTCTTTCTGTAATCGCTTTCATCACTCTAATTCTGGTAAGAAAATCCAAGATACTTCGATACGCAGCTATTTCTGGGATTTTAGCATCTGTGATACATCATATGTTATGTACTGGCGAAAACCCGGATCTCTTTGCCTATTCAAGAAAAATATTCAACCTTTAGAAATTTTCAAACTTTCAAAAATTCTTCACTGATTCAAACAAAACTCTCAATTTCATACGAAATACACAGTTAAACAAACGTGTTAAACTTTCAAAATTTCTATTTCTTGTTTCGTACAAAATCTTTTTATTTCGCACGAAATTTCTATTTGATCAGAAATTTTTGAACATTTAAACATTTTTCTCTGTTTCATACGAAATCTTTGTTTGGTACAAAAACTTCATATGATCAAACCAATTGAAGGTTGAAGTTATGTTATTCATACGATTCATTTGTTTCGCACAAAATTCTTTACTTAAACAATTTTTTGAAATCTCATTTTGTACGTAACAGGTCACTCATACCAATCTACTTCATCCCAAAATTTGTCCAAGTGTAATCCGATCCTAAAACTTGTTGTTTTTAGCAAATTGATAGTTGATTTTCAGGTTATTAGAGCCGATATTAACGATTTTGTGATCAATTTTAAGTTTTAACCGGTCCAATTTCCCTAGATCTAAGTTTTAGTCTAAATCGTACGAAATTTTGACATTATAACAGTTAGATCTTGACGAAATTACTTTTCCCATTGTACGAGGTGTGCAAATCAACCTCAACAATGTGAATAGCAAGCACAAGAATCAAGAAATGAAATTTTAGAAATGAATCGCACAAAAACTCTCTGAATCGCTCAATAGTGCTCAAAGAACAGAAATCTCATTTCTGTGCCAACCAAAAGGTATTTATACTTTCCCTGTTTCGTATGAAATCTTGTGAATCGTACCAAAAGGTTATCCTTTGTTTCGTACAAAAACTCCTTATCCGCATGAAATTTGATTTTGTACGAATCAAAACTAAAAACTTTTAAACTTTTTCAATTCCTATTTTTATTTCTTTTTTATATCTTATTTTCAATAATTTTATCTGTTTCAAAAATCCACTTGACTAACCAAGTCCAAGTTAATGACCCTGGTTATTCTATTTGCCTTCCAAGTCCAAGTTAATGACCTTGGTTGACCATGTTTAACCGAACAGAATTATTTTAACATGTAAAGTTTCAAATTAATGAACTTTCTTTACATTTTAGTAAACTTTGTTGCTAAAAATTAGCTCCAAACCCATGATTCCGAAATTTCCTCAGCAAGATGTTGCAATGAATCTAACCATTAGTGTTTTTATCATCGGTAAACAAAAATAAAACTATCAAGCTAAGAAAACTGAAAATCTTTTGAGTTTTTAAGAAATTTTTAAAGAATAACATTTTTGTGAATTTTGTGGCTTTTCAGACGATCATTTCAAGCATTCATATAAGTCATCATTACCGTTAGTCTAGACACACCTTTTAAGCTTTTAAACAAATTTACCTAGATTGCCAATATATTTGTCCATTTAAACCTCTTCTCGTTTCTCAACTGTTTCAAGATATTTAAGGTATTATTAGAAACATGAAATAACTGTGTTTCCTTCTCAGAATATACTCCCGTATCGAGATTCTGAGAATGTCATTTTACAGGTGAATATATCGAATTGATATCTGTATATAGGGTGAATGCGAGACCTTGAGAGCTCAGGTTAGTACTACCGTACAGACAAAGAGATGAAGGCTCGTCTTTAGGTGGTGTTCCATTAAGGAATCTTTTGTACTGCAAATGTCATAATTGCTTAAGACATAATCATTTTATGCAGTTTTCGGGGAAATAATACAAAAGTATTATATAAGTTCTAGGCCATTGCTTCCGCAAAATCAGAAGAACTCGAATAATACCCCAGATATCAATCAAATATAAAGACCTAGTATCATAGAATCTGGCATTTTCTCATATGAAATTTCGGAGTACTAAGTCAATATATCCGAGAAATGTTAACCAACAAGTTAATCAGTTTTTGTGTCTTAGATTTATATCTCTATAACAATCTACTGAACGAGTGAAGTCTATTGGCATATCCATAGTAATACTTGCTTAAAATACTTTAAAACAATACAATTCTTTAGCATACTGTAACTTATCATTTTTTATATACTATGATCACTCTTTTTACACAAAAATCTTTTTGCTTTTTTAAAATGTTTTAGCATTTTCATCAAATATTCTCCCACTAAAATAAAAACATATTTTTTAAGAAATAATAAGGAAGAATGTACAGAAAACGTTCAACCGATGATAAATTCACATCAAGTCGTCATCATCCTCAAACTCAACCTCAAAAACATCCCCTGAGATCATATTTTTTAAACCATTAAGCTTTAACAAATTTTTGAACTTTGTTTTATCAAAAGATTTGGTAAAAAAATCTTCTTTTTGGTCATTAGTGTGGATTTTCTCAATCGTACCAACTTTTTCTCGTAGCAATCATGGATAAAGTGGTGTCGAATCTTGATATGTTTAGTACGTGAGGGTTGACATGAGTTTTTAGTGATATCGATCGCGACCTGATTATCTACATATATGGCGTATCAAGAAATTGCAAACTGAATCTCTCATCTGTTGCTGTATCCAGAGAATCTGAGCACAACAACTGGAAGCCGAAACATATTCAGCCACACAGGTAGAGAGAGCAACTGCGGTTTGTTTCTTGCATTTCCATGTTACCAAACGGGTTCCTGCTGTCCTTATGAACAGAAGTATTCAAAACATGTTTCTGTTTTTGTTTCTCTTTTTCTTTCAGAAAATCATCATTTGATTGAGTACCAATGATTTCCTTTTCCTTCTCGGTTATTGTCCCAAATACAAAATTAATTTTCTTTGTAAAATCCAATTTTTGGGACCTGTTGGTTTTATGTTGCTTCTGAAAACCCAACCCTGCACGCTTGTTTTCCGGATATTCTCCATTTTTTGATAGTAAGGTCGGTTGTCAGTTTTTTATTTAGAATAGAAAGATGAATCATGTTTATCTAAATCATCATGACTTACCTCCATCAGCTTGAATATTTTATCAACACAACCTCTTTTCACATTCTTGATGGGAAATCCTCATCCGAAAATAGTTTATCAGATCCTTTCATTTTATAAACTATGACATTAGGATCATCATTTAAACTATTTTCTGATTTGTCATCAGATTTTGACGTCTCAGACTTTTCAGACTCAGCCACTTCAGATTCATTTGTTAACACTTTTTCAATCACATTTTCTACCACTTCAGAATCACATTCACCATCATTTTTAGTGTAAGTTATATCGATATCCTCAGGCAACTGTTCGGTTTTCAATTTAAGATTTAGTGCCTGTTCCACCCCAGATGGATTTTTGCACGCATAACTGTTCCACATGGGTGGAGGAACTCAATCATAACTTCCACTCTTTGTTTTACCATTTTTAGATTCCTTAGTATTTTCATTTTTTGGTAAAATGTGATCTATGACGTATGAGCTTGTGGAATAACTAATTAACAGTTTGTTAACTCATTCGGTTTCAATTCTCATTTTCTCAAGCTCACTTTTGAGCTCAACGATAGTGTTTAGATGAATATTAATTGCCATTTATTTATCCATCACTGTTGCTTTAAGCATCATAAGTGTTGCGTCATTTTCTCTGAGTGTTTTATTATATTGTTTAACAGACGCACTCAATTTGTCATATGCTTCCGTTGTGGTTTTGAAATCGCTTAACAAATTGTCTGTTAAACTTTGCAATTCAGCAAATCTTTTGTCTTTCACAAGACACTCGCCACATGGTTCATCACATTTTGAACAAGATGGCTTGTTTACCTCATTTCCATTTGCCATGTACGCTTTAATGATGTCTTCTTTCAGCAATTCCTTTTTCTCATCTACTTTGACATCTTCAACTGGTTTCTTTTGCACTTCATCTGTTGAATGTTGAGTAGGTGCAAAATATCTTGCAAAAGTTTTTAAAACATAGTTAGGCAAAAGATGTTTGAATGGACTATTCAAAAGCTCCTATTCCTCTGATGAAGTATGATAATAATAATCATCATCCTCAGGTCCTTCATCAAATCATGCCTCTGATTCTTCTTCTGGTTCATCAATAATTTCAACCACCAATGCCAAATTTTCTCCTTTCAAAATATACTTGTTCCAATTAAACCCTTAGTCTTCTTGTGTAACAACCAAAGCCTTTTCTTTAGTTTCAGGTTACTTGTCTTCAATCGGAACGATTCTTGTTCTCGGTTGTGGTCGGTGATAGATCGCTCTTTTGTAATAGTCCTCTTGGAAAGGATTCTGATTCCCTTGAACCTCTCGGTTTGGACATTCTCTTTTAAAGTGACCTTTCTCCCGACACTTGAAACAAGTAACTTTATATTTATTAAATCCAAGTTTCCCATCCAAGCCTCCCAAATTTTCTTTACCAGTGATTTCAATAAATCGTTGTGCTCGTCGAACGATCGAAGCCATGCACCATTTTATATCTATCAACTCCATTTCAACTGGATCAATTTGATCGTAGTGTTCTCGTGTCATTTCAGAATTACCAATCTTTCCAGAAATAAGACTATCATATGACTCAAGAACTGAAGCAAGTAGAGACATATGTTGTTTTGCCATATTTTCATCAAAATTTTGTGCGTTCTAAAAGTCAACGGCAATGTTGCATTGCAGAATTCTTTGACTTTCATTAGATAATGGAGTGGCTTGATTGTTTTGAGATTGTTTTGATCCGAAAGAAGACTGTTGACTATATGGTGTATTTGGATCAACTGTAGGGTATGATTGGAAACCACTTGACTGAGTTGGCGGTGTGCTTGGTGAGCTATATGCACTAAATGCAGTTGAATCTTTGGCGCTTGGATTTGAGCATCAGATCTGTTTTTGAAATAAAGCATCTTGTTGCATTTAAACAGTCTTCTTTTTGGCCATCTTTTGCATCTCTAATTCATGACCTTCCGATCTTTCGATAAAGCGAGGCAACGAGAAATTGCTGTATTCAACTCCATTCTTCAAGATGGTTAAGTAAGTTGACCATTCACCTTGTGGCAGAGAATCAGCTAGCTTATCAACAAGCTCTTCATTTGTCTTCACAATTCCCATTCTCTTCATATGAACCAGCAGATAACAGTATCGCTCAATTAGCTGCTTAACCATTTCTCCTTTGATAAATGTGAATACATCAAATTCTTTGCTTAATAATGCCCTTTTACTTTTCCAAAGTTGAGCACTACCTTGAAATTTGAGTCGAAGAGCATTCCATAAAGATTGCACATCATCATCATGCTGCAATAAAGCCAAGATGTCTTCTTTGATCGATTGCTGAAGAATATTCATCATCTTCTTTTCGTTGATAAATCTTTCTCATTCAACATCAGAGAATTGGGCAAGCGTCTTTTCAAGCCCACTTTCGCCAACTGGTGCGATGTATTTTGCCTCGATTGTAAACTAGCAAGTAAAATGGTTAGCTTGCACCCAGTTCATAAACTTCTCACTCCAACTATCAAAGTCTTCCAGATTCATAAGCTTTGGAGGTTTAGTCATTGTTCCCATTTCATTCTCTAAATTGATGTTTTGAGCTGTCGTAGTGGTAACAGCCGATGTGGCAAACGCATTGTAAAATTCCTCAGACATTTTTCCTGCAAAAAGTTAGAACACACTTCTCAAAATAAACAGATTAGATTACAAAACTTTTTGTGCGGACAAAATATTTCGTACGAAACCAGAATTTTGTACGAAACAAATTTTTTTTATGCGATTCAAAAAATTTTTTCACAAAAACTGCGATTTTGTACGAATCAATGAGTTTTTTTACGAAACAAGTGTTTTTAACTGAGTAAATTTTGGATAAATGAATTTTGTACGAATCAAATATTTTTATGCGAATCAAGTGTTTTCTTAACTGAATGAGTTTTGGTACGATTAAGATTTTGTGCGATTCAAGTCATTTTATACGAAACAAGTTGAAATTCTGAAAAATTGTAAGATTTATGAAATTTAACTTATCCGTATGAAATTTAATCTGATTCGTACCAAAATCAAGAACAACTTAATTTCGTGCGAAACTCGTACGAAAACTGATTCAAACGATTCAAACTTCAAACTGACTAGTTTTTATCGATTTCAACATGATTTAGTTCAATTTTATGTCCGAATTATGGTATGGATTGATTAGATTGAAGATTATCTTGAATTACTAAAATCCTAGTCCATTTTGTCCACGAATTCGTCTGAAATTCGTCCAAAATCCAGCAAAGGTAAGAAAAATGATGAAGATGAAGATATGTCCAAGTCTGCACAGTAACTACTTGTTGTCTATCTGTAGATCAGATCTCATGGCTCTGATACCACTTGTGGACGGGGATCGAGCTCCCGAAATGAGCAATCGATTTGATCTCGCTCACTAGCAGAGGCGGAATTCATTGCTAGAGAGGTAGATATGACAAACAAGATAGAGATTACTGTTTAACTGCTCCTGATCTATTAAAGACATTCAAGTTACAGACGCAAGTCAACAAACTGATAGAGCTTCGCCATATGAAATGACAAATCCATTTTTAGCTCTAACACAACACTTCCCTATTTATAGGTCGACATGACTCGTACTGAAGTGCGTGCACTAACAAACAAAAAACTATGATTCGTACCAAAATTGTATTTCGTACGAAACACTCTCCTGTTTCGTGCGAATCACAGTGTAACACATATAAATTTTACATTTTCTTATTTAAACATTAACTTGTAATCTTTATAAACATTACGAATATATCCTAGACGTAGGCAATAGACATTATGCACCAACAACTTCGGTGTTCACTATTTCAGGTATTTGAGTGACATCATAATGTAGCCATTTTGGGATATTGAAGAGTATCAATCTCAAGATGAAGTTTCATGATTAACGTCTGTGGAAATTGATAAAGTTTGAAGCTGCACATGTTTTTTGATACTGGAAGCCGCATATTCCACAAAGAGTTGTCAAGTTTGATCCAGTAACGGAGTAGAAAGATGTTACACCGATAGTAAAGCGGCCACGTGTTATGAAGAATATATCGCTGATAAACATTGAACATGTTTTCCATAAACTATTCAAGTGGTGGCATTATGACTCTAAAATATGAGAAGCAGTGATTTGTGTTCAACATGATGATGATTCCTGGAAAATCACGGAAGAACTGACTGAAGCAGTGATTGCGCACAAAAGAATATATGGTTTATGGAGAGGAATTCGAATACTAGACACAATGTGACTAGTAAACTGCTCGAAGAAGGATATTGAATGTCTATTCTACAACAAGATTAGCTTTGAGGAGAAAGATAAAGTGCAGGCATTGTAGTTCCACCAGGTTATCAATGTTTATTATGCTGATGATATTAATTCAGGTAAGATATGGAACTCAGACAGGAGAAAGATGGAAGGCAAAGAACAATGGAAGCAAGAAAGAAAAGAAGCAAGAATTGCTGTAGCTGTCAGACAGGCATCCTTAAGAAGGTTTAGTTTGGTGACACCTACAACAGACCTTCTCCCATAAATCAAATGCCTATGCCATCTTAGGAGCGTCATAGACCGAGAAAGTATTTCTTTGGGCAATAACTGTTAAAGATTTTGAAGTTTTTGAAAACTGACCAATACAACGACAATATCCAAGGGGGAGTGTGTTGGTGCAGAATGTCTATAGCCTACATCTCAGTGTCATGTCGTATATGTAACAGGGCTTAAATGTTAGATTTTATGTCATTTTATATGTATATAGGCTACTTCATATGAAGTCTTGCTCACCTCGTACGAAGTGATACAATGTCACTTTGTACGAAGTGCACCTCGTACGAAGTGGCACAACATCCTTGTTTGAAGTTGCCAAGTCTATAAATAGTTGAGAACGGGTGTTGCGTCCTTAGCTATTTTTCTGATTGTAAGGCGAAGCCCTGTCACTTTTATCTCTGACCCGTAAACTTTTATTCAAGATTAATGAAGTAGAGGCATTGAAACAGTGTATCTTATCATTGTCAACTAGTTAATGACTAACTCCGTGCACGTCAATTAGCTCAAGTCAACTCTTGTGCTTTCGGAGGAGAACCTATCCTCCCACAACAAGCTCATTAGTTTGAACTTAACTTTGACAAAAATACATCAGTTTGTTCATAAAGTGTTTAATGAAGGTTATTAACTTGGACTTGGTTAACTGAGTGGGTTGTTAAAACTGGTAAAATCTATGAAATTTTGAAAAGGTTGGAAAAATGAGATTTCACGAGGGTAACTCCTTCACACGGATCAACCTACATCCGTCTGAAAAAACATGTTCATCCGCACGAAGGTATCTTCCTTCGCACAAATAAGAAATAGTGCTAGTATATAATGTGGTTCATACTAATAAACCTTCGTTCGTACAAACACATTCATCTTCACAAAACCACCTGTTTGAGAGAAAAAGTTTTACAAGTAACCAAACTCTACCAAATTTTAGATTGGGGTGTTGATTTGCATAACATCTTCAATGGCAAAGGTATTAAAGACTTAAAACATGGGTAATTTTGACTAAAATTGATTTAAACAGATTTAAAATATATAAAATCATAGATCTATGTAATTTGGACGGATAAAAGTTAAAATTGAACCTAAAATCATGTTAATCGGCACATTCAGGTTGTTTTAGAGCCTTTAATTTGTCAAAAACTTGTAGAAATGTGTTAGATTGAAATGTAGATCTTAAAGCGTTTGGAACCGAGGAACTACGTCCGTACGTGTGTAACTCGTCCACACGGAAGTAACTCATCCGCACCAAATATTCCCTCCGCACGAATGTGAGACATCCTTTCAAAATTACTGATTCGTTCCAGCATGGTCAAATCCGTTCCAAATAAGTGGTTGTTTAAAATATGCCACATCCATTCCAATTCTCATCCATTCCAAAATTTGAAAAGTGTTAAAATTTTTCTAAGTGCTTATTCGTATTGTTTGTGCAGGCAAAAGCAACACTTTCGATTGGAAGCATAACACTTGTTGTGTGCTTGATGAGACTATGCTGAAGATGACACCTTTCAAGCCAATTCTACCATTTGTTGAATGTTCTCCGATTAAAAAGGTTGTTACCGCAACACAAGGCTTATACATCGCATGTGGAAAGATTCTGGAAACACGCCAATTCTACCATTCTGTTGCTATGATCGGTAATGAAGATAAAGAGGTTATCATTATTGAAGAGCTGATAAGAAGGGTTTTGGAATTTGCAGATAAAGCTAGAGATCCTACAGGTTACCCTGAAAAAATGGTCAAGGGGTGTTTCATTCCTATGGCATATACAAGACATGTGAATGAGGCCAATTTTGCTTAAGCTAATATTTCCAGGCCATATAAATTCTTATTTCATGTAGTAATTCCTGCTCTTGGTCACAGGAATGGAGGTTAAGATGTCCTTATGGATTATTTAATGTGTATGATTGTTGCTCTTACCCTGAACCTTCCATAACTTTTGCAAGTTGATATTTGAAAAAATGAATGGAAATTTGACATCAGAGAGATGGTTGATGTATCCTAGATTCGTATAGATGTTATTAGATGATCTTTTGCAAAATCTCAAGAAAGAGAAGTTTGATTTGCTACTGCTAGAACACATGACTACTCTTTCATTGGATCGAATTAACAACTACAAGAATCAAGCTGAAAGTGAAATTTCAAAGTTCAAGAAGTTTATAGGGTTTCTGGAAAAAAAGATTACGTGATTCCGCCAAAAGATAGATGGAACAAAGACAGGAGTAATTCTGATAACATAGACAAAAAATTGGAAGGCTTCAAAGAGAAGATGAGTAAGTGGTTGTGAAGGAAAATTCAAAGAAATGAAAAGCAAAGAAGTAGACTACACATAAAGGAGCTCCAAAGACTGTTGATGCATATTCTGTATGTCCGCCAATGTGTTATTAGGCTAGATAGAGCATGTGTAAAATATTGTATAGTTTAGTGAGAAAAACGAACAAATGACACGATGGTGAGGATGAGATCACCTTCGTAGGAAGGTAACACCTTCATACGAGGGTTTCACCTTCGTACGAGGGTAACACCTTCGCACGAGGGTAACTTACCTTCGTATGGAGGTAAACACGTCTGCACGAATGTCTCCTCCGCACCAAACCCGTGTCTACATATAGTGTCGTGTATTCATAGTTTGATAAGTTTTGGAGATCCCAGAGGGGAAATGCTCCAATTTCTCAAGCTTGTAAATATGTATACTCTTTCGGTATGAATGAATCATTCGACTTATGTTAAGATTTCTACCGAATTAGTTCTTTTCTACCCAAACTTCCGTCTAGACTCATCGGATCCTGGGCTTTCAATTGGTATCAGAGCTACAGTACCAATTCAATTGATCTAACAATTGATTGAATCACCTACGCTCATGAATTATGATCTTTTGAGGGGTTTTAGACGTAAGTCATCAAATAAACGGACGATACAAGGACAAAAATTAAAAATGACACCATAGAATTGTTTAGAATTGAATTTCGATAATGTCAACGAATGAATCATCATGAAATTCAAAGAAATAAAGATTGTGGATCAAAAAAACAATGAATCAAAACTATTCACATGGAGTAACTACCTCCGCACGAAGGTACTACCTCAGCACCAAGGTACCCAAAATGCCTAAAAAATAAAAAAGGGCATTTTTTGGTCTTGGTGACAAGACGAGTGTCTAGAAATAAATTGGTGATTGAAATTTTTTTCAACTTTTTAATGAAAAATACGGGTTGCTTTTGAAACCATCAGAGCTTCAAAGAATAGATTTGATTATCAGATCACAGAGAGGTGACGATGATGGGGTAGTCACAAATACCTATATAGAATGATTATTATTTGGTATAGTGACTATTAGTGGACCTTAAAAGAAAAATGCGCATTGATGAAAAACGCACTTTTATGGACCAAAATAACACATTTCCATATAGTTGATTTTTCCAGAGAATAGAGAGGACCGAATTTGTAAGATTGAGGGGGGAAATTCAGTGATAGGTTTTAGAGAGATCAGAATCTGCAAAAATGAGAGGGAATAAAAATTTCATAGAATATAATGAAATTCCAGCATTTTTGAAATTCGTGACATGCAACAATTTCGGGTGGTTCTGAATTTAGATTGTCTAGGGATGCATTAGATCTAGATTCGTTAATTCGTGATCACAGGAAGTTTAGATACTTTAGATCGAGATCAGATTGATGTCTTAGGGTTTGAGTCTCGGGTATTCGGTCATCAGGATAGCAGGATTAGCATCAGGAGATGCATCAGTATTGTCGATACTTATAAGATATCAGAGGTTGTTCAAGATATTAGATTCAGAATGCTCGATGATAGTCTAAAGTGTCAGAATATTTAATCTTCGAGCAACGGAATTGTTTTTCGGACTAACCGCTGGGGAATGATGATTTTTGTTGATTGAGTTATTGTCGGGTCTAACTAAGAAGACCATATATATGTGTTATGGTGACTGAAGAGGAAGAATGTGATTCTCATCGAGGAAGAATATCAGATCTGAATGTGTTACTAGACGATATGTTATCCGATGAAGATTTGTTGATTGAGAATATTACCGTTTAAACTGATCAACCATTCAAGAGTGTGCTTAAAGTTATTACAGAAAACAAGATTTTAGATTTTCACGGGTATTCACTGACTTGACGTTTATCGGTGTGGTGATTTGAAGTTTCTATCAATTGCCGGTTGGGTTTTTGAAGGTTAAGAGACTCAACTCAAGTGTTAAATCGAAAACCGAATAGGGATGTGGTTAAAGTTGAAATAGAGAAGCTGCATTAATTAGTTTCGATTTAGTGATTATTCCTAAAGATTACAACTAATTAAAGTAGAGGAGGTCGGGAATCGTGCAAACAAATACCTGAAGATTCATTTCAGGGGGAATTTGTGCATAATGATGATAATGCAAGCCCGAATCATCAATCAAGGAGGAATTATCTGAAGATATCAAGATGACTGATTGAAGTTGAAGAATATTCAAACACGACTCGCATATTTCAAGATAAAGATTCGACAATGATGGCTAAGGAGGGAATTGTTGATGCATATTCTGTATGTTTGCCACTGTGCAAATATGCTAGATAGAGCGTGTGTTGATATTGTATACTTTAGTGAGAAAAACGAACACATGACACGATAGTGAGGATGCACCTTCGTACGAAGGTAACACCTTCGCATAAAGGTAACTTACCTTCGTGCGGAGATAAACACGTCCACACAAACGTCTCCTCCGCACCAAACCCGTGTTTATATATAGTGTCGTGTGTTCATAGTTTGATAAGTTTTGGAGTTCCAAGAGGTTTTCTAGCTTGTAAAGACGTATACTCTTTTCGGTATGAATGAAACATTTGATTTATGTTAAGATTTCTACCGAGTTAGTTGTTTTCTACCCATACTTTCGTCTAGACCCACCGGATCCTGGATTTTCATAGACGATGCTTAGAGAGGAAGAAAGTGAAAATGATGTGATGTTTGCTACATCTGATAGAGATATTGAAGGTGAATCGGGTGGTGAAGCTGACAATGAGACAACCAGTAGTGAGATTGAGATTACTAGGATGGCTCCTACAACACATAATCCTAAAGCCAGAGTTAAAAAAGGGCTAAATGGAAGAAAAAGTCAACTGATAGTGATGATCAGCCTTATGAACAAGAGTTGGAAGTACAAGTCAAGAAAGCAACAAAGAGACAAGAGTAAAGTTGGTTCAACTGTTAAAAAGACTGGGTCACCGTTAATAAAGAAGGCTAGGGTGAGGATCTGTTATCTAAAGATAACTCAAGTATAAATCTATAACCTAGTCTATAACGTGTTGAATCCGTTTTAGTTAGGTGACAATATAACCAGATTACGTCTAAATCACTGCTTCGTTGATTTCATAAACATTTACAATTTGGAACAGAGCTTTGTTGTCTAATCCGCAAAACAATACTGCAGACTCAAAGACCACACACCTGTTTATACTACATGTAGCCTCGTGTGGACTAGAGTCACTACCCTCATACGAACTAAACATTAGGCTACCTTCGAACGAACTAAACATTAGGCTACCTCCATATGATGTAATGATTACCTTCGTACGGAGTAGTTCCTTCATACCAAGGTACTTACAAACACAAGAAAAACTAACTGTTTAACCTATTACAGACTTTAACATGACTCGTAGACGTAGGCAGCAGACATATGTATCAACAAACTCCCCTTGGATGTTGTTGAAGTTTCGATCGATCTTCAAAATCTTTATCACTTAATCTTTACACTTATCATAGGACATGTTTAACCATTCGATCACGCGTTTACGCTAATGACCAGTTAAAGTAGCATAAACTACCTTAACGAGTCATAATGGGTCAAAAGCACTTAGTATCCTTTACAAATCAGAATGTTAAGTTTGTTAAACCATATCACGTGAGTTCCAACACTCAATTGGTTTACAAGACTTCATTCTATCCGATCTCACGTTTGTAGTCCCGACACGCTAACATATTTATCTGACACATTAGGACACATTTGAACTTTGTTTATTCCGTTGATCAAGAACACTTTCGCAATCCTAAGTGAGTACATAGTTCCCCACTTTTAAATTTCTAAGTGTTTTGGGGTGATTCATATGTGCCTGTAATTATTTTCAAGATTTAAAAGCAATATACATGGTTTATGCATACAAAATGATTTTCAAAGTGAGTATATAGTTCCCCTCTTTTACATTTTCTAAATGTTTTGGGGTGATTCATATGTACCTATAATTATTTTCAAGATTTCAAAACAATATACATGGTTTATATACACAAAATGATTTTCAAAGTGAGTACATAGTTACCTCTTTTATGTTTTGCAAATGTTTTGGGGTGACTCATATGTGCTAAATCATTTTCAAGTTTTCAAAACAATGTCTATGGTTTATATATAAAACAATATGATTTCAATAATTTGAACAACTTGTTGATGCGTTATCCATAACACAAATGACATTCATTAGCTTTGGCCGAGCCGACAAGTTGTATGTTATGGTACCATAGGACTGACAATCCCATTATCGGGTTGTTCACTGGATTTGGTGGAAGTCTGGGTAATGACAGAAACTGTTCTGATTAACAAATCATTAGTTGATTTGTTAGTCTAGTTAAAGAGACCCTTTGATGGTCTATTAAAGATACTCTTTGGTGGTATAGTCAACACAGGTTTGAATGTGCTCATTAAAGAACAATCAAAAGTTTTCACAATTAAAAACAAAGACGATTTGTTTCTGACATGGACAATTGGTTTATGACACGGACGAATGGTTCATAATACGGACAAATGGTTTATAACATGGACAAATGGTTTTGAACAATGTCACGCAATGATTTTCACTTAGGATATAAACCATAAGAAGTTTTCTATTGAATTAATCTATTACAAGGTTTTTACAAAAGAAACGTTTTGGTCAAGTAAGATTTTCACAACTCTAACCAACTTGTTTTAGTTGGTTAAGTGTATTACAATATCAAACCCTTTTGACATGAGTTTTTTATTTAACGACTCTTGTAGTCAGACGAGGTGTTGCAATATGTATACAAAGCCACGAATTTGACACACTCACAAAACCTATGTACTCGCTGGCATTTTTATGCTGACTCTCTTTTCACATATGTTTCAGGAATGGACGCGGGCCTTAGTGACTTAAAACATGAAAGACAATTTATTTATGTGTTATTTCTGTTTATCCCAAGACAATGTAAACATTTAACTTAATAAAACAAAATTTCAAATTCCATGAGTTGTGAAACAATAGTTCTGTGACATGACTCCCCGACGTTTCCATCGCAGTTTGTTGTTTTACGTGGTCGGGGTGTTACACGAAATTCTGGAGAAATTTCGCCAGCGTTTCCCCTTTGGGAGCTCCAAAACTTACAAAACAATAAACACACGACACTATTTATAGACACGTTTTATGTCGTGCGAATAAGGAAATTACCTTCGTACGAAGTGAGCTATCACTTAGTACGAAGTGACACGACAAAACCGTTCTCGTTTGCACTTGGTCTTGTGTTCGTATCTGTTCTATACAATATTCAACACACACTCTATTTATCCTATTCGTACAGTGAAGGACACAAAGTGCATCAACAATGATTGTGGTTGTTTTCGTGGTGAAGGTGGTTGTTAACATTGTGGAGATGGTGGTTGTTGCTATGAAGTAGTTGGTGGAGTTTGAATCGTCATAATATTTTGTATTTCAACTTCAACTGTAGGCATCTCTTTTTCTACAACCAATGATTCAGCTCCAGCGGTTGTTTTACTTGGATATTTTCTTCTTGATTTCTTTACCAAAGAAGACTCTGTTTCTTCTTTCTAAGATCAATAATTTTGCGCTTGATTCTCTCGTTCTCAGGCAGACCAAGGAACATTTTTCGGCACGAACTTATTAAGACTGGTCCATGCAATTGCCAATATGTTTGTCCACTTAAACTTAACTCGCAACTTTCGATTTTCCAACTTTGTGATACGTTTAAGGTAATATTATACTATAACACCCATGTGTCCCATTCCATGACATACCCACGCAATCAAGGTAAGCACAACAATTCATCATAGTAGGTGAGTATACCGAGATCATCCTTTCTCTTTTACATCGTCAGACTATTGGTGAATAGGTCAGTACATTCGTACAACCGAGTGACCAATAAATGTTTGACAAAGGTTAGGCAATTACCTTTTCAGTACGAATTTCGCTTTTACAAGTCCATGGAATTCCTCAATTAAGTTTATCTTCGTTAAGGTTTTTGGCTTCTTTTTGGCTCTTTTAAGATATCCTAATTGTGCCTAGGTCTGCATATAATCTAGATGCAACAAAAGAACAACCATGATATCCCAAATGACTCACCAGTATACAAACCCGAAAACTTAGACGTTGGCTACATGTCAACGCAAGATTTAAGACCATAAAATCATACGCCGATGGTATGTTACCCACATGGTATATAGTGGGTTATGTTTATATCACTTAGTTTCTTTTATCACTTCGAGTGTCAAGCCTATCGACATATCACAGTAGATCATAGTCTTTTCAGCTACAACACCTTACATGTGTTGGTTAAACCCTTTTACACGAACATTTATTTCATCTCCTATATGATGCAATAAAAATCTTTTTTGATTTTTTTGTTTTTCAAATGATTTTGTATTTTTCTGATTTTCACATATTTTTGTATTTTTCTCATTTCCTCCCTTCAAACAATGCATATATTGTGATAATTGGCAAAATTCTTGTAATTTTGTACAACTTGAACAACTATTACATTGTTTATTTACCGAACAACTTGACTTAAATTATAGTTGTAAGTGTTAAAATTCTAGGAATTTAACCAAATCATAGCTTGGTATGATAATGGATACGTCACAGTCACGGATATATAAAACCATATCTGTCTATCCTAGACGGATGACAAAGACGCGAACACGTAATAAATATCAGTACTGGTTAAGGTACAGTCTGATATTTTAGAATTAAGGCAAAAGATATGTATGTATTGTTATACCATAAAAATTTTATTTTAAATACCAAATTGTCAAAGTCTACAGCAAAATATAGCATTTTGCAGCAAAAATGCAGCATTCCGCAGCACAAAACAGCAAATGTCTGAGAATCCAAAGATAAATATTTTAGCTAAAGAATAATAACGGGTGTTAGAAATAGTATAAAAGCCATATATAAATATTATTGTTTGAAGCGATACGGTTTGTTTAGTAAAATATGACAACAAAGCCGGCACAGGAACTCAACTCAAAAAAAAATTTTATTAGTCTAAAGAGCTAGATTAATTAACCGGACAGTAAAAATTGTACTAGAATTACTATGAACATAAAATTTTATAAGTAAAATAATATATCTGTATTTCACCCGGTACAAGACTCGAACTAACTTTATCAACCGAACTACCAAACAACAAGACTAGTGAGTTATTTTGGCATATTATAACATCACTTTAAAGTGTTGGGCATTTGTTTTAATAAAAAACTTATATATATAATTATTAATGTTTATAAAAGTTTATAAAAATTACATTTTATTTAAAAAAAACTAATAATAAAACCAACCCCCCAACCTCACGGCTATAATGGTGTCATCCATCATGCCACTGATCACTTATTTTATGTGTTGGCAAATTGTAAGTATGGTTTAGTGTCTTGTGTGTTGTAAGAACCAAAACTAAAACAAAAACTCAAATCACATTCATTCCTTCATTTTTCAAAAACGCAACAACATATTCCCTTTCGTTTTTAAAAAAAATCGGCTAAAGCACCACATTATCACTTTCATATATTTTTTAAATCCAAACACAGGAACCTCAAGCTTTCATGAAGATCTAAGGAGCTTACAAAGATTAGAAGCTCACTTTGGAAGCTTGGAACTCTTGATCAATCTATTTTCTTCATCTTTTAGATCATTCCAAACCTTGTGATAATAGTAAGATCTTTAAACCTGATCTCATACTTTATATTATATAAAATTACAAAAGATAATCATAAAAGATACATAAAAACCCACTTGAAAAACACTAAAAAATCTATGATCACTAATATAATTATGTGGTTTTATTGATGATTTTGGATCATCTTGAATTTGTTATAAATTAGTAAACTTGAATCTTGAAAAATTATGAATAAAAAGATGATCTCAACACATGCATGTTTAGATTAGCAAGATTCATTAACAAAAATAATCATGAATATAATTTTATATTTTAAAGATGATCATACAAGTATTAGATCACTAAATAAAAGTTACGATTTAGAAATTTTGTTTAAAAGTGATAATAAAGTTTCCATTTTAAGAAAGTTTAAAAACTATGACAAGTTCATGATATTTTTCTTAATACATTTGTATAATGTATGTGATTTGGTGATGATTTGAGTTAGAATAATTATTTAAACATGTTTATATAAACATGGGAAAACGTATATTTTAAAGGAAACTATGGCAAACTTTTTATAAAAATTAATCACGGTTAAGATATGATTAAAATAAGAATTTTGTGATTAAAAGTTATTAGGAACTTTAGTCGTGTTAAAATAAAGGAATTATATATATATATATATATATATATATATATGTTAAAAATATATACTTTGAAATCACCTAATATGTGTACATGTATTTTTGTATAAAAACTATATATATTTTGATCATGTTGAATCAAATACAAAAATATATAAAAAGTTCAAGTTTTGACAAAATAATATATATGGGATAATTCGGACAACATGAACAATTCGGACAAAATAAGTATATGATACAGACCAAACAAACGACAAAGACGAAACGAATAAAATAGTCGACGCGAACATAACGGTCAAAACGAACTAAAAAACCGTTATATCTTATATTTATTAGAATTTATAAAAAGCAACTTATAACTATTAGTTTTTACAAAAAAAAATTTTATAAGTAATAACATTTACTATTAAGTATTTTAAAAACTTGGATTAAGCCCAACTAGAGAAGTATTAGACTAAGCCCATTTTTATAAAAATTATATTGGGCTAAACTTATTTTTATAAAATATATGAACTAGCCCATTTATATAAATTAGTTGGGCTAAGGCCCACTTTTATAAAATTTATAAGTGTTAGGCCCACTTGTAAAAAAATCAAACTTTGGGCTAAGCCCACCTTTTATAAAAATTTACATGTGCTAAACCCACTTGTATAAAAGTTAACTTTCGGCGAAGCCCACATTTATAAAAAAAATAAATTGGGCTAATCCATTTCTATAATATTAAATTTTGGGCTAAGCCCACTTTTATTAAAATTACATGGGCTAAGCCCACTTATATAAAAGTTAACTTTGGGCCAAACCCACTTTTATAAAGAAATAAACTGAGCTAATTCATTTCTATAAAACTAACAATGTTTTAAAGCCCATTTTTATAAAACTAAACTTGGGCTAATCAGATTTTTATAAATTTTATTAGGCTAGGCCCAATCTTTCATTTTAACTTGGGCTAGACCCACTTTTACAAACCAATTGGGCTTAACTCACTTTAAACAAAATTAGGATTGGGCTAGGCCAACATACATGAAATAAATTAGGCTAGGCCCATATGTAATGAATTATTATGTTCAATTATTTACAATTAAATTATTGAATAGGTCCATTTACGTATAATCAATCTAATATATATATATATATACATTATATATATTTATATTTATCAACAAAAAAAAACTAACAATTACAAGTATAAAATTCAAGATAAAATACCTGTATGAGAAACGAATGAAACCTAAGTGTCTAATAGATTAGAACACATGTAGGTCGAGAAACGAACAAAGTATCAAGAATCGAATAGAGATTTGCACGGAACGCAAATCAGTGAGTTCATGTTTTCCCCTTTTATTTTAACGTTTTCATGGTTTTAAACGTGCGGGGATATATACATGTTACATTTAGTATAGCTGGAAATAAAAATATTTAGATCACATGTGTATAACGCTCAAGCATTGGGACCATTAATGAATAACAAGTACCGATGAACAAGGGGATAGATCTATTGGGTTTGGGCGGGCCCCACTCTATTACGGCTATAATTACAGATCGTATTAGAGTGCTTTTGTGTCTAAAACAAGTGTCTTAGACACAATAAATCGTCAAGGGTTGGTTGCCACCTTATTCGGCATACAAATTGGTGTCCTTGCAACACACTAATGATCTTACAAGTTTCATTATGCTATATTAAACGAAATTATTATTTCAAATGTTTTTGAAGATTCATTTGATACAAAAATTTATAACATGAATTCACCAGCTTTTGTTGACGTTGTTTTCAAAATTAACATGTATTACAGGAAACTAGTGGATGGCCTTGGGGGAAAATCTTGTTCTTTTGTTGTGAAGTCAAGATGTTGTGTTTCATCATGTCTTTTGTTCTTATGTTTTATATACTTATGTTTAAATTTTAAGTAATATTGTTAAACTTTTGGTATGTTTTAAAAACAAAAGTTTGTATGTGAATAATGGTTAATAAAAAGTATGGATGAATATTTTGTAATGTATTATCACTGTCATTTACTTGGTTGAATGCAACGATTGCCGCTGTGGCACACCTTGCGACACACTTCCGCTACATCGAAAAATCAGGGTGTGACAGACCTGGTATCAAAGCTTCAATTGTAGTGAACTAGGATTCTTTCGAGTCTGGTCTACAATTTCAAAATTGTATTTTTTATGAAAGTCATAAATTATTTTGGAAATTGTAACAAGAGTTTTCCCCACGACATGTATATGAAGGTCCACTAGTACTAAACGATAAATCAAACAATAGTGCAAGTACATTATACGAGATAGTCTTTGAGGATTAGACATGATAACAGTAAGATGAATCGGAATGATACATGATATGACGTGCAATGAAACTGGAATATAATTTGAGGATTAGACATGATAACAGTAAGATGAATCGGAATGATACATGATATGACGTGCAATGAAACTGGAATATAATTGCCCAAAATTTTATTATAAGTTGTTCACATATATGAGTTGTACGAATTATTTTGTCAGGACCATGTCTTCCGACTCCGACACCGATTCCACGGTTTATGCTTCAAACGCTGATTACATACCATTAGATGATCCTGCTCCACCTGTAATCATCATCATCTTCGATGACGTGCTTTTGGATGATGAGTAGATGAACATCGATTTCTAGCCTTTTGCCATGCTGAGCCTGATCATGCCGATATTCCTTTAGAGGATGATGTATTTGTCGTACCTCATTTTCATGAGATGGTTATATTCGGTATCCCTGAGGGTGAACATGTCATTGCTTATGTCATCATACTAGATCCGTTTGATGATGTTGTCAATGAGGATGGACATCCTTACCTCCTATTGTTGATGTTGAGGATGATGTCATTCCAGTTATACATGTTGAGCATGTTGACGATGACCCTTGCATTGGTGAGGATTTTGACATTGCCATGTTAGAGGTAGCCCAGCTAGAGGCTACAGTTATTGACATTAGATCGTCTTCACCTTCCACACCTCTGACCCTATTACCTATGCCTTCACAAGATACCACTTTACAACCATCTTCAGATATCTTACCTACGCATGTTGATACCGTTTACCAGACACATTCTACATCGATCATTTATCTGAGTCTACACCACCATTGCATCCTTTAGGGGATGTTACACACCACATGGATCACCTGATACATCATCCTTCTATTGGATCATCCCATTATACTCTTGGTAGCACTTCTCAGTTCGCTGATCATGTATCTTCTTATCCTTTTGCTGGATCTGTTTCTACTACGGTTACACCGACATTCAGTTCTTACACAGATCTGTTTGCTGCAGGGTGGTGACATGTTCCATACAGTCAGTCTATGACTGAGTATTCTTCTTTTATTCCGATCCCCACTGTTGGAGATCTGTTCCATCCCTCACTACATATGTATAGTACTGTTACGTACCCTTCACGTTACTTTACTGTTTCACATGACCAACCACCTCTAGGCATGAGCCCATACGACCCGTATCACCCAAGCCATTTGCCACTCACCACCACTGAGTATAGACTCACATCCACTAAGATACAACTCAGTATTCTGTTTTGATGATTTCATGAGCTTAATGCTCATCTCTCGGCTATCCGAGCATCACAGAATTCACCATCATCATCATCTCAGCCACCACTGCCCACATTATCATCTCCACCACCACCATCCCCGTTAGTACCATCACTTGCCTCATCTCATGCCACCTCTATCATTTGAGAGGCGCATTGGTGCCATCAAGGAGGAGATTACATACTACCGCGATGTGATCCACGCATCTGCACCCCACCCCCACCATCTGTCTAGTTTGGTATGTAATTAGGTTTTGGAGATAGTACTTGTGTCAGGTTAGTTGAAGATTGAAGGATTTTGAAGATATATATAAGTCAACTTGAAGACTCTGAAGAAACAATGCGAAGAAAATCTCTACTTTTGTTTATGTATTGTATATAACTTGTATGTCGGAGTGATGAAACTCCGAATTATGTTTTTGTACTTCGCAAGAATGATGTAACAAGTTGACAACATATATATATATATATATTTGAAAGTTGATTATCTCTCTTTTATCATGCATTGTTGATTATTCATTATGTTCGTGTCATGATGATATTTGTATGAATATCTCACGTGAGAGATGATTCAATTTCTGTTGACCTATATATATATATATATATATATATATAATTAGATATATTTTATTCTATTTGAACCATGAACGACAATATTTATCTGAAATATTTGTCTAATTCATTCTATATGATTTTATATATGAAGATCATGCTACCAAGAAGAAGGAACATACATCAACTCCAAACTCCCTTGCCAACTTCTCAAGCTGAGCTTGATGCTTTGTTGAATCAACGCATTGCGGATGCGATTGCTCAACATGAAGCAAATCACACCAATTTGAGAAATAAAGATAGGGCTCAAGCCCCACCAATAGCAACAAATCCTTCGAATGGTTGGTTACTCATAACCTTACAAGAAATTTATGTTAATATTTTATTTGCAAAATAAATATTTCTGACAATTTCGAGAACCAACATTTCAGGATGCACATATAAGCATTTTTTAGATTGCAAACCATTGAACTTTGACAGCATAGGCGGAGCTGTGGCATTTGTTCGATGGACCGAAAAGACGAATTCTGTAATCCGCATGAGTAATTATTCCCCTAACTAGACTGTATTGTATGTTTCGGGATTGTTTATTAACGAAGCTTTATCATGGTGGAATATGCAAGTACAAATATGCAGCAGCATATGATATCACTTGGGAAAGACTAAAGGAAATGATGCGTGAAATGTATTGTCCAAGGGCTGAAATACAAAAGTTGGAAACAGAGTTTTGGAATATAGCGATGGTTTGATCCGACATCTATGGCTATACTCAGCGATTACACGATCTCTCACGAGTCGTTCCGTATATGGTAACCTTTGAATTCAAACGTATCGAACGATACATTTGGGGATTAGCTCCGGAAATCAGAAGTATGGTTACTTTGTCACATCCAACAACCATCATAGAGGCAATCACGTTTGAAGTAATCCTTACCGAAGAAGTGATAGGAATGAATAAGTTTCCGAGAAAGAATGCGGAGATGCCCAAGGAGACACATGTAGAATCAACCTCACATGGGAATAAGAGAAAGATTACTCTCTTCAAGAAAGGTTCCCAACCGAGTAATAATGTAGGTCCCCTAGTCCTTATGGATCTTGACAGAATCGTCTATCTAATCTAGAGTGCGGAATCCCCTAGATCAGATTTCACAGAAAAAAGAACACGAACAACAATTCCTTTCAAACCGTCTTCTATTGATTATCTAACACAAAGTGTTTACAACCAATTCAAGATTCCCTAGAAATCTCTCAGCCACTCTCTGTAGATTTCTCACACACCTCTCTTTCCCCTCCTGTCTAACCCAAAACCCTAATGCACAACATGTATATATACTACAAGTTTGCATACTAGGCTTTATACTGGGCTAGGCCATTCTCTAAGCCCATTACAACTCTAAACAAGCTAAAACAAATGCTAAGCCTAATACAAAATAATGTAGGTCCCCTAGTCCTTATGGATCTTGACAGAATCGTCTATCTAATCTAGAGTGCGGAATCCCCTAGATCAGATTTCACAGAAACAGGAACACGAACAACAATTCCTTTCAAACCGTCTTCTATTGATTATCTAACACAAAGTGTTTACAACCAATTCAAGACTCCCTAGAAATATCTCAGCCACTCTCTGTAGATTTCTCACACACCTCTCTTTCCCCTCCTGTGTAACCCAAAACCCTAATGCACAACATGTATATATACTACAAGTTTGCATACTACGCTTTATACTGGGCTAGGCCATTCTCTAAGCCCATTACAACTCTAAACAAGCTAAACACAAATGCTAAGCCCAATACAAAATATCCAAAGACTAAACTATTAAACTATTAAGCTGTTGTCACAAATATGCACCAACAGACTCCCCTTGATAATAGCGTCATAGTGTAACTTTGTCTTCAAACATCTTGTGATCTTTGGATAGCTTCAGCTACACACAGATTTCGACATCAACAGACTCCCCCTTTGCTGATGCATCCAATCACCAAAGTTTCACTCATTGTAGATTAGCAAGCTAGCATTCTCTAGTTAAGCTCATACACCGAATTTATCTATATCTCCCTTTGCAATGTAGTAGAAGGATCCTACCATGCATCTTCACACATTCTACACTCCATTCTTAAAATGTACTTTACTTGAATTCTACACTTCATTTTGATAACTGCATCAATCTGTTTAGAAACATAAGCAAGTAACTCGAAAAAACCATTTGTCCTTTCTACATAACGATAAACAAATATTTTATCTTATCAAGCAAAAACAAACAACTTATCAGATCAAATTGGGAGACTTTAAAAACAAATCTTTTTTATTTTTATATTTTCTGAAAATAAATAACTAACAAGAAAATAAACACTCTATTTTTGTGAGATTAACCTGTAAGAAGATCATATCAGCAACATCAAACTGTTTTCACACTATCTGATTATTCTATATGCAATATTCATGAAAAGCAGTTCAAGACGATTACCAGTATTGTTTATCCACTTAAACAAAATACATGAACATTTCAAGTACCATTACCTCATGGTCTGTTTAGATAATTTATACTGATATGCTAGTGTGTCCCACTTCAGACATACCCTCGCGATCAAGGTATGCCCAAAAATTCATCGTAGTAGGTGAGTATACCGAAATTCATCATTTTGAATTACAACGTTAGATAATTGATGATCAGGTCAGTACTTCCGTACAACAAAGAGACTAATATCCAACGAGGGTAAGGACAAATACCAAATTTTGGTACGAATAATGCAATTTGCACATTTGAATGACTCTCTAGGAGAGCTTCTTCAATTTTTGGGATTTTGCATTTTAGCTCTTTTAAGATATCCTGGTTGTGCCTAGGTCAGCACATATCTGGATGCAGCAGAAGGACAACCTTGATACCCCGGATGAAATAACGATATAAAGACCTAAAACCTTTGATTTTGGCAATCTATCAACGCAATATTTAAGGTTATAAAACCATACGCCACTGATATGTTACCCACTCATAAACAGTCTATTATATTTGTATCACAAAGGTAAGTTGATTATTTCATGCAGTTTGCCTACTGGTACATCATATGATGAAGCTGCTGTCATACTTAATCAATTTAGTTTTAATTTCAGTGTTACAGTCTAACTTGCTGATGTACTATCATTTCTTCTTTTTCACACAGTGAAAACTCATTTTTTATTTTCTATTTTTTTATATTTTAGAATTTTTTTTTATTTTTGAAAAGCAGTAAATTATTACAGACTATTTTTATGGAAAATTTTAAACTTTGCAACTTACTCCCCCTAAACTCATGCACTAACTAAAACTCTTTTTAGCTTAAGGAAATTTCTCCCCCTAAGTAGGGGTTTCACTTTTAGTAAACCAGTATCTAACATAGAAGTAAATAATTCGTTACCATGTGCAACCTACTATTCACCTCAGTTGATTTAAAGGAATAACCACTGTTGAACAAATCAACAGTACTTCTTGGTCATCCTGCACACACTCTACAACTTAGTTAGACTGGGGGACCCAAGCCTTAAAAGTCTTGGGTCGTCCAGATTCATCAACCACTGGAACATCCATCCAATTACCCTACTAGTGTCTTGGATGTATTCCAAGTTGTTGGACACGTTTTATAATTTTCACGAGTTCTTTGATCGTTAGAGTTCCAATAAACTCTTGGATTTGCCGACCGAAAATTATTATCTCGAAACCTTCTTCTCCCATTATCATATTCTGATATTTGAAAAAGTTTTGGATTGTTTTGAACATTTGAGTTACTAAAACCCCTATATATGTTTCTTCTTTGAAAGTTTCGATTACTAGAAGTTTGGTATCCATTACGATATCCAAAATTTTTACTTCAAAAAGAATTTGATTGACGATTATCATGATAGATTTGGTAGAAGATTTTCTTGAACCAACAAATCTTCTTGATATTGAAGGTTTAGGTTGAAATCTCGGTTGATTTGTCTGAAAACTTGATTTAACATTTTTTACTTGACAACCTGATTTCCATCCTTAACCTCAACTTCAGCCTCTGCTTTCTTACCCTTTTTAAAACGACAACAACTAGCCACATGCCCTTTGTTGTGACATTTAAAACAAGATATTTTCTTAAAAATTTTCTTTCGATTTGATCTCTTTTTAAATGTTTTGACTGTTTTGTCTTCAGTATCTTCATCCACTTTATGAGGTATACTGTTGGACCCAGCCGATTCTTTCAAAGAAACTGGACTATTTGGTATGTCAACGGTTATCAGATCCACTACATCTGGTGTAGTAGGCAAAAAATCTGTTAGCTCATTTTCATTTGGTAAAAAGGAGTAATCCTGATCCTTAGAAGATGAGGCTTTACTAAACCCCACTCCTGTTTTATCACTACTCCTTTTCAAAGTTTTCTAAATTTGAGTCCTGACTACAGAGGATTCTCCAAATTTGTCTAACTTTCTATGAAGTTCAACAATTTTGGCCTGTGCACCAGCCAATTCTGTGCAATTTTTAGAAAGCTCGCTAGTCTTATCGTTCACAGTTTCACGAGCTAAATCAATGATCTATAAAAGTTCATTGACTTTGCTGGTCAAACTAATGATTTCTTGTTCATTTGAATTGAGTGTATTTAAAAAAATTGACTCCCTTTTACTCAAAAGAACATTTGACTCTTTCAGTTTTTCTAATTCAACTAACAGAATTTTGTTTTCCTCCCATAATTTGTCAACTTTACCCTGTAGTTCAGTGCAATTATGACAAGTATGACTAACAGATTGATATTGTACCTGTACCTCTTCTATAAGCTCATCTGTATCATCCATGCACACTGTAGCTTTTGCATCCTTGAGTTCCATTCTCTCCTTCTCAGATTCCTTCTCCTCTTCTATCTTAGCAGCTCCTTCATCAATCTTCACAGCTGCAGTCTCAGCCGCACGTGTGCTTTGTCTTGAAGTACTCTGATAACGTTTTTCTAAAGCTTCCCACAGCTCTCTAGACGATCCATACCTATTACAAATGTTTTTCATATCAACTGGCAAGGACATCTTTATCGCAGCTAAAGCCTTCTTCTCAGCATCATATACACGTTTCTCAGAATCTTCCATCTTCTCATATGAGAGAACCATAATTCTTCCATTAACTCGACGTGTGGGAGCAATGTACTCATCGATCATACAATTCCACATCATAGTATCTTCACTTTGAACAAATGCCTCAAACTGCTTCTTTCATTCTACATATTGTTCAGCATTTATCAGCTTTGGCCAGTTTTAACACCCTCACTTAGATTGTTCAATTTGCCCATATTTAACACGCAGCTAGTAGTTTAAATGGATTTCGGTATACCTATGTCAAAATCCAAATCTAACCCGCAGCTTATCGTAACGAAACCATTAAAAAACTTTCAGAAATTTCTCCGAAAAGTGTGATTACCAAATTGAACTGTTAGACTCGTCTCGATGATACGAATCCAATGATATGTAATGCCCGATAGTGATTTTAGGAATTTTCGTGCCTTTTTTTGTCCTAAAAATCACACGAGCCTAACCGTGCAACCGGTTTGTCAAGAATGTTTATGTATCAAATTCTATTTTCAAAAACGTTTAACTCCAGTTACGTCAACTGGTTAACTTTCCACTTTCTTTATCCTAACTCGGAACAGCACCAAATCCGAAACAGTAACTCGGATTTACGAAATGACAATCCGGAACAGTAACAAGAATTGCTAATCCGAAATGGTGATCCGAGATAGTGATCGGAGATGAAATCCACAATGCACTGTTCTGGGCTGAAATGGTAATCCGGAATAGTGATCCGAGATGAAATCTAGAATGCGCTATTCTGATCCGAAATGGAAATCCGGAATACACTTCTGATCCGAATTGGAATGTGAAATAGCTTCTGATCTAAAATTCAATCCAAAATAAAATCCGAAATGGAATCCGAAATGGGCTTTTCAGATCGAAATGGGCTTTCCAGATCTGAAATGAAATCCGAATTACACTTAAGATGATCCAAAATGCAGATTTCTGATCCGAAATTCAAATCTGTAATCCGAAATGCTTCACTTTTTGATCTGGGATGCCTTTCTTCAATCTGAAATACCTGCTGAAACTCTAAAACAGCCGTCAAAAACCCTAATTCATCGATCACAAACCTCAAGAACAGCCTCCAAAACGTCCAAAAATCCAATTTTTCTGCTGTCACAATTCTGAAACGAGAAAAATCAAGAGCCGAATGCTCTGATACCAATTGTAGGTCCCCTAGTCCTTATGGATCTTGACAGAATCGTCTATCTAATCTAGAGTGCGGAATCCCCTAGATCAGATTTCAGAGAAACAAGAACACGAACAACAATTCCTTTCAAACCGTCTTCTATTGATTATCTAACACAAAGTGTTTACAACCGATTCAAGACTCTCTAGAAATCTCTCAGCCACTCTCTGTAGATTTCTCACACACCTCTCTTTCCCCTCCTGTCTAACCCAAAACCCTAATGCACAACATGTATATGTACTACAAGTTTGCATACTAGGCTTTATACTGGGCTAGGCCATTCTCTAAGCCCATTACAACTCTAAACAAGCTAAACACAAATGCTAAGCCTAATACAAAATATCCAAAGACTAAACTATTAAACTATTAAGCTGTTGTCACAAATATGCACCAACAAATAAGAAGAACGAAACCCCCACAGCAAAAAGGAACAAAGCATTTGTGGCGACAGCAGAGACAGAACCGAGAGGTTATACCAGAAATGCACCTAAGTGCAACAGGTGCAATTATCATCATTATGGTGGATGCCGAACCACCAAATGTGTTAAGTGCGGGAAGTTGGGACACCGCACCGAAAATTGTTGGAGTAATAACAAAGGAAATATAAATGACGGCAAGAAAGAAGGAGGCTATGAAATGGAAATGACCGAGGAAGAAATCAAAGTTGTTATGATTGCGGTGAACTGGGCCACTTTAGAAAGAATTGCCCAAAGGAGAATAAAGGCCACGGGCGAGCCTTTGTGATAGAAGCTAACGAGACATGTCGGGATCCAAATGTGATCACTAGTGCGTTCCCTGTCAATAATTATTTCTAGGATACTTGCACATATTTTAGTTTCATATCTTTAGAGTTTAAAGATATACTTGAACTAAGTTCAAATAAATTAGATATTCCATTCACTATCGAACTAGCGAATGGAAAGATAATTGAATTTGATGAAAATATTAAAAGATGTTCTTTAGAGTTAGATGGACAAAAATTCAACATCGATTTATTACCCATCTAGTTAGGTAGTTTTGATGTTGTAATCGGTATGGAGTGGTTATCCAACAATCAAGTTGAAGTCGTGTGTTGCGACAAAATTATTCGCATTCCACTTCCTAATAATGAAATATGGCCAGAAAAGCGAAATGCCATTGCGAATTATTTCTTGTATGAAAGCCCAAAAGTGCTTGCGAAAAGGATGTATAGCATTCTTAGCACATGCTGTTGACAAAAAATCCAAGGTTCAAAAGGTTCACACCAGATGAACTAGTTAGATAAATTCGAATAACCCGGGACAAAGAGATTCGGATGAACCAGGTCAAGACATCTCGGATGGCAAGGGTTCAGTTAATAACCCCTTGTTATTCATTCGAGATGATCTTGCATCTCGGATGATTATCTAAGATTCAAAGGGACCATTCATAAGTTCATCCAAGATGCATCGGAGATGCATCCGAGAAGCATCTGAGATCTCTCATCCGAGATACTAGGGTTCTACCTATGAGTCCAAGATGTCTGAGATAAGAGAGATCTGAGATAAGCAAGAGTTTGAAATGACTAGAGATGACTCGAGATAGGATTATAATCACTCGAATTTGGGCGAGGCCCATCTCGGAACAGTAGTTTGAGATAGTTGGGCCGGTTCCATTTCGAAACAGTGTTCTTAAACGGTGTGGGCCCAACCGAGATAGAAGAGTGGGTCCATTCAAAATGAGTGGGCCAAGTCGAAACAATATTTTTCAGCAATATCTTAATCTTTTGGGACCCGCATTCTTACCAGTCTAGAATAGTAAAACCTTAAGAAATGATAAAATATGAAAATAAAATAATTAACCGAGCAACCAGTTTTAGAAGAAATAATAAAATATTAAAATAAAATAATTAAAGAGATAAAGGGAGAGTTGCCATAGGATCAAACCAATTTTGAACCGATTGAGGAACATTTTTCGGCATGATCTTTGCCAGACGGGTCCGTGCGATTGCCGATATTTGTCGGCCTAAACTTATCGCGTCAATCTTCCACCTTCAACCTTGCGACTTTATAAGTAAGTTTGCGATAATATCCGTGTGTCCCATATCAAGGAATATCCCCGAAATTAAGGTAAACACAACGATTCATCGTACCGAGTGAGTATACCGAGACCATCTTTTCATCTTACTACGTCCTCATATGGTTAGCTTAAAAGTGACCAAACAATATCAGACGAGGGTGAGTACATGGTACTCAAAAGTGACCAAACAATATCAGACGAGGGTTAGCTTAATACCTTATATGGTTTTTTTTAAATATTAAGCACGAGGAATTTTATCATGATGAGATTTCTTTCCTTTTAAGATTTTGACCATCATTTTTGGCTCTTTTGAGGATATCCTGACCGTGCCTAGGTCTACATATATCTAGATGCAACCGAAGGGTAGCCCTGATATCCTGGATGACTCGTCAGCATAAAGACCCAGAACTTCGAACGTTGGCTATCTATCCACACTAGATTTAAGACTATGAAATCATATACTGATGATATGTTACCCACGAGATGTATAGCCCTTTGAGCGATAAGCCTATCAACACATCGCAGAGGATCCTTTCCTTTTCAGCATCAATACCTTACATGTGTTAATCAAATTCGTAGCATAAAATATCCCCAAAACAACAAATACTTCTCCCCCTAAATTTGTGCAAAAGTGGAATACTTTATGTGCAAATTTAGTTATTTTGATGGTGGCTAATTACATTTATGAACTCGAAAAAAATTTATTAAATTGTTTTAATTGCTTAGTTGGTGTAACACATCATTTTTAAAAGGTCCAGAAGGACCTTGAATCTCGAGTTGCTGATAGGTTTGTAAAAAGATCAGCTGTATTAGCATTAGTCTAGATCTGTTCAAGTTGAATTAAACCCTTGTCGTAGCAATCTCGAACGTGCTTGGTTTTGGAGTGAAAAAGATCCGCTGTATTAGCATTAGTGTGGATCTGTTCAAATGAACTTTGATATTAATGTGCTTGGTTTTGGAGTGAAAAACACGGTTTTTAATGATTTGGATAGCGGTGTCATTATCACGGTAGATAATAGTGTTAAGATAAGTCAAAGCGTAATCCTCAAGCTAATGTTGCATCCAAATAACCTGGGAGCAACATCCAGATGCTGCAACACCTTCTATTCTACGGTTGACAGAGACACCGTTTGTTGCTTCTTACACTGCCATGAAATAAGCCTGTCTCCCAAGTATTGACATCCAGCTGATGTGGATTTCATATCCCTCTCCGTCCCTCCAAGATTACTATCCAAAAAGGCAAACAAACCAAAGTTTGAATCTCTAGGATACCAATTTCTCAAATTTGGAGCTCCTTTGAGGTACTAAAGATTCGTTTAACGGCTAAGAGATGAGAAAGTTTAGGATTGGCCTGATATCTGGCACATTAGTAGACAATAAACCATAATGTCTGGCCGGCTCGCAGTTAAGTACATCAATGTACCAATTATGGATCGATACATTGTTTGATTGGCCGGATCTCCTTCAGCATCCTCATTCGGTAGTGGCCGTTCAGCAATGGGGGAGTCTATGGGCTTAGAATTGACATGTTAAATTTTGCAAGAACGTCCTTAACATACTTTCCTTGATGAATCAAGATTCTTGACTACTCTGACGAACTTGCAAGCCTAGAAAGTTAGCTCATTTCGAACTTCTTCATCACCTCCTCAAACTCTTAGCTTAGCTCTTCATTGATAGACCCTAAAATGGTGTTGTCAACATAGTTCTGAACAAGGATAAGGTCCTTGTCAACTGGTTTAATGAATAGTGTTTGATCTATCGTCCCCCAGGTATATCCGTGTGCAAGCAGATGCTCTGTTAAGGTAGCATACCATGCACGAAGTGCTTAGTGCAAACCATACAAAGCTCTATCTAACTTGTATGCATATCCTTGCTTCTTCGAATCCATAAATCCTGGAGATTGAGCGTCATAATCTCCTCCTTTACCTTCCCGTACAGAAATGTCGTCTTGACATCCATTTGATAAATGGTGAAACCCATATAAGATGTATATGCCTTCCAGATGAGCTATTGGAGCATACACCTCATCATAATCAAGACCTTCAATTTGTTTGAATTCCTGAACCACCAACCAGGCTTTGTTTCACATGATCACTCTGGTATCGTCTTGTTTGTTTTCGGTATACCCAACGAGTACCAAGAGCCCGTTTTCCTTCTAGCAATTTCACTAATTTCCGTACTCCCAGCTTCTTAAATTGATTTAGCTCTTCATGCATTGCATCAACCCAGCCAGGTTCCTGCAAAGCAACATCAATGCTCTTAGGCCCAATCTGTGAGATAAACATGAATATAAACATGTGTTAATTATTCATGCTCTACTACGTGTGTGAACACTGGCAGTTACAGGACCAATAACGTTTATAATCAGATGGCTTCTCTGAACACGTTGAGGAATTGCCATAAAAGGTGCCTTCAAGTTAGATTCCAAGTTAAGAAAACTTCTTGACACTATTCCAGATTGCTCCCCCTTATTTGATGCAGTTGCTGTGTTAATCACCAGTGGATCTAAAGTGTAATCTGATGGAATTGGCTCTAGAAACAATGAAGTTCTTTGAATAATTGCATTTGAAGGACCAGCAACAGTTAGTTGAGTAGAGGGCTCATTGTTGAGAACTGCATTATTAGGAGTAGCTGTTGTCGTAGGTTCAAGAACAAGCTCTTGAATTGATGAAGAAAGATGCGCTTCGGTGGTAGCTTCATGAAATCCAGGTGGATCTACAGTGAGCTTCTTGAAGGAGTCTTGAAGAGGTACAACATCATCATCGACCATGATGGGAATAGGTATTACTGAACTTAAGACATCTGCAGCAACAATCACATTAGGTAAAATCTTAAACGACTTAAACAAAGAGGAATAATCATATAACCAATCACGTCCAAGTCTGCGTCTTTGGGATTTTCTTCCAGCCAATCCACATAGTACGTCTCCATGATCTGCTTCTTAGTTTTGTTGTAAACTCGTTATGAAGTGGTCTTTGCATAGCTGATGAAATAGCATGGATCTCCTCTTGCTTCAAATATACCCTTGGCATCCATGGTAAGGAGAACACAAGGACAACCAAAAGTGCCAAAATGTTGTACTGAGGGTTTTTGTCCTTCGACTATTTCATATAGTGTCTTCATGTGACGTTTGTTGATGAGTGCATGATTTTGTACATAGTAGGCGATGTTCACTGCTTCTGCCCAAAATGTTTGTGGAAGGCCAAAATCTATCAGCATAGTACGAGCTGCTTCGATGAGAGTTCTATTTCATCTTTCAGCAATCCTATTTTGCTGAGGAGTTCGAATTGTAATGTATTGACGATCAATTACTTTTGAAGCACAAAAGTTTTTTAACTCAGCGTTCTTGAACTCCGTCCCATTATCGCAGCATATAATTTTGACAGGCTCGTTTGCTTGGGTTTCCATGAGAGTGATGAATTTCTTTATCAAATCAGCAGTTTCCCTCTTTTGTTCCAATAAAATACCCAAGTGAAACGAGAGAAGTCATCGGTGATGACCAAACAATAAGCCTTTCCTCCAATACTAAGCACATTGACAGGACCAAAAAGATCAATGTGAAGCAGTTCCAGAACTTTAAATGTTGTGTGCACGAGCTTAGGCTTATGTGGCTTACGATGCTGCTTCCCACGGGCACATGATTCGCATTTTCAATCTGCATAAAATCCTTGATTGGTATATTTCTGACCAGACCTCCCTTTGCCAGTCAATTAAGATTCATCATGTTCAGATGGCCAAGTCATCGATGCCACAACATTGCATCATGTTCAGCAATTTCAAAGAATAAGCAGGTAACTTGATCAGTGGTGGCTTTGTTCATGTCGATCACATAGGCGTTTCCTTGGCGTTCAGCTTCAATAAAGTACCAATCCTCTGGTATGACAATTCCAGGCTTTAGAACCACACATCCACCTTTTGTAAACAGGACCTCTAAACCGTTGACGCACATTTGTGAGACGCTGAGAAAAGTGTGTTTGAGTATAGTAACACAGTTGACGTCAGAGAAGATGAGGACCCCATTTCTCGCTGTGCCTTTCATAGTATTTCTTCCCATTTCTCCACCTTCAAAGGTGACAAATCCACCGTCGAAGGGACAATGAACATAATTTCTAGCTATATGCCCTGGAATTCCACAATTGAAGCAAGTTTTTCTTTTCGAGAAAAGACTCTTAATTCCGCTTGTGTTATTCTAGGGAGCTGATTGGGTCTCTTCTTTCCACTAGGTGTTGATTTTTTGTGTGCGTATTTACTCTTGGATGAAACCTGCTCACATTCATCAGCATAAAAGTGAGTATTGATAGTTTTACCTTTCAACTTTGACTTTGTTGGTTTTTGAGTTGGGTTTTTCTTCTAATTTACAGCACTTGAAGAATCTTCCTCTTGAATTTTCATTTTGTGTTGTTTTCTAGTTCTTCGAAATCTTCTTTTCTTTGCAGGAGTGGATTATGCGGGCTTAGTTTCATTTGAAACCTTTTCTTCAGAAACTGAGTTTTGTGAAACAACTATATCAGTTTTTTTGGAAGAAGTTTCATTTGACAACGAGTTTTCAGAATCAATGGATTCTTGGTCACCAGATGATGAGCAAGTTTTGTCAATATTTTCACTGTCACAACCATCTTGCTCATTATCCGATGAGTTAGAATCTTCAGTCTGATTCCCTGAAATATCAGACGTCTCCTATTCACAAGCAAATTCATTCACATAATCCGACACAACAATAGTTTCTATTTCACAAGTTTTGGAAATATCTGAGGCATCCGTTGAGGTTTCAGAAGAACTAGAACACTTTTCAAAATCACTCAAAACTGATGCCTCAGACTCCTTTGGATAACCAGTTAAATCATAGTATGAATCAAAAACCATATCATTCAACGTTTTACTTTCAACAACACCAGAAAAACCTTGAGTCTCAAAAACCATAGACTGAACAAAATTCCAAACATAGTCATCATGTTTATCACATAAAGAAACATTTGAGTCATCAGCAACAACTATATGAGGTTCATCATTCACTTTTGACCGCTCCTCATATATCACTGACTCTACACATACACTAAAACAGTTAACATTTTTTACAGAATTAGTGGTAGAAGTCGTTTCCTGTGGTTCTTCGGATAGAGTTCTTCAACAACTTGATTTATCTATGTAGCAAACACTGAAGGAGGCAAGAGATCACCTGCAAGAAAAGCATTTAAACTGTTGAGCATGGATGCTGCTAGAGCCAATTTCTCTTCGTTCTGCTTGGTCAGGAATGCAAGATTTTCAGTGAAGGGTAAAGATATATTGAGAGGCTGAGGGATTAACAGGACTGTAGACCACGTTTGCATGTCCGGTAATTGTTGAGGAGTAACAGTAGTTGGAACAACCGAGTTTTTTGGAAGATATGTGCCATAAACATAGTTTGTGTTCTGAGCTTGAAGTTGTGTTTGAGTCAACGGACTGAAAACAACATTTGGATTACTATTCATCACAGGGATCAAGATAAGCTTAGGATGACTTTGAGACATCAATGCAGTGTTAGAGTAGGTCACCCTTGATCGAATGTGGGAGCTATATCATTCATCTCTTGCTTGGCTGTGGGATCACTTGTTCCCCGGTCTATGATTCTAGATGTTGAGAACTAGGACCTGCTTCAGCATCATGAGTAACAACAGGTGTCTGAGTTACAACAACTGATCTAGGAACTTGATCTTGTGAAAAATATTGTTGTTGCTGATAAAGCATCGCAAGTTCCTCTTTTGTCGGTTCAGCTGGCATCTCCAAGGAATTCTAGAGACTTTCGTAATTGAACAGCCAAGGATCTCTAGGTTTCTGTGTCGGAGATGTGTAACGTTCAAAACCTAGGTTCTGAGCTTCAATAACCCGATTTATGCTAGGAATATAAACTTTCTTTAGCGGACTAGCAAAGCCCACGAAGAAACCCTCCAGTGAGTTAGCCCTAAATTTGCCAACTGCATCGATTACCATGCATGGTGACCTAAACGGTTCTAAATACTTCAGATTTGGCTTTTGTTGGTTGAATAGCTCAAAACACGTCTTCTTGTGCGCCTTGACCGTCAATACTCTATTCAATGTATAACATGTAGAGGCCACGATTTCGCTCTAAAAACTAACTAGCAGTTTTGAATCGACGAGCATGGTTCAGCTACACCGTGTTGACATGGGGTTTACCGTGCACTGAATTCATGTAGAATTCCCTTCGCATTGAAAAACTCTAACATTCAGTTGTTTTTGAATTCTGTACCATTGTCGCTTCAAATGCTTCCTCCTTGCTTTCCAAGAACATTACCCACGAAAAGCTTGAGTAGTCATCGATAACAACTAGACAGTATAGATCTCATGGGATTCTTCGAACATTGACTGGTACAAAGAGATCCATGTGTAGTCTTTCTAGCGAGAGCTTTATTGGGTTCAGAAGCTTCCTTGGATGCGACTTTTTAAGTTGTTTTTCCCTTTTGCAACTAATGCAGTCATCATTCAAGTGAAAGCTATTAAATTGACACCATCCACTAGATCGTTGTGTACCAAGAAATTTATCTTCCGGACACGAATGTGTCCCATTTTCCTATGCCACAAGACTGACTCCTTCTTTGTTGCTTTTGACACAAAATATTGCGCAGTTTTTGTCGTTGGGGTTGCAACACTCATGTCTAAGACATACAAGTCATTTTCAGAATAAGGCATTCTTTATGAGTAAAGTTTGTTGTGATTTTTTTATCATAGATCTGAGAGATACTTAGTAAGTTGTTCTCCAACTCTGCTATGTAGTTGACCTTGCCAAATGACACCACACCATTAGTCAGAATCTCTTCACCTACAATTCTACATCCCTGGTTCCCTGCAAACCCAACGTAGCCCCCTCAGATAGATTTGATATCATATAAGAGAGCCAACATCCCCGTCATGTGTCGGGACGCTTCGCTATCCATGATCCACATGGAAATAACGGATCTCGGGAACCCCTGCACGAACACCTAAACAATTATTTGAATAGCGAGACCCAAACCTTTGTTCAACAATTATTTGAATAACGGTCTTGTGTGAGTTTTCAAAGTTTGGTTCACACACACTGTCACTCTTTTGTTCAACAATCTGTTCCACATTCTCATCAATCATAGTTGGAACAGATGTTTTAATCTCTTTAGAAAATACTTTCGATTTAATAACCAAAGTCTGATTTTTCAAAATTGCACTTTTGTAGGATCGTCTTATCAAAATAAGCACAGGACCTAATTTGATTAACTACTCACACTATGTGCGGAATCCATTTTATAACAAGCGACAATATCAAGATCACTATTTAAAGTTTACTGTTTCATTGATGGGTGTCCAATCCTGAAACAAACTGTGTAGGGCTTCGCTGTACACTATCCAAAACTGTTACAGACTCAAGACACAATTATGCTATCTATAGACTTTCACACTTCGCACGTGCTGGCTTACCACTTCGTGCGAAGTAACTAACAAAATATCAAAACGACAAATCTAACATTCATAACCCTATTACAATGACTCGACATGACCGTAAGACGTAGGTTATAGACATTCTACATCAACAAACTCCCCTTGGATTTTGCCATATTCTTGATCAGTCTTCAAAATCTTCATATCATAATAACATTAACGATCAAAGAAATTCTTCCTAGGCTTCCTTCTCTCCTCTGATGGAATAGGCGTTTGATCAGTTGGAGGTGCCCATTTCAAAAACTGGAATCATCTGAGAGCAGCTTTCGGTGTAACAACATTGATTCTTTCTTCTTTATACAACTGTTTCATAAACTCTTTACGCTCTAGCTCTCTCTGTTTTGATCGCCACATCTTCCCTGAATTAATGCCGTGTGTGTGGCTTACGTTAATCACACCTTAGTATTGCATCGCTTGAGTCTTTTCTCGTGTCTCGTAGCATAACTCGTTAAAGAATAGACAGTCCACATCTTTCTCTGAGCAGTTCACTAGCCAAATCGGGTCTAGTATTCGTATCGTCCTCCATAAACCTTGACAATCTACAGAACAATAACAACTTCACCTGTCTCAACATCGCATTGCCACAACTTGAAGATTCATGAAAATCTTGTTCCATCTCCATTAGAGGCAGGTTCTTCATAGTTCGTGGATGTTTAACAATCAATGTTACAACCTTTTCCTTCGTCACTAGATCAATCTTGATTCTCTTTTTTGGTATATGCGGCTTCTAGTGATTGAAACCATGATCAGCTTCATACTTTATCAGCTTCCATAGACGTTGGTTATTAAATTTCATTTTGTAATTGATCATCTTTATCTAAACCAACTCTTCCACATCCCACCAGGGTAACGTTTGGATATCACAAAGAAATCTGAAATACTGAACTCCAAACTCCCTGTTTATAGCATAAACATTCAACTATTTAATCCAACCGCAACTCAGAATATCACCCAATGATTTATCTTGATCTCTTGTAAAGAAAGCCAATGATCTTCGAAATTTGTGTTGTTTGGGTAGCTCTTTAAACCAGGACTTCTTCGCCTCATCTATCTTATGTTTTGTTAAGCGTTTAGGAACATTTCCTTCTTTCACAGTGTCTACAACCCTTCGTTTCAGCAAATTATCAGAAGCTTCAGCAAACAACTCCTGAAAGGTTGGGAAGTCATCCTTATTCTCTCCAGAATATTTGACTGTTTCATCATCGGAATCATCCTCCACGACAACCTCGTTGTAACTTTCAGCATCAGCAACATACTTATACACGTAATCTTTCAGCTCCGATGCACTGATGTGATTCAACTCTTCCTCAAAATCAAAATCGAAATGAATTTTCATTAACACCCAACATTTCAGCAATTTCTTCCTTGGTGTAATTATGCACGAATTCACCTTCTTCAACTCTATGTTCCAAGAAGGCTTTGGCAAATCAGGAATAGCTAATATAGGTCCAGCTATGAGGATTCCTGATTGTGCCGCTTCGTTTACTGGATCATTCGTTGTAACACCCCGACCGCATAAAACAATAAACCGTGGCTAAAACGTTGAGGAGTCATGTCACAGAGCTATTGTTTCACAACACATGGTACTTAAAATTTTGTATTATTGAATTTAATTGTTTAAATTGTCTTTGGAGAATGAAATCAAAAACATAACAATTGTCTTGCAAATTTTAAAGTCGCTAAGGCCCAAGTCCGCCCTATGTGAAGCATGTTCAAAGTCAAACATTAGCTCCTAAAACATATGTGAAAATAAAACGTCCGCATAAAAATGCATGTGAGTAACATAGGTTTTGTAATGAAGATTCATGGCTTTGAAAGTTAAAAGAAATGCTCAACTATTACAAAAGTAGCCATGATCCTTTACAAAAATGTTTCTTTTATGAAATTATATGAAAATCAAACGATTTAAAAGAAACGATGCATGGTTAACTTAATAACCAAAATAACTCGTGCCTTGTATAAAATATGTCGAGTCTTGTTTTTTTAGTAGTTTACATAATGCTACGTTATGTAATATAATGAAAGCACTTATATATAGGAAGTACCAACGGCGTATCTACCATGTTTTTATCATATTACACACGTCTCGTCATTTAAATCACTTACCATGAGCCAACAATTGTGATGTCTTGTTTAAACCAATGTCACCTATAAACCAATGGCATGTATATACCAAATGTCTTTTATAAACAAATTTCTATGTATAAACCAAACGTTATTTATAAACAAATGTCTTTGTATAAACCAATGTCTTGTATGGCAAACAAAAGTCTTGTTTAAACCATAAAATAAATGTCTTGTATAAAATAACCAAAATGTCTTCTCTTGTGATAATATCTTGTATAAAACATGTGTTTTAAATAAACAAAGGTCTGGTTTAAACAAAACCTCTTGTCTTATAAATCAGTTGCTTTTATTGTGTAGACACATATATATGGATTGTTGGCGAATACATTCAAGCCTTGTTGACTGTAAAATAAACCCTTATAATGACAAAGGTTTATCAAAGGTTCATCGGATTCTATCATTCCCTTAAGTTACTTCCAAACAAACGTAGGAAGTAGGAATAGGATCGTCAATCCTATGGTACCATTACATACTACAGGTCAGCGTGATCAATGCTAATGAATGTATCCTTGTATATTCAACGCACCATTATTTCTTGAACAATGTATGCGTGTCATGAAAATGTTTTGAAATCATGTATTAGGTATACGAAGTAAAATGTATTTGAATCGTGTGCTAGGTATGCTAAGTCAACATATGAAGCAAAATGTCTTTAAAATCATGTACTAGGTATGCTAAGTCAACATACGAAGCAAAAATGTCTTTGAAATCATGTACTATATGTACTAGATAAGCAAAACATGTATAATGTCATGAAACCAAGAAAGTAGTGATAGGCACATATGAATCACCCCAAAACATTTGAAAACATAAAAGAGGGGGCTATGTACTCACTTGGGATTGCGTAAATGTCTTGTTCAACTGATCAAACAAAGCTCAAGGATTGAAGAGTTCAAGTGTGTCCTAATGTATCAGAATACTATGTTGGTGTGTCGAGACTTGGATAGAATGAGGTTTTATAACCAAAACGAGCATTGGGACTCGTATGATATGGTTTATAATACCTTGCATTCTGATTTGGACGAGTTTTTATGTGCTTTGACCCGTTATGACTAATTAAAATGGTTTACGCCACTTTAACGCAAGCGTAACTATGGGTTTGGATGGTTAAATAAGTCCTATGATGAGTCTTATAAGTCAAAATAAGTATGATTATGTTATAATATCAGTTTAGATGTGAAAACTATGGTCTTACATGTTTAAAACCATTTTATGCGCCAAAAGGGTGTTTTTGGCATTTAAAAGTACGTGAAATCGACTCATCATATAACTAACCAAAGTATATGACTATAAGGTAACCTCATAGGGTTATTCCCTAAAATAATATGGTCATAAAAATGCGTTTGGTCGAATCATACGATTGACCAAACGGGACAGATTCGAAAGTCAAAGCGGTAGTAAAACCGCTCGACTTACGACTAAGAAATAAGCACTTAACTAGAAATGACGAATTAAACATATTTGAACATGTCTAATAATGTTATAAAACTAATTTGGTGTCAAACCTTAAGTTTTAATACCCAAAAACATTTTCGTCGTAAAATACATTTTTATACATTTTTTTTTACTTTTAACTCGTAAAACTTTGACTCGTCATCTCGCCTACTAAACGTGGTAATCAGAAGGTGCAATTGTAAGGAATTAATACCTTCGTACGATCACGTTGCAAAGTTCAATTTGAACTTTGACTTGACCAAAATGGTAGAACCGAAAGTCAAACAGAAAGCCATACTGTTTGACTTTCAGCACAAAATAGCTAAAATAATGAAAAAAACTAGGAAGAGTGCTTACTTGTGTTGAAGAACACTTTCACTCAAGATAGGAGGCTTCCAAAGGCTTAAAACAAGCTCCAAGAAGGATAGAAAGAAGAACTTCATACTTTGCTTTGAAGTGGTGTGAAAAAAATAGATGAATCAAAGGTATTTATAGTATTTTAGGATCAAAGAGGTGATAACAAGTGTTACCAAGTGTGGATTAATGTCCTAACATGTGTTAACACCAAATTAAGTGTGGCAGAATGAGTGCAAGGTGTCAAAATTGGAGATAGGTGGCCAAACTTGGTGATGAAGGAAACTTTTTTTTGACAATTTTGGCCCTTGTACTTGTATTGTCGCGTTTTGTCATTTTTAACCCCTCTTAACCTAATATTTAGGTTATATAAAGGTGTTAAGGCATGTGTAACTTGAATTTTGTCCGGAAATGTCATGGATGTCGGTTCATTCGATTGTAGGATTACACGTTCTGTAAATAAAGGATAAAACTTTATTGAAACCAAAAATGACCGAATTTATGCAATGATTGATATTTTTGCATTCTTACCACTAATAAAAATGTTTGGGATTGTATAATGATTGATAAATATACATTCTGGAAAATAAAACACAAGATTTTATTAAATACGAAAATATTCCGGAATTGTTCAATGACTAAAAATGACAAATGTCACATTCGTGTCCCCCTGTCTCTGAGAGTTATCATTTTCATTCACATTATTCATCAAATAAGTATCATAATCAAATGATTCATTCAGCTTAGCATCTACCACTTTCACCCCTGTACCACCCTGATTGTCATCATCGTCATCCACTTTATCATCATCATCTTTCTCATCATTTCCATCAACATCTTTATCATCATTTCATTATAAGCATCAACCTCTTCGTCTATCTTAGCATCTCACTTTTTCTTTTCCATATTCTTTTCTTTCTCTGAATTTCCAGAAACATCAACAGGTTCTCCAACAAGCACATAGTTAATTAATGGTTCAGCTTCAGTTTCAGGCTCAGTTGGTGTAAGCACAGGAATCTCGTCTATCTTTCCTTTCCCTTTACCCATCGCTGCAGCCTCAGCTTCTGCTTTTTGCGCACGTTTAGCAGCTTTAGCTTTTACTTCCTCAATCTCTATCAGATCAGCTTCAGCTTCAAAATCTATACCCAACTTTTTGGTTAACATCTTCCAAAACAAATCAAACTTTCTATCATTCTGACGTCTTTTAGCTTCATACTCTTCAATAATTTTGTGTAATCTTTCATTATCAGTCGGAAAACTTGCTAACACAACTTCAAGATTCTTTATATCATCTTCCAGGTACTTGATTCTGCTTTGTAACTATGAAATCATTGTGTCATTGAAGAAATCACCATCTAATCCTCCTTCGAATTGATTGTAAGGACTTTCACAAAGGTAATTTGTTGGAAATGATTAACGTTTCTGTGCAGTTGTTGAATTCTTTGTTTTACCGGAGGTGTTAGCTGTTTTGGTGTTGAATATGGTTGTGGTAATGGTGGAATAACTTGTTGTGGAGATGTAGGTGGTATGTTGTGGTGGTGATGGTGGTCGTGTAGATTCAATATTAGGTGTAACTACAACTTCAACCTCAGGAGTCGTCCTCACCTTTGATATTTTCATCGAGCTTTATTTTGTTGCAGGAGACCCTATAGACGTTTTCTGAATATCAATGGGTTTACTCTTAACCCTTCTTACTCAGAACTTTCTTCATTATCACCTTCAATCACTTCTTTTTTAATCTCAGCAGTTGTCTTCACAACATTCACTTCGTGATCATTATCCGATGTTGTAGAGAATACTTCTTCATGTACATTTTCCTCAACAGGCTTAGTTACCGGTGCATCTTCTTCAAATTTTTCATCAACAAGCATTGTTGGTACAGTAGCACACTTCCTTGCTTGAGTAGGCTTTTTCTTTGGAGTTGAATATTTCTTTTTCTTATCTTCTTTCTCAAACCAACTACTCCTACTTGGAATAAAACCATCCAAACTTTCTTCTTCATCATTCTTTGAGCCGCTAGTATCTTTCCTCTACCTGCTCTTTGACGGTGCAACATATTTCTTGTCATGTATCGCTCCGAAGAACTTCTTTGCAACCGGCTCAAACTCTGGTTTCAGATATAGATTCAATCTAATCAAAGTCTCTTTATCCATATGATTTAACACCAACTCATCATCGTCGTTCTTCTCTAAGTTTGGAAATGGATCATCCCGCATCATCTGTAAAATCTTGAATATTCAAGAAACTTTTCCCTTGTAATGTTCGACATCACCTGATCAAAAATTAACTTGGTGAAGTTGTATGGTAGATTAAGCGTTAGTGCTGCAACCCCGTACATCTTATAGTCCAGAATATCATCATAACCTCCCTTTCGATGACTTAAGGTATGTATTATAGAATGTATGAAAAATTTATATGGTCTACCAAGATTAGCTTTATTGAAGTTCGGAGTGTTCATAAACCCTTTATATCCTATCCTCGGAAACATCCCTTAACCATTCTTTTTGGATAGCCCGTGGGATCACCATCTTTATCCTTTAACCCCAAAACCCTCCTAATTTGCTCTTCTATAATCTTGACCTCAAACTATTCATTATCGTTCTTTACTACTGAATGTATCACTTTTGGGTTAGACACAAATCTTGCAGCATTCTAAAAACATTCAATATGTGACTTCTAGACCTTATGCTGATGAGTTAGTGCTTTCGTTACTGACAAGCGTCCCATAAACTCTAAGATATCTTTAAATGGAGCTATTTCTCATATAGTTTTATCAAGAGCACATCATGTGTTGTGCGTCGGCTTGAACAACGTTTTCTTTTCCTGCAAAAACATAATCAACAAACACTTAGAAAAATTTGACGGAAAAATAACACATCATTCATACAAAGTGTCTTTGGTGCGGAGCTGTAATTTCCACTTCGTGCGAAGTGGTGTTTATAAAACAAATATTTTTTACCAGATCACTTCGTACGGAGTGGCCTTTAACTTTTTACCATAACTCACTTCATGCGGAGTGACATTCTCACTTCGTATTGCTGCTTCATCCCAAATCGACAGTCAAGAACACTAATTTTAAAACTTATTGTTTTTATCAAATTGACAGTCTAATAATGTTGTAAAATTGCCGATTATCATTAATATATATTCAACTTTACATTTGGTCTGTTAAAATGTTCTAGACCTGAGTTCAAAGGTCTAAAGTGCCGAAGCATATGATTTTACAGTTAATTCTCGGTCTATTACCTTCAACATTGTAAGAGGTGTGCTAATCAACCTCCCCAATGTCAATTTTGGCAGTACAATGGCTTAATTTGCTCAAAAATCTCAAATTGCACTAAGGGTCTCTTAGATCGCATAAACAGTGAATGAGCACTTCGTGTGAACTTGAGTCCTTATATAGTATAAGTTCCACTTCGTGCGGAGTGCCTTTACTTTGTGCAAAGTGATGTGCAAATTTTCAACATCTCAACTTTTTCAAACATTTTATCAGTTTTAACGACCCACTTAGTTTACCAAGTCCAAGTAAATGACCCTAGTTAACTGATTTATCTACCAAGTCCAAGTTAATGACCTTGGTTGATCATTTCAAAACATTTTCTCATTCCAGATAAGCTCCTACCGGTTTTCCTCCAGATTTTCTCAACAACTCGCATCTCTGGACTTTGAAGATCCACTTTCCATCATAGGTTTTCGGTAATAAGATAGAAATAAAATCTTTTAGAATTTTTCCAAAGATTATGTTAAAACACACTGAACAACTTTTTGAGTTTTTCTAAAATAAAATGCAATAATTATGTATAAACATATTTACATCTATATTTTGGTAAGTTTGTGTTAGAGGATCATATTATTTTGAGACAAATCACTAGTACCGTTGATCTTGATAAAAACTTTGTGTTTTAAACAAATTCACTTAGATTGTCAGTATACTTATCCACTTAAACCTCTACACATTTCTCAACTGCTCCAAGATACATTAATTAGGTGTCTTAGAACTTGACTTAACAGTGTTTCTCACTTTAGAATATACTCCCTTATCAAGATTCCCTAGATTTCATCTTATAGGTGAATATATCTAACTGATAACTATATCTGGGTTGTGCGAGAACTTGAGAGCTCAGGTTAGTACCTCCGTACAGACAAAGAGATGAAGGCTCGACTTAGAAGTGGTGTTCCAATTTGGAATTTTTTAACTGCAATTGTTATATCTTTCGCTACTTTCAATTTTGTGCATTTTTCAGGTTTAAAAGCAAAAGTATTCTACAAGTTCTAGGCCATTGCAGATGCAAAATCAGAATACTTGTATAATACCCCATATATCAATTATCTATAAAGAACTAGTAACTCAGAATCCAACAATCTCTCAAACAAAATTTCGGTGTACTAAGACCATATAACCGAGAAATGTTAAACTACTAATTAAGAAGTTTTTCTTTATGTTTATATCTCAGAAACAATCTACTTAATGTGCGAAGCCTACTACACATCATCAGTGAGACATGTTTAAACATTTTGATACTACATATCTTTAGCATACTGTGATAGTCCACTAATGTACTATCATTTCCTCTATTTACACAAAAACACTTTCATGTTTTTGTACATTTTCAAATTTTTATATGTTTTTGTATTTTCCATAACATTTCTCCCCTAAAATCAAAAACATATTTTTGGATTTTTGTTTTTAAAGAAATAAATTCTAAATACTAAAAACTTTGACAAACCGATGAGGATAACGTCAATTTGTCGTCCGCCTCGATTTCAACATCCTCTAAAATCCCCCGGATGTCAGATTTTTCAACTCATTAAGTTTCATAAGATATCTGAATGTAGCTCTTTTAAAAGCTTTGGTTTAAAAATTTGTCTTTTGTTCATCAGTGTGGATCTTGTCAGTTTTAACCAACTTTTTCTCGTAGCAATCACGGATAAAGAGGTGTCGAATTACAATGTGTTTAGTTTAGAGTGTTGAACCAGGTTTTTAGTTATATCAATGGTAGCATTATTATCTACATATATGGGCGTATCAGGAAACGACAATACATAGTTTCTCATCTGTTGTTGTATCCACAAGATTTGGGAACAACAACTTGAAGCTGAAACATATTCTGCTTCGCAAGTAGAGAGAGCGACTATGATTTGCTTCTTGCATTGCCACGTTACTAATCGTGTGCCCAAGAACTGGCAACCAGTTGTAGTAGATTTAGCATTTAATTTGCACGATCCGAATCAGAGTAAGAATATCCCGCGAGGTTGAAAGCATCCTTTCACGGATACCACAAGCCGGTGCTTGGGCAACCCTTCAAGTATCTGAAATCTGCTTGATGATCTCCAAGTGAGACACCCATGGATTTGATTGATAACGGGCGCAAAGGCATGTTGGATATATGATATCTGGCCTTGATGTTGGTTGTGAGGTACATTATTGATACAATCATCGATCTCTATAAGGTCTCATCAACCTTTACTCCATGTATATGTGGTTCTATGCCATGATTAAGTACCAAGGGAGTAGACAATAAGGACGATCTCAAAAGGTTGAATTTTTGCAAAACATCGTGAACGTACTTCGTCTGATGGATGAAGATACCATCAGGCCTGATCAACTTGAAGTCCCAAGAAGAAACTCATTTCTCCCATTGAGCTCATTCCAAATTTCTTTTTCATGACCTCTTCAAATTCTTTACATGGCTCATCATTTGTAGAACCATAGATGATGTCATCCACATAGATTAGTAGAATCAGTAAGCGTCCATTCATGTGACATTTGTGCCTTTTCAATCATTGCACAATTACAAACAATTTTGTATTCAATGAAACCATGTGTTTTATTTCCAAATATTTTTGTATTCAATAAAATCTTGTATTTTTTTGACGAGAATGCAAAAATGTCAATCGTTGCACAATTTCGATCATTTTCATGTTCGTTAAAGCGTTTTACGCATTTTTACGAAACAAGTAACCGTACAACCGAACGAACCGACATCCATGACATTTTTGGGCATAATCCAAGTTACACATGTATTAACACCTTTATATAACCTAAATATTAGGTTAAAGGGGTTAAATGGCAAACAAGTGAAAATACAAGTCCAAGGGCAAGAAATGTAAAAAAAAATAATAAATATTTTTGCTTCTTCACCAAGTTTGCCACCTATCTCCAATTTTTGACACCTAGCTCTCACTTAGCCACACTTAATATGGTGTTGACACATGTTAGGACACTAATCCACACTAGAGGACACTTGTCATCACCTCCTTAATCCTGAAATACTATAATTACCCTATGATTCTTCAATTTTTTTTTCACACCACTTCAAAACACTTCAAAGCAAAGTGTGAAGTTCTTCTTTCTATCCTTCTTGGAGCTTGTTTACAGCCTTTGGAAGCCTCCTATCTTAAGTTCCAAAAGTGTTCTTCAACACGAGTAAGCACTCTTCCTATTTCTTTCATTTTTTAGCTAATTTTAGCTAAAAGTCGAACAGTTTGGCTTCCTGATTGACTTTTGGTTCTTACCATATTTGGTGAAGTCAAAGTTCAATTGAACTTTAAAACATGATCGTAATCACGAAGGTTATAATCCCTAACCATTTCACCTTCTGATTACCACGTTTACTAGTCGAAGTGACGAGTCAAAGTTTCGGTCAAAAATGTGCATGATGTGCATTTTACGACGAAACTATTTTCGGGCATCATAACATCAAGTTTTGATACCAAATCAGTTTTATAAACTTAGTTAGACATATTTTGACATGTCTAACTCGTCACTTCTAGTTTAGTGCTTATTTAGGGTCATAAGTCGAGCGGTCTTGACCATCGCTTTGACTTTCTAATCCGACCTGTTTGGTTAATCTTAGGATCCGACCAAACACATATTTGTGACCATAGTTGTATAGGGAATAACCTACTGAGGTTATACGTTATGGTCATGTCGTTTGGTTAGTTTTATGATAGGTTACTTCTATGTTCTTAAAAATGATGACCAAAATGCCCTTTTGCGCATAAATCCATTTTAAACACATGTAACCAAATTTTTAACATATAAACTGATGTTATAACATTTTCAAACATGTTTGGGGCATTTAAGAGTTATCATAGGACGATCACGCGTTTACGCTAATGACCTGTTAAAGTAGCATACACTACCTTAACGAGTCATAATGGGTCAAAAGCACTTAGGATCCTTTTCAAATCAGAATGTTAAGTTTGGTACACTATATCACATAAGTTCAAACACTCATTTGGTTTATAAGACTTCATTCTATTTGACCTCCCATTTATAGTCCAGACATGCTTACATATTTATCTAACACATTAGGACACGTTTGAGCTTTGTTTATTCCGTGGATCAAGAATACTTTCGCAATCCCAAGTTAGTACATAGCCCCCTCTTTTATGTTTTCAATTGTTTTGGGGTGATTCATATATGCCTATAATTATTTTCAAAATTTCAAAACAATATACATGGTTTATGTATAAAAAAATGATTTTCAAAGTGAATACATAGTTCCCCTCTTTTACGTTTTGTAAATGTTTTGGGGTGACTCATATGTGCTAAATCATTTTCAAGTTTTCAAAAACAATGTCTATGTTTATATATAAAACAATATGATTTCAATATGTGAACAACTTGTTGATGTGTTATCCATACCACGAATGACACTCATTAGCTTTGGCCGAGCCGACCAGTAGTATGTTATGGTACCATAGGACTAGCAATCCCATTATCGGACTATTCACTGGATTTGGTGAAAGTTTGGGTAATGGCAAAAACTGTTTCTGATTAACAAATCATTTGTTGATTTGTTAGTCTAGTTAAAGAGACCCTTTGGTGGTCTATTAAAGATACCCATTGGTGGTATAGTCAACACAGGTTTGAATGTGTTCATTAAAGAACCATCAAAAGTTTTCACAATTAAAAACATGGACGATTTGTCTATGACATGGGCAATTGGTTTATGACCCGGACGATTGATCTATAACACGGACAAATGGTTTACAACACGGACAAATGGTTTTGAACAATGTCACGCAATGATTTTCACTTAAAGATATAAACCATATAGAGTTTTCTTTTGAATCAATCTATTACAAGGTTTTTACAAAAGAAAAGTTTTGGTGAACATTCATGGCTATAAGGTTTTCACAATTCTAACCAACTTGTTTTAGTTGGTTAATTGTATTGCAATATCAAACACTTTTGATACGAGGTTTCCACTTAACGACTCTTGTAGTCGGACGAGGTGTTGCAATATGTATAAAAAGCCACGAATTTGATACACTCACAAAACCTATGTACTCGCCGGCATTTTTATGCTGACTCTCTTTTCACATATGTTTCAGGAGTCAATGCTTGATAATATGTGTTGGTGCATATTTGTGACAACAGCTTAGTTTTGGTCTTTGGTTATCTTGTAATTAGTAAAATGATAAACGGTTAGCGGGTTTAGTTTTGTAATAGTTAATTAGAAGCATTTGGGCTAAACTAGACAGAGTGTCACACCCCGACCCGCAGCGGAATAAAAGTCGGGGCATAATTAGGTTATCACCAAAGCTCATGACATTTACTAATATGTTTCATATTTAATAAAGTCAAAGTTACATTTCCAAATATCCAAACATGTTCATTCAATACAAAGAAAATAAACCAAATATAACAATCCCAACTCTAAATCGTTTTATTCTTCTAGTCCAAGTCCTATGTGTTCCTAGCTGCTGCTGGTTCACCTGTATCATGTGTAAAATTGGGGGTTTTTGGGTCAACATAAGTTGGCGAGTGAACCTTATTAGATAAACATTTATTAATAAATTACTTGTTAGTTTATCAATGAAAAATTGTGCATAATCATAGATGAGCAAATGTAAATAATCAAGCAGTGGCAAATAGCAGTCACAACTATAACATACAATAACATATGACAGCATACATTATCATAATAACAACATACGATAAATAACATAAATGAACTGTGCGATCAAGGCTCAATCAAACGGAGCCGATCGTATTGCATGTACTGAAAATGAAAATGTCTGTGCGATCAAGGCTCAATCAAACGGAGCCGATCGTATGTGGGCACGCCAGGTTCAACCTCATAATGAAATGGGGAACATGCTCAACGCTCATAATGTAATGGGGAGCGGCGGCCAATGAAATTGCATGTACTGAAAATAATAAATTTCATCCAACAATAACTACACAACAGAAACAAACTGAATACACATGTTCATGATATGATGTATGCACAATGGTTTAACTATAATATATATACAAAGACACATGATACACCCTAAAACGTGATTAAAACGGAGAATTTGTAAAGATTCACTCACATTGGGTGTGTTGGATTGGAGATGGTGAGATGCGCACGAATTAGATGAGCGGAACAACGAGAAATACTAACCTAAATAATAACGGAAAATATATTAAATGAGTGGATTTTGTTAAGGATTTTAATGAAATTTTTAGATATATTTTTGTGAGTTTAAGGCTATTTTCTATCTTTAAAAATGTTATTTTTAAGTATTTTTATTGATTTTTAAATTAAATTAAATAAATAAAAATATAAAAAAAATTGTTTATTTTGCGTTGACCGTTGACCGTTGACCTGTTGACTTGTTGACCGGTTCGGTCAGTGACATGGTTTGCGCTGGGTGAGGCTCGAACCCGAGACCTCCCGTACGCGTGCACGCAGCTCTACCAACTGAGCTACGTGTCTAACCCGAAATAATCTTGTTTTTAATTATATTTATACACTTATTCAGTTTAACCGAAATTCTTTTAATTGCAAAAACATTTTAATTCAACGGACCGGTGCTAGTGAGGGGTTTCGAACGCGCGACGTATGGCTTAATGTTGCACACAGTCCACCGCTGGACTGTGTGTCTAACCTGGTTATTATCTCGGTTTTTATTATACTTAATAACTAACTGAGTTAACCCGGTTTAGTTTTTAAACAAAAAGGCATTTTATTATATAAGGAGTGCGTGTAGCAGGGATCGAACTCGGGACTTGCGTGTGTATTTTGCACACAGTCCACCGCTGGACTGTGTGTCTAACCCGTTTAAACTACCAATTTTAATTATACTTATAGTATTGTCAAAGTTCATCTTCTTCGCTGGATTTTTACCGACGGCAGTTTACATCATTAAAACTTGTTAATTCGATTGCTAGGCATTACACAAACTGATAAAAGATAACAGGGATGACGATTAGAGGAAAAACATACCGGTGAACGATTGGTTACAGAGTTCCGGCAGGCGTCGGTCTCTGTTTTTGTGCACCTCAACTGAACAGACGATTAGCCGTTTTTGATTAGTCCATTGTGGAATTGAAGTGATAAACATACGTTAAGGATGTGTTTGAAGGTCCTTACCGTTTCACAGACGGAAATAAATACTTTCAGAATCTTTCCGGCGAACTGAAATTAGTTGAATACAGCGCCTGAATTCGATTTCAATTGAGTGGTTTAAGTTAGAAATAGCTTAAGAATTGTTGAACTACAACGATATTGAAAGATTTACCGTTTGAGGATGAATACGGTTTCCGGCGAGTTTTGCAGAAAATTCCGGCGAGCTGATTTAAGCGTTCTGATGGTCTGAAAATGTGACGAAAATGAAATGGGATGCTGGTATGATATTTCTGAGTCGCGAGAGTGGTCTGGAATTGAAGTAATTGAGACTTTGATTCCTTTCGGTTATAAAAACTGATAGCAATGGAAATTGATGTTCAATCACCTCTGAATTGATTAAAGACATCGGTTCATCGGTTATGAACGTGAATGCGCGAGTAATCAAACGATCTGACGATTGATTTGCCGATTTCCGTTTCTCAGTTGGCGCAACCGGTTTTAACCGAGTTTGTGTATAAATCTCATTTGTTTCCTAGAAATAACAGAAAACACAAAGTGGCGGAGTGGTGATGTGAGTGTGTGTTAAGGCGTTGGAGTTGTTCTTGGCTGACCCGGGTTCGAGTCCCGGCAGCAACATAATTTTTTTATTTATTTTGTTTTAACTTTTTATCAAATATAATTTTTATAGTTTAGTTTATTTATTAATTATGTATCGTTTTAAATAAAAATAATCATAAATATTCAACGTAACTTTTATAACTTGATATTCGATTACAAAACGGAGCGGGTTTTGAAAACCCGATTTTTACAAATGTTACAGTATCCCCTACTTTTAGGAATTTCGTCCCGAAATTTAAGTAGTTGAAGTAGTAGGAAAAAGATGCGGGTATTTTTCGAGCATTGAGTCTTCACGTTCCCAAGTAAACTCAGGTCCCCGTTTCGACTCCCAGCGTACCCTAACAATTGGAATGCCACTTCGTCGTAGACGTTTCTCTCCGAAGTCCATGATCTCTACAGGTCTTTCAATAAAATGCATAGATTCATCAATCTGAATATCTTCCAGCGGAATGTGGAGGTTCTCATCAGCGAGGCACTTCTTCAAGTTCGACACGTGGAACGTGGGATGAATCCTGTTGAGTTCTTCTGGTAGATCAATCTTGTATGCTACAGGACCTACTCTTTCGAGTATCTTGAAAGGTCCTACGTAACGTGGTGCTAGCTTGCCCTTTTGACCAAAACGAACTACTCCCTTCCACGGTGATACTTTTAAAAGTACATGATCACCAATGTTAAACTCTAAGGGCTTCCGTCGTTTATCTGCATAACTCTTTTGACGACTTTGAGCCGCTAGAAGATTGTTTCGAATTTGATGGATCTTGTCTGTGGTTTCTTGGATCAATTCTGGACCAGTAATTTGAGCTTCCCCAATTTCGTGCCAACATACAGGAGATCGGCACTTACGACCATATAAGGCTTCAAAAGGTGCCATGCCGATGCTCGAATGATAGCTGTTGTTGTACGAAAATTCAACTAATGGTAGGTGGGCGTCCCAATTTCCCTTGAAGTCTATGACACATGCTCGAAGCATATCTTCAAGAGTTTGAAAAGTGCGCTAAGACTGTCCATCAGTTTGAGGATGATAGGCGGTACTGAGATCTAATCGCGTGCCCATAGCGGATTGTACTGCTTGCCATGTTCGTGAAGTGAAACGACCATCACGATCAGAAATAATGCTTAACGGTACCCCATGTCGGCTTACGATTTCATTGATATAAATACGAGCAAGCTTTTCGTTCTTGAAATCTTCGCGGATAGGAATAAAGTGAGCTGATTTTGTAAGTCGGTCTATAATCACCCATATAGTGTCATACCCACCAGAAGTGCGAGGTAACCCGGTAATGAAATCCATGGTTATATTTTCCCACTTCCATACAGGTATTTCCGGTTGGACTAGAAGTCCTGAGGGTCTTTGGTGTTCAGCCTTCACCTTGGAACATGTAAGGCACTTGGAAATAAAAACGGCAATATCCTTCTTCATTCCAGGCCACCAATAGGTGTATCGTAGGTCTTGATACATCTTATCGGCTCCTGGGTGTATAGAATATCGCGTTTTATGAGCTTCATTCATAAGAATTTCACGAAGATTGTTGTGGTTGGGAATCCAGATACGATCTAGGTAGTACAGAATACCGTCAGATTTAGTTTCAATTTTTAACTCAGCTCCACAGGGTATCTCCTTTCGTACATCTTCTTCCGTTATTGAAACGTGTTGGGCTTCTCGAATTTGATCTTTAATGTCGGTTATAATTTGCGAACATAGAAGACGAATGGAATTCGCATAACCCTTTCGACTAAGTGCATCAGCCACCACATTTGCTTTACCAGGGTGGTATCTAATTTCACAGTCGTAATCATTTAGAAGTTCGACCCATCTTCGTTGCCTCATGTTTAACTCTTTTTGATTGAAGATATGTTGAAGACTCTTGTGGTCAGTGTATATTTCACACTTAGTACCATAGAGATAATGTCTCCATATCTTAAGAGCGAACACAACGGCTCCAAGCTCTAGATCATGAGTGGTGTAGTTCTTTTCATGTGCCTTGAGTTGTCTCGAAGCATAAGCTATGACTTTTCCTCTTTGCATTAGAACGCAGCCTAATCCTTGCCCTGACACGTCGCAATAGACTACAAAATCATCACAACCTTCAGGAAGAGTGAGGATTGGTGCATCACAAAGTTTTTGTTTAAGAGTTTGAAAGGCTTCTTCTTGCTTGGGTCCCCATATGAAAGGTTTTCCCTTATGAGTTAAAGCCGTGAGTGGTACAGCAATGCGAGAGAAGTTTGAAATGAACCGACGATAATAGCCAGCTAGACCAAGGAAAGATCTTACTTCAGTTGGTGTACGTGGAGCTTGCCATTCTTGAACCGCTTTGATCTTTGAAGGGTCGACATGTATTCCCTTGTCCTTGACTACATGCCCGAGGAATTGCACCTCTTTTAGCCAGAATTCACATTTGGAGAATTTGGCATAAAGCTTTTCCTTTTCTAGAAGTGCAAGAACGAGTCGAAGATGACGCTCATGATCAGATTTAGATTTTGAATAAATAAGAATATCGTCGATGAAGACTATAACAAATCGATCAAGATAAGGTTTGCAGACTCTGTTCATTAGGTCCATGAAGACAGCTGGTGCGTTGGTTAAACCAAATGGCATAACCATGAATTCATAGTGGCCATAACGAGTTCGAAAAGCAGTCTTAGGGACGTCTTCTTCATGCACTCTAAGTTGATGATAGCCAGATCGAAGGTCGATTTTTGAAAAGCAGCTGGCACCTTGTAGTTGGTCAAGAAGATCATCAATGCGAGGTAGAGGATAGCGATTCTTGATTGTTAACTCGTTGAGCTCTCTGTAGTCGATGCACATACGAAACGATCCATATTTCTTCTTTACAAAAAGAACAGGTGCACCCCAAGGCGACGAGCTAGGACGTATGAATCCCTTGTCAGTCAACTCTTGTAATTGACTGGCTAGCTCTTGCATTTCAGAGGGGGCTAACCTATAAGGAGACTTTACAACTGGTGTAGCACCAGGTATAAGATCAATACGGAATTCGACGTCTCTAACTGGAGGAAGTCCTGAACTGTCGTCAGGAAAAACTTGTGGGAAGTCTTTTACTACAGGAATGTCTTCAAGTTTCTTCTCCATGGTTCCCTTTTTGATGATATGAGCTAAAAACGCGACATAATTCTTGCGAAGATATTTTTGAGCTTGAAGACAAGACATTAAGCTGAGCCCTTTAGACGAGGTTTCTCCAATGATTCGAAGAGTCTGACCGTTTGAAAGAGGAATACGAATAAATTTTTCACGACATACAACTTCTGCCTGATGTTGACTGAGCCAATCCATACCGATTATGATATCAAAACTTCACGCTTCATAGGAATCAGGTCGACTGAGAATTCGTGGTCGTTTAAGGTGAGTGTACAGTTGCGTATAATAGAGTTTAACGAAACTGGTTTCCCGTCCGCAACTTCTACCGTTATGGATTCCGTGAGCTTATCCCGATTTTTGTTTAAGATAGGTTCAAATTCTAAAGACACAAAACTTCTATCCGCACCAGTATCAAATAACATAGATGCATATCTACCATTTATCAGGAACGTACCGTTAACCACATTGCCGTCAGCTCTGGCCTGGTTAGCGTTGATATTGAAAGCTCTCCCTCTTGCAGGTGGAGGAGCTTGGTTTGCTTGATTCACCGGGTTGGCTTGGGCCTGAGCATGAATAATATTAACCAACCTTGGACAAGTGTTTCTGAAATGGCTCGGGTCACCGCAATTGTAGCAAGCCCGCATTGGTTGACCCATAGGATAATTGGGCTGGTAATATGTTTGGGCTAAATGTTGGGTGGGTGGTAATAGTAGGGGTTGTTAGGCTTGGCCCATTAATTGTTGGTGGGTTTGGGTTAAAGGTTGGTGGCGATTCGTTCGTTGAGGCATGCGGCAGGTTTGAACAGTATGACCTGCGCGACCGCAGCCGGTGCAATATTGACAAGGATGATCAGGGGAATGGTGATATTGGCAACGGTTACATTTTGGTAACGGGCCAGTGTAAGGTCTTCGGTATGGTGCGGGTGAAGGAGTGACTTGAGTAATGGGTGCAGCAGGAATAGGGAGTTGGTTTGAGTAACTGCAAAATTTCTGGTGTTGCGCTTCCTCTTGTTAGAAAACTTAGAGGAAGGAATGGGGTGGTTGAAGTTTGTCCCTCAATTGGGGCTTTCTTCTTCTCTTCTTTGAACTTCCCGTTGCGAATTCCGTTTTCGGTCAGTTCAGTTGCTAACTCCATAGCAGCTTCAAGTGTTACTGGTGAAACGCTGAGAACTGATTCTTGGATTTTCGAGGGAAGTCCTCGAATATAGTGCTCGATCAGACGATAGGTTGGGGTGAACAAATTTGGAACCATTTGGTTCAACTCCAAGAACCTCTTGTTATAGGTAGTGTGATCACCCTCCTTTTGCTTTAGAGAATGAAATTCGTCCTCCAGCTTTTTAATTTCACTCCTAGGACAGAAACACCTAGTCATGATTTCCCTTAACTCCTCCCAAGTTAAGGCCCATTGCATCTTCAGTTCCCCTCTTCCCTTTCTCAGTATTCCACCAAGTGAGAGCTACCCCAAATAGTCTCCCGGTGGCGTATCGAACCTTGCGATCCTCAGGACAATCGCAGTTTAGAAAAGTGTTTCCATCTCCTCGAACCAATGTAGGAGAGCAGTGACACCCTCGGTCCCTTCAAATTTAGGAGGATCACAAGACTTAAAATGTTTGTAAGAGCACTTGCTGGTAGGAGGGTTGTCGATGTTCTGGTCATGTTGTTGGGGAGGGTTAGTAGGATTTGTAGCGAGGGCTTGTTGCACTTGGACCACAATGTCAGGCAGTATCGTGGCCATTTGTTTCGCGATCTGAGTGGCCAAACGTTCCTGAGACCTTCCTGATCTTTTACCCCTTCGTTGCTGTCTAGACGACATCTACAGGATCATACAATGAGAAGATTGTGAGTTTATGGTGTCTTTTTAATGTCATGTGTCTTTAAGAAAATGAAAATAACATAAATATCAATAATGCAATTACATCCATAGGATGTCTTGGGTTCGCTCATGTTGGGCCTCAAATGTCCCCCATACCTTCACCTACATAGTCATGTGGGCCCCCATGGCTATTGGCTTTGTAGGATTCACATTAGTATTGGCAATTTAACACTCGCATCCCCCGAATGCAAACCACAAAATATGTTCATGAGATGTTTGGTCGGAACGTGTCCAGGTGTAGACACAATGACAACTCAAAGTGGGGTTAGCTCACACGACGTTTGGTATAGCATGCTTTGGCCTAATAGGTACTTCGTACACTCATCGTTAGTCCCCAGGTAGGCAAACTGGTCCTTTATTTTGGATTTATACGAATGCCAGCCTAGACAGGACGTTCCGACTACCGGTACTGGTACCCTTCCAGTTACTACATGCCGTCATGAGAACTCACTTTGATGAGATTTGAAAACAGAAAAGTCATTGTAAAAGCAATCATGATGTGGTGTGTGCTTTCATGGATGTGATATGTTATGAGTATATGATTCATGATAGGCATTATATGATAATACATACTTATGAACATGCTTGCATAATATTGAATGTAACATTTAACATAAACATATAAACATCATGAAATTTGGCATGTAACACACAAAAATCTTATAATTTCTAATCAACTATAGTATAGGCTCTAAGGGTCTAATAACCTATCCTATATCCCTATAGTCATGGCTCTGATACCAATCTGTCACACCCCGACCCGCAGTGGAATAAAAGTCGGGGCATAATTGGGTTATCACCAAAGCTCATGACATTTACTAATATGTTTCATATTTAATAAAGTCAAAGTTACATTTCCAAATATCCAAACATGTTCATTCATTACAAAGAAAATAAACCAAACACAACAATCCCAACTCTAAATCGTTTTATTCTTCTAGTCCTAGTCCTATGTGTTCCTAGCTGCTGCTGGTTCACCTGTATCATGTGTAAAAATGGGGGTTTTTGGGTCAACATAAGTTGGCGAGTGAACCTTATTAGATAAACATTTATTAATGAATTACTTGTTAGTTTATCAATGAAAAATTGTGCATAATCATAGATGAGAAAATGTAAATAATCAAGCAGTGGCAAATAGCAGTCACAACTATAACATACAATAACATATGACAGCATACATTATCATACTAACAACATACGATAAATAACATAAATGAACTGTGCGATCAAGGCTCAATCAAACGGAGCCGATCGTATTGCATGTACTGAAAATGAAAATGTCTGTGCGATCAAGGCTCAATCAAACGGAGCCGATCGTATGTGGGCACGCCAGGTTCAACCTCATAATGAAATGGGGAACATGCTCAACGCTCATAATGTAATGGGGAGCGGCGGCCTATGAAATTGCATGTACTGATAATAATAAATTGCATCCAACAATAACTACACAACAGAAACAAACAGAATACACATGTTCATGATATGATGTATGCACAATGGTATATATATACAAAGACACACGATACACCCCAAAACGTGATTAAAACGGGGAATTTGTAAAGATTCACTCACATTGGGTGCGTTGGATTGGAGATGGTGAGATGCGCACGAATTAGATGAGCGGAACAACGAGAAATACTAACCTAAATAATAACGGAAAAATATAATAAATGAGTGGATTTTATTAAGGATTTTAACGAAATTTCTAGATATATTTTTGTGAGTTTAAGGCTATTTTCTATCTTTAAAAATGTTATTTTAAGTATTTTTAATTGATTTTTAAATTAAAGTAAATAAATAAAAATATAAAAAAAATTGTTTATTTTGCGTTGACCGTTGACCTGTTGACTTGTTTACCGGTTCGGTCAGTGACAGGGTTTGCGCTGGGTGAGGCTCGAACCCGAGACCTCCCGTACGCGTGCACGCAGCTCTACCAACTGAGCTACGTGTTTAACCCGAAATAATCTTGTTTTTAATTATATTTATACACTTATTCAGTTTAACCGAAATTCTTTTAATTGCAAAAACATTTTAATTCAACGGACCGGTGCTAGTGACGGGTTTCGAATGCGCGACGTATGGCTTAATGTTGCACACAGTCCACCGCTGGACTGTGTGTCTAACCTGGTTATTATCTCGGTTTTTATTATACTTAATAACTAACTGAGTTAACCCGGTTTAGTTTTTAAACAAAAAGGCATTTTATTATATAAGGAGTGCGTGTATCAGGGATCGAACTCGGGACTTGCGTGTGTATTTTGCACACAGTCCACTGCTGGACTGTGTGTCTAACCGTTTAAACTACCAATTTTAATTATACTTATAGTATTGTCAAAGTTCATCTTCTTCACTGGATTTTTACCGACGGCAGTTTACATCATTAAAACTTGTTAATTCGATTGCTAGGCATTACACAAACTGATAAAAGATAGCAGGGATGACAATTAGAGGAAAAACATACCGGTGAACGATTGGTTACAGAGTTCCGGCAGGCGTTGGTCTCTGTTTTTGTGCACCTCAACTGAACAGACGATTAGCCGTTTTTGATTAGTCCATTGTGGAATTGAAGTGATAAACATACGTTAACGATGTGTTTGAAGGTCCTTACCGTTTCACAAACGGAAATAAAGACTTTCAGAATCTTTCCGGCGAACTGAAATTAGTTGAATACAGCGCCTGAATTCGATTTCAATTGAGTGGTTTAAGTTAGAAATAGCTTAAGAATTGTTGAACTACAACGATATTGAAAGATTTACCGTTTGAGGATGAATACGGTTTTCCGGCGAGTTTTGCAGAAAATTCCGGCGAGCTGATTTAAGCGTTCTGATGGTCTGAAAATGTGACGAAAATGAAATGGGATGCTGGTATGATATTTCTGAGTCGCGAGAGTGGTCTGGAATTGAAGTAATTGAGACTTTGATTCCTTTCGGTTATAAAAACCGATAGTAATGGAAATTGATGTTCAATCACCTCTGAATTGATTAAAGACATCGGTTCATCGGTTATGAACGTGAATGCGCGAGTAATCAAACGATCTGACGATTGATTTGCCGATTTCCGTTTCTCAGTTGGCGCAACCGGTTTTAACCGAGTTTGTGTATAAATCTCATTTGTTTCCTATAAATAACAGAAAACACAAAGTGGCGGAGTGGTGATGTGAGTGTGTGTTAAGGCGTTGGAGTTGTTCTTGGCTGACCCGGGTTCGAGTCCTGGCAGCAATATAATTTTTTTATTTATTTTGTTTTAACTTTTTATCAAATATAATTTTTATAGTTTAGTTTATTTATTAATTATGTATCGTTTTAAATCAAAATAATCATAAATATTCAACGTAACTTTTATAACTTGATATTCGATTACAAAACGGAGCGGGTTTTGAAAACCTGATTTTTACAAATGTTACACAGAGAATAGTGCATGGTAGGAAAATTGGGCCTTAAACCCATTTGCAGTCCATGTAGGAAATCCTAGCCCATGAGCATAACCTATCTCTATATATAGGGAGGTTATGATTAGGGTTAAGGTTGCTCAGTTAGTTGCTGTTCTATTGTTCAGTTGCTGCAAGAATTGCTTCAGAGAGATTGAAAGAAGAGTCTTGAATTGATTGTAAAACAATTGTGTTTGATAACCAATAGAAGACAGTTTGAAGGAATTGTGTTTGTGTTCTTGTTAGTGTTCGTGTTTTTCTGTTAAATCTGATCCAGGGGATTCCGCACTCTAGGTTGGATAGACGATTCTGTCTAGATCCATATGGACTAGGGGACCTACAATTGGTATCAGAGCATTCGGCTCTTGATTATTGCTCGGTTAAGAATCATAACAGCAGAAAAATCTGCGTTTTTGGAGGTTGTTTTGGAGTTTTTGACGGCTGTTTTAGGGTTTTTGCATGTATTTCGGTTTTTCTGCAGTGATTTCGGATTGGCAGCAGGCGTTCCGGATTGAAGAATTGCATTCTGGATTGAAAAGCATAGTAATTCGGATTGAAGACTTGAATTTCGGACCAGAATCTGCATTTCGGATCTGGAAAACAGTGCAATTCGGATGAAAAAAGGCCATTTCAGATTCCATTTCGGACTGAAATTCGGATCAGAAGCTATTTTGGATTGAATTTCGGATCAGAAGTGCATTCCGGATTCCATCTCGGATTGAGCACTATTCCGGATTCCATCTCGGATCAGAGTACTTCATTCCGGATTCCTATTTCGGATCAAAACAGTGCATTCCGGATTTCATCTCGGATCACTATTCCGGATCATCATTTCTGATTGTCAACTCGGATTACTGTTCCGGATTTTCATCTCGGATTGTTAATCAGAGTTTCCATTTCAGAATTTACACTGTTCCGAGTTACACAAAAAAAGGTGGAGACTTAACCAGCCGACGTAACCAGAGTTAAATGTATTCGGACATAGAAATTGATCCATAGACAATTTTGACGAACCGATTAGACAGTTAGACTCGGTTGATTTTTAGGACAAAAAAAGGCTTGAAAATTCCTAAAATCCTAATCGGACATTATATATCGTTAGTATCGTATCGACGAGATGAGTCTAACAGTATAATTTGGTAACCACTCATTTCGGACAAGTTTTAACGTTTTTAACGAGCCGGTTCGGTAAAAATGTCGAATATGTCAAACTTAAATGAGCTGTTGAGGATGGAGCATGAGGCTGGTATCACAAATAAACCTCCAAAGATGCTGAAGGTGGAGAACTATCTTACCGGAAGGATAAGTTTCAATCCTTTATTGAATATCAAGACACACGGATGTGGATCTGTATTCAAGATGGGTACGCTAACCCAACACATTTGAGGGAAGACAGCGTGTTACTGCTTATGTCAACATGTCTGAAGCTGAAAAGAAGATGTATGAATCTGAAAAGAAGGCCTTAGCTGCTATCAAGATGTCGTTACCTGATGGCATCAAACACACATTCAAGCATTATGCAACACCAAAGGAGATGTGGGATGCCCTAGAAAAGATGTATGAGGGCAATACAGATGTGAAGAAGAATAAGGTTGATCTGCTGAAGAAGTAGTTTGCTGTGTTCAAAGGAATGAGAAATGAAACCCTAGAAGATATTATCACCAGATATTATCATCTGATGTCAGAAATCGATAATTATGACATAGAGGGATACACAGATGTGGAGATAAACGACAAGTTGCTCGATGCTTTACCTGCAAAGTGGGATATTTACACGTTGATGATAAAGGGTGAAGCTGATTACGAAAAGAAAGACTTGGAAGAGGTTGTTGGAAAATTGAGAGCTTATGAGCTCAATATGAAGAAGAAGGAGACGGGTTATGATCAAGTTCAAGATCTGGGGATTTATAAAGGTCTTACACCTTCGTCTTCCAACAATGCTTCTAGTGACACTGCAACTGTCTTTCTCTAATGTGAGAATGAACAGATAGTGACAAATTCTGATGGAGAAGTATGTTTTGTTGCTGCTTCAAGAGGCTCGTCAGGGGCTAAGAGACAACAATCAAGTAACAGCAGTTCTATGTCTATGCCTCTGAGTGTTAAAGTGTTGAAAATCACCTGACATGGCTTGCTTCTTTCGTTGCTTCCTACGAGAACTATATTCAGGGTAAAATATATGATCCTGCTAAGTTTGATGGATTTGCAATGGCAGATGGCCATGATTTCTAGAAGGGTGAAGAGGTTCATGAACCGAACGGGCAGGAAGTTTGTTGGCAAGAGTGTGGGCTTTGACAAGTCAAAAGTGAAGTGTTACAACTGTCACAACTATGGACATTTTGCTAGAGAGTGTCAAAGAGCTAAGTTTGAATCTCGTCCTAGTTCATCCTTTCAAGATTCTCCTGGTCATGGTTCAAACAACAGGAATACGTCAAACAACACTGGATCAAAGGCCCTGATTTCTACTGTTAGAGAGGTTCTTATGATTGGAGTGTTCATCTGGAGAGTTATAACAACGCCTCACAGGAGTTCATGGCTGAGATAGCTCCAGTGGCTGATGAAGAAGTGAAAGCTGATGCTGAGGGAGAGCAAGAGAAGGTAGCTGAGAAGGTTGATGGAGAACTGACTGCTACAGAGAAGAAGATGGCTGCTAACTTTGATGCTTTCATGGCTGAGCTAAGGAAGTCAATAGGCGAGGTATGTTCTAACTCTGGTAGTTCTGTTTGTTTGAAATGTTGTGAACTGCAAAGTGAGGTTCACACATTAACACAACAAATACCAAAGTCTGGCTAATGAGCTCTCAAACTTAAAAGAATCAAACTTTTTCGTAAAACGAAATGAGTCATTATACTTGAAGAAAATTAAAGGTTATGAAGAAGAAATTAATATTCTAACCTCTAAGCTAAACGAAAAAATTCAAGTTATTGACTTAGCTCATCATACGATGAGTGAGAAAACAAAAGAGGTTTATGAAAAGTGCAAAGAATTGTCAAAAGCACAACTTAAAATCTGTGAACTTGAAAAGAAATTAAACCAATTTAGAGATTCATCTTTTATCATAAACACATGAATGGCCTAAAGAAGAGTAATGACAAGACTTGTGTGGGCTTCAAAGGTTTGAATGAAGTTCCACCACCTCTTGGTCACGAAGGTTCTTTCTTGCCAGATGAAGAGGAGCTTACAGACTTTGTGTCAACTACACATTGTAGTTCCACATCAGAGGATGGTGATGTGACTGAAAATGCCAAGAAGGATAATAATAGGGAACCAATTTTGAAAACAAAGAATGCACACCCTAAGAATCAAAAACATTTTTTTGTTAAAAAGGTTGATTTTGTTAAAGGGAGTGACATGAATGAAGAGATCCCTGTTATTACTAAAGAGTCTAAGTGCAGTTTGCTAAAAATAAAAACAAAGAAAATCAGAAGTTAAGCAAACTAAAAAGGATCCTTCGAAGGCATCGTCATCATCACCGCCTGATGAATGTAAGCAAGAGACTTCAATTAAGAAGGCTTCGGCTAGAAAATCGTGTTTCAAATGTCATGAAAAAGGACATGTAGCTAGCTGCTGTCCTAACAAAAAGAGTGAAGCACATGTAAGTGAGAAACAAAGAGAAAAATACCAGAGAAAAGTGGTGATGGTGAGAAGAAGGTTAACTCACCAAAGATATCTGCTACCAGGCAATAGAGTGTTGCTGTTGGTGTAGATAAGGCTGAAAAAGGAACTCCTCAAGTTCCTCGCTTTCAAAGAAATCAACAAAGATTTCAGCCTGCATCTACATCAGGTAGATATGATAGACCTAGAAGTAGTTCACCACGAATGAATAACTTTAATGGTCCATCAAATAATTTCAGAAGTCAAGCTCAATATCAAAATCGATACAAGAATGATGGTAATCGAAATTTTTATAACGATGGCTTTAGAAATTATCATCATCAAAATTCATGGAACCAAAATCATAATTTCCGAAGGTCGCAAAATCCAAACTTGGTTAGAAAACCTCAGGACCACAGACCTAGTGGAAATCAAAAAGCATTTCCATCAACAGGTTTAAGATCCAAGACTCCTGTTAGGAGTGATGGATACTGGATGGATGTTCCTATGATTGATGACTTTGGAAGACCCAAGACCATTAAGGGTTTGGTCCCCCAATCTAACTAATTTTGTTGGATGGTGCAGGAGCTACTAAGGAGGATTATCAACTTGTGGTATATTGATAGTGGCTGCTCCAGGCACATGACGGGGGATGCGAGGTTGGTGACTGAGTTTGAGAATATAGATGGTGGATACGTGAATTTTGTAGGTGCTAAAGGAGGGCACATTATCGGTAGAGGAAAAGTGACTAACGGGAAGATCACACTGGACAAAGTGAACTCTGTTGAGAAGCTGAAGCACAATCTGATGAGCGTGTCTCAAGTCTGCGACAGGGGTCACTCGGTCCACTTTACGAAGTCTGAAGCTTTGGTGCTGAAACCTGCTTTGGTGATACCGGATGACTGGATAGTGATGAGAGCACCAAGGGGAAATGACACCTATGTCATGGACATGGGTGCCAAGGACTCGTCTTCTGTGGTGGCGTATTTACTAGATGCCCCTTATGAGTTACTTCATATGGATCTATTATGTGGCACAGACGTATGGCCCACATCCACTACAGAAAAATGAATTACATTATTAAAAATGGTCTAGTGGAAGGGGTACTAGTACAGAGGTTTCACGTGGAAGATAAATGTCTTCCATGTCAAAAGGGAAAACAACATAAGAAACCTCACAAGTCTAAAACAGTAAATTCCATAGATGCCCCTTATGAGTTACTTCATATGGATCTATTCGGTCCAGTGAACGTAAGGAGCATAGGTGGAAAGTACTATTGTTTAGTTGTCACTGATGATTACTCACGTTATTCATGGGTTTTCTTTTTAGGTACAAAAGATGAGACAGCGGAGATGCTGATTGATCTTTTTACAAAATTGGAAAATGTCCATGATGCACGGATCAAGAGGATAAGGAGTGATAATGGCACGGAGTTCAAGAACCAAGTTCTGAATCTCTATTGTCTTCGCAAGGGAATTGAACATCAATATTCTGCTCCTTATACACCTCAACAGAATGGAGTCGCTTAGCGGAAGAACAGGACGTTGATTGAAGCCGCAAGGACTATGCTATCTGATTCAAAGCTTCAAGTTCTCTACTAGGGAGAAGCTGTGAACACAGCGTGCTATGTCCTGAACAAAGTTTTGGCAGTTAAACGGTTTAACAATACATGTCACGAACTATTGTTTAACCAAAAACCAAACTTACAAGGCTTTGAACTATTTGGATTACCCTGCACCATTGTGCGAAACAAAGATAACCAAAAATTCGGCGAGGTAGCTGATGAGGGCTGCTTTCTAGGCTATATGCCTGGAACACCGAATAAAAGGGTTTTTAATCTAAAAACTGGTAAAATTGAGGTGGTGTTTAACATGGAAATCACTAGTTATTCACCTCAACAATCAACGAGTGGTCCTGCTATATTTTATGATTATGACAGTGTCTTGAAATCATTTAGTATTCCTGATGTTTCAAATGCAGATGAGTCTCAAGTGATCCATATTGTGATCAGTGAAGATGGAGAATGTGAATTCATGCCTAGATCGAGTGTTTCGATGACAGATGCTCCAGAAACTTCTTCTAGTGCAGTTCTAGAGGACTCCAGTGATAGTGAGTCTAAATTTATTCAGGGGGAGGATTTCACTAATCCATTTACTAATATTTAGGGGGAGGTTGGATCTAATCTGGGAGATAATCTAGTTGTTGACACCATTGCTACAACACGTGTACACAAAGATCATCCACTAGAAAACATCATTGGTGATGCTGCTGCAGGTGTTCAGACGAGAAGAGGTGTGCTCGAAGGTTACTGTTTGTTTACTTCGATTCAGAAGACTGGGTTGATAAATGAATGTTTGTATAGCTGCTTTATTGCCCAAGAGGAGCTGAAGAATGTTAATATGGCTCTAAAAGACAATTGTTAGGTTGAAGCTATGCAATAGGAACTAGCTCAATTCAAGAAGTTGAAAGTTTGAGAGCTAGTTGATCTACCTGATGGAGAAAAAGAAATAGGCACTATGTAGGTGTTTAAGTGCAAGAAAGACGACCGAGTGATCGTGATAAAAAATAAGGCTCGGCTGGTGGTAAAAGGGTTCAATCAGCAAGAGGGGATTGATTATAATGAAGTGTTTGCACCAGTAGCAAGGTTGGAAGCAATTCGGTTGTTTCGAGCTTTTGCTTCATTCAAGGGCTTCAAAGTTTACTAACTTGACGTGAAGAGAGCATTTCTTTACGGGAAAGTCCAAGAGGTGGGGTATGTCTCACAACCAGATGGGTTTACTGAACCAGACTATCCAGATCGAGTCTATCAACTTGATAAGGCATTATATGGATTGCATCAGGCACCCAAGGCGTGGTATGAGACACTGTCAGCACATTTGCTAAAACATGGTTTCGAAAGAGGACAGATTGACAGTACATTGTTCATTAAAAGGAAAAAGGAAGACTTTCTGCTGGTACAGGTATACGTAGATGACATCATCTTTGGGTCATCTGATGAGAACATGTGTCATAATTTCGAAGGGGTGATGAAGAGCAAGTTTGAGATGAGTACGACAGGTGAATTATCCTACTTTCTGGGTTTACAAGTTGAACAAAAGAAGGATGGGATGTTTATACATCAGACGAAGTATGTGTATGACATTTTGTCTCGTTTCAAAATGGAGGATTGCGCTACTTTCAACATACCTATCTGTGAGAATCACAATCTTGGTCCAGATCATGAGAGTGTGGAAGATGTTGATCCAACTCAATACAAGGCAATGATTGGTTCTCTGATGTACTTGACTGCTTCAAGACCCGACATCATGTTCGAAGTATGTGTTTGTGCCAGATATCAAGCGAATCCAAAGGAGTCCCACATGAAAGCAGTGAAGCGGATTCTTCGTTACTTGAAGGGGAAACATAAACTTGGGTTATGGTATCCAGCTGCCAGTGATTTGAAATTTGTTGCTTTTACTGATTCGGACTTTGGAGGATGCAAATCTACAAGGAAGTCTACCACAGGTGGTTGTCAGTTCTTAGGAGGGAGGCTCGTGTCATGGCAATGCAAGAAGCAGTCTTGCGTGTCTACCTCGATGTGTGAAGCTGAATATATTGTTGCAGGTAGCTGTTGCTCTAAGGTTCTCTGGATCCAACAGCAGATGCGCGATTACAGTTTGAATTTCAATCGTACTCCCTTTATGATAGACAATAATGCCACTATTTTAATCACCAACAATCCCGTAAAACATAGTTGAACAAAACATATTGACGTTCATCATCATTTTATATGGGATTATGCTGAAAAGAAATTAATTGAACTGCATCGAGTCGACACACTAGATAACCTGGGAGATCTTTACACAAAAGCATTTGACAGGGCTCGCTTTGAACATTTAGTCGAACTCAAATGGATGAGGAATCCTGAATAACCATTTTTCCATAAAAATAGTTTGTAAATAATTTACTGCCTTTCAAAGATTAAAAACAACAAAAAAATAGAAAATTAAAAACATAAAAAAATAGAAAATAAAAAATGAGTTTTTCACTCTGTGAAAAAGAAGAAATGATAGTACATCAGCAAGTCAGATTGTGACACTGAAATTAAAAGGAAATTGCATAAGTGTGATAGCAGCTTCATCATATGATGTACCAGTAGGCAAAACGCATGAAATAATCAACTTATCTTTGTGTTACAAAATATTATAATAAACTGTGTATGAGTGGGTAACATATCAGTGGCGTATGGTTTTATAACCTTAAATCTTGCGTTGATAGATTGCCAAAATCTAAGGTTTTAGGTCTTTATATCGTTATTTCATCCGGGGTATCAATGTTGTCCTTCTGCTGCATCTAGATATATGCTGACCTAGGCACAACCGGGATATCTTAAAAGAGCTAAAATGCCAAATCCATAAATTGAAGAAGCTCTCCTAGAGAGTCATTCAAATGTGCAAATTGCATTATTCGTACCGAAATTCGGTATTTGTCCTAGCCCACGTTGGATATTTGGTCTCTTTGTTGTACAGAAGTACTGACCTGATCACCAATTATCTAACGTTGTAATTCAAAAGGATGAATTTTGGTATACTCACCTACTATGATGAATTTTTGTGCATACCTTGATCGCGGGGGTATGTCCTGAAGTGGGACACACTAGTATATCAGTATCACTTAACTAAACAGATCACGAGGTAATGCAACTTGAAATGTTCATGTATTTTGTTTAAGTGGATAAACAATACTGGTAATCGTCTTGGATTGCTTTCATGAATTAAAGCAAAATCAGATAGTGTGAAAACAGTTTGATGTTGCTGATATGATCTTCTTATCGGTGATACTCACAAAAATAGAGTGTTTATTATTTCGTTATTTACTTGCTTTCAGAAAATATAAATATCCAAAAAGATTTCATTTCTTGTAAATTCTTGGATATTGGTTGTTCATGGAGGAGTTGTTACCGATAGCGGGAGACGATGTTAGAAGCTGAGTTCAACTTTTTTTACTATCTTGCGGGTTCTGTGTGCTTAAAATTTTGAGTATGTGATTTGAGTTGAGAAGTGTTTAATCTGTGATACAGTTTGACTATTTCTTGAATAATAATAATTTATTTAACTTGTGTTGAAAAATTCTTATGGTTTCTCAAGATGTTTTGTTTTATAGTATACAGATTGTAGCAGTGTGTTACTGAGAAGTTTGGTGAAGAGGAGTTTGCTTGGATGCATGGTAGAACCTCCTTTCTACATTGCAGACAAAGTTGAAGAGTTTTGAAGATTGCTATGCAAGGACAAACCTGGAGTTTACTCAAACGCTAACGATTTAGAAGTTTTGGTGATTGGATACATCAACTTAGGGGGAGTCTGTTACTGACAGAAGATGTTAAAGCTGAAGCAATCCAAAGACCAACGAAAGATTGCAAGAAGTCTGAAGACTAAGTTATTTTATGAAGCTATTTTCAAGGGGGAGTTTGTTGGTGCATATTTGTGACAACAGCTTAGTTTGGGTCTTTGGATATCTTGTAATTAGTAAACAGATAAATAGTTAGTGGGTTTAGTATTGTAGTAGTTGATTAGAAGTGATTGGGCTAAATCAAACACTTTATAGTGAGTGGTAGGCGAATTGGGCGTAGACCCAATAGCAGCCCATGTGGTGAAACCCTAGCCCAGTTGCAAACTTGTCTCTATATAAAGAGAGTTTTGCATTAGGGTTAAGGTTGCACAAATAATCACTTCAGAGAGAGTTGAGAGAGAATTCTTGTGATCTAGATTGATTGTAATCATTGTGATAGATAATCAATAAAGATCGGGTTTATAGTGATTGTTGTTCTTGTTCGTTTTCTGTGAATTGGGCCTTAAACCCATTAGCAGTCCATGTAGGAAACCCTAGCCCATGAGCATAACCTATCTCTATATACGGTTGCTCAGTTAGTTGCTGGTTCTATTGTTCAGTTGCTACAAGAATTGCTTCAGAGAGATTGAGAGAAGAGTCTTGAATTGATTGTAAAACAATTGTGTTTGATAATCAATAGAAGACAGTTTGAAGGAATTGTGTCCGTGTTCTTGTTCGTGTTCGTGTTTTTCTGTTAAATCTGATCTAGGGGATTCCGCACTCTAGGTTGGATAGACGATTCTGTCAAGATCCATACGGACTAGGGGACCTACACTATGATGCATGCTTCACGTAGCAATGGACGCGGGCCTTAGTGACTTAAAACATGAAAGACAATTTATTTATGTGTTGTTTCTGTTTATCCCAAGACAATGTAAAGATTTAACTTAATAAAACAAAATTTTAAATTCAATGAGTTGTGAAACAATAGTTCTGTGACATGACTCACTGACGTTTCCGCCATGGTTCGTTGTTTTACGTGGTCGGGGTGTTACAGTTCACTTCTTGTGTGAAGAGAGTGCTAGCAACAGTACCTCTGATAAAATCGTTGCTCAACAGTTGCTGAGAGAGTGTCTCATACCAGGCTCTCAAGGCTTGGTGCAGACCATACAACACATTATCTAGTAAGTAAACCTTTTCTTTATGCACTAGATCGACAAATCCTGGTGGTTGGCCAACATACACTTCCTCTTTCACCTTTCAATAAAGGAACGCGGACTTAACATCAAGCTGGCACACTTTAAACCCTTTCCATGACAAAAGGCCTAGAATATGCGGATAGCTTCTTGTCGTGCGACAGGAGCATAGACCTTTGTATAATCAATATCCTCTTGTTGTTGAAAACCTTGGACAACCAGACGAGCTTTATTGCGTACGATGACTCTATGTCCTCTCTTTTACATTTGAAGACCCGCCTAGTACTGATTGACTTGTGATTATCAGGTAGATCTACACGCTTCTAGACTCCAAGTTTCTCAAATTGTTGCATCTCTTCCTACATTGCGTTTACCCAGCTTTCTTCGGTAAGTGCTTCTTTGTATGTTTTAGACTCAATTTGTGAAATAAAACAACTATATAAGCAATTTTCTTGAATAGGTGCAATTTTAGTATAAAAAACAGATTAGATCCTTATTGATATGATTTCTGGTTTTTACTCTGGCTTGCAACTCTCTAATTATGTTCTCCGAAGGGTGGTATCACAACGTCCTCGACATAACCTCGTTAGAGACACTCACTTCATTCTCCAGATTCGTAATATTATGTTCAGAAACCTTGCTAGGACTCGCAGATTGATTGAGTAAACTTGTGATCTACTCTGAGCCTTCATCAGAACTAGATCCTTCATTATCATATGTTAGCTCGCTATTATTCATATTTGGTTCAACTGCGGGTTCTTTTGGATTGTTTTAGAATCGTTTGTCCAAACTTGTGATTGTGAAATCACTATTGGTCTAGGAGTTACCTCTTGAGTATATGATTGTTGTTGCTGATATAGCAATACAAGCTCATCTTTAGTAGGTTCTTCTAGCAGTTAAAAGAATTCCACAAACTCTCATAGTTAAACAACCAAGGATCACCAGGCCTCTGTGTTGGTGAAGTATATCCCTGGCAGTCAACATGTTGAGTAAGAATAACCCGGTTCTGGGTCAATAACTATGCATAGAGATCCAAACGGTTCTAAAAACTCCAAATTTGGTTTTCGCTGACTAAGTAACTCAAAGCATGTCTTCTTATGAGCCTTGACTATTAATACTCTATTAAGCGTGTAACAAGCAGAGGCAACTACTTCATTCCAAAAGCTAACATGTAATTTAGAATCTGCGAGCATTGTGCATGTTGTTTCAATAAGAGTTCGGTTATTTCATTCAGCGACTCCATTCTGTTGTGGAGTATAGGCCGCGCTGAATTCATGAAGCATTCCTTTGTCGTTGCAAACCTCTTCCATTCTTTTGTTTTTGAACTCAGTATTATTATCGCTACAAATCCTTCTTATCAGTAGATGGTACAAGTTTTCCAACTTTCTAAAAAGAATAATCAAATTTTCAAACGTCTCATCTTTGCTTTCCAGAAATAGAACCCATGAAAATCTTGAGTAGTCGTCAGTCACAACAAGGAAATATAGATATATACTTTTGACATTAACTGACCTAAACAGATCCATATGTAACCTCTCTAGTAGCAGCTTCATAGAGTTCATGAGTTTTCTTAGATGAGATTTCTTAGGCTGCTTGCGCTTTTTACAGCTGATAGAATCAAGTGGAAACTCTTAAGATTCACACCCTCCACCAAATTGTTGTGCACCTGATAATTCATCTTTTGTAAATGGATATGTCCTATCTTTCAATACCATAAGATTAATTCCTTTTCTGTAGCCTTTGATACAAAAGATTGGGCCGATTTTGTAGTAGTGAATGTGACGGTCATGTCAAGGACATAGAGATCATTTTCTCGTGGAGCGCGCATGAGGATCCACTCCTCGGGAATTTTGAATCCCGGCGTCAGAATGAGGCACTCTTTATCCGTAAAATGAGTTGTAAACTTTTTATCGCAAATCTGGGAGATACTTAGCAAGTTATTCGCCAATTCAGCGTTGTAGTTGACTTTATCGAAAGATACCACGCCGTTCGTTAGTATTCCCTCACCTATTACCCCTTCCTCCTTGAGTACCCACAAACCCTACTTAGCAACCTTGATTGATTCAACATCATTTAACAAGGCTAGCATCCCTGTCATGTATCGAGAAGTTGTGTTGTCCATTATCCACTTAGAAATTATTGACCTCGGGAGCCCATACACATGCAATTGAAAAATTATTTAAATAGAGATACCCAAGCCTTCTCGGTCTTGGGTGGGTTTGGGATATTAAACATTGGTACATTCTTTACTTCAACAACTTGTTCAACCTTTGACTCGGTTGCAACAGATGTTTTGACTGTCTCCGAAGATGGTTTAGTTTTGATCACCCAAGTTTGTTGTTTAGAAATTTTCCTTTTAGCGTAAAATTTTGAATCCTTCAAATCTTTCTTAGTCGATGATTCACCAGTTTCTTTGTCTAAAACATTAGTAATTACTAGTTTCTCATTATTGCCATATTCAACTTTTCTTTTCAAAATTTGTGTTGGAACGAACTTTGGGGATTTGTTATTCACGTGTTCTGATGACTTCTTAGCATGGTAAACATGTTTAGAATTGGGACAATGTTGTGCAATATGTCCAACTTCGTTACACTTGAAGCATGTCCTACTGTCAGTGATAGAGGATTTCTAAACCTGCTCATGACACTTTTTCTCAGCTTAGAACTCATCATTCAATTGTTCCTTTGCTAAACAAAGTTTATATTCTTTTGAAAATATGGTTTTCGAAACTTATCGTACTTCTTTATTACATACCCCAACCCTTTCTGCTTGTTGTAAGGATAATTTTTACCTTTACGATTGTTATTATAAGAATATTTGGGTTTAGAGTAATAAGAAGTGTTAAGATTTTCAAGCTCTAAAAGACTCATTTCAATCATTTTGAACACTTGTTTGACCTTTTAAGGATTCACATTCTGAATCGCAAATTCTTGATCAGAATATAGTTTGTACGATCATTTCATTTTGTAAGCAACCAAGTTAGGACCATCATCCGAACTAGAATATGATTTTCCTAGATAGTTCTTATGAAAACTTTCTTCATTTTTAGACGGTGAACTTGAACTGGTTTTCTCCAAATTCAACTCAGCACTCTCAAAAATAGTGCTATCAGATTCATTTCCTAAAACATTTTAAACAACATTTTTCGCAACATCTGAGCGCATTTTCCACCCCATCTAGATAATTTTTGTTGTTGTTCAATTTTTAGCTTTAAATTGAGCGCCTTTTCCATCAATGTTTTCTAGCAGCTCATTTTCTTTTTATTTAGTTTTAGCTTTAAATTGAGCACCTTTTCCAACCCATCTAGATACTTTTTAGCATAATTGTTTCACATTAGGGGTGGACACTGATTATAACCCAGTCCTTTGTTTTGATTTTCAGATTTATTTTCTTCTTGTTTAGTATTCTCAATTTGTTGTGGAAAAATATGATCAATTACATGAGAAGATGGAGAGTAACTAACCGACAATTTGTTAACTCGTTCAGACTCATTTTTTATGGCTTCAAGTTCACCTTTTAGCTTAGCAATGGTGTTTATATGAATATTAATTGCCATTTGTTTATCCATTACTATAGCATTTAGCATTGATTTTATTGCCATGTCATCTTTACTGACTTCTTCAAATTGTTTGATTGATTTTATTGCCATGTCCTCTTAAGTTACTCGTCAAGTTGTTAGTATATTTTTTCAGTTCTTTAGGTTTTAAATCCTTTTCTAGAGCACTCCTTGCACGACTCCAGGCATTTCGTGCAAGGTTTCTCGACTTTGTTGATTACAACCTTAATCTCCTCTTTGATTGAGTCATTAACCAACTTTTTCACTTCTTGACTCTTCTCGAGAACTACCTCTTGTAACTCAGCCATCATGGCTTTGTAAGCTATTTCCTTCAGATTCTCTCCGTTCATCTCCTTTGTGACATCAATAACTTCTTCCACTGGCTTCTTGGATTCTTTTGCCTTTGACACGCATTGGTGTTGGCTTGTACCTCGAAAGAAACCTTCAAAAGAATTATAAACATCATGCAAATCACGGATTTAGAAGTATGTTGAATATGTCTTCTTCGGCATAATGTTCATAATAAATCGCTTCATCATACTCTTTAGCACTATTATCAGGTGTTTCTTCAAACACAGCCTCACATTCTTCATTCGAACTATCCTCGACAACCTCATCAAACGTTAGTTCTTTTGTCTCAGCTAGCAATGCGAAACTCTCTTTTTTCAGAATATAAGCATTCCAGTTAATTCCCCTCATCCTCTTAAGTCACCACGAGTGCTTTATTAGATTTTGCGAAACTATCCTCAATAGCGATAAGATTTGATGGACTTTAAGGAGGAGAAGTCATAAGATATATGGCTTTCTTGTAGTAATCATCCACAAACGAATTGTAATTACCATGGACTTCTCGGTTCGGGCACTCTCGCTTAAAGTGACCCTTTTCTCGACATTTAAAACATGTCACATTTGCCTTGTCAAATCCCAGTTTACCATCTGGTCCTCCCAAATTGTTACGCCCTATTATTTCCATGAAGCGCTGAGCTCTTCTAACACTACTGGCTGTTAGGATATGAGTTTTAATACTATTTGTGAAAGTTCCAAAAGTGGTAACTGAACGGAAATAAATAAGATAAAATTGCAGCGGAATAAAAGAACTTTGATTCACAACAGTTGAGAGATTGTTTTCATCATCATGCTTTTCGTAATTATGATTACTTGCATAAGACTCACTATCTCCCCCTTAACCTAAGATCACCGATTTCTTCGTACAGAATGTAAGAAAGATAGATTTGATTGATATTAGATGAAGTGATCAAATAGAACAGTACATGCATTGTTCTATTTATACTTCTATCCTAACCACTGAACATCTTATTGTGATGTCAGCATGAAAGTGACATTTAACAAGAGATGGCATGTGGCTCGTACGAAACAAGCATGGTACTTGTTCATAGGGATTCGTTCGTACGAATGGCATGTGGCTCGTACGCGCAATATCTTGCTTGTACGAAGTATTCCCATTCGCACATGGAAGACTTCTTCAGAGAACGGGTCACAGACATGATGTACCCAAGACTCAACAGTATGCGCACATGCAACTCTTTTACACAGACAATCTAATCGTCATACTAAACCAAGATAGGAGGATATCTTGATTTAGTCAACACGACCAAACTATATAGCCACAGTAAACAAAGACCGTACAATTATAGACATAACTATGAACAAGCGACAGACACAAAAGTGTATCAACAAACTCCCCCTTGGCTATTGCTTGGTCTTCGGTTTTTGATCTTTGGTCTTCATATTGAATTGCCTGGAGTATCAGCAAACTCCCCCTGAAGATCTGCTATCCAACGTTGATAGAACATCAGGTCTTCATAACTTTCAAGAAACATCAAACCTTTCTTGTTTCCTATTGAGTACCACCGGAGGTAACTAGATCGGTCACGATCTGCTCTGCATTAGACTTTACCACTAGAGCTAAATCAGAGACTTTTGGTTGCGAGGATGAGGCTGAAGCATCAGCATTGCAAGTGTCTTCACTAACCTGATCATGTTTTCGCTTGATCTCCTGCGCTTCGCATCTATCATTCCATAGAATTTTCACCTTGTTTCTGCTCATTTCAAACACGTCTTTAATACCATTAAAGCCATCAACCAGTGTAGCATTACGAGAATGATACCATTATTTCAAGTCATTATGTTTAGCAGTTAATGTTTCCGCAGATCGTTATACGGCCGCACTACGTTCTTTCAGCCTATTTATCTTAATCCCCCGAGAGTTATCAGCTGCCCTCATCTGTTGTAGCTGAGTTGCTCTTTCAGCATCTGCAGTTTTCAGTCGCTCATTTTCTTTTCTTAACTACACAATTTCAGAATCTTATTTTCTAACGGTCTCTTTCAAAGAATTTATCTCCAACTGTTGTTTGACAACTGTGTTCCGATTTGAAGATATAAACTCTGAATGCTTGTAACCTGGATTGCCACAGCTTGCAATTGGGAGAAGAGAAAGTCCACTTTCTCATCCTTTTCCATTTCAAGAACAAACGATTGCTTCGTTTTGCATTTTATTGATGAGATGTAGACTGAGATTGTTGAGCTGAATAAGTAGTAGGTTGAGATCGAACTGGAGTATCTTCAGCCGAAGGTGTTTCAGCTGCTGTGGTATTTGGAGGTTGTGGTTCAGAGGTTATAGTGGGTCCCGTCATTATAGGTTCAGTCTCCTCCGTTGTAAAGGTAGGCTTGACTCCTACAACTAGTTTACTTGCACCATCAATACCACTATTATCACTGTCATCATCATTACCCTTTCCCCTTTTATGACCAAACTTATCTTCGATCATCCTTTTCACGGTTGGTTCTTCATTATCTGAATCACTGTCATCATGGCGCCACTTGTCGTTTTGGTGCAATATATTGATCATTTGCCATAAAACCGATCAACTTACGAGGAGGTGTGCTTTCCTTGTATCATTTTGCTACCACACCCCTAAATATCTTCAACGAATGTTCCATCATAATTTCAACTTTTATAACATCGTTGTCGGTCTTTGGAGGATTCAGATGTTGCATATTCAGGATCATTTGGAGAAAACAAGGATACATCCAAAACTTGTTTCCACCATAACCGGTTCTTCTTAGGTTTTCCTTCATGTTTGCAAAAATATACTTTGAAACACTAACCGGTTTGTTCAATGTCAAAGCTATGATCATACCAACCAAGTCGTTGTTTGCCATGTCATAACCACTTCATCTGTTGCTCAAACACTGAATTAAAACATGTAGAAGAACTTGTATCGGAGTGGCAACCATGCTTTGTTAAGTTGTCCCACGAGAAAATCTCCAACACATTTCATTCTTAGCAAACATCCACGTCGACACTTCAACAATACTAAGAATGGAGCTTCAGGATCATCACCAAGCTGTAATACTGAGTTAATGGTTTCAACTGTGATATCTACGTTCAAGTCATTTACTTTCCCACGGATAAGTTCCTGCCCATTTACTTCAATAACTATAGTTGAATCCCAAAATTCCTTGATCAACGTCTTGTATACTATAGTCTTGTGCGTGATAGCATAATGTATCCTTGAGTCGCGTAAAAATTCATTATACCGTTGTACTAAGCAAATTTGTCTTCTAGATCCAAGTAGGCCACCATGTTATGTCTCTATTTAGATATAATTTCCACTTCTGACTTGTCAGTTCTCTTTCTTGCGGGTTTTCTTTTATGTTCCTTTTGTCCATTCTGTACACATACAACAACTAGGGTAAGAACACAAATTCATTAGGTAATATACAAAAAAGTTTTATTCCAAACTTTTTTGTGTGTATATATTCCTGAACAATGAACTACTGACTCATATGAAAAACAATTTATTCGTACGAAGAACAACTCATTTTACGAACTCTTGATTAAGTCAAACAAATGTTTCATTCGTACGAAGAACAGACTCGTACGAACGAAGTGTCATTCGTGCGAATGGTGTTTCATTCGTACGAATCTAGTTCGTACAAATAACTTCAAAAGAAGTTGGTTGTTTTTCGATTAAAAACGATTCTTCGCTTAAATTTTGTTGTTAAAGTCGGTCAAAGTCACATGGCTAGATAATGTTTAAGTTGTTCAACTTCAAAGTATGCCATCATAGTCAAGTATACCTTAAAGAAATCTAAAACAACTTAAGGAGAGGTGTAAAGATGATGTGAGAAAGGTGAAAGTGAAGTTCTACCAAAGAACTTCATCACCTTTTACACCACATCAAGACACTCGTGCGAAACAACCTTAGTTCGTACGAAGAGCTCAAACCATATAAGACCCAAAGGTCATTCGTACGAAGCACAATGGCTCGTACGAATGATATGATTCGTAGGAGTCCAGGTTTTTCAAGACTGGACTTTCAGTTCTTCGAGGACCTTAGGTTTTTCGCTGAATTGTTTAGAACTTTGCACAAATCCCCACTAATCACAAGTTAAGTTAGGAAAAGTGCTTGTTAAACAGATTTGTTCATTTGAGATGAGTTTACCTGTTGTAAGACAGTACTTTTATGAAGTTATGATATCAAAGCGAATGGTTTTTAGGGCATATCTTGCTAGAAAACTTTTGAGCTTCAATTTTGGCTAATTCAGAAAGAACTATATTAACCAACAAAGTAAACTAAACTAAAATAACCAGTAACAGATAAGAGTAAACTATATATTTACTAAATAATGTTTTTTAGAGTTTCAAGGTAAGAGAATCATACCAGTTTTTAATCTTGTCAAAAACAAGTTTTGTTTAAAACATCAAATTAAATAAATAAGCTTTCTACTATAATTATCGGTATTGTTGTCCGCGTAAGCTCAGCTTATCAGATGTAATCATGTTTAGGAGATATGATTAAGGTATGAATTATACTTACTAGCTGGTGTTCAACCACTTAACGCCACATTCCCGTATCAAGATATGCACGACAGATAATCTTACCGGTGAGTATACTGCTTATCATCTGTTTTGACGTATATGATGTGAGATACTCACTTATTTTGTTTGAAAACAAGCCCTATGTGATTAAATCACTTATTGATCAGGAACTTGATTTTCAAATGCATGCAAGGCACAGGAGTAAATCCGTGAACAGGTTACTATCATCGTACCGACAAAGAGACGAACTTAGCTCCCGCATAAAGCTGTGATATTTTATCACTTAGTTTTGGGTGTATGTGATACGTTTATCACTTATTGAAGGTCGTATGCAGTATTTACACATATGTATGGTATCATGAAAGTTCTAGACTTGGGTCACCGTTATTTTTTTTGCAAAAGATTCAACCATGATACCTAGATGATTAGTCAGCATAAAGACCGCATGTCTCAGAACCTCGATATACTATCAAACGAAATTTCGGAACCAAGACCATATGCCAACGAATGGTTCCCACCTGGCTTGTAGTCCTTTATGTTTATCAATCTTCACATTTTAATCTAATTGTGAGCCTACCGATACATCATTAGTAAAGCAACTTATCAAATTTTTCTCCCCCTTTAAATAAAGAAGGTAATAAAAACTTAAACTAAACAAAAGACATATTTTTGTATTTTTGCATTTTCTCATGTTTTTTTATTTTCTTGGAATATTCTCCCCTAAAATATATAACTAAGAGAAAATAGAAAATCTTTTTGTAATTTTAGATTTTGAAGAAAATATTTACGAAAAATGATTAGCCAAGGATGAATTACTCGGGTTTCACCATGATGCCATTGACCAAAAGTAGATAATCATAACGAGACTTATCAAAAGCTTTTGTAAAAAGGTCGGCACGTTGGTGATTGGTGTGGATTTCAACAACATTGATAAATTTCTTTTCATAACAATCTCGTATGAAATGATATTTAATCTGAATATTTTAGTTTTTAAGTGTTGTACAGGATTACGAGTGATCTGTAAAGCAGTTTCGTTATCAACAAAAATATGAGTAGTTAGAAATTCAAAACGGTAGTCGTGCATTTGTTGTTGGATCCATAGAACCTGAGAGTAGCAACTAGAAGCCGAAATGTACTCAGCCCCACAGGTTGACGTAGCTACACAAGTCTGCTTTTTTGCATTGCCACGTGACTAGGCGATTTCCCAAGAACTGACATCCTGCTTATGTTGATTTTGCATCGATCTTGCAGCCACCATGATCAGAATCACTGAATGCTATCGAATCAAAGTTATCATCCTTAGGGTACCATAGACTAGTGTCTGAGCGACCCTACAAATAACGAAAGATTCTTTTTACAGACATCAAATGAGAAACCTTCGGACTGGACTGGTAGCAAGCTATAAGACATGTTGGGTACATTATATCGGGTCTTAAAGCAGTAAGTGTCACACCCCGACCCGCAGCGGAATAAGAGTCGGGGCATAATTGGGTTATCACCAAAGCTCATGATATTTACTAATATGTTTCATATTTATTAAAGTCAAAATTACATTCTCAATAATCCAAACATGTCCATACAAATACAAAGAAAATAATCAACTAAACAATCCAAGCTCTAAACCAGTTTATTCTTCTAAGCCAATCCTATGTGTTTCTTGCTGCAGCTAGATCACCTGTATCATGTGTAAAAATAGGGGTTTTTGGGTCAACATAAGTTGGCGAGTGAACCTTGTTAGATAAACATTTATTATTGATTTCTTATTATCTTTATCATGGATAGGGATGATCAGGAAAGTGAGGTGTACGACAGGTTTGAACACTTGTGACCTGCGCGACCACAACCGGTGCAATGTTGACAGGGATGATCAGGAAAGTGATGGTATTGACAACGGTTGCATTTTGGTAATGGGCCAGAGTATGGCCTTTTATATGATGCAGGTGAGGGGGCAACTTGGGTAATGGGTGCAGCAGGGATAGGGTAATTGGTTTGTGTGACTGCGAAGTTTCTGGTGTTACGTTTCCTCTTGTTAGCAAACTTAGAGGAGGAGGTGGAATGGTTTGAAGTTTGGCCCTCAACGGGGGCTTTCTTTTTCTCCTCTTAAAACTTACCGTTGCGAATTCGATTCTCGGTCAGTTCAGTAGCTAGTTCCATAGCAGCTTCAAGCGTTGCTGGCGAAGTGCTGAGAACTGAATCTTGAATTTTCGAGGGGAGACCTCGAATATAATGCTCGACTAAGCGGTAAACTGGGGTTAACAAGTTAGGGACCATTTGGTTCAACTCTAAGAACCTCTTGTTGTAGGTAGTATGATCTCCCTCCTTTTGCTTCAATGAATGAAATTCATCCTCTAACTTTTTAATCTCACTTCTAGGACAGAATCGTCTCGTCATGATTTCCCTTAACTCCTCCCACGTTAAGGCCATTGCATCTTTGATTCCCCTCTTACCCTTTTCAGTATTCCACCAGGTAAGAGCTACCCCAAATAGTCTCCCGGTTGCGTATCGTACCTTGCGATCCTCGGGACAATCGCAGTTGAGGAAGGTATTTTCCATTTCCTAAACCAGTGGAGGAGAGCAGTGACACCTTCGGTCCCTTCAAATTTCGGAGGATCGCAAGACTTGAAATGTTTATATGAGCACTTGTTGGTAGGAGGATTGCCGATGTTCTGGTCTTCTTGCTGGGTAGGATTGGTGGGATTTGTGGCGAGAGCTTGTTGTACTTGAACCACAATGTCAGGAAGTACCGCGGCCATTTGTTTTGCGATTTGAGTGGCCAAGCGTTCGTGTGACCTTCCTGATACCCCCTCGTTGTTGTCTAGCCGACATCTGCAGGAACATGCATAAGAAGATTGTGAGTTTATGGAGTCTTTTTAGGTGTCATGTGTCTTAAAGAAAATGAAAATAACATAAATATCAATAATGCAACTACATCCATAGGATGTCTTGGGTTTGCTCATGTTGGGCCTCAAATGTCCCCCATACCTTCACCTGTATAGTCATGTGGGCCCCCATGACTATTGGCTTGGTAGGATTCACATTAGTATTGGCGGGTTAACACTCGCATCACCCGAATGAAAACCATGAAATATGTTTACGAGATGTATGGTCGGAATGTGTCCAGGTGTAGACACAATGACAACTCAAAGTGGGTTAGCTCACACGACGTTTGGTATAGCATGCTTTGGCCTAATAGGTACTTTGTACTCTCATCGTTAGTCCCCAGGTAGGCAAACTGGTCCTTTATTTTGGATTTATACGAATGCCAAGCCTAGACAGGACGTTCCGACTACCGGTACTTATACCCTTCCAGTTACTACATGCCCGTCATGAGAACTCACTATTTGAAAATACAAAAATCATTGTAAAAACAATCATGAAAATGATGTGATGTGTGCTCTCATGGATATGATATGTTATGAGAATATGATTCATGATAGGCATTATATAATAATATGTACTTATGAACATGCTTGCATAACATTGAATGTAACATTAAACATAAAACATATAAACATCATGAATTTTGCATGTAACACACAAAAATCTTAAAAATTTCTAATCAACTATAGTATAGGCTCTAAGGGTCTAATAACCTATCCTATATCCCTATAGTCATGGCTACCAATCTGTCACACCCCGAGCCGCAGCGGAATAACAGTCGGGGCATAATTGGGTTATCACCAAAGCTCATGATATTTACTAATATGTTTCATATTTATTTAAATCAAAATTACATCCTCAATATTCCAAACATGTTCATACAAATACAAAGAAAATAATCAACTAAACAATCCAAGCTCTAAACCAGTTTATTCTTCTGAGCCAATCCTATGTGTTTCTTGCTACAGCTGGATCACCTGTATCATGTGTAAAAATAGGGGTTTTTGGGTCAACATAAGTTGGCGAGTGAACCTTGTAAGATAAACATTTATTATTGATTTCTTATTATCTTTATCATGGAAAAATTGTGCAATAGTCATATGTGAGCAAATGTAAATAATCATACAATAACAATAATAACCACAAACAATAACATACAATAACATATCAACTTGCATGAATATATAACATGAATGAAACTGTATATGTTGGCAACGCCACGTTCACTCTCATAATGTAATGGGGAACGGACGGCCTATGATGAATGTTTGTGCGATCAAGGCTCAATCAAACGGAGTCGATCGTACGTTGGCAACGCCCGGTTCACGCTCATAATGTAATGGGGAACAGCTCAACGCTCATAATGTAATGGGGAGCGGCGGCCTATGATATTGCATGTACTGAAAATGATAAATTAAATCTAAACAATAACCACACAAATAGTTGATACAAGCTGAATACACATTTGGTCATGGATATGATGTATGCACAATGATTTAAATATAATAAATGGTAAGACACATGATACACCCCAAAAACGTGATTAAAACAGGGAATTTGTAGAGATTCACTCACATTTGGTGCGTTCGGTTGAAGATGATGAAATGCGTACGAGTTTGGAGGATTGATCGACGAGACTTAACTAACCTAAATAATAACGGGAAGTATGGTAAATGAATGGATTTTATTAATAATTTTAATAAGATTTTTATATAAATTTTTGTGAGTTTAAGGCTATTATCTATCTTTAAAAACATTATTTTTAAGTATTTTTAATTGATTTTTAAACTAAATAAATAAATAAATAAAAAAGTGTTGACTTTTGCGTTGACCATTGACCGTTTGACCGCTGACTGTTTGACTGTTGACTGTTCGACCGTGTGTATGTACGCGCTGGGTGAGGCCCGAACCCGAGACCTCCCGTACGCGTGCACGCAGCTCTATCAACTGAGCTACGTGTCTAACCAGAAATAATTCTGTTTTTAATTATATTTATATACTGTTTTTAATTTATTCAAAATTCTTTTATTTTCAAAAAGGATTTTAAACATCGAACCGGGGTGTGTAACAGGTCTCGAACCCGGGACCTGTGGGTTAGTATTGCACACAGTCCACCGCTGGACTGTGTGCCTAACCTGGTTAATATACCGATTTTTATTATACTTAACATCTACCGTGAGTTAATCCGGTTCAGTTAGAAAATAAAAACATCTTTATTACAGAGCATACGTGTGTGTCAAAGATCGAACTCGCGGCGTGTGATATATGTGCGCACACAGTCCACCGCTGGACTGTGTGTCTAACCCAAGATAATATCCAATTTATATAAAACTTATAAACAACCTAACTTCATCTTCTTCGTTACAAAATCACAGACTACGATTACTCTACTGTTTCTTGTTTAATTCGATTGACAAACATTCAAATGACTAAAATGAAATGGCAGAGAAGATTTTGGAAGTAAACATACCGGAGAAATGATCTATCTCAGAATTCCGGCGAAGTCGTCGGCTCTGTTTTTATGGATTTCGTCTGAGCGGACAGGTTAACAAATTTGATTAGCTAAATGCGGAATTGAAGCACTGAACAAGAATTACTAGAAGGTTTAAAAGGCTATACCGTTTCACAGCGAGAATTGGGAACTTTCAGAAGTTTTCCGGCGAGAGTTAATTATTCGATATCGTCGTCTGAAACTGATTCTGATTGAAGGGTTTGAGTTAGCAAAAGCTTAACAACTGATAGACGATGAAAGAATTGAGAGACTTACTGATTTGATGGAAGACACGGTTTTCCGGCGAAAGTCCGGCGAGTTCAAAAAGCAATTCCGACGATCAGAAACGAGAGTAAACGCGAGAATAGAAGTTCTGGGAATGTAATTGAGTCGCGAATTGAAGGTTTTGTTGAAGTAATTCCAGAAGTGAATGTTTTCGGTTATAAAAACCAAACATCACTTGAATTCAAGTCCATTCATGACTGAATTGATTAGAAATGTCGGTGTATCGGTTATTAACAGAAAATCGCGATCACTCAAACGTTTTGGACGTTTGAAAGTCGATTACGGTTACAGTCGGCGTAAACCGGTTGATTCCTGAGTGAAGTTATCATTTAATTGTTTCTTAGAATTCACAGAAAACATCAAGTGGCGGAGTGGTTATATGTGTGCGTGTTAAGTCTTTATATTTACCCGGCTGACCCGGGTTCGAATCCCGGCAGCCGGTTTTTTTATTTAATTTCTTTTCACTTTTTATTAATTATAGTTTTTAAATTCTAATTTTCTAATTAATTATGCATCGTTTAAAATTAACATAAACATAAATACGCAACGAAACATTTATAACTTGATATTCGATTACAAACGAAGCGGGTTTGGAAAACCCGTTTTTGACAAATGTTACAGTAAGATACATGAGAGATCCGATCATAGCACGATAAAGAGATGGTTCCACATGTTCACCCATTCCGTCAGGAGTAATCTCATGATTCTGAGCTAATGGAGTTCCCAAGGGCTTTGAGTCTTCCATCTGAAATTGTTTGAGAATATCTCCACGGTACTTGGTTTGATGGATGAAAATCCCTTCATTAGATTGATGAACCTGCAAACCTAAAAAGAAAGTCATTTCTCCCATAGCGCTCATCTCGAACTTCTCTTGCATCACCTGCTCAAATTCTTTGCACATTTTGTCGTTGGTCGACCCAAAAATAATATCATCAACATACACCTACACCAGCAATAAGTCCTCATTCTGTTCCTTGATGAAGAGAGTACAGTTGATCAATCCACGTCGAAAACCAGTCTTCAGAAGATAGGAAGACAACGTTTCATACCAAGCCCGTGGAGCTTCAGGAAGACTATATAACGCCTTTTGAGAAGCCAAACCTTGTCCAGATGGATTGGATCTTCAAAACCAGGCGGTTTCTCAACATATACCTCTTCTTCAACCACAACATGAAGAAATGCACTCTTAACATCCATTTGGTAAATAGTAAACTTCTTGTAGGCGCATAAGCCAAGAAGATTCTTTTGGCCTCAAGACGAGCTACCGGTGCATACACTTCATTGTAATCAATGCCTTCTACCTGATTAAAGCCCTGGACAACCAATCTTGCTTTGTTTCACACAACAACACCTCGGTCATCCTTCTTACATTTGTAAACCCATCTTTTACCAATCTTCTTATAGTTGTCAGGCCTGCTAACCAATTTCCACACGCATAAATTTTGAAACTGCTGAAGTTCTTCCTGCATTGCTTCAACCCATGAGTCTTCTTTCATAGCCTCATTCCAAGATTTCGGTTCAACTTGGCAGACATAGTAGGCAAAAGACCAATCATTCTGTTCCCCAGATTCCCTAATAACCGAATACAAACCAGCATTCTGATTATTCCTGGCCTAATTACGAGTCTGCACACCACTTTAGACATCTCCTATGATATTCTACTGAGAATGGGTATTATGAATTCAAGTTTCAGTAACATCACTAACTCGAGAATTTATACCTAAACTGTTGATATTCAGATCAACAACTAATTCGTTCGCTGGATTTGATGAAGATGTAGACACATGACCTTTAGTAGTCCCTAGATTCTGAATATTTGACGTGACATCTGAAATTCCATGAACTGGAGCAGAAGTAGCTTCATTTGCATCATGGAACTCATCTGACGAAATATTATAATCAGCAGCATCTTCGAATTCCTCATTCTGAACAAGATTGTCAACCGAAGTAGACACTTGAGGGTTAACAATAATTGGTCGTACTAATGACGAGTCAACTGCAGTATCACTTTCTAGTAACATTTGAGCGGCTGCAGAAGCATCATCAAAAGTTGGCAGATTAAAGGAGTTAAACAACCCATCGTAGTCAAACATCCAAGGAGCACCCAGATCTCTTACTGATTCAGTGTATCTTTGAACCTAGACTTCAGGCCATTCTTCAATCTTCTTTGTTGACAAATTCCATACTCTGAAATTAGGGGTAGCATATCCAAGAAAGAAACCTTCGATAGCATTCGGACCAAATTTTCCATGTGGATCAATCATAGTGCATGGAGCTCCAAAAGGTTCTAAGAAAGAAACATCCGGTTTCCTTTTATGGAACAACTCGAAACATGTTTTCCCGTGCCTCTTCACCGTAAGAACTCTATTGATTGTATAACATGCCGTAGCAACAACTTCTCCCCAAAATTGAACAGGAAGTTTTGATTCTACTAGCATAGTTCTTGCTGTTTCAATTAGAGTTCTATTTTTCTTCTCAGTGACACCATTTTGTTGTGGAGTGTATCGAGAACTATACTCATGTAGAATGCTTTTAGAAGAATAGAACTCATCCATAACTTGATTTTGAATTCCGTGCCATTGTCACTTCTGATTCTCCTTATCTTTAAATTGTACAAATTTTCCAGTAGCATCATGAGATTCTTGAGGATTTCAGGAACTTCACTCTTGTGTGCCAACATGTTTATCCATGAAAATCTTGAGTAGTCATCAGTAACTACTAAATAATATGAATCACCAAAGGTAGTCTTGTGTTTCATAGGTCCAAAGAGGTCCATATGAAGACGTTCCAAAGGCATATTCACCGTGTTAATCTTCTTCACAGTATGAGATTTTCTCGTTTGCTTTCCCTTTTGGCATGATACACAGACGTCTTATAGATGAAAGTTTTTCACTGGTACACCATTCACAAGATTGTTTTTCACCAAATAGTTCATTTTCCTCAAGTGAATGTGTCGCATACGTCTATGCCAAGAGATTGATTCCTTTCGGTGGCTTTTGAGACAAAACATGTGACCTGTGCAGACGTGGTAATAGCTTGGATCATGTCAAGAATATACAAGTCATTAATTCTGGGAGCCGACAGGAGAATCCATTCTTTGGGAATCTTGAAACCAGGTTTCAGCACACAACATTTGGCATCATCAAAATGAACCGTGAACTTCTTGTCGCAGATTTGAGAAATGCTAAGAAGATTGTGATCAATTTGTCGAACATAATTAATCTTGTCAAAGCTAACCACACCATTGGAAACCATTCCTTCTCTAGTGATGTATCTGCCCTTGTCTCCAGCAAAAGCAACATAATCACCCCTAATGCTATTCACATCATAAAGGAGCCGTAAGTCGACTGTCATGTGCCTGGATGCTCCACTGTCAACAATCCAATGACTATTCACTGTTCCTCCTGGAACACCCTGCACATTTCAAAAACCCGATCAGTTTTAGATGGGGACCCAAGCCTTAGTGGTCTTGGGTCGACCCTTATCATCAAGAAATGTGATTTCTATTTCTTGATGATTTGCAAATTGTGTGCCTCCTCTTGAACCATCACCGGTCCTAGATTTCCAAGATTTTTGAAATTTACCAGAATGACTATTATTTACAACTTTAACAATTTCTAGTTTTATTAGTTTGAAGATCTTGGATTCCTTTATGAAGAATCCGGTTTTAAAGCTTTTTCAATTACTTTTACTTGTTTACGTCTCTCTTTTTCTTTTTGTTCTTTAACAATCCGTTTGTCTTGTTTTGGAGAAACAGATCGACGTCGGCAAGTTGGTTGAGGAGGGGCTTTCTAAACAAATCTAGGCTTTGTCGGGTTTATACAATTCTTGATAATGTGGCCAAACTCTCCACATTTGAAACATGTTATCCTTTCAACAAACTTAGGAGATCGTGTTTCCTGACTTGATGTTGAACTTGCGGGTCTTGAGGTACTGGGTTCATTTTCTTCACACCCATTTGTATGTTGGGTATAATTGTTTTCATTGTTACGTTTTAAAATCTTGACTTTGTTTACAAAATCTGTATTAGACATGCCTTCAAAAGTCTCGACCTTATCAGTACCCGTAGAACTTACAAGTTTAACATTCTTAAACTTTTTCTTGTAGCGAGTGCCTTTTGTCTCAACCTTTGGTTTTGGTACTTTAGGCTTTTCAACTCGCTTCTCTTGGTGTTTTTCTTTTGAAGTTGATAATGGTTGTGACTTGATTGGGTTTTTCTTCTCAAAAAATTTGGTTGTTGTCTTTTCAAAACATGATCAATATAGGTTGGATTTACATTTTTGGTCGGAAAGTTTTTGTTAGAATAGATTTTCTTATCTCCAACCAAAGTATACAACACATTATCATCCATGGACACTTTTATCTTGACAGATTTCTTAGGATCATTTTCTTGATTTTCGACAATTTTTACACTAGGAGTAGCAGACTTTTCTATCCCCTTTTCTCCATCAAGAGATTGATCCTGATCAATTTTCTCTGACTCATCATCTGACGAATCATCCTCCTATGTAGTAGAGAGATTCTGATCAACAACTGATGATGAGTTCTTGGATTTTCGTGATTCAACTGAGGAATTGTCTAGCTTGAACCCTAATCATGCTGCAAATTCTTCAGGATTAAGAGGAACCGAGGGTTCAAAGCGTGGCATTTCCTCTGCATCAGGAAATTTGGTATAGTTGTGTTTCAACGGAGGTGGACACGACCTATACCCAATGCATTTAACATCTCCTTTTAGTTTTTGGACGTCAATGATATGTTCAAGCACATATATGGGAGTTAGAGTAACTTTCCAATTTTAGTTTGATCTCATCATGCTCGCATTTGGTGATGGCTAACTCTTTCTTGTTTCTTCAAGGAGATTAATGTAATCATTCATTCCTGTTTATTTGTTCAAAACTGTTTTTTTAATTCATAAACGCTTTTCTTAAGGGTCTCTATTACAGATTTGAATTCTTTTTCGTTTCGAGTTAAAGCCAAGTTCGCCTCTTTGCATTTTGACAGTTAAACAACTAAGCTTTGATTATGACTGTTAATTGTTTCAAATTTTGATTTTAATACAGCACAGTCATTGCAAACTTTAGGAGATCGGAATTTACCTGACTTGTCAAACCGGCAACATTCGCCATGAAGGCAGTATGATGAGGAAAGGCTGCACTATTTGTAAAGATTTTTTATGTTTCCTTCGCTACAGCTTCTGTCTTTTTCATCAAACTAGCCTCTTTACTTCTCATCTTCTCTGCTTCTTTTAGCAACTTTCTGACCTCAGCATCACTTCCTTCTCTGAAATCTGAATCCGATCCATAACCACCTGAACTTCAGCATTCTTCATTAGAACCACCATTATACCTATTAGGTCCTAGAAGTGTGAGACTGAACTATTAAATATACGCAACAGTCTATGGTAGTTAACTGGGATTAACTGGGCTAGTTTGTATGTGTTTTGGACCTTTATAGGTCATTTGGGTATACCATAGGCCATGTGGGCCAGGCAAGCCCATAGGCAAGCCCATTAGGGACATGCCTTAGCCTAGGTATATAAGCTAAGCTTATTCATTTCTAGGGTTAGACTTTTGAAGACTTTTGGGATTTCTCTAGAGAGAGCCTCCATCTTGTACCAGATGGTTTTGCTTGTTCAAGTAATAGAATCGTGTGCAAGGTGTTAAAGTTAATTCTGGTCGTTCTTCGTTATTTCGGTTTTTCTGAATATCACCAAGTTTGGATTCCGCCCATCCTTGGTGATCGTGTGATATCGTTGACAGACCCGAATTATCGGGACTTACAAGTGGTATCAGAGCCTATTGAACCTATTTTCAGGCTCAGATCTGATATCACACTGATTATGTTCGGTTTCTGCTAAAAAACACGGAGAAAACGAAGAAGATTCAAGCATTTCGGATCAACATTCAAGGATTTTGGATTTTCTGGTTACATTTCGAACAGATTTCGGATCATTCTGCTGCATTTTGGATTGATTTCGGTTTAATCTTTTGTATTTCGGATAAAAATCTTGAATTTTAGATTGATTTCGGATTAATCTGTTGAATTTCGGATTCAAAGTCGTTGAAGATCTCAAAGAACACGAAGGAGATTCCATCTTGGATTCATTCTGGACAACTGTTCATTAACTTTCTCAACAACTTTATCCGGATTTCTTGCAACCCCGATCGGAATATTGTTGATTTCGGATTTGATCTTCATTCCGATTTGGTCTTCATTCCGGATTTGGTCTTTCATTCTAGACTAGATTATCTATTCGGATTCTCTCATCACGGATTGCATCTTGGATCACTGTTCCGAATTACCATCTCGGATCACTATTTCCGGATTCCATCTTGGATTTTAATCCGAGTTACTGTTCCGAATTCGGTACTGTTCCGAGTTGTACTGTTAAAGGTGGAAAGTTAGCAGCTGACGTAACCAGGGTTAAACGTTTTCGTTCACAGAATTTGATCCACATACAATCTTAACAAACCGGTTGAACTGTTAGACTCGTGTGATTTTTAGGGCAAAAAAAAGGCACGAAAATTCCTAAAATCACCGTCGGACATTATATATCATTGGAATCATATCGTCGAGACGAGCCTAATGGTACATTTTGGTAAAACGGTTTTCAAACATTTTTTATCGTGTTTACCAGTACGGTTTTAATTATCCGAGGATGTCTACAGCCCAAGCTCAGCACTCGAACATAGTTTTCCGTCCAGCACAAAATCAAAACCCAAACCTGCGGGATGAAGTGAAGGAAAAACTGAATGAGTTTATTGGAAACTACAATGTTGATCCGGTTGCTAACTATGTGATGCGTTTACTTGAACGTGGGAGGCAAAAACAGGAAGTAAGAGATGAGTTGGATAGCGTTTTAGGAGATGACAAAGACTCCTTTGTATCTTGGTTATGGGATCGTTTACAATCAAAACAAGATCTCCAAGATCTATACGCTAAATCTACAGAGTCTCATCCTGAATAAGTGTCCGAGCAGAAATCAACAGCCCAGCAGGCAGCAATCAGCAGCCCGGCACCCCAAACTAACGCTGACAAATCAAGCTCGCCCATTGACACAGTCAATTATCTTTTGTGCACTGAACCTTGCAGGAATAGGGTTGCTCAACTCAGGGCTCTTAATTCCAAAATGACCGATGAATACAATAATGCAATGGCTCAGTGCATCAGCCTTCGAGAAAGTAACAAGTTACTCAAAGAAAAGGTTGAAGCACAAAAGAAAGACATAGCCCAGCTCCACCTGGACGTAAATCAACAGAAATGTTGGGTCCATGATTACAAAACCAGATTAGATTCAAAAGCCTTGGAATGCGACTTGGTAAGAGTTGAACTGGGTCTTCTTACTGGAAAATATCAACAAAATGAAGTTAATATTATCCAGCAAGCTTGTTCAAGACGTGTGCAATGTTCAGCTGGCATATAAGGGGAACAAAAGGAAGGGTTTGGGATTCAATCAGGTTACCCCACCGTATAATCACAACTACACAACAATGCCTGAAACCGATAAAGATATTGAGAAAGCACAACATATGGTGTACGGCAAACCCAGTGATTATACGCCTAACGCACGGGAACCATCTGGTGTTGCTGACTCTTCAAATGATTCAACTAATGAAAAGAGAGCTGACGTGAACAAGGCTCCGAGTGAGCAAACTAAACAATCTGAACCTTATGCTTCTGATGAAAAGGTTCCGAGCAAGCTAAAAAAGCAGAAACGAGCAAATCGAAGACGAAGAAAGCAGAAGTCCAAGCGTCAAGGACAATCAAGCTCTCCAAAATCATCAGTGGGCAGCAATAGCCCTCAAAAGGCTAGTGTTGTAAAAAATGCTTTTGTTAAGCCGGTCTTTAATGGCAAATGTGAAAAATATGCTTTTGACCGTGCTAGCAAAGTTTTTGGAAAGGTTGGGGAGATTTCTGAAGAAGATTTGCAGTCTAAACAAAACAAGAAGACTTGCACTGAAAGAAATATCCACAACAGAAAAAGGCCCTTGCAAACGACAAGTACAAACATCCAAATTCATCTTCGTCTGCAAGAAACGTGCAAGGAAATAAAGCAGAGAAGGGATCAGTTCATCCTTCAAGGCCTTCAAGTGCAAATCAAGCTGATCAGAATGTTTTATATGTGAAGAGACACATGTGCTTCAATTTCGGCATTCCTGGTCACATCGCTCAAAACTGCACACATAGTCCTCATGTTCTGTACCATGTTCAAATTCATAAGGTTACACCTAAGTATAACAATCATTCGAAGCCGATGAAGGTATTATCACCTAAAGCAATGAAGAATGTGAATCCCAAGGTTAAACCATCTGATGGGGATTGGAATGTTGCCAAAACCAAACGCAAGGCTGTTCAGAAACAAAAATCTTTTTTTCTAAAACGACTAAAACTGAAACAGCCAAAGTTGCTCAATCAAAGGCAACAACCGCGTTTGTTAAAACAAAACAGATTTGGAAACCCAAATCCAAGACGGTAGCTACATCACCAATCCTTGAAACAAAAGGGGATTTGTGTCTGAAAGAAGTGTCTTATTTTGATGCTTTAGGGTAACCCAGGACCACGATGGCCTGGGTCCCACTGTCTTACTAATCTCCTTATTTTTTAGGAACAACCAAGGAGGAGTTGTTGACAATCTTTGGAATGTTGATAGCGGTTGTTCTAGGGACATATCAGAAAACATCTCACTGTTGCAAAAGGTTAATTTTTTTTACGAGTGCAATGTTTTCTTTTGAGGAGATGAGGTAAGAAAAGATCAGCGACAAGGTACAATTAAAATTTCGTGCTTTAATTTTGAAATTGATTAGTTTTTTAATCTAATGACAGAACGGTTAAACAAAAACAACAAAATATTTTCCTATCCTTTCGTTTAAAACTTTGTGCATATGTTTTCTTTATTAGGTAAATTTGTGCATAAAGTATGATGCACAAATTTAGGGGGAAGAGAGTTGTATTTGCAAAACTTGTATCAGACACTTTGCTAGTGTATGCAAGTTGTTCTTAGTTCAAGAATTTGTTCTTCTTCCTAATCATTGTTTCCGCTACTAATTAGGTTTGTGATACCTGTTAGATCCGCTATCGGAAATCAGAAAATATAAAAACATTTGAAAAACAGAAAATACAAAAACATTTGAAAATAAAAAAAATATACAAAAGGTATTTTTGCATCAAATGGGAAATGAAATGAATATTCGTGATAAAAGGTGTGACTGACACATGTAAGGTGTCGCAGCTGAAAAGACTAGCATCGAATGTGATATGTCCGTAGGCTTAACGCTCAAAGTGATAATAAGATACTAAGTGATATAAACATAACAAACTATGTGTCTTGTGGGTAACATACCATCGGCGTATGATTTTATGGTCTTAAATCCTGCGTTGATAGATAGCCAACATCTAAAGTTTCGGGTCTTTATGCTGATGAGTCATCCAGGATATCTTGGCTGCCCTTCTGTTGCATCCAGATTATATGCAGACCTAGGCACAGTCAGGATATCTTTCTAAAAGAGCCAAAATAGAAAGGCCAAAACCTAAGAGAACGAAAGTTTCTTCATGAGAATATTCCATAAGTTCTTACGTACCACATAAGGTATTTGCCTAACCCTCGTCAGTAACTATTGGTCTCTTTGCTGTACGAAAGTACTAACATGTTCACCAATAGCCTGACGTTGTAAAATATAAAGGATGACCACAGTATACTCACCTGCTATGATGAATCATTGTGCTTACCTTGATCGTGGGGGTAGGTCATGGTATGGGACCCACGGATAGTATAGTATAATACTACCTTAAGCATATCACAAAGTTGAAAAGTGAAAGTTGAGCGTTAAAGTTTAAGTGGACAAACATATTGGCAATCATTTAGACCAGTCTAAATAAGTTTGTACTGAAAAGTGTTCCTTGCTCTACCTGAAAACGATTTTGATCCCATTGCAATTGTATGGTTGTAACTATTGAGTTAGTTTCGTTGTTTATTTGTGTTTCTGGTTATATTCTTATATTTTAAAAATTAATAAAAAAATTATATAAAATTCAAAAATCCGAAAATAGAGTGCTTTATTTGTTTTATTAAAAATTATTAACCGTTCTTGAAGATTTGACTAATCATCAAAGGATGAAGGAAATTTGAATTTCCATCCGAGTACTACTACTAGGATGTACCAAGTGTTCATGTGGTACTCTCCCTGTTGCATAAGAATGTTTGCTTATAAATTTCTGAGGATTGTGCAGATCTTGATTTAGATCAAGAAACAGGGATTGTTGAAATTGAGATGCTGTTAGTTGCCGACAAAGCATGAAGCATCACAACAGCAAAGTGTACCTGAGTCAGAAGAACCAGATGCCAGTCATTGTCTGACAGTGATAGTACATTTGAAGAAGTACCTGAGAACCTGCTTGCTTGAAAGAGAAAGATTGAAGAAGAAAAGAGCTGCTGAGGTTCCTCCTCTCACATTCTTTTTGACAAAGATGTTTCAAGCAAAGCTGATCAAGATCCTGATATGAAGCTAACCACAAGAGCATAAGAAAGAGACTCAGTGCTGAGAGTTCATTGAAGTATGAGACTGACTTCCACAACACTTAGAGCATAGCGACAACCATAGTCTCTGGTGAAGATGCTGCTGAATTTATGCTATCAAGACAATTTGATGCATCAGTCTAGGGGGAGATTGTTAGGTCCTAGAAGTGTGAGACTGGTGCATCAAATATACGCAACAGTCTATGGTAGTTAACTGGGATTAACTGGCTAGTTTGTATTAGTTTTGGACCTTTATAGGTCATTTTGGTATGCCATAGGCCATGTGGGCCAGGCAAGCCCATGAGGGACATGCCTTACCCTAGGTATATAAGCTAAGCTTATTCATTTCTTGGATTTTTGAAGACTTTTGGAATTTCTCTAGAGAGAGCCTCCATCTTGTACCAGACGGTTTTGCTTGTTCCAGTAATAGAATCATGTGCAAGGTGTTAAAGTTGATTCTGATTGTTCTTCATTATTTCGGTTTTTCTAAATATCACAAAGTTTGGATTCCGCCCATCCTTGGTGATCATGTGATATCGTTGACAAATCCGGATTATTGGGACTTACAATAGCCCGAACTATCATCATCATCAGAACTATTAATGCTGTGAACATGTTTTATTCAATTGATGATCTTGGCATAACACGCAGTTACTCCGTGATTCTCATTTCCCAGTTGCACTGACCAATCGCATCCTTCATCTGCGTGTACTACTAAAGCTCTGTTTGTGTTGTTTGAAGGTCATGACTGGTTGGTTTTTTTGGGTTATTAACAGCTACAATTCTTCGATCATTGTTAACTTGAGTTGTGTTGGATGGTTGTGATTGATTTCTGAAGGGGTTGTGATTTCCTTGTTTGCTGGGTCTCGTGCACTCACGCTTAAAGTGACATCTTTCACCACAGTTGAAGCAAGTAACAACTTTTTACCAAAACCATATTTTGTATCTTTCTTTCTTTCCAAACTGCTTCTTCCTGTTCTGCTCATATAATCCTTAGCTCTTCTCACCGCACTAGCAAACGCCCACTTGATATCCATTAGCTCCATCTCATCTCTGTCTATTTGTTGGTAGTATTGATTAGTCAAATTGATGTTTCCAATTTTACCAGCCACTAATCCACAATAGGCACTAACCATGGTATTTAGAAGTTCCATGTGTTCCTGGGCAACTTCTACGCTGACCTTGAAAAGATGTGATGTGTCAAGTCTTACTATGTTGGGGTTTGCAGGTTGAAAGTTGTTTCCATAGAAAGCTTGTTGATTTGTGGAACTTGAGGTGCTAGATCTCGTGGTTGTGGTAGAAAGGCTTTTGGATCAAATACTGGTCCATAGGCTTGAGTACTTGAGCTTGCAGACTGATTTGTTTGAACAGGTTGTGGTAGAAAGGGATTCATGTTTGACACGAAAGCGGTTTGAAGTTTTGGTTGTTGATTTGTAATACTACCTATATTAATACCTCCAAAGTACACCTCAGGGTTTTGTGGTACAGTAATTCTTTGTGCCTTTCGAAGTTCTTCTTAATTTTTGTTCTCCAATTTCTGCAAAAATTTATAAATGCTAATTGAATCCAAAATACCTGTATGTTTTAATAAGTCAATAAATTGACCCCATTTTGGCGGTAATGCATTAGCAAAGCGCATCACGATTTCTTGTGGAGATGCTAACACTTTGTACGAGTACATTTCGCTGAGCAAATGGTAGAAATGTGTTGTCATATCATTCAGTGTTTCATTTTCCATGAACATGAAACCTTCAAACTCATTCCTTAGCAGATCATGCTGAATTTTTCTTGTTGCAGTATTACCCTCTCCTCTTGCTTCTAGGGTATCCACAGATTTTTCATGGTCGTACAGTACACAAATTGATGGTAGATATCTTTATGGAGTGCCTGTGTTAGGATAGCAAACACCTTTTTCTCTAGATCGTAAGCCTTTTTATCACCTTCATCTAGATTGGCTAAGGAACTTGGGTTTGATCCTGCCTATTCGAGTGATTCTTTATAGGGTGTAGTAAAACATGTCCATAATTCTGTGTTCTGTCCGATAACATATGTGTGGAAATGACTTTCACAGGACGGATAATCGTTCATATGGTTCAGTTTAGGTGGACGGTTATTACTCCCGGTTTCACTCTCACTTATTAGAAGAGTCTGAAAGATCTGGTTCTGGTTTGCGACACACGCCCATTGATTTGCAGTAATCATGGCTGCATGTTGAGGCATCAATGATTTTACCCATGAGGTTGCGGAGCTTTGCGAAGAGTCTTGATTTATGCTTGAACTACTACTCCAATCCCACGGATTAGTACTCATTATGTTTTTCTTAATTGTGAAAATTTAAAAGGTTTAAAGTTTAATTTTTGAAAATAGCAGTGTCCCTTTTAAAAATTCACAATTTAAGAAACCACAAAGTTTGAGATATCACAAGGTTTGAAAAACTGAAACACGAAAAACAGACTGAGTTGTTCTTCATACGAACCACTGTTTGGTACGAATGATATGTTCTTCGTACAAACTAAGTGTTTCATACGGAGGACTACTTCGTACGAACAACTGAGTCTTTTGAGCGAGCTAGATTATTGGTGCGGATGACAGGTCTTTCACATGAACAGACTAGTTCTTCGTGCTGATGGGTTATTCGCACAGATGTTTTTCGCAGAGGAATCGTTTTGCAGGGCTGGTTGGTGAAAACTTTTCCTTTTTTAGCACAGACTGGTTTTCGAAAGTGGTCTGTTGTCTACACAAATTTGGTTAAAAAGACAAACATTCTGTACCAGCTTTTTAGTTTTAACAGTCAAGTCCAGAATGTCAGAGATTTGGTCAACCCTACAACAATATTCCGGTGAGTTTTTCCGGCAAATGTGTTAAAGTTGAACTGATGAAAATTTTAAGAAAAACCACATTTTAACATGTCTCCATGTGTTCTAACAAGGTTTTTATGAAAATTTTCTGACAACAAGTTTTAAATAAGTTTTAAGTTTGTTATCTTTCAAAAACTTAAGTTTCCTGCTAAAAGTTCAAGAACACTTCAAGAAACCCTCGAAACTAGCTCAGACACAACACTAAGCTTGGTTTTCAAACAAGGAAGAGAGCCAAAGCTCTGATACCACTTGTAGGTCCACTTGGAGGATCAAGATTAACCTACTTCCCTGTTTATACAACACAAATATGAGTGCGGAATCCTCGTAAGTATGCAAACCAAAACAAAGTGAGAACACAGGATAACCAAAGATTCAATATCTTGATTAACTGTAGAGAATTGATACAAACATATACAAAGAATGTTCATACACTCTCATGCAACACACTCTGTGCTCTTGCGTCTCTCTCTCTAGTATAGCTCTAGTCTCTCTGGAAGGTCTCACACATCTCTAGCCCAATATTGAGAAGTGCATGTCTGCTTATATAGTGTCCATACCTAGCAACAGTACGAAGTATGTCGATGGTCATACGAAGATCAAAAGACACGAAGAACATACTCCAAAGATACTCGTACGAACAAGCAGGTTCGTACGAGCATCAACTAGCTCGTACGGAACAAGCATGATACTTGTTTATAGGGATTCGTTCAAACGAATAGCAGGTGTTCTTGCTCGTATGAAGTATTCCTATTCACACATGGAAGACTTCTTCGGAGAACGTGTAACAGACATGACGTACATAAGACTCAACAGTATGCACACATGCAACTGTTTTACACAGAGAATCTAATCGCTCTACTAAACCAAGCTAGGAGGATATCTTGATTTGGTCGACACGACCAAACTATACAGACACTGTAAACAAAGACCGTACAATTACAGACGTAACTAAGAACAAGCGACAAACATAAAAGTGTATCAACAAAGGTGTTTAATCAGTATATCTTATGTGTTTGTTTCTCAAACTCACTAACAATGAATTCAGCCTCTGTTAGCTGAGTTAGATCGGTCCGGTGCTCATCGGAGGAGAGCCGATTCCCCCTCACAAGTGGTATCAGAGCCTTGAGGCCAGATCTGAGGACAAACATCAAGTTTCTGTAAACTACCAACAGTTTCAGATCCAGATTCAATCTTTGGAATTTTCTACTTCTATACTTTCTCACACATATCTCGGAATTGGACTAATTCATGGACAAATTGCTAGGATTTTAGTATATTACATTAAAATCAATCCTTGAAAATTTCAGATCTAAAATTGAACTAATTCATGTCGAAAACTGTAAAAAATCATCCGTTTGGTGACCTGAGTTGTTTCGTACGAGTAGAGAGACAACTCGTACGAATGGTTATCTATACAAATTAAGTCATTCGTACGAACGAGTAAAGAAAGTTTCTTAAAATTTACAAGTTAGAACTGTCATTCGCACGAAGCATTCATTTGTATGAACAAGTCATTCATACGAGTAACCTTTTTCAGTCGTACGAACATCTCGCTCGCATTAAGCTGTGAATCGCAAGAGTTCTCACTCGCACGAATCAACTGGTTGAACGAGCAACTAGTCATTCGCACCAAGAATCTTTTGTCATTCCAATCATTTTTTTGAAAGTGTGTTTCTAAAATTTTTGCAGAAAAAATAGAAGAAGAGTTTTACAACGCATTTGCTGCTTCAGCGGTCATAACTACTGCAACTCAAAATATGAACCTCAAGAGTGAGATGGGTACGATGACAAAGCCACCAAAGTTGATGAACCTTGAAGACTTTGACAGTTGGAGTGAACGTTTTATGAATTGAGTTCAAGCAAATCATTTTACCTGCTGGTTTGCCATTGAAGCAAAATATCAAGCTCCGATTGGAGAAAATGGTCTAGAAAAAACGTTAACTAAACTCTCGGATTTCGAAAGAGAGAAGTTCATAAACGAGAAAAAGATGATGAACTTCTTACAACAAGCCATCAAAGAAGACATATTGGCTCTTCTACAACATGATGATAATGATGCACAATCGTTATGAAATGCTCTACGGTTGAAGTTCCAAGGAAGCGCACAGTTGCGAAAAGGGAAGAGAGTGTTGTTAAGTAAAGAATTTGATATCTTTACTTTGATCAATGGAGAGACAGTGAAACAAATGATTGAACGATAATGTCACTTGGTTGTGCAAATAAAGCGCATTGGAATCGTAAAGAAGAATGAAGAATTAGTCGATACACTGGCAGATTCCCTACCACAAGGAGAATGGTCTACCTACCTGACTATTCTGAAGAATGGCACAGAATATGGTAATTTCTCATTACCAAGAGTCATTGAGAGATTGGAAGGGCACGAACTCGAGATACAGAAAATGGCGAAAAACAAGGTGCCCAAATGCAACAAGACATAAATCTGTATTACAAGGGTAGTTCTGCTTCGCATATATAGTCTCCAAAAATCCAAACTGCCTTCAGCGCTCTCAACACATCAAAACCACCGTCGAGTCAACACAGTGGTTTTCAATCCTTTGCTTCTGTCAACCCAAACACACCTCTAGGCCCACAGTCATCCCATGGTTCGAGCAATCCGCAAATCAACCAGAACAATCAATCTAATCCTAATCAAAGGGTTTTACAGTGTAATATTGCTGTTGATTTCCAAAATGCTCAAAACTTTGACGAGAAGACCACAAAGCAACATATGTCATTATTAGCTTCGGTACTCGAATCATACGACGGTTTAGTAGCAGGAAAAATTGGAAATTCTGAGATGACGAGAGAGGATTATGATCAGATTGATCAGGTAGAGATGGAGTTGATCGACATCAAATGGTGTACGGCTTCCATTGTCACACGAGCGCAACGTCTCATGGAAATCATCGGAAAAGAGAATTTGGGAGGATTAGATGGGAAACTTGGCTTCGACAAGTCCAAATTTACATGTTTAAAATGTCGAGAGAAGAGGCATTTCAAACGAGAATGTCCAAACCGAGAAGTTCAGGGCAATCAATATAACGCCACGCTTTTTCGTACTTTCCTTAATTGGAAAATGTAATCGTATTTTTATTTATGGAAACTTGTATTTGTATCGCATTCGTATTTCATTTCCCAATCTTGTAATCCGAGACTTTGATCATAATAAAATTCATACTTGATACCTACTTATCGTACATACATTCTATTGTTAAATATGTAATTACATACCAACCGATACTTATTATACGTGCAAATATTCATACATACACTCTGATACCTAGAATATACTTACAAATACGTTATATACTTAAAAACATGCAAAAATATCGAGTTTTAGCATGAAATGAAGGAAAAACCAAGTCAGGGGCATAATCCGTAGATTCTTGTGTCTAGCTCATGGATTGGGCAAAAGTGTGTTTGTTGGATTGTGTTTCTTGCATTTAACACTCACCTAACTCAACCCCAAACCTCAACTATAAATACTCACCTCCTCCCACACTCATTTCACACCTCAAACATTTCTCTCTTTCTCTCTCTAAAGCTCTCTCTTAATCAAGAAAGTTCAAGACTTTCAAGATAACTTGGTGTTCCTCCAACCCCCCAAACCCTTCGCAAAGTAACAAGTGAAAGCTTGCAAAACCGTGAGTACACTCGAACACCCTTTTTACGCTTTACGGATGCAATATGTTAACCTATCAAAATACACGCAATCACACTTATACTTTTATGCAATCACACAAACAATCTGTCATACATGCTATAGTTAATTGATACGTGATTCGTATACTTGGAACATTCTTATGTGATACTATTCATCATTAACTTTGGCTAAAGCCTCCACCTTAACATATATAGTGCTATAGGAGTAACTCACCACCCGCATTCTAGAGGTCATGTTAAGTTTTATTCTATTTTGCAGTACACGCGATGATTGACTTATAGATTGCATGCCATGTTTACATAAGTCTTGTATGCTAGCTTAACATGTGGATTCGTTTAAACCTCTGTGTACTTATGCTATATCAAACGTGTGTACTCGCCAATACTTGTTGTATTGAACTATACTTTTAACATGTTGCAGGTTAAAGATGTTGATCATGATGGCTTAGAAACACACGTAGAATGCTAGGATTTATGTTGCTGAATTGATTATATTTGAAATTTAATGTTGTACTTGACAATTTTGTTATGAAATGAAATGAATTTTGATTTAAATATCGTCGCAAATAGTGTTATGATGCCTTGAGCAATCTATTTCGTGTAACTCTGATGTTTCCGCCATCGGTTGGGGTGTGACAGATTGGTATCATAGCCATAACTATAGGGAATTAGGTAGAATTGCCATGTTCGACCTAGTCTATAGTTTAAGTGACCAAACTTGACCATTCTTGATTCATGTTTAAGATGCTAATTCTCCCTACCTTGCTTCTTCCTATTTATTTTGGTTTTAATATATGCAATATGTCTTTCCTAAGACATTTACACAATATACACGATTGAAGACACTCATACTACAAACGAGACGATCTCACCAAAATAGGGGTGAAACCCGCACTTTGGTGACCACTCTCAATCCGCATATTCGATTTTTTCATGAAATTACGTCATCAAGTTAGGAGTGATATCCACACCTTGATGGAAAAATTTCCATTTCTAGTGGACCCTTATCAACGAGTTGGAATTCGCTCCTTGTTTGGTAAGTACCAACCACACTTAGGGTACGATGTTGCCAAGTTAGGGGTGAAACCCGTACCTTGTCAACTAGTCCCACTCCTCGATTTTGATCTCGCCAAAGTTTTGATTTTTCTATCAATTAGATACGTGTAGTAACTGGAAGGGTAAAATGTCGTTAATCGCTTCTCGACGAGAGCATTTTACCTATAGACCAAAGCACGTTCCTCTATTTTGAAAGGATCTTCGATTCACTTTGGAATAGTCGATGCTTCTCAACCCAAAACACTTAATATTTTACTAAGCCTATCTTTTATGCTATCTCAATTTCTATGTGTTTTAATACTTGTTACCTCATTCATTTCGAACCCGATGCACAATTCGCACATCTTTCGCAATAAAAACAATAATGATTCTCGCAAACCAACTAAATTCATACTCCTTACACAATCATACGTGTTTATACTATTGAATACTTGTTATGCTTATGTCACCTATGTGAATTCATACATGTTATACAATACTTACATGCTCAAACGTGATTTTTATTGTCCATCACCTAGATGTCTTTTTTCGCAAAACTCAAGTTGGAGAAATGAGTCGAAGTCCAACTCCAACTCGACTATTATCATAACAATCACTATATCAAAACTTATACCTAAACCTTTTATCATTGTTTCAATTTTTCTCATTTATGCATAATCCTAGAACCTTACAGTTTTATCCAAACGATTTCTCACCCTACAACATATTTACGTAAATTACATACAAGAACCCCTAATGACACTTTAAACGTTTCTTTCACAATTTTTCAAAAACATTATGAAATGCTACCCATCAACTTAGTCGGTTAAACGAACCTCTTGCCCTCGATTTTCACAACTTGTCCAAAACACACTAACTTTACACTACCATTCTAAAGACATTTAATTTCCAACAAGAAACCAACGAAAACTTTCTCTCACATAGTATAAGTACTTTGCTAAAATACTTTTCAAAAATTTAAGTTCTACATGAAAATTTTCAAAACACGGCTTTTCTTGCATCAACAAAATAAAATACTGCAAGCTCACTATTTTACAACCTTTTCAAAATACGCATATCTAAATCTAAACATATGGGCAAGAAAATTTCATATGCGAATACAAATTTTAAAACAAAAGTAGCATTTCTTTTACAAACCACATTTTCAAAATTAATACTTTTCTCAATATTCACCCGACATTCATAATTTTGGTCCTTCATTCCTGACAAACCTGACTTATTTTAACCAACTCAAAGTTTTGACTCAAGCAACTACATACACGCATAATGCCTTACACGTTTCTATTTATATAGTCAATATTACATGACAATATTACATATATCACCATTACACTTCGTATTTTACACACTCGCAACTTCATAGTAACTTATATATGCTAAATCCCATTTTATTCCACCTATACCCTCGATACTGCATGTTAATGTTGTACGTATTTGTCTTCAATCATACTCAAAATTTATGCACTTGCACTACTTGGTAGTCATACTTAAAATCTATAAGTAGGCATAACCCGAGTGGTTTCGCCTACGTTTGACACACTCATACATACATACATACAATCATGCTTACATACTTAAGTTTTATACGCTACCTAACATACCCTTTGCTTACTAGATGTAACCTGACCCGTACACTACTAGTACAAACTATGCGGATCGTGTACAAACCAAAATAATCGTGGGTGCACACGAGATTATATTGGTATGCGCATGAAAACCATAGTGGGTTCTACTGCGTATCGCAACACAGAACATAACATGACACCGAGTAGCGACACGACGTAACATGGTGTGAACATGGTGGATACGCCGCTGGTACTTCCTATATATAAGTGTCCCTACCATGTTACCAAACTTTCGTAAAACGTGCCATGAGAAATTTGGTGTTTTCCCGGACCTTGTTTAATACATTTGATTCATAACAAACTTTGGTGGCCCCACTTCGAAATGATAAGTACTCGATTACCCATGACAAAACTTCATTCTCAAAATCATTAGCTTTAACCGCCACAACTATCACTAGCATCTCTCAACATTCCATCTTGTATTTTATGCGATATCATACCATTTTACCCCTCGCATCAATATCATGATATTCCCAATTCTTACCTCAATATTTCATCCAAACTTTATTTACAGCGAATCAGCCTACATGTTCAAATCCATTTTTTTAAACATTCCAACGGGCTCAATCTTGTCAAAATATTCCTTTTCTTTAAAAAAAACTATTTAAGCTCAAACTTTAACTAGTCGGTCTATTATCGCCAAAACCTTTTAGAAACCATAAATATTTACCATCCTAGCTCTCTCCAATAAACATTTTTTTTCTACAACAAGTGATTTTACTAATACGCCTTAGAACTGACAAAACCTTTCTTACAGTTTTCGGTACGGACCGCTCATTTTAATCAAAATACATCCTTAGTCATACTAAAACCTTCCTCTTAGGTCACACTCTTTTAAAATATTCCTTCCAATGAGTTGTCTAGACTCAATCAAACACACTTGCTTACACACACATACACGTTTTTACTTATCCTTATACACATTTACGATTGGTGTCTCAAAAGCACCTTACTCAAACAAATTACTTTCATGAACCTGCCATTTTTATCCTTCAAGATTTCGATACATATTGACACACTTATACATGAACTCCGCAAAAACTTTAAACATCAAAATCTTGATTTTGGCCAAACATTTTCACCAAAATGACATCTTTTCCAAAGTCTTCCTCTTGAATAAATTTCGGGACGAAATTTCGTAAAGGAGGGGAGACTGTAACGCCACGCTTTTTCATACTTTCCTTAATTGGAAAATGTAATCGTATTTTTATTTGGCTGAGAGATTTCTAGAGAGTCTTGAATTGATTGTAAATCATTGTGTCGTATTTTTATCCATGACAATCGCTTTGAGTATTGAAAGTGTAGCATTATCCTCTCTACTAGCATCTCGGTATTGGTTGATAGTCCTGCTCAGTTTATCATAAGCTTCTTTGGTTTCTTTTAGATCATTGTTTAGGTCATCTACGTGTTTTTTCAGTTCCTTTAACTTCTCATCTTTCTAAAAAAAAGCTTTGCACGGCTCTAAGCACTTCGTGCATTGTTTTTATGTTTCTTTCTTCTAATTCTAAACCTTTTCTTTGACTGACTCAATCACACCTTCCTGAACTTTTACAGAGACTACCTATTTTAACTATGCCATTATTGCTTTTTCGACAATCTCTTTGATGTTTTCAGCATTCATCTCTTTGGTGACATCTATAATTTGTCTACCTTCTGTTTCTTCTTCACCTTGCACGCTTTGGTAACTTCTTTGTTCTTCCAAGAAACCTACGAAAGAATTATAAATATTAGGCGGTATAATTGATTTAAAAGCACGATGAAAAAAAATCTTCTTCAAATGCACTAGGATCATAATAGTCATCAGAGTTGTCCTGAGTTTCATCGAATGTGACTTCAGCATAGTTTTCACTTGTAACTTCTTCAACTATATGTTCCATAGCTGGTTCTTGTTCTTCGATAATTTCTGCTAGAAGCGCAAGACTTTCGGTTTTAGGAATATAGTTGTTCCAATTGAAACCTTTGTCTTCCTGAGTAACCACCAAGGCCTTGTCTTTTGACTTCGCCGAACCATCCTCCAGATCAATTTGATCGTAATCCTCTTTAGTCATGTTTGGATTAACGATCCTTCCTGCAACTAAGCTCTCATATGATTCCAAGACTAAATCAAGTAATGCCATGAGTTGTTTAGCCATTTTCTTAGTAAAGTCTTGAGCATTTTCAAGATTTACTACAATGTTACACTATAGGATGTGTTGATTGGAGTTGCTCTGGCTGTTTTGGATGTTTTGGTTGTTATAACTGTTCGAACTTTGGGATGATTGAGGACTCAGGGTATTCGGATTAAAGCTTGAAAATGAAGAGAATCCACTTCCATTGTTTGAAGAAATACCCGATGAATTGTCAGCACTAAACAGAGTTTGAATCTTCGGGCTTTGATTGTTAGCCTTAATGCTACCTTTGAAATAAAGATTCACATCATGTTGGATGTTTGCATTCTTCATTTAAGCCATTTTTCTGAGTTCTAATGCGTGCCCTTGAAGCTTTTAGATGAATTTTGCTAGATTCATGCCATTATACTCTTGACTATTCTTTAAGATCATTAAGTAGGTCGACCATTCACCCTGTTGTGATGTGTTGGCTAACTTGTCAACCAACTCTTCATTTTCCTTTGAAATATTCAACCTCTTCATTTCTACAACCAAATGGCAGTATCTTTCAATGAATTGTTTCATTGATTCTCCTTTTAAGGCCGTGAATATGTCAAATTCTTTCTTGATCAAGGCCTTTTTGCTTTTGATGATTTGTATACTGCCTTGGAATTTCACTTTCAATGCGATCCAAATCCATTGTGCATCTCCTTGATGTTGTAATAGCGTGAACATGTCTTCTTTTATCGCCTGTTGAAGAATGTTTAACATCTTCTTTCCCTCATAAATTTTTCTTTTTCAACTGGAGTGAATTACATAATTCTTTTCTCGAGTCCATTCTTTCCTACGGGAGCAACTAATTTCTCTTCGACTGAATACAAACATTCTAAATAATTCGCCTGAACCTAGTTTTAGAAACGTTCATGCCAGCCGTTAAAGTCTTCCATGTTATTTAGTTTTGGCGGTTTCGTCATCTTTCCTTTTTCGTTATCAAGTTTAAAATTTTCGATGAATTTGTAGTAGTCAAAGCATTGTAGAATTCGTTCTCCATTTTGACGAAAACTTTGAGCGAAGATGATTTGGTGCGAAGGTAGCTTTTTTTGCGGCGAAAGACTTGTACGAAATTACTCTCGTGCGAACTAAGAAAGGAAACAAACAATTTTGGGTTACGTCCGTGCGATGGTTACCAAAACAGACAACTGAAATCTATCTTCGTACCAAGGTGAAAAATTTATTTGAACAAAATAACATTCATATTCATACGAAGGTACTTAGTTCGTACGAACGTATTCCTTTGTACGAGAATGAAAATTTCATGTTTTCTTGTTTTTCGTCAATTTGATCAAGATTTTAATTTAGGTCCAATTATATATCTATACAAAAAGTAACTTTGTGTGCCTTACCGCATCATCACAACCCTACATTGAAACGCACCTACTCATTCCGTATAGGCACCTATTAATTAAAGATTTTACCGGCACAGATTCACCCGAAATTTAACCGGAAACATGGTATGCAATCTGATTCATTCAAAACAGGTACCGATTCATTCAAATAAACGCAATTGTTAATCAAATAACCAATGCGCCGATTCAAAAAATCAAAACATGGTTTACAATCGGACTTTACATACAAATAACCAAGACACGTGCCGATTCAAGCAACCAAAGAAACATTAAAAGAAACCGTCTCGAAGGATATGCACAACGTGATGATGATGAACCGTCACAAGTCTTCCGTTAGCGTCGTAACTTCGTACTCCAATGCGTCTCCTCCAACCGTCACCACCTTCCCTGTAATTTTCCACCGTTACACACCATCTATAATCCTCACAGCCACCGCCAAACTTACATTAACACAATCCTTATCACTTTTGACAATTATCCTCCGTCATTGCCCGCTAGATGCAATCTACCTGCTCGCTAGAAAACCAACATTGGTCTTGAGTAGCGTCGTATTAGCGACTATTCGTTAACGAGGCGGAGTTATCCGTCGGGAAGGCGTGAGATAGAGGCGGTGGAGTCGGCTGTTGCACAAGTGTCTCCGCCGGCTTTCCGCGATTACGGCATTGCCGCCGTGGGATATCAAGATGAAGTTGTTTTAATTTTAGCGTTAATCGGTTGGTCGGAAGTCCGCCGATTTTGATGGTCGGATCCTTCCTCTTCCTCTCTCTATCTATGTGATATGATTGTGGTTTTATTTGATGATTTTTACTAAACCACTTGATGGTTTGATGGTTTTATAAAACTAATTAATGGTTTTAAATTAATTATTATAGCAGTGTAAAATGATTTTTTTCGGGTCACACCCGGTTGCACATAAGTGATATTCGTTTTCTATTACAAATCCATTCAAACTAATTATAACTTTTTAATTCTAGTCTAAATCATTTTTTGTATTAAAGTTTTCTTTAAACTTTTTACAACCATTTGTTGGCTTTACGTCAACACCTAATATTCTTTACTTTCGGTCTAAATAAATTATAGAATTTACATATCAATTTAGCAACCAGTATAAAATTCAGATTCAATTTGTCAAAATTTCAACAATCATTTATATTGAAGACTCTATTCTGTATAATATAGAGAAAATAATAGAGGAAACAACGAAGGCACTAATACATTGGAATCTCAATAATAAAGAAAAATATATAGAAAGTAAAGTACACCTCTATATTTATAGAATTTATATTCAACCCTCTATATTTATATTGTGAGCGTGTAGGAAATAGAAAAACAATAAAATAGTTGTTTGTGAGTAAGAAATAAATTGAGATAAAGAGTTGGATTTGAGCTGTTTTTAAGATATTAACAGAATTTACAGAAATGTTTTTTTATATAGAATGAGATGAAGACTCCAATGTAAATGCTTTGATCTTTCAATTGATTTATACTTGATATTTTAAGGGTAAAAGTAAAGCAATTTTTTATGACAAATTATTTTTAAAAGTAATAAACATTGCTTAATTTTGTTTACTTTTGAGGCAATGCTTAAAACATTTGTGTTTAATATTTTATCAAAGTAAAATAGGATTGTTGGTTTCGTTAAGGATTTTTTTATAAAAACCAGTTGATGTTTAATATAGTTAAATTAAATATATGTTAATAATGCCTAACGATGCTCTTAGCATTAGAGTTAATCTTAAAAATATAAGTTTAGTCCATTCATATCTTATATGGTGATACTAAATAATAAATACATTAATAATCAACATCGCGCTACAACACGCGGGTTAGCGTCAACTTGTTCTTCACAATCTAGAAACAATCGGACGGAGCTTCGCTGTCTAATCCACAAAACAATAATGCAGACTCAAAGACCACACACGTATTTATACTACATGCACCTCCGTGCGGACTAGAGTCATTACCTTCATACGAACTAAACATTAGGCTACCTCCGTACGAAGTAATGATTACCTTCATACAGAGTAGTTCCTTCGTATGAAGGTACTTACAAACACAAGGAAAACTAATTGTTTAACCTATTACAGACACTTACATGACTCGTATACGCAGAAAACAAATATATGTATCAAACAGCTAGAAAGAGAGTTGAGGAACCTGTCATCGAAACAACAACTGCTGGAGCTGAACCAGTAGTTACTAAGAAGAGTGCACCACCTGTTGAAGCTAAAAATGTGATTCCAATCTCAACTCATACTGCTTCATAGAAAACTCCTACAACACATATTCCACCGATCTCACCACAACTTCAAGCACAACCACAATCTTAACCACGTCAACAATCTCAACCAACTTGTCCTTCTTTTAGAGATAGTGGGTTTGTATTTGATGATGATCAACAATTTTTGAACATTGACACAATGAATTTTGATTTCATTGGTGATCTGAATGAGAAAAGGATAAAGCAATTCGAAGGAGAGGTAAAACATATGGAAGCAATAATAGCAAGTCCTGTGTCTTAGAATGAACGAATCCTGAAAGAGATCTAGGGATTTGGAAGCAGATGAAAGACAAAAAGACAAGAAGCTGGACATGTTGTATAAAGTGTTATAGAGACGATTGGCTTTTGATATTGAAGAAGAATTCCATAAGATTGAGATCGAGGATGCAGAAGCTAGAGCTGCTGATGGATCAAGAAGGCTGCAGTTGAACCAAAGGATTTAGAGGTTAACAAAGGCAAACCAAAGATTGATGTTATTCTTGAAATAGTGCGTGAGCCTAAGAAAGAAACGATACCAGAGCGTGAAAAAGAAATGTCTCATGAGAAAGAACCTGAACCTGAACCGATAGACATTACAAAGTTCGTTCTTGTTAAGAAAGTGCCTATAGAAGAAGAAGAAGAGGAAAAAGAGGATGACGAGGAGTTGGATATTAAAGGGTCAGATCATGATGATCATGATGATGATAAGGGTGATGACGATGATAGTAATAATCAAGGTGGTACTAGGTTGGTAGTATAAGAACCAAGATTTACATAATCATGTACTCAAAATGATTATATGAATGTTGCTGAGAACAAGGAGGAAGATGGAGGAAAGGGGGAGTGTAGTGATACATTGAATGATGAAGTCACTTTAGGAATCTTCATAGACATTGCTCCTATAACGGCTGTTCCTGCATGTAACAATAGAATTATCTATCTTTTCCATGGTGTTGAGGAAGGTGAATATGTGCACAACTATATGAATGCGGAAACTGCGAAGATGTGCGATATTGATGAAAATTCATTCGAGTTTGACTTTAAAGAGGAGTTGTTGAACATCGACATTACAAAGCCTGATGATTATAGGTACAACTATATTCCAGAAGCTAATAACTATGATGATGTTGTCGTGAAAGATGACTCAGACATTGAAATGACAAAATATTATGGAGAAGGTACTGAAGCCCAACATTTTCTGAAATGTTGCTGAAGCTAAAGCTATGAATGCAAATAAAGGCAAATGAAAGATTGATGAAGTTCCTATTATTATGCCTGATCCAACGAAAGAAATAGAACAAGAGATGAATATTTCTAAGATTGTGTTTGTTGGTCCGGTAAAAGATGTTCCTTACTATAAAGAGAAACAACCGGAGAAAGAAAAAGAGGTGGATGATAAAGAAGATGATGAAGATGTGGATGTTGATGGTGCAGATCATGGTGATGATGACGATAAAGGATACGATGATGACAATAATCAGGGTGGTACAAGGTTGGCTGTATATTAGGGAAAATATGTTGATACTAGTGATACGATGATTTTCAGATTCATAATGTAAATCTAGAGGATGATTCTTATCGAGAGGGGGAGAAAGGTGATACGGTACATGACGAAGATAATTCAGGAATCTTCACATATGTTACCCCACTAATGGTTGTTCCTACAATTCAAGACAGAACTATCTATCTGGAGCAGGAAGTAGAGGAAAGTGAGTTTGTTCATAATTATTCTAAAGAAGAGATAGCGATGATGATGGGAATTGATGAAACTTCGTTCGAGTTTGATTTTGAAGAGGAACTGAATGACGTCAACATTGCGAAACCAGATGATTGTATACAAGTATGTTGAAGACGCAGATAATTCTGATAATGTTGTTGTGGAGGATGATTCAGATGATGAAACACTCAAATATTCTTGAGATGGAAAAGATGACTTCCCAACATTCCAAGAATTGTTCAATGAAGAGACGAATGATTTATTAAAGAGAAAGATTGAAGAGACAGTTAAAGATGGAAAGTCTCCGAGGCTTAGCAAAGAAGAGATTTGAAGAAAGATGGAAGCTCGTAAATATTGGTTTAAAGAATTGCCTAAAGAAAGAAAATCCAGACGAGCGCTAGCTTTCTTGACAAGAAATCAAGATAAATCATTGGGAGATATAATCAGCTGGGGTTGGTAACCAGAGTTGAATATGTTTGCTATTAATGGATAACTGGAGTTCAATACTTTCGATACTTACAGGATATTAAAACTTTGCCATGGTGGGACGTGCAGGAGTTATGTCAGACAAAGTGTTGATAAAGTAAAGAAGGCTTCTATTTCGAGGTTCAAATTCATGAAGTGGGCTCCTTCAACTGATCAAATGCCTATTACAAATGAAGAAAGACGTAAACCTAGAAAGAATTTCTTCGGGCGTTGAAGATTAAAGTTACAAAGTTTTCAAGACCGATCGAGACTTTCACAACATCCAAGAAGGAGTTTGTGGATACATATGTCTGTTGCCTGTGTCTATGAGTCAAGTCGAGTCTGTAATAAGTTATACATGTTAGAACTTGACATTGTATGTGTGTAAGTACACCTGTACGAAGATACTACTCCGTACGGAGGTAACTATTAGTCCGTACGGACGTAGTAGTCTTAATTCGTACGGAGGTAGTTCTCTTAGTCCGCACAGAGGTATTAGCAGTATAAATAGGTGTTTGGACTTTGACTGAGTTAATTGTTTTTGCGGATCAGACGACATAGCTCTGTCCATGTGTTTTCTGAATTGTAAACGTTTAAACATTGAATGAAAACAGATAATTTGGTAATCTGGATATTGTCATCTAATCTTATATCGGATTCCGCACGTTAATGGACTAGGTTAACAGATTTAGACCTGAGCTATCTTTGGATAGAGATTCCTCAAAAATCTTTTAACGTGACTCCTCGATGTTCTCGTGACAAGTTCCACATGGTCGGAGTCTTATAGTTATATCTATGACAGCACTTCCACACCATCAGTTGCCATACCTATCCCACATACTAGAAAAAAAAAGCAATAACCACACCCATCAAACCTTCCATCAATGTTAGATCATCACTTCCATCATCATCGGTTCCATCTTCAAAGCTTCTAAGGCTATTCCATGTGAAAGAATATCTGGAGCTTAAAAAGAAGTAGGTTATGAGGATGATTTTGGAAAGAAACCAACGAAAGGATAAGAAACAACTACAACAAATCTTATTTGAAGAATAAAGAAGGGTAAATGCCTTAGAATGTTACGTTATAATGATTTGAAGAAATCTTTCCCATGATCCAATAACATATACAGATCTCAAAAAGTTGTTATGGGAAGATTACATAAATCACATCATGGCAAAGAAGCCATATGATGTAAACAAAAATTAATTATCAGGATGGCCAATTGAATCCTTGCTAGATGAAATAGTATGGATTGAAATGTAGAAGCTCTTTCCTGAAATCAATCCTACTCCTCCAGACTGGAAAACTGGTAGAAAACCTATTGATAAAAGGACACCGAAGATGAGAAGGATGAAGGAAGAAATAGTTGCTGATAACTAGGGCACCATTAAATCAATGGTAAAATGGGATGAGGGATGACTTTCGTGAGTGTCATCAAAAAACCTAAATAAACTAGACAGCTAAAGTAAGTGGGATATCAAATTAGTGGAGTTGGTGGAAACTGTTGTTGATTAAGTATGAAAGATCTACTTGCAAAAATGTGAATAAGGTTTTTGAGTGTTTTAAACAAAATTAAGAATTACTAAAAAGAGTTTGTAACAAGAACAGAGAAGATGGTTCCTCCAGATTTTAGACTCAAAATGGATTTAAATTATGTGTTCAACTGTAACAATCACATAGACATGATTGTGTAACTCAATTAATAGGTTATGATTATTCAAAGACTAAGTCCTTTGATTGCAAAACAATGGAAGGTTATCATATGAACATCAACGTAAATTACCAACCTCAATCCCTATCAAATATATCCCAATTATTCTATGGGGTGGCTGGTAAGGATAAGAGCTTTGGTAGGGTGGTGTTATGTATCTTAAGACACCCAAATAGACCCATGTACCTACGATGTCGGATGCCTCTCCATGCATGGCTGATAAGGAGGCTCTCTACTATAATCTACATTTGGTGGATTTTCTACCTACGGAACACCCTGATAATAATCCGAATGCTTCCTTAACTGATTCTCATCATATGCCCACGTATTAAGCTCCATCTGATCACTCAGATGGCACATCCAATCAAATCTGGTTGTATGCTCCATCAACTCCCGATGTTGGCGGTCTCTCGTTGCATCCTCCCGCGAACTCTGATCATATGGCTCTTTGAAAGCCATCCTGTTGGTGCATATTTGTGATAACAACTTGATAGTTTAATAGTTTAGTCTTTGGATATTTTGTATTGGGCTTAGCATTGTGTTTAGCTTGTTTAGAGTTGTTATGGGCTTGGAGAATGGTCTAGCCCAGTCCAAATCCCAGTATGCAGACATGTAGTATATATACTTGTTGTACATTAGAGTTTTGGTTAAGCCAAAGGTAGCTAAGAGAGAAGGGTAGAGAGAGGTGTGTGTGAGTAATCTACAGAGAATGGCTGAGATATTTCTTGTGAGTCTTGAATTGATTGTAAACAATCGTGTTGGATATTCAATAGAAGATGGATTGAAAGTGATTGTTCATGTTCTTCATATTACTTGTTTTCTATGATAATATGATCTTGAGGATTCTGCACTCTAGATTAGATAGACGATTCTGTGAAGATCTATACGGATTAGAGGACCTGCAATTGGTATAAGAGCATTAGGCTCTTGGTTTACTCGGTTCGGAATCGTTACTGTAGAAAAAGTTGGGTTTTTGGACGCTTTGATAGTTGTTCTAGGATTTTTGCTGCTGTTTCGGATAAACATCAAGGATCTCGGATAGAAGGAGTGCATCTCGGATCATAAGTGAAGCATCTCGGATCAAAAAAATTGCATTTCGGATCAGAAAAGTGCATCTCGGATCAGAAAACTTGCATTACGGATCAGAATAGTGCATCTCGGATCATTGGTGTTGATCTCGGATCATCTCGGATTGCATCTCGGATAAAAACAGTGTATCTCGGATAAACTAGGAAGCATCTTGGACCATAACAGTGCATATCGGATTTTTGGTATTGATTTCGGATCATCTCGAATACCATCTCGGATCACTGTTCCGAATCACCATCTGGGATTGGTATCTCGGATCACTGTCTCCAAATTTCCATCTCGGATTGTTAATCCGAGTTACTGTTCCGAATTGGGCACTATACCGAGTTGAAGTCGAAAAGGTGGAAAGTTAACTAGCTGACGTAATCGGAGATAAACGTTTTGATACACAGAATTTGATCCATAAACAATTTTGATAAACCGACTATACAGTTAGACTTGTGTGATTTTTAGGACAAAAAAGGCACGAAAATTCCTAAAAAGGTCTTGGACATTATATATCTTTGGATTTGTATTATCGAGACGAGTCTAACGGTACAATTTGGTAAACACACATTTCGGACAAATTTTTGAACGTTTTAATGGTACGGTTACGGTAAAACACGAAGAAGAACCAGAAGAGAGGTTATATTTAGATTTTGACATAGGTATACCAGAATCCATTTAAACTGATACTCTGCGTGTTAAAGATGGTCAGAATGAACAATATCAGTGAGTGCATTAATAACTACCCAAAGTTGATAAATGCTGAACAATATGTAGACTGGAAGAAGAAGTTTGAGGCATTTGTTCAAAGTGAAGATTCTAAAATGTGGAATTGTATGATCGATGGGTACATAGCTCCCACACGTCCAGTTAACGGAAGAATTCTGGTACTTTCATATGAGAAGATGGAAGACTCGGAGAAACGTATGTATGATGTTGAGAAGAAAGCTTTAGTAGCAATAAATATGTCCTTGTCAATTGATATGAAACACATTTATAATGGGTATGGATCTTCTAGAGAGTTGTAGGAAGCTTTAGTAAAACATTAGGTCCACCTGGAGGATCAAGTTAAGCATGCTTCCTTGTTCATGCAACACACATACAAGTGCGGAGTCCAAGTATGCATGTAAACCAAAGCAAAGTAGAAGACACACAGGATAACCAAAGATTCAATATCTTGATTAACTGATGAGAACTAGTACACACATATACAAACAATGTTCTTACAGACTCTATGCATTCACTTTGTGCTCTCAAGGTCTCAGCTTAGTATCCACTGGTCACTCGCATGAACTCTCACACATTCACTATTTTACTAAGAAGGTCATGTCTGCTTATATAGTGCCAATACCAAGTAACAGTAGAAGTATGTTTCTAGTAATACGAAACACCAAAAGACACGAAAGACATTCTCCAAATAGACTCGTACGAATGACCTGGCTCGCACGAATCAGTAACTTTGCTCGTATGAAACAAGCTTGATCGTATGAATGATGTGACTCGTACGAGCAACTTCTTGCTCGTACAAAGCATTCCACTCACACCAATTGTTTTCTTTGGAGATCGTGTCACAGACATGACGTACCTAAGACGTAACAGTATGCATACATGCAATTATTGTACACAGACAGTCTAATCGTCGTACTAGTCAAGATAGGAGGATATCTTGATCTAGCCCACACGACCAAATTATACAGACACAGTACATAAAGACCGTACAATTACAAACGTAAATAAGAACAAGCTACAAACACAAAAGTGTATCAAAAGTTCTTCAACGCAAAGTACATGTGATCAAGCATGTGTAGATTGACGAAGCAGTTGCTAAGAAAGAAGAGAAGAAGAAAGCTGAGAAGGAGAAAATGGAGGTCAAGGATGTAAGAGCTACAATGTGCATGGATGATACATATGAGCTTACAACAGAGGTACAGGTACAATTACAATCTGTAAGCCATACTTGTCATAGTTGCACTGAACTAGAAGGTAAAGTTGACAAACTATCAGAGCAAAACAAAATTCTGTTAGCTGAATTAGAAAAACAGAAAGAGTCAAATGTTCTTTTGAGTAAAAGGGAGTCAAATTGTTTAAATAAACTCAAATCAAATTAACAAGAAATTAATAGTTTGACCAGTAAAGTCAATGAATTGTTACGGATCATTGATTTAGCTCGTGAAACTGTGAAGGATAAGACTAACGAGCTTTTAGAAAAGTGCACAGAATTGGAAAATTGATTTAGCTCGTGAAACTGGTTCACAAGCCAAAATTGTTTAACTTCGTGGAAAGTTAGACAAATCTGGAAAATCCTCATTAGTCAGGACTCAAATTTAGAAGAGTTTGAAAAGGAGTAGTGATAAAACGGGAGTGGGGTTTAGTAAAGGTTCATCTTCTGAGGATCAGGATTACTCCTTTTTACCAAATGAAAATGAGCTAACAGATTTTGTGCCTACTACACCAGCTGTAGTGGATCCAATAACAATTGACATACCTAATAGTCCAGTTGCTTTGAAAGAATCTATTAGGTCTAACAGTTGACCTCATAAAGTGGATGAGGATATTAAAGACAAAACGGTCAAAACATTTAAAAAAGGATCTTACAGAAAGCAAGTTTTTAAGAAAAGATCTTGTTTTAAATGTCACAACAAAGGACATGTGGCTAGTTGTTGTCCTTTTAAAAAGGGTAAGAAAGTGGAGGCTGAGGTTGAGGTTAAGGATGGGAATCAGGTTGGTTCAAATAACAATGTTAAACAAAGTTGTCAGACAAAACAACCGAGATTTTAATCTAAACCTTCAACATCGGGAAGATTTGATAGTCCAAGAAACTTTTCTCCTAAATCAAGTCATCATAATGGTCAATCAAGTTGTTTTCAAAGTAAAAATTTTGGATATCAAAATCGATACTAGACTTCTGGTAATCGACATTTTCAAAGAAGAAACAAATATAGGGGCTTTAGTAACTCAAATGTTCAAAACAATCCAAAAATTAATCAAAGTTCAAATTATGATAATGGGAGAAGAAGGTTTCGAGATAATAATTTTCAAAGGTCGGAAAATCGGAGAGTTTATTGGAACCCTCACGATCAAAGATCTCGTGGAAATTATAAATCTTGTTTAACAACTTGGAAGACATCCAAGACACTAGTAGGGTGTGATGGATATTGGACAAAATTAAGTTATATTGACATTCATGGTCAACCCAAAACCGGTAGGGTTTGGGTTATCAAGTCTAACTAAGTTGTTGAGTGAGTGCAGGATGGCCAATAAGGACTGTTGATGTGTTTAACAATGGTTATTTCTGTAAAGCATCTGAGGTGAATAGTAGGTTACAAATGGTAACAAATTATTTACTTCTGTGATAGATAATGTTTATTAAAATTGAAAAACTTTTTGTAAGGTTAAACTGGGAGTCTGTTTGTGTTTAAATTTCTGGTTGTAAAATCTTACTCCATAAAAAAATTTAGGGGCAGAAATTTCCCTAAGCCAAAAAGAGTTAAGTTAGTGCGTGAGTACATCAGGAAAAAATGAGTTTTCACTGTGTGGAAAAGAAGAAATGATAGTACATGAGCAAGTTAGACGGTCACACGGAAATTAAAATTAAAATTGCTTAAGTGTGAAAGCAGCTTCGTCATATGATATACCAGTAGGCAAAAAGCATGAAATACTCAACTTACCTTGGTGATATAAATATAACGAATTGTGTATGTGTGGGTAACGTATCAGTGGCGTATGGTTTTATAACCTTAAATCTTGTGTTGATAGATTGCCAAAATCTGAGGTCTTAGTCTTTATATCGTTATTTCATCCGGGGTATCAGGGTTGTCCTTCTACTACATCCGAAATATGCTACCTAGGCACAACCTGGATATCTTAAAAGAGCTAAAATGCCAAACCAAAAAATTGAAGAAGCTCTCCTAGATAGTCATTCATATGTGCAAAATGCACAAATCGTACAAAAATCTGTGGTATTTGTCTTAACCCTCTTTGGATATTGGTCTCTTTTCTGTACGGAAGTACTGACCTGATCACCAAGAATCTAACGTTGTGAATAAAAAAGGATGAATTTCGGTATACTCACCTTCTACGAGGAATCTTTGTGCATACCTTGATCGTGGGGGTATGTCCTGAAGTGGGAAATACTAGTATATCAATACAAATTACCTTAACATATCACTAGGTAATGGTACTTGAAATGTTCATGTATTTTGTTTAAGTGGATAAACAATACTGGTAATCGTCTTGAACTGGTTTTCATGAAAATTACATATAGAATTATCTAATAGTGTGAAAACAGTTTGATATTGCTGATATGATCTTCTTACCGGTGATTCTCACAAAAATAGAGTGTTTATTATCTTTTTAGTTATTTGTTTTCAAATATAAAAATACAAAAAGATTTGCTTTTAAAGTCTTCCAGTTTGAACTGATAAGTTGTTTGTTTTTGCATGATAAGATAAAATATTGGTTTATCTTTAATGTGGAAAAGGACTAATGGTTTTTCGAGTTACTTGCTTGTGTTTCTAAACAGATTGATGCAATTATCAAAATGAAGTGCAGTATTCAAGTAAAGTACATTCTAAGAGTGGAGTACAGAATGTGTTCAGATGCATGGTAGGATCCTTCTACTACATTGCAAAGGGAGATATAGAGGTATTTGGAGATATGTGCTTAACCAGAGAATACAAGTTCATTAATCTACAACGAATGAAAGTTTTGGAGATTGGAAGCATCAGCTAAGGGGGAGTCTGTTAATGTCAGAATCTGTGTGTAGCTGAAGCTATCCAAAGACTAAAAGATCACAAGATGTTTGAAGACAAAATTACACTATGAAGCTATTGTCAAGGGGGAGTCTGTTGGTGCATATTTGTGACAACAGCTTAATAGTTAATAGTTTAGTCTTTGGATATTTTGTATTGGGCTTAGCATTTGTGTTTAGCTTGTTTAGAGTTGTTATGAGCTTGGAAAATGGCCTAGCCCAATCCAAAGCCCAGTATGCAGACATGTAGTATATATACTTGTTGTGCATTAGGGTTTTGGTTAAGCAAAAGAGTAGCTAAGAGAGAAGGGTAAAGAGAGGTGTGAGAAATCTACAAAGAGTGGCTAAGAGATTTCTTGTGAGTCTTGAAGTGAGTGTAAACATTCGTGTTGGATAACCAATAGAAGGCGGATTGAAAGTGATTGTTCGTGTTCTTCATATTACTTGTTTTCTGTGATAATCTGATCTAGAGGATTCCACACTCTGGATTGGATGGACGATTCTGTGAAGATCCATACGGATTAGGGGACCCGCACCTCCTAACCACTATATTTCAGTGGCCTACAACTCTCCACCGTTGCATGCATCTCATCATCAAATACCCCCCATGAATACCCGGTCTGTCCTGGCTCTTCAAGCTGCCTGCTCGAACTTTCACCAGTAATCAACCCAACCTCTCTCTTTCTTCTCAACAATTTTCCTCATCACTTGAATCTAAATCGTCCATTTCACCCGGAAGCGGTGCTTCTTTCCCCCATTGAAGCACCTTCACTTTTGCACCATCCCCAAACTTCATCTTGTGCCATTTCTTGGTTTTCACATATATCACTCGCTCATGCTTACACAACTCTGCAATCAAAAAACATTACATGTGGCTTGTTGTACGAATATTCACTTGGCAGCACTGCCCCTCTAAAAGGGCGCTTAGCAACCGAGTATGTGGAATTATGTTGATACACTTTTGTGTCTGTCGCTTGTTCTTAGTTACGTATGTAATTGTAAGGTTTTTATTTATTGTCTGTATAGTTTGGTCGTGTCGACCAAATCAAGATATCCTCCTATCTTGATTTAGTACGATGTTTAGTTTGTCTGTGTTGTAAAACAGTTGCATGCATATTGTTAAGTCTTGTGTACCGAATGTCTGTTAGCACGTTCTCCGAAGAACACTTCCAAGTGCGAGTGAAAGATCTTCGTACGAGCAAGTTGTTGCTCATATGAGCCACTTCTCATTCGTATGAGTGGCCCCTTTCAACAAGCTCTTTGCTTGTTCGTACGAGCCATGTGTTGTTTGTACGAGCATCCATTGTAGAATGTTCTTCGTGACTTATAGTGTTTCGTACGACCAATAACATTCTTCGTACTGTTGGTAGGCGTTGGAACTATATAAACAGACATGCACTTCTTAGTTAGTAGTTGATATGTAGTGTACCACTGAGAGCACAAGAGAGAGAGAGCACAGAGAGTATATCCTGAGTCTGTATGAACATTGTTTGTATATGTTTGTACTAGTTCTCTTCTATTAATCAAGATAGTGAATCTTTGGTTATCTTGTGTTTCTTACTTTGCTTTGGTTTGCATACTTACGTGGATTCTACACTCGTATGTGTGTTACATAAACAAGGAAATAGATTATCTTGATCCTCCAACTGGACCTACAATTGGTATTAGAGCTTTGGCTCTCTTGCTTGTTTAAAAACCAGGCTTAGTATTTGTCTAAGCGAGTTGTGAGGGTTTTCGGAAGTGTTCTTGAACTCATAACAATAAACTTAAGTTTGTAAAAGATAACTAGCTTAAAACTTGGGTAAAACTTGTTGTATCCAAAAAATTTTCATCAAAACCTTGTTAGAATACATGGAGACATGTTAGGATATGGTTTTTCTTAAAATTTTATATCAAAGTTCAGCTTGATATATATTCAGGTGAAACATATGCCGGAAAACTCATCGGAATATTCTTTTTTGGTTGACCAAATCTCTAGACTTGACTGTTTTGACTGAAAAGCTGATATTTAAATGTTTGTCTTTTTACCAAAATTGTGTAGACAACTGACCACTTTCGAACAAACTCATAAACATGTCCCTGTTAGAAAAGGAAATTTTCACCAACCAACCCTACAAAAATATTCCTCACTGCGAAAAACCATCCGTGCGAATAACCCATCCGCACGAAGAACAAAACTGTTCGTGCGTAAGACCAGTCATTCGCACGAAGAACCTTGTTCGCACGAAGCATAGGTTGCTCTCACAAAAGATTGTTGTTCATACGAACGACCTGGTTCGTACGAAGAATTATGACTCGTACGAATCATTGATTCGTACGAAGAACCAAGCTTCTTTGATCTGTTTTTCGTGTTCCAGTTTTCAAATACTTTGTGGTTTTAAAATTGTGAACTTTAAAAGTAGATGTTATTTTAAAACTTAATCTTCAAAATTTTTAAGTTTTCTTTCATAAACAAGAAAATAAAATGGGTACTAATCCTTGGGATTGGGGGAGTAGTTCAAGCTCAAACCAAGACTCATCATAATGCTCCGCAACCTCATGGGTTAAATCACTAATGCGTCAACACACAGCCATGATTACCACTAGTCAATGGGTGTATGTGGCTAATCAAAATCAGAGCATTCAGACTCTTCTTATAAGCGAGAGTGAAACCAAAAGTAATAACCGTCCACCGAAATTGAACCATATGAACAATTATCCTTCATAGCAAAGTCGTTTCCATACATACGTTCTAGGTTAAAATACAGAATTATTGATATGTTTTACTACACCATACAAGGAATCTCTCGAAGAAGCAGGATCAAATCCAGTCTCCTTAGCCAACTTAGATGAAAATGATAAAAAGGCCTATGATTTAGAGAAGAAGGCATTTGCTATCCTTACACAAGCACTTCATAAGGATATTTACCAACAGTTTGTGTACTGTACCACCACCAAAAATTTGTAGGATACTTTGGAAGCAAGAGGGGAAGGAAATAAGAAAGATAAGACATGATCTACTAAAGAAAGAGTTTGAAGGTTTCATGTTCATGGAGAATGAAACACTGAGCGATATGACAACTTATTTCTACCATCTGCTTAGTGAAATGTATTCATACAAAATGTTAGCATCTCCACAAGAATCGTGATGCGTTTTGCTGACGCCTTACCGCCAAAATGGAGTCAATTTATTGACTTACTAAAGCATACAGGTGTTTTGGATGTGATTAGTATTTATGAATTTGTTCAGAAGCTGGAAAACAAAATGAAGAAGAAATCCGGAAAGCAAAAAGAGTTTATGTTCCACAAAGCCCTGAAATGTACTTTGGAGGTATTAACACAGGTGTTAGTACAACTCAGCAACCAAAACTTTAAACCGTGTTTGTGTAAAATGTTAATCCCTTTCTACCACCACCATTCAAGTAGATCAATCTGTTGGCTCAAGTACTCAAACCTATGGTCAAGTATTTGATTCTAAAGGCTTTCTACCACAACATCAAGTTATTACACCTCAAGTTCCACAACAAGCTTCTCAAAAAGCTTTCCATGGTTTTCAAACTGCAATTCCTAATACCGTCAGACTTGTTACATCACATCTTTCCAAGGTCAGTGTAGAAGTTGCTCGGGAACACATGGAACTTCTGAACACCATGGTTAGTCGCCAAATTGGAAACATCAATTTGACTAATGAAGACTATCAACAAATAGACAGAGATGAGATGGAATTGATAGATATTAAATGGGCATTTGTAAGTGCGGTCAGAAGAGCTAAGGACTACATGAGCAGAACTAGAAGAACAAGTTTGGAAAGCAAGAAAGATACGAAGTATGGTTTTGATAAAGATGTTGTTACTTGCTTTAACTGTGGTGAAAAAGGTCACTTCAAGCATGAATGTACTCGACCCAACAAACAAGGAAATCACAACCCTTTCCGAAATTAATCACGACCATCCAACACAACTCAAGTTAACAATGAACAAAGTATAGTAGTTGTTAACAACCCAAACAACTCTAACCAGTCTGGGCCTTCAAACAACACAAACAGAGCATTAGTAGTTCAAGCAGATGAAGGATGTGATTTGTCAGTTCAGTTGGGAAATGAGAATCAAGGAGGAACTATGTCTTATGCCAAGATAATCAATCAGATCAAACATGTTCACAATATTGACACTTCTGATGATGATGATAGTTCTAGGTATAATGGGAGTTCTGACGAAGAAAGCTCGAGTGTAGGTGGTTACGGATATCTTCATATATCAGGGAAAGGATTGATACTGAGGTCAATGAGTTGCTGAAAGAAGTAGAGTAGTTGAAAAGCCAAAAATCTAGATTGATGAAGAAAGCAGAAGTTGCATCAAAGGAAATGGAGAAACTCTTTGTCAACAATACTTCCTTTTCTCATCATACTGCTTTCATGGCTAACGTTGCAGGTTCAACAAGTCAGGTAAAATCCGACTCTCCTAAGATATGCAGTGATTGTGCTGAGTTAAAAACTAAATTTGAAACAATAAACAATCACAATCAAAGCCTAGTAGTTGAACTGTCAAAATGCAAAGAGGCAAATCAGGCTTTAACTCGAGCCGAATTCAAATATGTAATCGAGACTTTTAAGAAAAGTGTTTCTGAATTAACAAAATAGTTTTATACAAGCAAACAAGAACTAATAACTACATTAATATCCATGAAGAAATGAAAAAGGAGTTAGCCATTGCCAAATGCGAACCTGATGCAATTAAGCTAAAACTGGAGATTTATTCTAACTCCCAATATGTGCTTGATCACATCATTGACATTCAAAAACTTAAGGGACATGTCAAATACATTGGGTATAAATCGTGTCAACCTCCATTGACACACAATTATACCAAATTACCTGATGAAGAGGAAATGCCATGCTTTTAACCATCTGTACCTCTTAATCCTGAAGAGATTGCAGCATGATTAGGGTTTAACCTGGACAATTCCTCAGAAGAATCCAGAAAAACAGAAAACTCATCATCTGATAGTGATCAAAATCCATCTATAATAGAGGAAGATGATTCATCAGATAATGAGTCAGAGAAAATCGATCAGGATCAATCTCTTGATGAAGCAAAATGGGTAGAAATTTCTGCTACTTCTGATGTGAAATCTGTTGCAAATCAAGGGAATGATCCTATGAAATCCTTCAAGACAACTGCGTCTACATCTAAAAAGGATAATGTGTTGTATACTTTGATTGGGGATGAGAAAATTTACTCTAACAAAGACTTTCCGATCAAAAATATAAATCTAACTTCAATTGATCAAGTTTTTTGAAAATTCAACAACCAAATTTTTGGAAAAGAAGAATCCAATCAAGTCACAACCATTAATCATTTTAAAAGAAAAACAACAAGTAAAGCAAGCTGAAAAACCTAAGGCGTCACAACTAAAGGTTGAAGCTAAAGGAGCTCGCTACAAGAAGAAATTAAAGAATGTTAAATTTGTGGGTTCAACCGGTACTGATAAAATCGAGACTTTTGAAAGCATGTCTAATATTGATTTTATAAATCAAGTCAAGATTTTAAAATGTAACAGTCAACACAATTACACTCAACACACAAATGGGTGTGAAGATGAAGCCAGTACCTCTAGACCCATAAGTTCAACATCAAGTCATAAAACAGAATCTCCTAAATTTGTTGAAAGGAAAACATGTTTTAAATGTGGAGAGTTTGGCCACATAATAAAAAATCGTACCAATCCAGCAAAAGCGAAGTTTGTTGAAAAAGCCCCTTCTGAAACAACTTGTCAACGTCGATCTGTGTCACCTAAACAAGACAAACGTATTGTTAAGGAACAAAAAGAAAAACGGAGACGAAAACAAGTTAAAATAATTGAGAAAGCATTAAAAACTGGATTTTTCAGAAAGGAAACCAAGTTCATCAAGTTTGATAAACCAGAAGTATTTAAATCTGTAAATAATAGTCAATCTGGTAAACATCAACAATCTTGGAAACCTAAAACCGGTAACTTTCGGGGGGGGGGGGGCACAAAGTTTCCAAATCATAAAGAAATAGAAATTACATTTCTTGATGATAAGGGTCAACCGAAGACCACTAAGGCTTGGGTCCCCATCTAAAACTAACCAGGTAATGGAATGTGCAGGGTGTTCCAGGAGGAACTGTGAATAGTCATTGGATTTTTGACAGTGGAGCATCAAGGCACATGACATGCGACTTAAGGCTCAATTATGATGTGAAAAGCATTAGGGGAGTTCTGTTCTTTGCTAGAGATAAGGGCGGATACATCACTGGAGAAGGAATGGTTTCCAATGGTGTTGTTAGTTTTGACAAGATTAATTATGTTCGTCAATTTGATCTCAATCTTCTGAGTGTTTCTCAAATCTACGATAAGAAGTTCACGGTTTATTTTGATGATGCCGGTTGTTATGTGCTGAAACCTGGTTTTAAGATTCCCAAAGAATGGATTCTCCTGTCGCCTCCAAGAATTAATGACTTGTATATTCTTGACATGAGCTAAGCTAATACAACGTCTGCACAAGTTACATGTTTTGTCTCAAAAGCCACCAAAAAGAATCAATCTCTTGGCATAGACGAATGGGACACATTCACTTGAGGAAAATGAACTTTTTAGTGAAAAATAATCTTGTGAGTGGTGTACAAGTGAAGAACTTTCATTTACAAGATGTCTGTGTATCGTGCCAAAAGGGAAAGCAAGCTCGAAAGTCTGATCCTGTGAAGAAAATGAACACTGTGAATATGCCTCTGGAACGTCTTCTTATGGACCTCTTTGGACCTATGAAACACAAGACTACATTTGGTGATTCATATTGTTTAGTAGTTACTGATGAGTATTTAAGATTTTCATGGGTGAATGTTTTGACACACAAGAGTGAAGTTCCTGAAATCCTCAAGAATCTCCTCACGCTACTTGAAAATTTGTATAATTTGAAGATAAGGAGAATCAGAAGCGACAATGGCACCGAATTCAAGAACCATGTTATGGATGAGTTCTTTTCTTCTAACGGTATTTTCTATGAATACAGTTCGCATTACACTCCACAACCAAATGGTGTCGTTGAGAGGAAATATAGAACTCTGATTGAAACTGCAAGAACTATGTTAGTAGAATCAGAACTTCCTGTTCAATTTTGGGGGGAGGCTGTGGCTACTGCATGTTATACGATGAAAAGAGTTCTTACGGTGAAGAGGCATGGAAAAACATGTTTTGAATTGTTACATAAAAGGAAACCAGATGTGTCTTTCTTAGAACCTTTTTGGAGCTCCATGCACTATGATTGATCCATATGGTAAATTCGGTCCTAAGGCTATCGAAAGTTTCTTTCTTGGATATGCTTCTCCAAATTTCAGAGTGTGGAATTTTTCAACCAAAAAGATTGAGGAATGGGGTGAAGTTAAGGTTCAAAGATATATAGAATCAGTTAGAGCTCTGGGTGCTCCTTGGATGCTTGACTATGATGGACTGTTTGACTCCTTTAATATGCCAACTTTTGATGTTTGCAGCTGCTCAAATGCTACTGGTAAGTGATACCGTAGTTGACTCGTCATTAGTACGACCAATTATTGTTAATCCTCAAGTGTCTACTTTGGTTAACAATCTTGTTCAAAATGAGGAATTTGAAGATGCTGCTGATTATAATGTTTCGTCAGAAGATGATGAGTTCCATGATGCACACGAAGCTACTTCTGCTCCTTTTCTTGGAATTTCTGATGTCACGTCAAATGTACAAAATCAAGGAACAACTGAAAGACATGCATCTACATCTTCGTCAAATCCAGCAATCGACTTAGCTGTTGATTTGAATATCAACAATTTAAGTATAAATTCTCGAGTTCCCGATGTTCTTGAAACTCGAATCCATAACACCCATCCTCAGCAGAATATTATAGGAGATGTCCAGAGTGGAGTCACGTAATCAGCTAAGGAACAACCAAAATGCTAGTTAGTATACGACTATTAGAGAATCTGGGGAACAGAATGATTGGTCTTTTGCTTACTATGTTTGCCAAGTAGAACCAAAAGGAGGCAATGAAAGAAGACTCATGGGTTGAAGCAATGCAAGAGGAACTTTAGCAATTAAAGAAGTTGAGCATGTGGAAATTGGTTGACAGGCCTGACAACTACAAGAAGATTGGTACTAGATGGGTTTAGAAGTGTAAGAAGGATGACCGAGGTGTTGTTGTGAGAAACAAAGCAAGACTGGTTGTCCATGGCTTTAATCAGATAGAAGGCATTTGTAGGTCCACCTGAGGATCAAGTTAAACCTGCCTCCTTGTTCATGCAACACACATACAAGTGCAGAATCCATGTATGCATGCAAACCAAAGCAAAGTAAGAACACAGGATAACCAAAGATTCAATATCTTGATTAACTAATGAGAACTAGTACAAACATATAGAAACAATGCTCATACGACTCATACAAATTGTCTGTGCTCTTGCGCCTTCCTCTGCTCAACTTGCTAGTTCAAATTTGACCAGTGACCAACGCTCTTAACCAGAGATCAGAATGACTCACTCTTGACTGACAGGTGCATGTCAACTTATATAATGTCCATGCTAGTCATTCGTACGAAGTACGTTGCTAGCCATACGGAACACAATATTACACACGAAGAACTGCTCCAAAGATGCTCGTACGAACAAGTTGGTTCATACGAAGCATTCACTAGTTCGTACGAAATAAGCAACACACTTGTTTCCATAGATTCCTTCGTATGAAGCAGGTGATCCATACGAGCAACATCTTCCTCATACGGAGCATTCTCACTCACATGAAATGCTTTCTTTGGAGAACGTGTCACAGACATGACGTACACAAGACTCAATAGTATGCATACATGCAACTGATTAACACAGACAAACTAAAACGTCGTACAAAACCAAGATAGGAGGATACCTTGATTTGATCGACATGACCAAACTAATACAGACACAGGAAACAAAGACCGTACAATTATAGATGTAACTAAGAACAAGCGACAGACACAAAAGTGTATCAACAAAGTCCCCCTTGGCTGTTGCTTGGTCTTCGGTCTTGGATCTTTGGTCTTTGGTCTTTATACTGGAATGGTTTGGAGTATCAACAAACTCCCCCTGAAGATCTGCTATCCACTGATAGAGCATCAGGTCTTCAAATTTTCCAGAAACATCAAACCTTTCTTGTTTCCTCTTGATAACTGCTTGAGGTAACTGAATCGGTCACTATCTGCTTGAGCATTTGACTTTTTCTACTGGAGTTGATGCAGAAATGGTTTGTTGCGAGGATGAGGTTGAAGCATCAGGATTGCCATAGTCTTCAATAATCGGATCATGTTGATCTTGGATTTCCTTTGCTCTGCATCTCTCATTCCACTGAATGTTCACTCGCTTTCTACTCATTTTAAACATGTCTTTAAAACCATTAAAGCATTTAACCAGTGTAGTATTTCGAGAATGATACCATTCTTTCAAGTTGTTATGCTTAGCAGTTAATGTTTCCGTTAGGTTTACCATTGTAAGAAAGTACTTTATGAAGTTGTGATACTAAAACAAATGGTTTTTATGGCTTATCTTGGCAGAAAAACTTTTAGTCTCAACTTTGGCTAAATTATAAAGAACTTAATCTAACAACATAGTAAACTAAACTAAAATGAATACTATCATTAAATATTTACCATACAATCTTTTTTCAGAGTTTCAAGGTAAGTGAATCATAACAGCATTTAATCTTGACAAAAACAGGTTTTGTTAAAACATCAAATTGAATAAATAAATATTCTACTATGATTATCGGTATTGTTGTCCATGTAAGCTCCACTTATCAGATGTAATCATGTTTAGGAGATATGATTAGTGTATAATTATTACTTACTAGCCAGTGTTCAACCACTTCATGACACATTCTGTGACATCCCGGTTTTTCGGACAACTTAAACGCAATACTTGTCGAATAAATTATGTGCTACGTATTAAACGTTTATAAGTTGGTGTGTTATTATGTGATATCCGAGTTCGTGTTTTATGTTAGTTATAATGTATAGACGTAATAAATAAACAAATGAATCGAGCCAAACCGCGACACGAGCCGGTCTCTTTTCTTGCGACTCAAGGAACCAAGACTAGGAGTGAACCAAGTTTAAACCCAAACCTTAAACCCAAACCATGTCGCGAGCAAACAACCCAAACCGACCCACCCAAGCCCTCGGCCGCGAGACACCAAACCGTAACCTCCTTATCTCTTTGCACTATATATACAAACACACATGCATGTTGCTTCACAAAAACAAAAACACAAGAAACCCTAGTGAGAAAGAAGCCGACGGCAGCCCTTGTTCATCTCTTCGACCGCAATCAGCCTTCCGCTTGTTCCATTGATCGCGAGCAGCCTCTTCCTTCTTCATATCGATCGAGAGCAGCCCACTTGTTCACTTCCTCGATCACAAACAGCCTACTCCTTCTTCCCGGTCGCGAAAAACACTTCCTTCTCGGTTACGGATCTTCTCGGTCGCAATTATCTTTGATCATCGGTTCCTCATCTCACTCACGGTTCGTTTACCTTATCATTAAAGATTAGAATATATCATTTGTTACAAGATCATATTCGGATATATGTGTTTGAATGAAGTGATTGTGTTGTTTTCGGATTATATGTTTGAATGCAAGGTTATGTTAGCCGATTTGTTAATAATGTTTGCAAGTGATGTTTGTTCGAAATCTGAAAATCATAGGCTGTGTTTGTTTATAAAAACTAGAGATGTTGATTAGGGTTTGCATCGATATGATATATGTATTGATCTATGATGGGAAAAATCAGTTCTTGATCGCCTAGGTTCATTGTATCGACGGTTATTGCGAATTAATTGTGATAAAATGCTGAAACAGTTTGCTGAATGATAGTTACAGCCGACTTCATCTGGCTGTAACTCGGTCGTTAGTTGTCGAAAAACGGAATTTCTGAAGTCTAAAACGTAGAGATTTGAATAACGAATCTAATGGCGCTGGATTCATATTTTTCTAAAGTCGTTTGATATTTTTAAGTGGCCAAATAAGTTCAGTAACTAAGGCTGTAAAAATCCTGAAATTTTGTTAGTTGTTTATCGAGTTGGATTTCATAATCAGTAGGGAGTAGAATCATGAAATTTGTAGGTATGGAAATTTCCGGGCAACTCCCACTGGAATTTTGTTAATTGGACGATCAGTGATTTTTAAATAAATTCTTCCGTGGACTGCAGTCAGAAAGCGACGAATCTGACTGCAGCCTAGTATATTAATATTTATGGTTAATTGGTAAAGTATTAGGACTTGAAAAATTTATATAAATTTCTACAGTATAATTGTCACCTGCTGTAAAATAATTGGAATTTTTGGAACGTTGGAACTATTTTATAAAAATCCTAGAAAACAGCCGAATTATGAGTATGTAAGCTGAAACTTGATAACTTGTGAATGTGTGCACCAAAGTGTTGTATGGATTGGATTATGTTCATGATAAATTGTTTTGATTGCTATGTTCACATGAGGAAACTTGCATGCATGTTTGAGTGTTAGGAATTTTGATTGTGTGTATCACTTTGTGAGTAAATTATGTGTAGAATTTGTATTAGTGTGTTCACACACTGACTTCGAATCAATTGGTTTATTAGAACGCAATTAGCGGTCCCATCATTTGCAACTTCTGTGTTACACTAACCGAGCAACTAAAAGTGAGTTCACGGCCCCTAACTTTATCCGGTTTTTAAACAACAGGGGGAGAAACATGTATACACTCTTCAAACTCAATCTCTTTACGTTATACGAAATTAACGTCACATAACTATTCGGTAACTAAGTTGATGTTAATGTAATGTTATGGTCACTAAGCAGCTATACCACATAAGTCCTCGACAATCTCTCGGATCGTTAGTATTGGGTTTTAAAAGCGGGAAATTATAAGTAGTACTACTGGGCCCGACAAGCCCCATCCGAGCTAGTCGCGCTAGCCGACCGGGTATGGTCAACGGGTGAATAATTTGGCCTAACTTCGCCATGGTCAGTGATAGGCCTGGCAACACGGAGGCACAACAGTCAGCTTCGATCGCGAACACTTACGTGACATGACTTTAGGCTAGCTACCTATATATGTTAACATTGAACTTAATTACGAATCAACTATATTATCCCGGGTTGGGGATAATGGAAACAACAACTATATTATCCCGGGTTAGGGATAATGTAAACAACAACTTTATTATTCCAGGTTTGGAATAATGGAACCAACATTATTATTATTCCGGGTTGGGAATAATGGAACTAAATCGTTATCCAGGGTTAGGGATAACGGGGGAACAAACTCATAACCGAACAAACGAATTTATGAAAACCTGTGAACTCACTCATCTTTAATGTTGACACTTGTTCCTTTACATGTTTCTCAGGATGCTAGGAGCTCTAGGTGCACTCACATGCATTGAACACGACATCTTTTATCGATTCTCATTTACAAACATTGTTTGGGTTTTTCATTTGTTTTGGCGTTTGTGTTGGCGCCCGTTTCACTACTTATTTTATGCCTTCGCTCAACCATAAAAACTAATTCTTCCGCTAAACATTGGTAACTAACTAAGACATTATAAAATCTACGATGAATGGTTAAACAAATGATTTTTGGAAAACGTATTATCAAATCATATAGAGTCGTTCGACGTACTAGTGTTTCAGATTCTGGTTTGTTCACACTCCTCGCGGTAAAACTCCGCAAGTGGAAATTGAGGGTTGACACATTCCTATATCAAGATATGCACGAGAGAAAATCTTACCAGTGAGTATACTGCTTATCATCTGTTTTGACGTATATGATGTGAGATACTCACTTATTTTCAATTGAAAACAAGCCCTATGTGATTAAATCACTTATTGATGAGGAACTTGATTTTCATATGCATGCAGGGCATAGGAGTAAGTCCGTGAACATGTTAGTACCATCGTACCGACAAAGAGACGAACTTAGCTCCCGCATGAAACTATGATATTTTATCACTTATTTTTGGGAGGATGTGATATTTTTATCACTTATTTGAGGTTGTATGCAGTATGTACACGTGTGTATGGTATCATGGAATTCTAGACGTGTGCCACCGTTATTTTTCAGTAAAAGATTCAACCATGATACCAAGATGATAAGTCAGCATAAAGACCATATATCTTAGAACCTCGAGCCACTATCAAACGAAATTTCGGTACTAAGACCATATGTCAATGAATGGTTCCCACCTGGCTTGCAGTCCGTTAAGTTTGTATCAACCTGCACGTTTTAGTCTACTTGTGAGCCTACCGGAACATCTTTAGTAAAGCTACTTATCAATTTTCATTCTTTGTCTTTGACTTGTTTATGACAGATTACCGATGTATTTCATCATCTTCACTTGTCTTATCCAAGAAACTCATTTTTGATTTTTGGGTTTTCTATTTTTTTGTATTATTCTAAATTTTCTCCCCCTTAAATTGAAGGTAAATAAGTCAAAGACATATTTTTGTATTTTCCTGAAAATTTCTCCCCCTAAAATATAAAACTAAGAAAAATTGAAAATTTTTTTGTCGGTTTAGATTTTTAGAAAAATATGTAGAAAAATAATTAGTCATGGTTGAGTTACTCGAGTTTCACCTTGATGCCATTGACCAAAAGTAGATAATCAAAACAAGATTTGTCAAAAGCTTTGGTAAAAAGGTCATCACGTTGGTGATCGATGTGTATTTTAACAACATTGATAAGTTTCTTTTCATAACCATCTCGTATGAAATGATATTTAATCTTAGTGTGCTTTGTTTTTGAGTGTTGTACAGGATTCCGAGTGATCTGTAAACCAGCTTCATTATCAACAAAAATAGGAGAGAGAGAAATTTAAAACCGTAGTCCCGCATCTGCTGTTGGATCCGTATAACCTGAGAGCAGCAACTAGAAGCCGAAATATACTCAGCTTCACAGGTTGATGTAGCTACACACGTATGCTTTTTTGCATTGCCACTTGACTAGGCGATTCCCCAAGAACTGACATCCCGCTGTTGTTGATTTTGCATCTATTTTGCATCCACTATGCTCAGAATCACTTAATGCTGTCAAATCAAAATTATCATCCTTAGGGCACCAGAGACCAGTGTCCGGGCGACCCTTTAAATAACGAAGGATCCTTTTCACAGCCATCAAATGAGAAACTTTTGGACTAGACTGATAGCACGCCAAAAGACATGTTGGGTACATGATATCAGGTCTTGAAGCAGTAAGATACAAGAGATATCCTATCATAGCACGGTAGAGATATGGTTCCACATGTTCACCCATTCCGTCTGGAGTAATCCCATGATTCTGAGCTAATGGAGTTCCCAAAGGCTTTGAGTCGTCCATTTGAAATCGTTTGAGAATATCCCCGACGTACATGGTATGATGAATGAAGATTCCTTCCTTTGATTACTGAACCTGCAAACCTTAAAAGAAAGTAATTTCTCCCATGGTGCTCATCTCGAACTTCTCCTGCATAACCTGTTCGAATTCTTTGCACATTCGATCGTTGGTAGACCCAAAAATAATGTCATCAACATAAAATTGCACTAGCATCAAATCCTCATTCCGTTCCTTGATGAAGAGAGCACAGTTGATCATTCCTCGTCGAAAACAATTCTTCAGAAGATAGGTAGACAACGTTTCATACAAAGCCCTTGGAGCTTGATGAAGACCATATAACACCTTGTTGAGAAGCCAAACCTTATCAGGATGGACTAGATCTTCAAAACCTGGCGGTTGCTCAACATATACCTCTTCTTCAACCACACCATGAAGAAATGCACTCTTCACATCCATTTGATAAACGATGAAGTTCTTTTAGGACGTATAAGCCAAGAAAATTCTTATGGCCTCAAGTCGTGCAACCGGTGCATAAACATCATTGTAATCAATGCCTTCGACCTGATTAAAGCCTTGGACAACCAGTCTTGCTTTTTTTCTCACAACAACACCTAGGTCATCCTTCTTACACTTGTAAACCCATCGAGTGCCAATTTTCTTGTAGTTATCGGGTCTGTCAACTAACTTCCACACACCCAACTTCTGAAACTGCTGAAGTTCTTCCTGCATGGCTTCAACCCAAGAGTCTTCTTTCATTGCCTCCTTCCAAGATTTTGGTTCAACTTGGCAAACATAACAGGCAAAAGGCCAATCGTTCTGTCCCCCAGATTCTCTTATTTCCGAATATAGGCCAGCATTCTGGTTGTTCCGAAGCTGATTACATGTCTGCACACCACTTTGGACATCTCCAATAATATTCTGCTGAGGATGGGTATTATAAATTTGAATTTCTGGAACATCGGGAACTCGAGAGTTTATACCCAAATTGTTGATATTCAGATCAAAAGTCAAATCGAGTGCTGGATTTGATGAGGAAGTAGATGCATGACCTTCAGTCGTCCCTTGAGGTTGTATATTTGACTTGACATCAGAAATTCCAGGAACTGCGCCAGGGGTTGCTTCATTTGCATAATGAAACTCATCATCTTTTGATGAAACATTATCATCCGCAGCATCTTCGAATTCCTCATTTTGAACAAGATTGTTAACCGAAGTCGACACTTGAGGGTTAACAATAATTGGTCGAACTAATAACGAGTCAGTTGCTTTATCACTTTCCAATAACATTTGAGCCACAATAGATGCATCATCAAAAGCTGGCATATTAAAGGTGTCGAACAGTCCATTGTAGTCGAACATCCAAGGAGCACCCGAAGCTCTTACAGATTTTGTGTATCTCTGAACCTTGACTTCACCCCATTCTTCAATCTTCTTCGAAGACAAATTCCACACCCTGAAATTTGGAGTAGCATATCCAAGGAAGAAGCCTTCGATAGCCTTTGGACCAAACTTTCCATGTGGATCAATCATAGTGCATGGAGCTCCAAAAGGTTCTAAGAAAGAAACATCTGGTTTCCTTTTATGTAGCAACACAAAGCATGTCTTCCCATGTCTCTTTACCGTTAGAACTCTATTCATCGTGTAACATGCAGTAGCAACAGCTTGTCCCCAAAATTGAACATTGCGTTCTGATTCTACTAACATAGTTCTTGCTGTTTCAATCAGAGTTCTATTCTTCCTCTCTGCGACACCATTCTGTTGTGCAGTGTAGCGAGAACTATACTCATACAAAATGCCCTTTGAAGAACAGTACTCATCCATAGCTTGATTCTTAATTCGGTGCCATTGTCGCTTCTGATTCTCCTTACCTTCAGATTGTACAAATTTTCTAACAGCGTCAGGAGATTCTTGAGGATATTAGGAACTTCACTCTTGTGTGCCAGCATATTCACCCATGAAAATCTAGAGTAGTCATCAGTAACTACCAGATAATAAAAATCACCAAAGGTAGTCTTGTGTTTCATAGGTCCAAAAAGGTCCATATGAAGACGTTCCAGAGGCATATTCACAGTGTTTATCTTCTTCACGGGATGAGATTTTCTAACTTGCATGCCCTTTTGACACGATACACAGACGTCGTAAAGATGAAAATTCTTGACTGGTACACCATTCACAAGATTATTCTTCACCAATAGTTCATTTTCCTCAGCTAAATGTATCCGATTCGTCTATGCCAAGAGATTGATTCCTTTTCGGTGGCTTTTGAGACAAAACATGTGACTTGCACAGACGTTGTAATAGCTTGGCTCATATCAAGAATATGTAAGTCGTTAATTCTTGGAGCCGATAAGAGAATCCGTTCCTTCAGGATCTTGAATCCGGGTTTCAGCACATAACGACCGGTATCATCAAAATGTACTGAGAACTTCTTCACATATTTGAGAAACGCAAAGAAGATTGTGATCAATTTGCCACACATAATTGATCTTATCAAAACTCACAACACCATTAGAGACCATTCCTTCTCCAGATATGTATCCACCTTTATCACCAGCAAAGGCAAAATAACCCCCCCCCCCCCCCGAATGCTTTTCACATCATACAGGAGCCGTAAGTCGCCCGTCATGTGCCTTGATGCTCCACTGTCAACAATCCAATGACTGTTCACAGTTCCTCCTGGAACACCCTGCACATTTCAAAAACCAGATCAGTTTGAGATGGGGACCCAAGCCTTAGTGGTTTTGGGTCGCCCCTTATCATCAAGAAATGTGATCTCAATTTCTTGATGATTTGGAAATTGTGTTCCACCTCTTGAACCATTACCGGTCTTTGTTTCCAAGATCGTTGATTATTGCCAGATTGACTATTTTTTATAGTTTTAACAGTTTCTTGTTTTATTACATTTGAAGATCATGAATTTCTTTATGAGGAATCCGGTTTTAAAGCTTTTTAAATTGCTTTTACTTTTTTACGTTTTTGTTTCTCTTTTTGTTCTTTAATAATCCGTTTATCTTTTGTTGGAGAAACAGATCTACGTTGGCAAGTTGATTCATGAGGGGTTCTTTCAACAAATCTTGGTTTGGCTGGATTTTTACAATTTTTGATAATGTGGCCAGATTCTCCATATTCGAAACATGTTCTCCTTTCAACAAAATTAAGAGATCGTGTTTCACGGCTTGATGTTGAACTCGTGGGTCTTAAGGTACTGGGTTCATTTTCATTACACCCATATGTGTGTTGAGTGTAATGATTTTGACTGTTTCTTTTCAAAGTCTTGACCTTGTTAACAAAATCTAAATTAGATTTGCCTTCAAAGGTCTCAACTTTATCAGTACCCGAAGAACTTACAAATATAACATCTTTAAGCTTCTTTTTGTAGCGAGAGCCTTTTGCTTCAACCTTTGGTTGTGGATCTTTGGGCTTTTCAACTCGCTTTTCTTGTTTTCCTTTTGAAATTGATAATGGTTGTGATTTGGTTGGCTTTTCCTTCTCTAAAAATTTGGTTGTTGAATTTTCAAAAACATGATCTATAAATCTTGGATTTAAGTTTTTAATTGGAAAATCTTTGTTAGAGTATAGTTTCTTATCTCCAACCAGAGTATACAACACATTATCAGTTTCATCTGAAGACACTTTTGTCTTGACAAATTTCTTAGAATCATTCTCTTGATTTTCAATAGGTTTAGTATTGGGAGCAGTAGAGAATTCTACTCCTTTCCCTTTATCAAGAGATTGATCCTGATCACTTCTGATTGATTCATCATCTGGTGTATCATCTTCCTCTATTTCTGCTGGATTTTGATCAACATTAGATGCCGAATTTTCTTGCTTGCTTGGTTCTTGTGAGGAGTTGTCTAGTTTGAACCCTAGTCCTGCTACAAATTCTTCAGGATTATGTGGTACGAAGGGTTCAAAGCGAGGCATCTCCTTTTCATCATGCATTTTGGAATAGTTGTGTTTCATTTGGGGTGGACACGACTTATACCCAATGCATTGAGCATCTCCCTTTAGCTTTTGAACATCAATGATATGATCAAGCACATATCGGGAGTTAGAATAACTTTCCAATTTGAGCCTGATCGCATCATATTAGCATTTGGCGATGGCTAACTCTTTCTTAGTTTCTTCTAGGATATTAATATAGTTATTAATTCCTGTCTGTTTATTCAAAATTGTTTTTGCCAATTCCGAAACGCTTTTCTTAAGGGTTTCTATTACAGATTTGAATTCCTTTTCATTCCGAGTTCGAGCCAAGTTTGCCTCTTTGCACTTTGATAGTTCAACAACTAAATTTTGATTATGACTGTTAATTATATCATATTTTGTTTTTAATTCAATACAATCATTGCAAACTTTAGGAGAGTCAGAATTTACTAGACTTGTAGAACCTGCAACGTTTGCCAGGAAGGCAATGTGACGAGGGAAGGCTGCACCATCTGTAAAGAGTGTCTCAGTCTCTTCTACAATAGCTTCTACTTTCCGAATCTGACCCACCTTTTCACTCTTCATCATCTCAGCTTCACTCAGCAACTTGTTAACCTCAGCATCACTTTCCTTTCTGACATCAGAATCAGATCCATAACCACCAGAACTTGAGCACTCTTCATCAGAACTACCAGTACTCCCTGAAGCATCATCATCATCTGAATTATTAATGTTGTGAACATGCTTAATTTGACTGATGATCTTGGCGTAACATGCAGTTCCTCCGTTGTTCTCAGTTCCCAACTGTACTGACCAATCGCATCCTTTATCAGATTGAACTAACAAAGCTCTATGTGTGTTCGAAGGTCCTGATTGATTGGAATTGTTTGAGTTGCCGACAACTACTATTATTCTATCATTGTTGAACTGAGCTGCATTGGATGGTTGAGATTGATTTCGAAAGGGGTTATGATTTCCTTCTTTGTTGGGCCTCGTGCATTCCCGTTTGAAATGACCTCTTTCTCCACAGTTGAAGCAAGTAACAGGAGTTTTATCAAAGCTGTATTTTGTATCCTTCTTGCTCTCCAAACTGGTTCTTCCTGTTCTCCTCATGTAATCCTTCGCTCTTTGCACGACACTTGCAAATGCCCACTTGATATCCATCAGCTCCATTTCATCTTGGTCAATTTGTTGGTAGTCTTCATTCGTCAAATTGATGTTTCCTATTTGACCTGCAACTAGACCACAATAAGCACTGACCATTGTGTTGAGAAGTTCCATATGCTCCTGTGCAACTTCTACACAGACTTTGGAGAGATGTGACGTGTCAAGTTTGACAGTGTTGGGATTTGTAGATTGAAAATTGTTTCCAAAGAAAGCTTGTTGAGGAGCTTGCTGTTGAGCTTGATGTGCTAAATCTCTTGGTGGTGGAAGGAAGGCTTTTAGATCAAAGACTTGTCCATAAGCTTGAGCACTTCAGCCTGCAGACTGACTTAGTTGAACAGGTTGTGGTAGAAAAGGGTTCACGTTTGACACAGACGCGGTTTGCAGCTTCGGTTGCTGGCTTGAACTTGTACCTACATTAATGCCACCGAAGTACATCTTAGGGTTTTGTGGAACAGTGACTCTTTGTGCCTTACGAAGTTCTTCTTCATTCTTGTTCTCCAGTTTCTGCACAAATTCAAAAATGCTAATTGAGTCCAAAACACCTGTATGTTTTAGTAAGTCAATAAATTGACCCATTTCGGTGGTAAAGCATCATCAAATCGCATCACAATTTATTGCGGAGCTGCTAACACTTTGTAAGAGTACATCTCACTGAGCAGATGATAAAAATGTGTGGTCATATCATTCAATGTTTCATTTTCCATAAACATGGAACCTTCAAACTCCTTCTTGAGCAGATCATGTCGAATCTTCCTAGTAGCAGCATTACCCTATCCTCTCGCTTCCAATGTATCCCACAAATTTGTCATGGTCGTACAATACACAAACTGATGATAAATATCTTTGTGAAGAGCTTGTGTTAGGATAGCAAAGGCCTTTTTCTCTAGATCATATGCTTTCTTGTCACTTTCATCTAGACTGGCCACCGTGGTTGGATTTGACCCGACTTCTTCGAGTGATTCTTCATAGGGTGTAGTGAAACACGTCCACAGTTCTGTGTTCTAACCGAGAACATAAGTATGAAAACGACTTTTGCATGAAGGATAATCGTTCATGTGAATTAGCTTCAGTGGACGGTTATTGCTCCATGTTTCACTCTCGCTCATTAGAGAGTTTGGATGCTCTGGTTCTGGTTCTCTACACAGGCCCATTGATTTGTAGAGATCATGGTTGTATGTTGAGGCATCAAAGACTTAACCCATGAGGTTGCGGAGCTTTGCGAAGACTCCTGATTTGAGTCTGAACCACTACTCCAATCCCACGGATTAGAACTCATAATATTTTCTTGATTATGAAAAATTTGAAACGTTTAAAGTTTGAAAATAACAGTTTCCTCTTAAAAATTCACAATTTTTGAAAATTTTTGAAAATATTTGAAAAACACACAGCTTTGAAAATCTGAAAAACGAAAAACAAACAATAACAAAGGCTATTCGTGCGAATAACTGTTCTTCGTACGAGCAATTTGCTTCGTACGGATGAGTTCTTTCGTGCGAACCAGTTTGTTCGTGCGGATGAGTTGTCCTTCGCACAAGCAGCTTGGTTCCTGGTACGAATGAAATATTCACACAGACTGTTTTTCTCAGAGTTTGTCAGATGAATCTTTTGCAGGGTTGGTTTGGTGAAAACTTTCTTTTTCTTTTACATTATGGTTTATGAAAGTAGCCAGATGTCTTACCCAATTTTAGTTAAGAAAACAAACATTCCATCAGCTTTTACAGTCATAACAGTCCAAGTCCAAATGTCAGAAAATTTGTCAACCCTACAACACTATTCTGATGAGTTTTTTGGTGAGTTTTTTCAGCAAATGTGTTTATCTTGAACAAAAGAAAATTTTAAGAAAAACCATATTTTAACATGTCTCCATGTATTCTAACTAGGTTTTTATAAAAAAAAATTCCGGATATAATAGATTTTAACTAAGTTATCTATTCAAAACTTAAGTTTTCTGCTGGGAGTTCAAGAACACTTTAAGAAATCTTCAAACTAGCTCAGTCACAATACTAAGCGTGGTTTTGAACAAGGAACAGAGCCAAAGCTCTGATACCACTTGTAGGTCCACCTGAGGATCAAGTTAAACTTGCCTCCTTGTTCATGCAACACACATACAAGTGCGAAATCCAAGTATGCATGCAAACCAAAGCAAAGTAAGAACACGGGATAACCAAAGATTCAATATATGTATTAACTGATGAGAACTAGTACAAACATATATAAACAATGCTCATACGACTCATACAAACTGCCTGTGCTCTTGCGTCTTCCTCTGCTCAACTTGATAGTTCGAATCTGATTAGTGACCAACACACTTAACCAGAGATCAGAATGACTCACTCTTGACTAAGAGGTGCATGTCTGCTTCTATAGTGTCCATGCTAGTCATTCGTACGAAGTACGTTGCCAGACATACGGAACACACTATTACACACGAAGAACTGCTCCAAAGATGCTCGTACGAACAAGTTGGTTCGTACGAAGCATTCACTAGTTCGTACGAAACAAGCAACACCCTTGTTTCCATAGATTCCTTCATACGAAGTAGGTGATCCGTACAAGCAGGAGCATTCTCACTCGCATGAAATGCTTTATTCGGAGAGCGTGTCACAGACATGACGTACACAAGACTCGACAATATGCACACATGCAACTGTTTAGCATAGAAAAACTAAAACGTCGTACGAAACCAAGATAGGAGGATATCTTAATTTGATCGACACGACCAAACTAATGCAGACACAGGAAACAAAGACCGTACAATTACAAATATAACTAAGAACAAGTGACAGACACAAAAGTGTATCGACAACATTAATTATAATGAGGTTTATGCACCAGTAGCACGTTTTGAGGCCATAAGAATTTTCTTGGCTTATGCGTCCTACAAGAACTTTACAGTTTATCAAATGGATGTGAAGAGTGCATTTCATGGTGTGGTTGAAGAAGAAGTATATGTTGAGCAACCGCCTGGTTTTGAAAATCTAATCCATCCTGACAAGGTTTGGCTTCTCAATAAGGCGTTATATGGTTTTCATCAAGCTCCTTGGGCTTCGTATGAAACGTTGTCTTCCTATCTTCTCAAGAATGGTTTTTGACGAAGATTGGTCGACTGTACTCTCTTCATCAAGGAAAGGAATGAGGACTTATTGCTGGTACAAGTATATGTTGATGATATTATTTTTGGGTCTACAAACGAGAAAATGTGCTAAGAATTTGAGCAGGTGATGCAAGAGAAGTTCGAGATGAGCGCCATGGGAGAAATGACTTTCTTTTTAGGTTTGTAGGTTCATCAATCTAAGGAAGGGATTTTCATTCATCAAACCAAGTATGTCGGGGATATTCTCAAACGATTTCAAATTGAAGACTCAAAGTCCTTGGGAAATCCAGTAGCTCCAAATCATGGGATTACTCCTCATGGAATGGGTAAATATGTTGAACCGTCTCTTTATCGTGCTATGATTGGATATCTTATGTATCTTACTGCTTCAAGACCCGATATAATGTACCCAAAATGTCTTCTAGCTCGCTACCAGTCAAGTCCAAAATTTTCTCATTTGATGGCTGTGAAAAGAATCTTTAGTTATTTGAAGGGTCGCCCGAACTATTATCTCTGGTACCCTAAGGATGATAAGTTTGATTTGACAACATTCAGTGATTCTGATCATGGTGGCTGCAGGATCGATGCAAAATCAACATCAGCAGGATGACAGTTCTTGGAAAATCGGCTAGTCATGTGGCAGTGCAAAAAGCAGACTTGCGTAGCTACGTCAACTTGTGAGGCTGAGTATATTTCAGCTTCTAGTTGCTGCTCTCAGGTTCCGTGGATCCAACAACAAATGCGCAACTATGGTTTTGAATTTCTAACTACTCCTATTTATGTTGACCACGAGGCTGCTTTACAGATCACTCGTAATCCTGTACAACACTAAAAAACCAAACATATTGAGATTAAGTATCATTTCATACGAGATTGTTATGAAAAGAAACTTATCAATGTTTTTAAAATCCACACTGATCACCAACGTGGCGACCTGTTTACAAAAGCTTTTGATAAATCATGTTTTGATTATCTTCTTTTGATCAAAGGCATCAACGTGAAACCTGAGTAAATCATCCTTGGCTAATCATTTTGTAAATATTTTCTTAAAAACTAAAACGACAAAAAGATTCTCCATTTTCTCTTAGTTTATTATTTTAGGGGAAGAAAATTCCAAGAAAAATACAAAAACATAAGAAAATTACAAAAATACAAAAATATGTCTTTTATTTAGTTAAGTCTTTATTTATTTATTTACCTTCTGTATTTAAGGGGGAGTAAAATTTAAAAAAAATCAAAAATATAAAAATGAGTTTCTTTTGGGTAGATAAGAGAAGATGATGATACACCGGTGATCTGTCAAAAACGATCAAAAGCATAAAATGAGTATTGATAAGTAGCTTTACTAATGATGTATCTGTAGCCTCACAATCAGATTAAAATGTGCAGGTTGATATAAACATAACAGACTGAAAGCCAGGTGGGAACCATTCATTGGCATATGGTCTTGGTACCGAAATTTCGTTTGATAGTATGCCGAGGTTCTGAAATATGCGGTCTTTATGCTTGCTTATCATCTGGGCATCATGGTTGAATCTTTTACCAAAAATTAATGGTGACTCAAGTCCAGAACTTCCATGATACCCTACATACGTGTAAATACTGCATACGCCCATCAATAAGTGATAAAAATATCACATTCACCCAAAAATAAGTGATAATATATCACAACTTTATGCGGGAGCTAATTCCGTCTCTTTGTCGGTACGTTGGTACTAACCTGTTCATGGACTTACTCATGTGCCCTGCATGCGTTCGAAAATCAAGTTCCTCATCAATAAGTGATTTAATCACATAGGGCTTGTTTTCAATCAAAATAAGTGAGTATCTCACATCATATACGTCAAAACAGATGATAAGTAGTATACTCACCTGAAAGATTTTCTCTCGTGCATATCTTGATACGGGAATTTGTCGTGAAGTGGTTGAACACCGGCTAGTAAGTATAATTCATACATTAATCATATCTCCTAATCATGATTATATCTGATAAGCTGAGCTTACGTGGACAACAATAGCGATAATCATAATAGAATACTTATTTATTTAATTTAATGTTTTAATCAAAATCTTGTTTTTGACATAATAGATTAAAAGCTGGTATGATTCTCTTACCTTGAAACTCTGAAAAAGATTGCCTAGTACATATACAGTTTATTCTTATCTTTTAGTAGTTATTTTATGTTAGTTTACTCTGTTGTTAAATTAAGTTATTTTTTATTTAGCCAAAGTTGAAGCTCAAATGTTTTCCACCAAGATACGCTCTAAAAACCATTTGCTTTGATATCATAACTTCATAAAGTACTTTCATACAACGGGTAAACTAATCTCAAAGAACAAAATCTGTTTAATGAGCACTTTTCCTAACATAACTTGTGAATCTGCGTGGATATGTGCAAAGATCTTAACAGGTCAACGAAAAACCTAAGGTCCATGAAGAACTGAAAATCCCGTTTTGAAAAACTTGGACTCGGATGAATTAGAGGTTAATCGTACGGGTGATTATGCCTCGTACGCATGAACCACTGGTGTCTGGTATGAGTGGCAGTTCTTCGTACGAGCTGAGGTTCTTCGTACCAAACTCCCTTGCGCAGAGTGTCACTCAGAGTGTTTCGTACGACCAGTAACATTCTTCGTACTATTGCTAGGTGTTGGCACTATATAAACAGGCATGCACTTCTCAGTTAGTAGTTGATACATAGTGAGACACTGAGAGCATAAGAGAGAGCACATAGAGTATATCCTGAGTCTGTATGAACATTGTTTGTATATGTTTGTACTAGTTCTCTTCGATAATCAAGATAGTGAATCTTTGGTTATCTTGTGTTTCTTACTTTGCTTTGGTTTGCATACTTATGTGGATTCGCACTCGTATGTGTGTTACATAAACAAGGAAATATGTTATCTTGATCCTCCAACTGGACCTACAAATTAGTTTTTTTTTTCTTTTTGATTCCTTCTCTTCCATACATGAATCATCACTAGTTGCCTGAATGAAAGCTTCAATTGCCCGGTTATAATAGCATAAAGGACTAGAATCTCTCAAGTCTTCATCGCCATCCTATCCCCCAATTTAGGTGCCACATTTGAGATCACAAAACTGAGCAACACACGTACTATTGGCTTCAATCCTTCTTTATCTCCACCCTTTTCTCTAGCATAAACAGTTTAGAGAGCATTGCATTTTCCTCAACTAAATTCTTCGGATTCAATAAATAGTCATTTTCATCCATAAAGTTGTAGAAACTTTCAGGCTTCGAATCAAATTTAGCTACTTGTCTCAAAGTAGCTAAAGATAATGCAGCCGGCTTGTTATTGATTGTCCCCGTCAAAGTAATGGTTTTAAGGGGATTATTTCCATCGTCCTTCTTCAGAGTGCTTAACCATTCCATAAAACTCTTTGTGTAAATTTCCCCTTTTGCATTACCTTCAAAACTACTAACCATCTCCCATCTAAGTACAGTGAACTTCTCACGAAAGCCCAATGCTTAAAATCCAGTCCGTAAACTAATTTCTCAAAACACATATTCTCCTTGATCAAGTGCTCATCCCCCATCTTCTCATACAATACCTATGCTTGAAACTCTACTTGTTTTTTATCTAGTGGTCCTTTCCCCAAACACCCTTGCGCAGTGTGTCACTCATGCAGTCTAGAAATCTTGGTGTCTTTGTTCTTGCACGTCTTCCATCGATGCATCTTGTATAACAACTCTTGTTGTCCGTCTTTTCTTGATGCATCCTGGAGAGAGGATGATTCCACATCCTTTCCTTTTCCTGATCTCCTTTCTCTACCCATCCTGCTTACATGAACCAACAACACAAGAAACCAATCAGTTCAACTCCAACAAATAAACAATCGAATTGAAGAAGTGTGTAATCCTATGACTCATTCCCACACTTGTTCAATGCCATGGCTACCTGCTTGTTGAATGTCCACTTTCAAAATTATTACCAATTGTTTGAACATAATATCATTACCTACAAATATCAATTAATAAAATTCATTACTTAAAAATCAGATTTTTCAACATTCAATCATCCTAGAACAATTTCAACAAGTATTCCACATCATTTAGTAGCCAAAGCATCCATTCAATCACTTATTCATACCTCCCAACCTCTTAGTTCAGATTTGAGATAAAATCGCATAATAACATCTTAATGAACACTTATATAGTCAATTCATAACTAGACAAGCATCTATCAAGCATAAATCAAACAATTATACCTCACCTTCAACAACTATGAGCAATCGGGATCCAAATTGTAACATTTTCACTTAGAGAGCTTAGATGACACTTGGTTTGAAAGTAATTGAAGGTTAGAATGGAAAACCCCAAATTTGGAACTTAGGGTTCTTTGATGTTACATCAGATTTGTTACAGTCGACTTTTGTGCAAAACCGAAGCAGGACTCGTGTTCTCCTTGAAGAAATAAGCAATTTAGGCTCTTAAACGTAGTGATTTGGTGAAGAAACGAAGAAATTAAGAGAGTTGGTGGCTATGGAATTTAAGTTTTGAGAGAGAGAGAGAAGATGAAGATGAAGAATGGGTTGGTGATTAAGAGAGTTAGTGGCTATGGAGGTGAGAAAATTCTGCATAAAGTGGGTGTTTGCAAGTTGAACCGGGTTAAAAACCAGGTTATAACATTACCCGGGTCAAATATCACCCAACCGGACCCAAACACCGCTACTAGGTCCCCGCTGTAAGCTACGGCTCTCTTCCTAACTTATGCCACACAGATTCTACTTGTCTAGCATTGCCCCGCCATAATTTACGGCCATATGCTGTAGGTTACGGCACACGTCTCCTACTTTATACAACAATGGCCTTCGTAACTCACGGTTCTCTCCCGTAACTTACAACACGTGTGTCCTGTTCTTTTTTGAATTAGCAGTTCAAATGATTAAAATTTTCATCGAGGACTTATTTCGATTTACTCACGCACTCCACCCTCCATAAGAAATTCGTGTCGTCCTTGACACTCGACTTAATTCCAAAATGTACCTGGGCGTCTTCAAACTTCCCCACACTTGCTTGATGTTGTGGGTGTACTTCCAGAAATCCTCTCAAACCATTAAAACAAAACAAATAAAAATAAACAAAAATAAGATAAATATGTACCAAATCCGGGCTGCCTCCAGGTAGCGCTAAGTTTTAGTCTTCAGCCGGACTTTTTGTGACCCTCGGACGGTCGTATAATCCGGTGAGCTTGCAAGGAAACTCAACTCATCCATTGATTTCATGTTAAGATCAGCACCATCCAAATACATCTTCAACCCCATTCACCACCTCCCTCTTCTGATCTTTCATGCCATCAATTTCCACATCTCCAAATTTTCCAACTCTCGTGACGACAAATGGACCCATCCACTTGCTTTTCAGCTTTCCTTGAAACAATTTAAGATGAGAATTAAACAACCATACCTTTTGGCCTACCACGAAGACTTGATTCCTCAGTTTTGCATCATGCACCGCTTTCAACTTACCCTTGTATGTGGCTGCAGTAACGCCTCATTGCGTAACTCCTCTAGCTCACATAACTTCAATTGCCTGTGTGCACTAGCATTAGTGTAATCTATGTTAACCTGTTTAACCACCCAAAGTGCATGGTGTGCAATTTCCATCGGCAAGTGACAAACATTACCGTACACCAACCGGTAACGTGTAGTGCCAATAAGAGTTTCAAATGTGGTGCGATGAGCCCACAAGGCGTCATCCAAGCTGGTTGACCAATCCTTGCGGTCAGATCGCATATTTTTCTGCAAAATCTCCTTTATCTTCCTATTTGACACTTCAACATATCCACTAGTCTGTGAATGATATGGTGTTACTATTCGGTGATCCACGCCATACCGTTTGAGAAGTTTACCAAAGTGAAATTATTTAAAATGAAATCCCCCGTCACTTATGATCACACGGGGAATTTAAAACCTTGAAAATATATTTGACTAGAAAACTTACACACAACGAAATGGTCATTCGTCCTGGTGGCAATTGCTTCAATTCATTTTCATTTTGAAACATAATCAACTGCCACCAGAATGTGTTAGTTACCACACAAATTGGGGAACAGGCCCATAAAATCAATTCCCCAAACGTAAAAAATGTCTACAACCAAAATTGGTTGCATGGGCATCTTATTCCTCTTAGGAACCCACCCATCTTTTGGCAATTATTTTAAATGTTTAGTGAAGTTAAAAGCATCTTTAAATAAAGTAGGCCAATAAAGGCCACATTCAAGAACGCGGTGACCCGTGTTTTGACCACTAAAACGGCCACCACATGCTGATGAGTGGGCGTGTTCCAACACTTCCATAATCTCTTTCTCTAGAACACATCTTTTGATGATATGATATGTACCGATCTTGAACAAGTCTGGCTCATCCCGTGAGTAAGGACCTGTAGCTTCGTTCTCTTATTCCAACTATCGGGCATTGTACCTGACACTAAATAATTAGCAAAATTAGCATACAAGGGTTTAGTGTTAACATACATAAATATTCATCTAGGAATTCTCATTGATCTCAGGTATGATAACCTCTACCCACGAAGGAAGTCGGGGAAAATGATTAGCTACAACATTCTCGCACCCCTTTTTATCTCTGATCTCCAAGTCGAACTCTTGCAGCAAAAGAATCCACCAAATCAGCCTCGGTTTGGGATCCTTTTTCTCCTTTAGATATTTCACTTCACTATGATCAGAGTAAACAATCACTTTACTTCCCTATATATATGACCGGAATTTGTCTAAAGCATAGACAACAACAAGCAACTCTTTCTCTGTTGTTGTATAATTCAATTGTTCATTAGGGAGTTTTGCTTGCATAGTAGATAACAATCGGTTTCTTATTTACTCTTTGACCCAGTGCAGCCCCGATAGCAAAATCACTTGCATCACACATAATTCAAAATGTTCTGTCCAATCAGGTGATTGCAAGATCGGGGCTTTTACTAATTGTTCCTTTAACACACAAAAAGCTTTGAGACATTCATCATTAAATTCAAACGAACATCTTTCAAAAGTGAGTTACATAAAGGCTTCGTTATGACACTAAACCCCTTAATGAACCTACGCTAAAACCCGGCATGTCCGAAGAAGGAACGGACGCCTTTAACATTAGTAGGGGGAGGTAATGTTGAAATAACTTTATTTTTTCCCTATCAGCCTCAATCCCCTTACTTGACACAACGTGCCCCAACCACATTCACGTGCCATAATTCACCCAAGCATGTATTAAATGACCACCCAAATACAAAATCGTCCATTAAATGTTTTAAGGCATCCCTTACCATATCTTAAAAGATACTCATCATGCACCTCTAAAAGGTGGTTGAGGCATTGCACAACCCAAAAGGCATTTGCCTGAATGTGAAAGTACCATAAGGGCACGTGAATGTGGTCATTTCCTGGTAATTGGGGTGTATAACTTTCTGATTGTACCCCAAGTAGCCATGTAAAACGAAGTAACACTTCTGACCTGAGAGTTTCTCGACAATCTAAACAATATAAGGTAAAGGAAAGTGATCCTTTGATGTGGCGGCATTCAACTTTCTATAACCAATGCACAAACGCCACCCAGTTACTGGTCAGGTGGCTATTTAATCACCACTCTCACCTTTGATGATCTAAAGACCTGCTTTCTATGGCACCGTCTGTGTTGGGCTCACCCAAACACTTTCTAAAATGGGATATATGATCCTAGCATCCAACCACTTGATCACCTCCTTCTTCACAACCTCACGCATATTAGGATTCAAGCATTTCAGTGTGTCCCCCGAGGCCTTGCATCTGCATCGGTAAGTATCTTATGCATAACAATACAAGGACTAATACCTTTTAAATCCCCAAGTATCCATCCTATTGCTGCACGGTGATCCTTCTTTTATTCCATCCATCGGGCATTGTACCTGACACTAAATAATTAGCAAAATTAGCATACAAGGGTTTAGTGTTAATATACATAAATATTCATCTGGGAATTGCTCATTGATCTCAGGTATGATAACCTCTACCCACGAAGGAAGTCGGGGAAAATGATTAGCTAAAACATTCTCGCACCCCTTTTTATCTCTGATCTCCAAGTCGAACTCTTGCAGCAAAAGAATCCACCAAATCAGCCTCGGTTTGGGATCCTTTTTCTCCATTAGATATTTCACTTCACTATGATCAGAGTAAACAATCACTTTACTTCCCTATATATATGACCGGAATTTGTCTAAAGCATAGACAACAACAAACAACTCTTTCTCTGTTGTTGTATAATTCAATTGTTCATTAGAGAGTTTTGCTTTGTAGATAACCACCGGTTTCTTATCTACTCTTTGACCTAGTGCATCCACCATAGCAAAATCACTTGCATCACACATAATTTAAAATGTTTTGTTTAATTAGGTGATTGCAAAATCGGGGTTTGTACTAGTTGTTCCTTTAACACACTAAAAGCTTTGACACATCCATCATTAAATTCAAAAGGAACATTTCTCAAAAGTGAGTTAATCGTTATCATACTAAACCCCTTAATGAACCAACGGTAAAACCCGACATGTACGAAGAAGGAACGGACGCCTTTAACATTAGTAGGGGGAGGTAATGTTTAAATAACTTTAATTTTTGGCCTATCAACCTTAATCCCCTTACTTGACACAATGTGCCCCAACCACATTCACGTATTCACCCAAGCATGTATCAAATGGCGACCCAAATATGAAAAATCGACTATCAAAATTTTTAAGGCATCCCTAACCATATCTTAAAAGATACTCATCATTCACCTCTGAAAGGTGGTCGGGGCATTGCACAGCCCAAATGGCATTTGCCTAAATGTTAAAGTACCATAAGGGCACGTGTGTGGTCTTTTCCTTGTCATCAGGGTGTATAGCTATCGGAATTGTACACCGTGTAGCCATCTGAAAAGTAGTAACACTTTTGACCTGAGAGTTTCTCGACAATCTAAACAATATAAGGAAAAATAAAGTGATCTTTTGACATGGCGGTATTCAACTTTCTATAATCAATGCACACACGCCACCCGGTTACTAGCCGGGTGGCTATTTAACCACCACTCTCACCTTTGACGATTTAAATACCTACTTTCTTTGGCACCCTCTGTGTTGGGCTCACCCACGCACTTTCTAAATTAGGATATATGATCCTATCATCTGACCACTAGATCACCTCCTTTTTCACAACCTCACGCATATTAGGATTCAAGCGTTTCGGTGTGTCCCGCGCAGGCTTTGCATCTACATCGGTAATTATCTTATGCATAACAATACAAGGACTAATACCTTTTAAATCTCCAAGTGTCCATCCAATTGCTGCATGGTGATCCTTCTTTTATTCCATCCATCGGGCATTGTACCTGAAAATAAATAATTAGCAAAATTGCATACAAGGGTTTAGTGTTAAAAGACATAAGATATTCATCTTGGAATTGTTCATTGATCTCAAGTGTGAATTATCTACCCCCGAAGGAAGTCGGGACAAATGATCAGCTACAACATTCTCACAACACTTTTTATCTCTGATCTATAAGTAGAACTCTTGCAGCAAAAGAATCCCCCAAATCAGCCTCGGTTTCCGTTAGATACTTCACCGCACTATGATCAGAATAAATAATCACTTTAATTCCTAGATATATGACCGGAATTTGTCTAAAGCATAGACAACAACAAGCAACTCTTTCTCTGTTGTTGTATAATTCAATTTTTCATCAGATAGTTGTGCTTGCATAGTAGAAAACCAACAGTTTCTTGTCTACTCTTTGACCCAATATAGCCCCGATAGCAAAATCACTTGCATCACACATAATTTCAAAATGTTTTGTCCAATCAGATGATTGCAAGATCGGGGCTTGTACTAATTGTTCCTCTAACACACTAAAACTTTGAAACATTCATCATTAAATTCAAAAGGAGGATCTCTCAAAATGAGTTACATAAAGACTTCGTTATGACGCTAATCCCCTTAATGAACCTACGGTAAAACCTAGCATGTCCGAAGAAGGAACGGACACCTTTAACATTAGTAGGGGAGATAATGTTGAAATGACTTTAATTTTTTCCCTATCAACCTTAATCCCCTTACTTGACATAGCGTGCCCCAACCACATTCACGTGCCATAATTCCCCAAGCATGTATTAAATGACGACCCAAATACAAAAATCGTCTATAAAAAATTTTAAGGCGTCCCCGGCCATATCTTAAAAGATACTCATCATGCACCTTTGAGGTGGTCGGGGCATTGCACAGCCCAAATGGTATTTTCCTGAATGTGAAAGTACCATAAGGGTACGTGAATGTGGTCTTTCCTGGTCATCTAAGTGAATAGCTATCTGATTGTACCCCGAGTAGCCATCTAAAAAGCAATAACATTTCTGACCCGAGAGTTTCTCAACAATCTAATCAATAAAAGGCAAAGGAAAGTGATCCTTTGATGTGGCGGCATTCAACTTTCTATAATCAATGCCCACACGCCAACTGGTTACCAGCCGGGTGGCTATTTAATCACCACTCCCACCTTTGACGATCTAAATACCTGCTTTCTTTGGCACCGTATGTGTTAGGCTCACCCACACACTTTCTGAAATGAGATATATGATCCTAGCATCCAACCACTTGTTCATCTCCTTCTTTACAACCTCGTGCAGGATTCAAGCGTTTCGGTGTATCCCTCGTAGGCATTGCATCTGCATCAGTAATTATCTTATGCATAACAATAGAAGGACTAATACCATTTTAATGTCCAAGTGTCCATCCAATTACTGCACTGTAATCCTTCAGCACGTTCAGTAGTGTCGTCTCCTGTACCTTTTCCAGGTTGGTTGCAATGATGACTGAGAGAGTTTGATCCTCTCACAGGAAAGCATACTTTAAATGTTGTGGTAGTTATTTTAATTCCACTTTTGGTGGACTGGTTAGTGACAGCTGTAATCCTTAAGAGATTCAGCCAAAGACTCTCCACCTGATGAGTCCATGTAGGCCTTCCATCTTGCACTGCCATTGCCTCCAAACTCTGCACTTCTTCCTCCAACCCATGGTTATGTGGCGGTTCAGACTGTCATATATAGAACAAATCTCGATGTCTTCATCCTCAAGATGATGATGTCACCCATCAATAATATCTTCTATAAAACATTCAGCACTGGTAAGAGAATCAGTTGCATTTGAAAACACATTTAAGCGAACCTTTATGTTGCCAAAAGTCATATCGACTGTACCAGAATGACAATAGATCAATGCATGTGCAGTGGCTAAGAAAGTTCGGCCTAGAATAACAATTGGCTGCTTGATTTGGTCAAACGACACATAGTCAAGGACCAAGAAGTCTATCGGGTAGTAAAATTCGTCCACCTTAACAATCACATCACGGATAATCCCCCAAGTAAGCTTAAGGGTCAAATTAGCTAACACCACAGTGGTGTCAGCTTGACGCAGTGGACCAAAGTCATATTGGTCGTACAAGCTTCCCGGGAGGATGCTTATGCTAGCCCCAAGATTAGCAATGCCCTATGCAATTTAAAGTCACCCACTAGAATGGGTATCAAAGGCGTTCTTGGGTCTCGCAACATGGGTGGAAGGACCCTAGTCAAACCAGCATTGACTTGCTCAGCTAAACAGATTTTTTAGGAAACTTATGGTGCCATTTCTTGGAATACAAATCTTTCAAATATTTGGTATAAGACAAAACCTATTTATCGCATCAATTAAGGGTAAATTTATTTTTTCCTATTTATACACCTACCAAATTTCCTCTTGTTGAGGTCCCCGTGTGTTAATCGCTCTTTATTAGCCGGATTTTTCAAAGCATTGGGGAAGGGAGGTTGAATTGGTTCCCCTTCCTTAGGTTTAGTGATTTCAACGTTTTCATTAAGGATTAAAAGTGACGTTTTCATTGGTTTTAACAGGTTTAGGTTCCGACTCATCCTCGCTCTCTTCACTCTCATCCACATCCTCCACCACAACTTCAATAATCGGTGGTGGATGTTGACATTATTATAAATTTTACAACTTCAAAGAGTACTTACCTAGCCAAATTGGTTGCTCTTCGCCTTTAGATTAGAAGGATTCAACTTTGTGTCACTGGGCAATCTCCCATTCTGTTGCTTCATCTTTACTAACTCACTTGCTAGCTGCCCCATCTGTGTTGTCTAGTAGTGAATAGCCTTGTCGTGCACTTCATCCTTATGTTCCATTGCATCATCCATTTGGTTTCACTTTTGCATCTCTTGATGCATCGCCTTTAGCATCTCCATCATCTCATTACCCCCAGTGGCATTAGAAGGTCCACATGTTCCTCCCTGCTTGTTCTGGTAGTTTCCTTGGTATCCCTAGTGTTACCCCGTTGAAAGTTGTTTTCGTAACGAGATTGGTTGAAGCTCCTTTGACCACCAGCTTGATTGTTTCCCTGAAATCCAGGATTGCTTTGATTGTTTGCATTCCATAACTAAAGTTGGGATGATTCCTACCACCACTTCATTGCAACATGTTAACTTCATCGAACACACCCATAATACTAGGCACTTATCAGCTCTATGCCCCAAATCTCCACAATGTCCACACATAGGCATTTGTTCCCCAACATCAGGTGTGTTATCCACTACACTTACTACCGTATGTCGAGTTCTTCTTGAAGATTGAGCCTTTCTCTTTGAAATACTCGCCATCTTTTCCAAATAATCCCAATCGATATGCTCAAAAGTTATACCTAATGTGCCGTTTGATATTGAGCTAAGATTATGTGCATCCTCCGGTGTTAGCCCCTCATGAAAGGCATTAAGCAATTCACACATTTGTAGACCATGGTGTGGGCAATTCTTCTACAACATCTTAATCAATTGAATGCGTCATGAAATAACTCACCTGATTGTTGTTGGAAATTCCTGATATCCCTCCGAGCATCACTAGTCCTCTGAGGAGTATAGAACTCATCCATAAATAATTGTTGCATATCGGGCCATTTTAAGATAGAGGCAGACGGTAAAAAGTGGACCCATTGTTGCGCCTTGTCCTCTAAAGTGAGTTAGAAAAGCACCAATTTCACATCAATAGATGTAAAACCTTGACCCCAATAGTATTGCAACGAGCATCATAGGCAGCGATGTGCAAATACGGTTCTTCAGTTGCCAAACCATGATATTTGGGTAAACTCTGGACGTATTGTGCTTTAACCTCGAATGAACGACCTTGTAATTGAGGTATTACAACCGGTGAGGGGTTGTTGGCGATAGTAGGTTTAAAAGGGCTTTCAATCAGTTGGAATTATGTTTATCGTTTACAATTATTAACGTAGTTCCACTGGTTGTAATACCCTCGAAATTGTTAACCTGTGGAACTATGTTTCTCGGTAATGGTCTTTGTTGACCTGGCATTAGTTGTAGCGGTTGTGGTATTGGAATATTTATCGGTCTTACATTACCTTGCTGTTGGTTAACTGGGTTAGGCGAATAACATTTTTGGTGATACTCGCCTGCATCCTGGGTCCCCCTTTCGGCAAATCTAAATCCCATGTTATACCCTTCATAATTCCCCATATTCATCACTTGCGGATCACCCTCATTCCCCGCATAACTATTGAATTCGTCCTATCCATCTCTAAATTCCCCCGAACCATTCCTTTGGTCAAACATAGAAGCTCTGACTAAAAACTGTTGCTGTTGAGACGATTGATATTGTGAAGGTTGAGTTGGTAGGGGAATTGAGGTTAAGGAGTTAACAGGTCGATTTGATTAGGTGGAATGGTGTTATCTTCAGCATACTTTTGACGTTAACTAGCCCAAACAGATCCATATGTAACCTCTCCAGTGGCAGCTTGATAGAGTTCAGGAGTTTTCTTGGATGAGATTTCTTGTGCTGCTTGCCCTTTTTACAGCTTATACAATTATCATTCAAGTAGAAACTCTTAAGACTTACACCCTCCACCAGATTGTTGTGCACCACATAATTCGTCTTTCTTAAATGGATATGTCCCGTCTTTCGATGACGTAAGATTGATCCCTTTTCGGTAGCCTTTGATACAAAACATTGTGCCGATCTCGTAGTAGCGGACGCAACGCTCATGTCGAGGACATAGAGATCATTTTATCGTGTAGCGTGCCTGAGAATCTACTCCTTGGGAATTTTGAATTGGGCTTCAGAATGAGGCATTCTTTATCCGTAAAATGAGTTGTGAACTTCTTTTCGCAAATCTAGGAAATACTTAGCAAGTTATTCTCTAACTTGGCTATATAGTTCACTTTGTGGAAATAAACCACGCCGTTTATTAGCCTCCTCGGATTTATTTAACATCATATAGCAAGGCCAACATCCTTGTCATGTGTCAAGAAGCTCCACTATCCATTATCCACTTAGAAATTATTGAACTCGGGAGCCCCTACACATGAAATTAAGAAATTATTTAAACAGTGATACCCAAGATTTCTCGGTCTTGGGTGGGTTTGGGATATAAAACTTTGGAATATTCACACTCTTAATTTCAACAACTTGTTCAACCTTTGACTCGGTTGTAACAGATGTTTTGATTGCCTCAGAAGATGGTTTAGTTTTAATCACGCAAGTTTGTTATTTAGAAATTGCTTTTTTAGAGTAAAATTTTGAATCTTTTTTATCTTTCTTTATCGATGATTCACCGGTTTCTTTGTTTAAAACATTAGCAATTACTGGTTTCTCATTGTTGTTAGATTCAGTTTTTCTTTTCAAGCTCTGTGTTGGAGTAAACTTTGGGGATTTGTTTTCACATCTTCTGATGACTTCTTAGCATGGTAAACAGGTCTAGAATTTTGACATTGTCTTGCAATATGTCCAACTTCGTTAGACTTGAAGCATGTCCTGTTGTCAGTGACAGAGGATTTCTGAACCTGCTCACGACGCTTTTTCTCAGCATAGAACTCGTCATTTGATTATTCCTTTGCCAAACTCACTTTCTCACTTTTCGTGCTTGCTCCAAAAACAAAGTTTACATTCGTTTGAAAATTGGGTTTACCCCAACCCTTTCCTTTTGTTCTTAGGATAATTTTACCTTTGTGATTGTTTTTATAAGAACATTTGGGTTTAGAGTAGTAAGTTGCATTCAAATTTTCAAGCTCTAAAAGACTCATTTCAATCATTATAAACACTTGTTCGACCTTTTCAATATTCATATTCTGAATCGGAAATTCTTTATTAGAATATCGTTTGTTCGATCCTTTCATCTTGTAAGCAACCCAGTTAGGATCATCATCCGAACCTGATTCCGATTTTCCAAGATAGTTCTTATGAAAACTTCCTTCATTTTCAGAAGGTGAACTTGAACTAGTTTTCTCCAAGTTCAACTCAGCACTCTCAAATTCTTTGCTGTCACTCTCACTTTATAAAACCTTTTCACGCACATTTTTCACCACATCGTATTCACAATCTTTTTCTGTTTTAGTGTATGTTACATCGATGTTCTCAGGCAGCTCGTTGTTCATTTCAGTTTTCAATTTTATATTTAGCGCCTTTTCCACCCTAGATGGTTCTTTTCTTGGAATAGCTTTCCTACATGGGTGGTGGAACTCGATTGTAACTTGCACATTTTTTCTTATCATTCTTATCATCTTCTTCTGTTTTAATTTTCAAAAGAATATGATCAATGACATATGAACTGGTGGAATAACTGATTAACAACTTATTAACCCATTCTATTTCGATTCTCATTTTCTGTAATTCACTTTTTAATTCAACAATCATATTTAGATGAATATTTATGGCCATTTGCTTGTCCATAACAGTTGCCTTGAGCATCGAAAGTATGGCACCATCTTCCCTATTAGCTTGTTCATATTGTCTAATTGTTCTTCTTTATATGCCATATGCTTCCTTAGTTTCTTTATAATCACTTGACAAATTATCAGAAAGTTTTTTTTTCTTTTTCAAAACACTCATGCAACGCTCTGCCCACTTCTTGTATGGTTTTTCAATTTCAACAATTTGAACTTTGAACACTTCCACTGATTTGACTTTATCCTCCTAGACTTCTTCAGAGACTACCACTTTTAGATTAGCCATCATAGCTTTATTAAATTCTTGATAGTCATCTCTTTGTTAACATCTATCAGCTCCACAACTTCAGACTTTGGCTCTTCCTCACAGTTTTTTATTTGTAACTTGGTTTGAAATAACCTACAAAAGTTGGAAACATTTCAGGTGGAATTAGACATCTAAAAGCACTATGTAGAAGATTTTCTTCCTCAGAAGATTGCTCGTGATAGTATTCTTCAATTATAGCTTCATCAAAGATTGCTTCAAAACAATATTCTTCAGGTTCGGATTCCTCGATTATCTCTACCAACGACTCGAGACTTTCATTCTTCAAGATGTATTTGTTCCAATTGAACCCCTCATCCTCTTGAGGAACCACTAAGGCTTTATCCAATTGAACCCCTCATCCTCTGAACCATTCTTGAAGTTGTTTGAGGTTGCGGTCGATGATACATAGCCTTCTTATAGTAATCATCTGCAAACAGATTCTGATTGCCATTCACTTTATGGTTTGGATATTCTCGTTTGAAATGCCCCTTCTCCCGACATTTGAAACAATTAACCTTTGATTTATTAAAACCAAGTTTGCCATTGAAGCCTCCCAAACTACTTCTACCTGTGATCTCCAAAAGCGTTAAGCCCTTAGAACAATTGACGCCATGCACCACTTCATATCTATCACTTCTAACATCTGAATTAATCTGATTGTAGTCTTCTTTTGTCATATTTGGATTCCCGATCTTTCCGGCCACCAGATTTTCATGTGATTCTAGCACGGATGCAAGCAATGCCATGTGCTGCTTAGAAGTTTGTTTGTTGATGTCTTTAACATTCTCTAGGTTTATGGCAATATTGCATTGTAGAACTCTCTGGTTAGAATTGGCTTTAGTGCTTTGGCCACTCTGAAAACAGTTCGAGCTTTGTGAACATTGCAGTGTTTTAGGAGAATTAGGTTTGTATGATGCAAATGACTAAAAACCTCTAGATTGGTTTGAAGGCAAACTTGAAGAATTATTTGCAATGAATGTTGTCTGGATATTCGAACTTTTAGTGTTTTCTATAGAACTGCCTTTGTAAAAAAGTTTATGTGTTGCTGAATATGCGATCCTTTAGTTTTCACCATTTTCTGCATCTCCAACTCATGACCTTCTAACATATCGATGAATCTTGGCAAGTTGATTGTACTATATTCCGGGATGTTTTTCAAGATTGTGAGATAAGTAGAACATTAACCTTCAGACAGTGCATCAGCAAGTTTGTCTACCAACTCTTCATTATCTTTCTGTGTGCCCAACCGTTTCATCTCAACCAAAAGATGACAATATCTCTCGATCAGCTGTTTCATGCTCTCACCTTTCAGTAAATTAAAGTATCAAAGTGTTTCTTTAACAATGCCTTTTTGCTCTTTATCATTTGGGTACTCCCATGGAATTTCACTTTATTCCAAAGTGATTGCGCATCATCGTCATGTTGCAAAAGAGACAATATATCTTCTTTAACAACTTGTTGAAGAATTTTTAACATTTTCTTTTCATTCACAAACTTCTCCTTGTCTGTTGCTGTAAACTGCATTAGTGTCTTTTCTAGCCCATTCTCGCCCGTTGGTGTAGCATATTTTTCCTCAACTATGTACCAATAGTTTAGATAATTTGCTTGTACCCAATTTACGAATCTTTCACTCCAACCATGATAATCTTCTAAGCACATTAGCTTCGGAGGTTTCATCATCGTCCCTATCTCACTTTCAAGGTTTATGTTTTGAGCCACTATAGTCATCGTAGCTGCTGACGTTGCAAACGCATTAAAGAATTCATTTTCCATCTTGTCGGAATAAATTAGGTCAAACGGGCTTTTGTGCCAAGTGAACTTCATGCAGAGTGATGCTTCGTGCAAACACAAATCAGTTAAACACAACAATGATCAAAAACTTCAATTCTTGCGATTTGGAATGTCACTTTGTACGAAATGAAAGTTTCAATTTTCACAGAATTTCACTTCATGCGAAGTGGATGCTCTGTTCGTGCGAAGTGAGAGTATCAGTTCGTGCATTGTGTTCACAATTTCTCCTTTTTTGCAATTTTTCACATGATTTTGGTTGTTTTTAGCTTTTATCTTTTCAAGGGTTTTACTATAATGGATTTTACGTATTATACTGAAAAATCAGTCCATTTTGTCCATGAAATCGTTGATAAATGAAAAAAATTGAAGTATGAGTAGAATAGAAGTGTAAAATCTTTATCAAAGTCTTCAAATCAAGCCATCCGTAGCTCTGCTACCACTTGTAGGATCTTCTTATCCATTAAGCACAAGACCTAATCTAATTTACTAGTCATAAAGTGCGCGAAATTCATTTTATGACAAGCGACAATATCAAGATTACTCTTTAAAGTTTACTGTTTCTTTAATTTGGTAAACGTGTACAATCCTGAAACAAACTGGGCAGGGCTTCGCCTTACCCATCAGCAAACTATTACACAAACAAGACGACAACTCTCCTATATATAGACATACCCAGATCGCACAAGTTGAGTCTACCACTTCGTACGAGGTGACTTCGCTTCGTACGAAGTGATCTGCTTCACTTCGTATGAAGTACACCTTGTGCGAAGTGATCAATACATACATCAAAATATAAATCTTACATGCGTAGCCCTATTACAATGACTCGACATGACCCTAAGACGTAGGCTATAGACATTCTATATTAACAAGTAGTAATTCATAATGATAATAACATTCACATATCTTGAATATCAGATTATAGCACACAAATCAGAGGATTGCACAATGATAAACACAAAAACAACCTTGGTCCAAGAAACTTGCCTAAGGAGAGATGCTTCATATGTATATATATATGTATATATATATATATATATATATATATATATATATATATATATATATATAGCAACTGACTACCCAAAGTAATTAATATTACACTGGGAAGTTAAATACGCCGCCACTAGTTAGACATTTTACAAAATATTCAGTTTTAGCCCCTATAGTTTATCTAACTATTACAAAACAACTCTAAACTATAAAACTCAAGTACCAACATTCTCAAAACATTCTAAAAATATCCTACCTAGACTGTTGTGTACTTTGAGAGTGTTCATTCCTTGTCTTGAGCTTTAGGGCTGGCAGTGGCTTCTTGAGCGTTTGTTAGATGTGTAGTTTGATGTGTAATAGCTTCACTTGTTGTTCGTGGGTCCTCCATAGTGACTTCATATGTGGATGAAGTCGGAGGTGGTATTAGCTGCACATCGGATTCCGATGAAGGTGTTGGTGCAGAATGTCTATCGTCTACATCTTAGCGTCATGTCATTTTGATGTAATAGTGCTTCAATGTCAGATTTCGTATTGTTTTATATGTAATGGGCCACTTGGTACGACGTGATAGCCACCTCGTACGAAGTGAAGCTCACTTCGTACGAAGTGGTCAACTCCTACGGAGTGGCCAGACTCAGCTAGCATGAAGTGACCTGGTCTATATATTGGTGTGTGATGTCTTGAGTCTGTAACAGTTTATGCCGAATGTACGGCGAAGCCCTGCACGTTTTGTTTGAGGATTGTACACGTATTAAACATTAATGAAACAATAACTTTGAAAGTAATCTTGATATTGTCACTTGTCATAAAATGGATTCCGCACATGGTATGACTAGTTAATCATATTAGGTCCTGTGCTTATACACATAAGATGATCCTACAAGTGGTATCAGAGCTACGGATGGCCTTATTTAAAGATTTGATCAAGATTATTCACTTCTATTCTACTCCTAATATTCTTTTTGTTTCAATTTTCACCAAATTCATGGACTAAATGGACTGATTTTTCAGTATAATACTTAAAATCTAACTAGTAAAACCCTTAAAAGATCAGAGCTTAAAACAATCGGATTCATGAAGAAAATTGCAAAAAACATGAAATCCTAAATCTACTTCGCACGATCTCACACCTTACTTCGCACGAAGAGACCATTCACTTCGCACGAAGTGACTTATTTTGTCAAGTTTAAAAATCCCTTCGCACAAGGCGACATCCAACTCGAACGAAAGTGTTACACTTCGCACGAGGTGACAATTCGCAACAAATGAAAAATTTTAATCTGTGTTCTTACTTTTTTTTATTCTAGATCACCGAAGTAACACTCCGTACAAGTCTCACTTCGCACAAAGAAAATTTTGTTAATTTTTCTTGAAAAATGAAAATCTAGTACTTAATGCATTCGTGACATCTGCCGCTACAACTGCAGCAGCACAGAACATGAATCTGGAAAATGAAATGGGGACAATGACAAAGTCCCCGAAGCTGATGAACTTAGAAGATTATGACGGTTGGAATGAAAGGTTTGTTAATTGGGTTCTTGCAAATCATTTTAGTTGTTGTTTTGCAATTGAAGATACATACACTACACCAGTTGGCGAAAATGGTTTAGAGAAGACGTTGTCACACTTTTCAGCACCCGAAAAAGAAAAGTTTGTAAATGAAAAGAAAATGATGAACCTATTACAACAATTGATCAAAGAAGATATTTTAGCTCTTCTGCAACATGATGATGAAGCTCAATCTTCGTGGAATGCGTTGAGACTTAAGTTCCAAGGAAGCTCTCAAATGAGAAAAAGTAAGAAAGCATTACTAAGGAAAGAGTTTGACATTTAAAATCTGCTAAAAGGTGAGAACATGTAGTAGTTGATCGAGAGATACTGCCATCTTGTTGTTCAAATAAAGAGATTGGGGATTTAGAAGACCAATGGAGAGTTAGTTGATATACTGGCTGATGCCTTGCAAGAAGGAGAATGGTCTACTTATTTGACAATTCTGAAAAACGGTACAGATTGTAGTTCGTTCAATTTGTCAAAGTTATAGAAAAGCTTGAAGGTCATGAACTGGAGATGCAAAAGACGTAAACTTGTACTTCAAAGGTAGTTCTGTGGCAAATACACAATGTCCAAAGATATAGACAACCTTTAGTGCAAACAATTCTAAAAGTTCATCTTCGAATCAGTCTAGTGGTTTTCAATCATTTCCGTCTTATGAACCAAATTCTCCTCAAACACCTCAATCTTCGCAAGGTTCAAACAATACTCAGAGCAGTCATAATACTCATACCAATTCAAATCAGAGGATTCTACAGTGCAACATTGCTGTAAATCTACAACATGCACAACATTTCAACGAACACACTACTAAGCAACACATGGTGTTCCTTACTTCCATTCTTGAATCCTATGAAAGTCTAGTTGCCGGAAAGATAGGAATTCCAGATATGACTTTGGTGGTAGTTGGGATTCGCATCTACCATTGGTCGAATTCTCTACAACAATAGTTATCACGCCAGCATCAATATGGCGCCTTTCAAAGCTCTATACGGTCGAAAATTTCATTCACCTGTCTGCTGGAATGAGGTTGTTGAAGCTCAGCTCAATGAACCTGAACTCATTGACGACACGACAGACAAAGTCAAGAAAATTCACGATAACCTTCTGACAGCTAGAAGCTGTCAAAAGAGTTATGCGGGCAAACGACGCAAGCCCTTGGAATTCCAAGTTGGTGATCACGTCCTTGTCATATCCCCTTGGAAAGGTGTGATTAGATTTGGAAAGAAAGGAAAACTTGCACCACGATATATTGGACCATTCAAGATCGTTTGGAGAATCGGAAAGGTGGCCTACCGACTTGAGCTACCTCCTAAACTTGGGAATATTCACCTAACATTCCACGTGTCTAATTTGAAAAAGTGTTTAGCCTATACAAACCTCCACATTCCCCTTGACGAAATTCACGTTGATAAACTATGCACTTTGTCGAGAAAACCTGTGGAGATATTGGACCGTGAAGTCAAGAAACTCAAGCGTAGACGTACACCGATAGTTAAAGTTCACTGGGAATCCAAATGTTGCCCAAAATTAACTTGGGAATGAGAGGATGAGATGAAAGCGAAATATCTACATATGTTTTCACAAAATTTCCTCTAATTAAATTTCGGGATGAAATTTCCAAAAGTAGGGAATACTGTGACATTTGTACCTTTTCAATCATTGTACAATTATGAAAAATTTCGTATTCAATGAAACCCATTATTTTTTTTCCGAAAATTGTATAATTATCTAAGACATTTGCACAATTTCAATTTCTTGCATGATTTCAAAACCTCAAAAATTTTTGTGGAAGCAATTCGTTAACTGCCACTCAAACGCAATCAGTTTAACGCGACGTACAATCCAAAACAAGGAAAGCTACACATACCCTAAATACCCTTTACATAACTTAGTTTTGAAGGGTTAGATATGACAAAAACACGCATATATAAGTCCATGGATTATTTTCGTCAAACTGTGAAAGTATGTTGGTCCGTATTAAAGATACGAACCATGTGTATCAATCCAAATATTTTTGTATTCAATAAAATATTGTATTTTATTGATGAGAATGCAAAAATGTCAATCGTTGCACAATTTCAATAATTTTCATGTTCGTTAAAGCGTTTTACGCATTTTTGTGAAACGTGTAACCATACAACCAAACGAGCCGACATCCATGACATTTTAGGCATAATCCAAGTTACGCATGTCTTAAAACCTATATATAACCTAAATATTTGGTTAAAGGAGATAAAAATGGCAAACAAGTGAAAATACAAGTCCATGGGCCAAATATGTCAATGTGAGAGGGGATCGGCTCTCTTCCGATGAGCACCGAACCGATCCGACTTAGCTTACAGAGGCGGAATTCATTGTTAGTGAGTTTGACAAACATCCAAGTAAGATATACTGCTTAAATGCCTTGAATTCTATTGATAATCTAACAAGTATAGAGCAAGTAAACAATTCGACAGGGCTTCGCCACACCAACAAATTACCAGTTCTGACACAACACTCCTCTATTTATAGGTCGGCATGACTCGCACAGGAGTGTGTGTAACTGAGTTTGACTCGTGCGAGTAATGCCTCGTACGAGTGACAGAGTGTCACTCGTACGAGTCATAAGACTCACTCGTACGAGCCATTCTACAAACAAATAAAACATATGCAAAGTGACGTTCTAAGCCATATATACATAAATAGCATATCCTAGACGTAGGCAATTGAGATTATGCACCAACAAACTCCCCCTTGGATGTTGTCGCAGTCTTGGATAGTCTTCAAAATACCTTCAAAAGATCTGACAATTAACGCCCAAAGAAATGTTTCGGTGGCTTGCGACGCTCCTCAGAAGTAATTGGCGTTTGATCTGTAGGAGGAGGCCGGTTAACTGTATTGCCAAACCAAAAACTCCTTAGCGAAGCAATTCTAACTCCCTCAGCAATCCTTTCTTCCTTCTTGTCTTTCTTTCTTTGCTCAATCTCCTCCAGCTCCTTAGCGAAGCAATTCCTACTCCCTCAGCAATCATTTCTTCCTTCTTGTCTTTCTTTCTATGCTCAATCTCCTCCAGCTTTCTCCAAAAAGTGTTCCATGATGTTCCCGAATGTACATTGTTAGCAAAACAAACATTAACTATCTTCTGGAACTGGAGCGCTTGTTCTTTATCTTTCTCTTTAAAACTGATCTTGTTGTAGAACAAGCATTCAATATCTTTCTTTGAACAGTTGACTAGCCACATCGGGTGTCGTACTCTGCCATGCCACAGCCCGTATATACGTTTGTGTGCTATGACGGCTTCGGTTAGCTCCTCTGTGATCTTCAAGAATCATCATCTTGATACACACATATAATAGCTTTACCTGTACTCGAATCGTAGTGCCACCATTTGAAGATCTTGTAGAAGCCTTGTTCCATCTTCATAAGAGACATATTCTTCATAACTTTCGGCCTCTTTACGATTAGCATCACATCTTTCTTGTGTTAATAGATCGATCTTCATAATTCGCTTAGGGAAATGCGTAGTGTATAAAACCATGTGCAGCCTCAAGCTTTATTAGTTTCCACAGCCGCTGGTCGTGAAATCTCATCTTAAGATTTATCATCTTTGTTTTCACAAGCTCTTAAATATCCCAATACGGTAGGGTCTTGATATCGCTCAAATATCTAAAATACTGAATCCCATACTCCCTTTTAATAGCATAAACGTTCAGCTACTCGATTCAGACCCAGCTAATAAAGTCTCCCAAAGAAAAATCCGCATCACACGTAAAGAATGCTAAGGGACGTTTAAACTTTCGCTAAGTTGGTGTTACTTTGAACCACCGCTTCCTCATCTCAACAATTTCTTCAGCATATAATTGTTGAGGAACGGTTCCTTGTTTAACAGCTTCTTCAACTTTACGTCTCAAAAGATCATTACTTTCAGCTGCAAACGAATCGCTAAAAGTTGGGAAGTCATTTGTACCCTTATTGGCAATATCTGTATCATCTTCATTAGAATCATCCTCCACGACAACTTTATCATTGTCATGTGCATCAGACACATGTTCGAAGATATAATCAACCGGCTCGAAATCACTAATATCATTAAGCTCTTTTTCAAAGTCAAACACAAAATCCTCTTTGTTCACTCCTAACATTTGAGCAATTTCTTCTTTAGAATAACTGTGAACAAACTCTCCTTCTTCAACATCATGCTCTAAGTATAATATCTTTAGTTATAGCACGATAGGAACGGTAGACATTTCGCTCACCGAGTAGATTCCTTTCTGCTGAGCATCCTTAGAACCTTCAGATCTTCCCTAATCTTCACCTTCGTTCACTTGATTTACCGTATCATCCAAGTACACAGAATAATCAATATCATCGTTCACACTAGAATCTGTTACACGGATACCAGTGCCACCAATGTCATCATCACCACCATCATTATCATCATCAGACTTGTCAGAAAATAAATCATCAAAATCATCCAAGTCATCTTTTTCTTTTTCAACATCTTCAACAAACTCATCAATGTCAGCATCAATCTCTTTCTCAAACTTTTTCTTGTTGAGCCATTCATAATGCTTTGCTGAAAGATTTGACGTGTCAGTATTAACATCTTTAGGCTTTCCCATAAATACAAACTTCTTTGAAACCGAATACACCACAATTGCAGAAGATATTGGCACAGATTCAGCTTCTAGCTCAGTTGTAGCAGTCATGGGATCCTCACCCACCTTTGCTTTGCCTTTTCCTTAAGCATCAGAGAATTCCTTAGCAAGACGTTCACGCTCGGCAACCCTTTCTCTTGCTTCAGCTCTCTCAATTTCATCAATTTCAGCAGCGATATCAATTCCAAGTTTCTTTGTAAGTATCTTCTCAAATAAGTTCATCTTTCTTTGGCTCCTAAGACGTTCTTCATCGTATTTGGCCATTCGAATTCTTAAACGCTCATTTTCAGATACTATACTTGCTAGCATAGCATCAAGCTGTTGTTTCTCTAATTTAGCCCATTGAGTTGTTCCTGAAGTTAAGCAATTTTGACACTGTTTAACATAACTTGTTTCTCAAACTCTTCAACACGTGCATCGTTAAACATGTCAGCAGAGAAATCCTCCCCCTAGGTATATCACCGAACTCAAAATCAAAATTAAACTGGGGTTGGGATTGCGAGGGTTGGGTTGTCGGCTGTGGTGTTGGTTGTGGTGGTGGCTGTGGTGGTAGTGATGGTGGTTGCTGTGGTGTTGGTTCAACAGTTTCTTCTTCAGTAACCTTATGCTGCTCTTTTCTCTTGGATTCGTCTAACGGATAATCCGAGCTTCTAACTGCTGGTCTTTTAAGTCGTCGAGAAGATTTCTTTGGAGTTTCCGTACAGGACTCTCGCTATTTGAATTCGAAGGTACATATGTCGTGTCGTCCTATCTTGGCGCTTTTCTTTTCTTCTCTTCGGCTTTATGTTTTAGATCAGCGTCACGTTCAAGTCCACCTTCCCTGGCTCTTTCCTTTTCACTTGCAATCCGATCTTCAATATGAGTACTGGAAGACGATGCTTCTTCAACTTATCCTTCTCGAATACCAAACGCTTCTCTTCAAATCTCTGCAGCCATATATTCAACATTTTCTTCAGACTCAGATTTATCAACCAATCTTGAGCTTTCAGATGCTTTCTTCTTGTTTTGAGGAGCTTTGGAAGAAGATGTGGACATTTGTTTTCTTTTTATTCCCTTAACCCCCTTTTTCTCTTCTTTTACAAACCATGCGCTTCTCTTCGCAATGAAATCATCTAATGCTGCAAGTTCTTCATCTTCATCTCCGCTATCTTCTTTCCTCCATTTCCCTTATGGCGGAGACACATAATCTTTGTTAATGATTGCACCAAAAACTGATTTTGCGTTGGGGAAAGCTTTGAGATGAAAATTCATCTTCTTTAGCGTTGAGACATCCATATGCTCAAGCTTTAGAATATCATCTTTTTTCTTCTTTAGATTCGGATATAAATGGTCAAGCATCATTTGGATAAAACGTGGATACTGCAAGAACTTCTCATGTTGCGTGTTTTGGACCATTTGGGAAAAGATCACTCTTGAGAAATTATACGGCAAGTTCAAAACAAGTGAAGTGATCATGCACATCTAGTAATCAACTAAATCATCAAATCCTCCTTTACGATGAATGAGAGCATGTATGACACAGTGTGCGATATCTGAATGGAGCACTCAGGTTAGCTTTCTTAAATGGAGCAGCATTAACATAACCAACATAACCCATTAGGTAAAAGCACCCTTTCACCATATATTCGGGAAAACCTATCGGTCGTCTTCAGTATCATTGAACTCCAGCACGGTTCTGATCAAATCTTCAGTGATCTTAACCTGAATATCCTCATAGTTAATCATTACAGTAAACACAATTGCGTTTTCCTCCTCATCATACTCGGCAGCCCTGCAGAAAATTCAATATGTGAACGATAAGCTATATGACGATCTATGAGAGCTTTCGTGATGGGAAGTCTACTCAGAAAATCCAAGACTTCTCTATAAGCAACAATTTCTTGAATAGTATCATCCAAAAGACAACAGATATTATGGAACGGTGAAAACAAAGATATCTTGACCTGCAAGCATAGACAGTTCAAATACTTAGAAAATCTTTCAAAAAAGTTCAACCTTTTTAATCACTCGTACGACTCAACCATTCGTACGAATCATAGACATTGTCAAGAAAGTCTGATTCAAAACTCATTCGTACGAGTCAGTAATTCATACGGATGAAAACAATACTTGACAAATTTCAAAGGTTTTGAAGTAAACTTCCTCGTACGAATACACACTCGTACGAGTGAAAATAATAACAAACATTTGATAAACTTGCTCGTACGAATGACGATTCGTACGAGTTACAAACCGTACAAAATAACACCTATTAAAACGAACTGAAGACATGTTGATTTTAACAAATTGATGGTTGATTAATAGGCTAACAGGGCCGATTTTAACATTTTTGAGTACAATTTTAAATTTTACCGGTCCAATTATCCTAAATCTATGTTTTATGTCCATTTGGTCCAATTTTGGCATTATAACGACTTAAAACGAGCATTAGTACCTTTCCCATTGTAAGAGGTGTGCAAATCAACGTCCCCAATGTATCAGTACTTATCGTAGATCAAGAAAATGAAGTCAATAGAACTGGTTTGTACAAAGTTTGCTCTCAACCGCACAGAGACAATAGTCTGACTCGGGCGAATGAATCATCCTTTTATACTCAATCAGCAAACACTCGTATGAGCAATGACTCGTGCGAATGAAAACTTCTGTCACTCGTACGAGTCAGTGTCACTCGTACGAGTCAGTTCTAACAATTTGTTAACTTTTTTATTTTTTATGAAATTTTTATCTGTTTATAACCCACTCAGTTAACCAAGTCCAAGTTAATGACCCTGGTTATCAGATTTCCCTACCAAGTCCAATTTAATGACCTTGGTTAACCATTTTAACCAAAACAGATTTATTTTAAAAATGTAAAGTTTCAAATTAATGAACTTTGTTGACGTTCAGGAAATTCTTCTTTTCTTGATGAGCTCCCAACCCGTGGACTCCAACTTTCCTCTAGCAATCCTTGCATTGACTTGAACTATCGGTATTTTCATCATCTATAGACTAAAATCTAAAATAAATTGCTAAAAGCTGAAAATCATTTTTGGAATTTTTCTAAAAAGAAACAACAAGTAAATATACATACATATTTTTGTGACTTTTGTGTTAAGAGGATCATATCAAGTATTTAGACAAATCACAAGTACCGTTGATCTTGGTAGTAACCGTAAGTTCTTAAGCAAATTTACCTAGATTGCCAATATACTTATCCACTTAAACATCTACTCGATTCTCAATTGTCTCAAGATATGTTAGGTAATATTAAGGAACATGAAGTAACTGTATTTCCCAACTCAGAATATACTCTCGCAACGAGATTCCCAGAATATCATTTCACAGGTGAATATATCTAACTGATATCTGTAAAGGGGGTGAGTTGCGAGACCTTGAGAGCTCAGGTTAGTACTTCCGTCCAGACAAAGAGATGAAGGATCGTCTTTAGGTGGTGTTCCATTAAGGAATCTTTTGAACTGCAGATGTCCCAAAGTTTATGACATAATCGTTGCTGACGCAAAATCACAAGAACTCAGATAATACCCCAGATATCGATTAAATATAAAGACCTAGTATCGCAGAATCTGGCATTCTCTCAAACAAAAGTTCGGAGTACTAAGTCCATATATCCGAGAGATGTCGACCCACGAATTACTCAGTTTTTAATTTAAGTTATATCTTGAAAGACAATTTACTGAACGAGTGAAGCCTATTGTCACATTCTCCGTAAGACCTTTTTGATTACTTGTGTAAACATTCCATATCTTTAGCATACTGTGATTGTCATATTGATGTAATATGATCTCCCTTTTCACAAAAACTCTTTTTTGGCTTTTATAATGTTTTTGTATTTTCCCAAACTTTCTCCCCTAAATCAACAACATAATTTTTGATTTTTTAAGAAAAGATATTTACAATAAAAAATCATGTCATACCGATGAGAATCACGTCAAGTTCTCGTCGTCCTCAAAATCAACCTCATGAATATCCCCTGATGCCAGATTTCTTAAACCATTTAATTTTAAAAGATTTTTAAATCTTGTACGATCAAATGCTTTAGTGTAAAAATATGCTTTTTTGGTCATCAGTGTGGATTTTTTCAATTCTAACCAACTTTTTCTCGTAGCAATCACGGATAAAGTGGTGTCGAATTTCAATATGTTTAGTACGTGAGTGTTGAGAAGAGTTTTTAGGATATCAATAGAAGCCTGATTTTCTACATATATGGGCGTGTCAAGAAATTTTAGTCCGAAGTCTCTCATCTGCTGTTGAATCTAGAGAATTTGGGAACAACAACTGGATTCTGAAACGTATTCATCTTCACACATAGAGAGAGTGACCGCAGTCTGTTTCTTGCATTGCCACGTTACCAAACAAGTTCCGAAGAACTGGCAACCAGCCTAGTAGATTTGGCATTAAGCTTACAGCAGCCGAAATCAGAATCCGAGTAACCTGCAAGATTGAAGTCGTCGTGACGAGGATACCACAAGCCGATGCTTGGACATCCTTTCAAGTATCGCATGATTCGTTTGACGACTAACAAGTGCGAATCTTTAGTATTGGACTGAAAACGGGCGCATAGGCATGTAGGGTACATGATATCAGGTTGCGAAGCTATAAGATACATCAAGGATCCAATCATGGAGCGATATAATCTTTCATCGACTTTCACTCCATGAGCATTTGGACAAATGTCGTGATTTGGAGCTAATGGAGTAGATGCTTATTTAGTTCCTGACATATCAAATTTCTCTAATACGTCATGAACATACTTCGTCTAATGGATGAAGATACCACCAATTGTTCAACCTGAAGTCGTAAGAAAAACTTCATCTCCCCCATAGCACTCATTTCGAATTTCTTCTTCATGACTTCTTCAAAGTCTTTGTACAACTTATCATTTGTCGATCCAAAGATGATATCATCCACATATATTTGCACCAAAATCAGATGAACATCTACTTCCTTTGTAAAGAGGGTAGAATCTACAGATCCTCTTAGAATGCCATTGTCAAGAAGATGTCTTGAAAGCGTTTCATACCAAGCTTTCGGGGCTTGGTGAAGACCATATAAAGGTTTGTTCAGAAGGTAGACTTTATCCTTGTGTATAGGATCGACGAACCCTTGTGGTTGTCCAACATACACCTGTTCTTTGACTTTTCCATAAAGAAAAGCAGATTTGACATCCAACTGGTACACCTTGAAACCTTTCCAAGAAGCAAAGGCCAAGAATATGCGAATAGCTTCGAGACAAGTGACTGGGTATAGACTTCAGTGTAGTCTATCCCTTCTTGTTAGTGAAAGCCCTGGACCATGAGCGGAGCTTTGTTTCTGACCACTATACCTCTGTTATCTCGTTTGCACTTGAAGACCCAACGTGTATTGATCTTTTGTGATGATCTAGGACATCAACAAGCTTCCAAACTCCGAGTTTCTGGAATTGAAGCAATTCTTCCTGCATTGTGTCCACCCAGCTTTCATCTTTTAACGCGTATTTCCAGTTTCCAGGTTCAACCTGTGAAACAAAACAACTGTAATAAAGTCTTGTTTGTAATGGAGCAATACTAGTATAAAAACAGCTTAGGTCCTTGTTGATCTGATTTGAGTTTGTACTCCAATTTGTAAGTTGTCGATGATATTCTCCGATGGATGGTAAGAAAGTGTCCTCGGCATTACTTCACTTGCAACATCCACTTGAGTTTGCAAATTCGTGATCACTTCATCAACAACCGGTGCAGAAGATGTAGCTTCATTTCTGACATTTGATTGATCACCTTGAGCATTTAGGAAGCTTTCAATGTGCTTAGATCCTTCATCGGAACTAGATCTTCCATAATCAAAAGTCGGTTCACAATCAGAGTTGGCATTAGGCAGTTGTTGGGTAGATGCTTCAGCAGTGTTCAAGATTGGTACAGATACAGATTATTGACGAGTAGTGCTCGGACCTACGTCAGAAGTGTTGAAAGGAAGTGACGGGGAAATCACCAACGGTCTAGAAACTTGCTCTTGATTAGAGATTTGATGTTGTTGAAATAGCATAACAAGTTCTTCTTCTGATGGTACTTCTGGTAGGTCAAATGAATTCCACAAACCTTCGTAGTTGAACAGCCTTGGATCCCCAAGTTTCTACGTTGGCGTAGTATACCGTTGACAATCAACATGCTGTGCAAGAATAACCTGGTTCAGACTCGACAAGAAGACACGCTTTTGTGGAGTAGCATAACCGACAAAAAATCCTTCCAAGGGTTTGGCTCCAAATCTACCATCCGGGTCCAATACTGTACACGGTGATCCAAAAGACTCAAGAAACGGAAGGTTAGGCTTCCGCTGGTTTAGCAGCTCAAAACAAGTCTTGTTGTGAGGCTTGACTCTTAACACACAATTGAGGGTGTAACACGCTGATGTGACTGCTTCGCTCTAGGAAGTAGGTTGAATATGAATATGAAACTGTTGGTAGTATGCAAAAACTTGATGTTTGTCTTCAGATCAGGCCTCAAGGCTCTGATACCACTTGTGAGAGGGGATCGACTCTCCTACGATGAGCACCGAACCGATCTGACTCAGCTAACAGAGGCAGAATTCATTGTTAGTGAGTTTGACAAATATACAAGTAAGATATACTACTTAAATTCCTTGAATTGTATTGATAAACGTGAACAACTACAGAGCAAGTAAGCAGTTCGACAGGGCTTCGCCACACCAACAGATTACCAGTTCTGACAGAACACCCCTCTATTTATAGGTCTACATGACTCGCATAGGAGTGTGTGTAACTGAGTGTGACTTGTGCGGTAGTGCCTCGTACGAGTGACAGAGTGTCACTCATACGAGTCAAAGACTCACTCGTACGAGCCCTTCTACAAACAAATGAAACATATATAAACATATATAAACTAACGTTCTAAGCCCTATATACATAAACAACATATCCTTGACATAGGTAATAGACATTATGCACCAATAGTAAAAAAATAATAAAGATATTTGCTTGTTCACCAAGTTTGCCACATATCTCCAAGTTTTGACACCTAGCACCCATTTTGCCAAACTTAATTTGATGTTGACACATGTTAGGACACTAATCCACACTTGAGGACACTTGTCATCACCTCCTTGATCCTAAAAATACTATAAAATATCCCATGATTCTTCCATTTTTTTCACACCACTTCAAAGCAAAGTGTGAAGTTCTTGTTTCTATCCTTCTTGGAGCTTTTTCTAGCCTTTGGAAACCTCCTATCTTGAGTTCTGAAAGTTTTTTTCAACACGAGTAAGTACTCTTCCTAGTTCTTTCATTATTTTAGCTATTTTTAGCTAAAAGTCGAACAGTTTGGCTTCCTGATTGACTTTTGGTTCTGACCATGTTTGGTCAAGTCAAAGTTTAATTGGACTTTGCAACATGATCGTAATCACGAAGTTTATAATCCCTAGCGATTTCACCTTTTGATTACCACGTTTACTAGTCGAAGTGACGAGTCAAAGTTTCGGTCAAAAATTCGCATGATGTGCATTTTATGACGAAACTATTTTCGGGAATCAAAACACCAAGTTTTGATACTAAATTAGTTTTATAAACTTAGACATATTTAGGGTCGTAAGTCGAGCGGTCTTGATCATCGCTTTGACTTTCGAATCCGAGCAAACATATATTTGTGACCATAGTTGTATAGGGAATAACCTAATGAGGTTATACCTTATGGTCACCTTGTTTGGGTAGTGTTATGATAAGTTACTTCTATGTCCTTAAAAAATGACCAAAATGACCTTCTACGCTTAAATCCATTTTAAACACATGTAACCAAATTTTTGACATATAAACCGATGTTATTCATTAGCTTTGGCCGAGCCGACCAGTAGTATATTATGGTATCATAGGACTGACAATCCCATTATCAGACTGTTCACTGGATTTGGTGGAAGTTTGGGTAATGACAGAAATTGTTTCTGATTAACAAACCATTTGTTGATTTGTTAGTCCAGTTAAAGAGACCCTTTGGTGGTCTATTAAAGATACCCTTTGGTGGTATAGTTAACACAGGTTTGAGTGTGTTCATTAAAGAATGATGAAAAGTTTTCACGATTATAAAACACGGACAAATGGTTTATAACACGGACAAATGGTTTTGAACAATGTCACACAATGATTTTCACTTAAAGATATAAACCATACGAATTTTTCTTTTGAATCAAATTATTACAAGGTTTTTACAAAAGAAACGTTTTGGTCAAGATTCATGGCTATAAGGTTTTCACAACTTTAACCAACTTGTTTTAGTTAGTTAATTGTATTGAAATATCAAACACTTTTGATACGAGGTTTTCACTTAACGACTCTTGTAGTCGTACGAGGTGTTACAGTATGTATATAAAGCCACGAATTTGACACACTCACAAAACCTATGTACTCGCCAGCATTTTTATGCTAACTCTCTTTTCACATATGTTTCAGGAGTCAATGTCTGATAATATGATGAACGCTTGACGTACGAATGGACGCGGGCCTTAGTGACTTAAAGCATGAAAGACAATTTAATTATGTGTTGTTTCTATTTATCCAAGACAATGTAAACAGTTAACTTAATAAAACAAAATTTTACATTCCATGAGTTGTGAAACAATAGTTCTGTGACATGACTCCCCGCGTTTCACCGCGGTTTGTTGTTTTACGCGGTCGGGTGTTACAGAAAGATTGGAATCAGAGCTTATGGTTATAGAGAAATTATGTTAATAGTAATGCTTTGGCCTAGACTATAACCTTCCTAGGATCATAACGCGAGTTATCTTGCGCTTAGATTCTTAAAACAATACCGTCACCTATCCTTAGACTACCAAAACAAATACACAAGTTACAAATTCGTTTTGAAAATCAATCATCTATCCTTAGATGATTTGTTTTGGCTTAAAGCCTTTTAAGTTTTCAAGATCCCGTCAATGTTTGGCTTTTATTAATTAAACATGTGCAATTTGGAAGGGTGGATGCTTATACTATGAGTTTTCTGTCTAAGGCTAGTGTATTTGTACAAATCCGCATTATCGGACCAGTCATTCTTACCTGGGAACTCTTGGGTGAGTTTCCACTTATAGGCTAGCATGTCTTCGCAATACATTATAAAGACCCATTTACTTTGATTAGTCACCGTGTGTGGTTTGTTTGTTTTTAAGTAACGAACGAGTAACCACCATCCTAATATTTCGTCGATTTTTTAACATCTCTCTTGACTATTCAATGTCAATCTCACGTATTTTCCCTCTTGTTTTCTTCTAGAATGCCTCCTCAACGTAATACAACTCAAGATGCCAAAATGGCAGTATGATTGCTCAGTGTACTCCCAAACATAGTGACCCAGATAAACCAAGCAAACAATAACAACAATGCATCTGCACCGTGCAACTACAAACAATTTAACTTGGCTAAACCACTCAAGTTTACTGGGTCAGAAGGAGCTACTAGACTCCTGCAGTGGTTTGAGAGGCTCAAACGCACATTTCGTCCTGTTCAATGCCCGGATGAGCGAGAAGTCAAATTTACGTCGAGTGTATTCCAGAAAAGAGCACTTACATAGTGGAATTGTGTGATGAGAGATAGCGGTGCCGATGCGGCAATGGCACAAACGTGGGAAGAGTTTCGAGCTCTAATGATGAGGGAATTCTGCCTACGTCATGAACAACGGGCACTGGAAGATGAATTTCACAATCTTAAACAAGATAGTGGAGAGCATCGTGCCTACACAACTGTTACGAAGAATTGAGCTTGTTGTATCCTGTATGGTCACCACGTTGGATAAAGCACTCGAGAGGTACATTGATAGCCTGCTTGACCCTGTTTAGGACATTGTTACTGGTAGCAACCCTACCACTGTTCGACAGGCTATCGAATTAGCTGCTACCCTGATTGAGTCTTAGGTTAAAAAGGGGAAACTGTTTCGCAAGGGCGACAAGAAACAGGCAGCTAAGATCACTCAAGAGAAAACAAAGGAGAACAAAGTTGAGTTTTCCAAGAAGTCGAGGAAGCGTAAGGCTTCACAGAACTTTGAAGTTGGTGCACAACCCAACTAGAACACTCAAAACCAACCAACACAACCTCCTGCGAGGAAACCCTATGCTGGTACTGCACCGTTGTGCAACCGATGCAATGGTCACCATCAAGCTCACCTACAGCGTCGCCAATGAACCTCATGTGGAAGTTCGGTCACATAGCCAATGTTTGTCGTTCGGTCGCAAAACAAACTATTCAGAAACTTGTTCAACCCCAAGCCAACCCTGCTAGACCCCCGGTTCCTACCTAGTTCTTGCTACAACTGTGGTGAGATGGGTCACTTTAGAAACAACTGCCCAAAATTGGTGAATGCGAATGCAAATCCAACCCGTGGACACGCATTCAACATCAATGCTAATGAGGCTCGTACGGATAACAAAGTCATTAACGATACGTTCCTTGTTAACAATCATCCATCTTCTATTCTTTTTGATTCGGGTGCTGATAGAAGCTTTGGATCACTAGCCCTTGAACCTTTGCTTTCAATGACTTGAACTAAACTAGGAAAACCCTTAACGGTGGAAATAGCAAGTGGTGAACCCCTTTGTGCTTGACTATGTCATTCGTAGTTGCCAATTGAACCTGGATAACCACCTTTTTCCCATTGACCTCACACCAATGCAACTTGGGAGTTTTGAAATCAACATAGGAAATGATTGGTTAACCAAACAGCATGCTGAGGTGATCTATTTCAACAAGGTTGTTCGTATACCTCTTTTGTCTGGTGAAACCTTAGAAGTTCATGGAGAGAAACCCTCTAGTAGCCTTAAACTCATGACCTATACCCGTGCCCAAAAATACCTACGAAAGAATTACGTAGCCTTCTTGGCACATATTGTAGAGGAAAAAGGCAAGGGCAAAACTGTTCAGGACATTCCCGTTGTTCGGGAATATACTGAGGTGTTTCCTGAAGAGCTACCTGGTTACCCCCAATTCGTCAAGTTGAGTTTCGTATTGACCTTGTACCTAGTGCCAACCCAATTGCAAAATTTCCTTACCGTCTTACACCGTCTGAAATGCAAGAGTTGTTAGAGCAACACTAATAACTTTCAGACAAGGGATTCGTTCATTCGAGCTTTTCACCATGGGGCGCTCCTGTCTTATTCGTGAAAAAGAAGGATGGATCCTTCTGTACGTGTATCGATTATCATGAGCTCAACAAACTCACAATCAAAAATCGATATCCCCTACCTCGCATTGATGATATCTTTGATCAGCTAAAAGGTGCGACCTACTTTTCAACTTCGTGTGCTCGAAGAAGATATTCCGAAGACTGCTTTTCGCACTCGATACAACCATTACGAGTTCACCTTCATGCCTTTTGGTTTGACGAATGCTCCTACCGTCTTCATGGACATAATGAATAGGGTTTGTAAACCTTATTTAGACAAGTTCATCAATGTTTTCATCAAAGACATCCTCATTTATTCTAAGTCTCGAGCTGATCACGAACAACATCTTTGTCTAACGATGGAACTCCTGAAGAAAGAACAACTTTACGCAAAATTCTCCAAGTGTGAATTTTGGCTAAAAGAAGTTCCATTTTTGGGCACATTGTTAACCAACAAGGTATACATGTAGATCCCGCCAAAATCAGTTCCATTAGGGATTGGAGTACACCTTCTACTCCTAACGAAGTTCGTTCATTTCTTTGTCTTGCTGGATACTACTCGATGATTCATCATGAACTTTTCAAAGATCACGGTTCCCCTCACCACTTTGACTCAGAAGAATAAACCTTTCGAGTGGGGACCCGAACTAGAGGAAGCCTTTCAAACACTCAAACCAAAACTCTGTGATGCTCCTGTTTTATCTTTACCTGACGGCAACGACGATTTTGTTGTCTATTGTGACGCATCAAACCTTGGCCTTGGTTGTGCTGTCATGCAAAGATACCAAGTCATAGCCTATGCTTCAAGTCAATTGAAAATCCACGAGAAGAACTACACAACTCATGATCTGGGGTTAGGTGCCGTAATTTTTGCTCAAAATTTGGAGACACTACCTTTACAGTACGAAATGTGTGGTTTGCACTGACCAAAAAAGTCCCCAACCCATATTCAATCAAAAGGAGCTAAACATGAGACAACAGCGCTGGGTCGAACTTCTGAACAACTACGACTGCGAGATTTGCTACCATCCTAGTAAGGCGAATGTTGTGGCTGATGCACTTAGTCATAAGGAACATGTCAAACTTCATTGTGTTCGAGTTTAATCTAATATCCAGACACGTATCCTTCAAGTACAACATACATGTGTGACCCAAATCTAGTTGAAAAATGAGCTGCAATCTGAAACTTCAACTCGAAACAAAAGACAACGGATTACTCTACTACATGAACCGTTTGTGAATTCCTAGTCAAGACAATCTCCACACCTTATTGATGGACGAAGCTCATAATTCGGGTTATTCAATCCATCCTGGTGCAAACAAAATGTATAAGGATCTCTCTACCCAGTATTGGTGGCCGGGTATGAAGAAGGACATTTCCTTGTGTGTTTAAATGCCTAACTTGTCTTAAAGTTAAGGCAGAACATCAGTGCCCATCTGGTTTATAGGAGCAGCCAAAAATACAGGTATGGAAGTGGGAGAACATTGCGATGGATCTCATCACTAAACTACTTCGCACACCTAGAGGTCATGATGCCATTTGGGTAATCATCAATCGTCTAACAAAGTCAGCACACTTTTTGGCAATTTTGTGAGGATCAATCTGCTGACAAACTCAACAAGACCTACGTTGATGAGATTGTATCTCGTCATGGTGTTCCTTTGAACATCATATATGATCGAGATGCTCAATTCTCATCTCACTTTTGAAAGACCATGCAATCTACCATGGGAACCAAACTCAATCTGAGCACTTCTTATCATCCTCAAACGGATGTACAACCTGAAAGGACGATTCAAACACTGGAGGTTATGCTTAGAGCATGTGTGATCGACTTTGGTGGTAGTTGGGATTCGCATCTACCATTGGTCGAATTCTCCTACAACAATAGTTATCAAGCCAGCATCAATACGGCGCCTTTCAAAGCTCTATACAGTCGAAAATGTCGATCACCTATCTGCTGGAATGAGGTCGGTGAAGCTCAGCTCTCTGGACCTGAATTCATTCACGACACAACAGACAAAGTTAAGAAAATTCGCGATAACCTTCTGACAACTAGAAGCCGTCAAAAGAGTTATGTAAACAAATGACGCAAGCCCTTGGAATTCCAAGTTGGTGATCACATCCTTGTGAAGGTATCCACTTGGAAAGGTGTGATTAGATTTGGAAAGAAAGGAAAAGTTGCACCACGATATATTGGACCATTTAAGATCATTGAGAGAATCCAAAAGTTGGCCTATCGACTTGAGCTACCTCCTGAACTTGGGAATATTCAACATTCCACGTGTCCAATTTGAAAAAGTGTTTAGCCGATACAAACCTCCACATTCCCCTCGATGAAATTCACGTTGATGACACTATGCACTTTGTCGGGAAAACCTGTGGAGATATTGGACGGTGAAGTCAAGAAACTCAAGCGTAGACGTATACTGATAGTTAAAGTTCGTTGGGAATCCAAACGTTGCCCAGAATTTACTTGGGAATGAGAGGATCAGATGAAAGCGAAGTATCCACAACTATTTTCACAAAATTTCTTCTAATTAAATTTCGGTACGAAATTTCTGAAAGCAGGGGAGACTGTGACATATGTTCCTTTTCAATCATTGTACAATTACAAAAAATACGTATTCAATGAAACCCTGTGTCTTATTTCCGAAAATTGTATAATTATCTAAGACATTTGCATAATTTCAATTTCTTTCACGATTTTGAACCCTCAAAAATTTTTGTGGAAATAATTCGTTAATTGACACTCAAACGCAATCAGTTTAACGCGACTCACAATCCAAAACAAGGAAAGCTACACATACCCTAAATACCCTTTACATAACTTTTACAAGTCCATGGACTATTTTCGTCAAACTGTGAAAGTTTGTTGCTTCGTATTTAAGATAAGAACCATGTGTATCAATCCAAATATTTTTGTATTCAATAAAATCTTGTATTTTATTGATGAGAATGCAAAAATGTCAATCATTGCACAATTTCGATCATTTTCATGTTCGTTAAAGCGTTTTACGCATTTTTGCGAAACACGTAACCGTACAACTGAACGAACCGACATCAATGACATTTTTTGGGGCATAATCCAAGTTAAACATGACTTAGCACCTTTATATAACCTAAATATTAGGGTAAAGGGGTTAAAAATGGCAAACAAGTGAAAATACAAGTCCAAGGGCCAAATATATCAAAAAAGTAACAAAAATTTTTGCTTCTTCACCAAAATTGTCACCTATCTCCAATTTTAACACCTAGCACTCATTTTACCAAACTTAATTTGGTGTTGACACATGTTAGGACACTAATCCACACTTGAGGACACTTGTCATCACCTCCTTGATCCTAAAATACTATAAATACCCCATGATTCTTCCATTTTTTTCACACCACTTCAAAACACTTCAAAGCAAAGTGTAAAGTTCTTCTTTCTTTCCTTCTTGGAGCTTGTTTATAGCCTTTGGAAGCCTCCTATCTTGAGTTCCGAAAGTGTTCTTCAACATGAGTAAATACTCTTCCTGTTCTTTCATTATTTTATCTATTTTGAGCTAAAAGTCGAACTGTTTGGCTTCCTGATTGACTTTTGGTTCTGACCATATTTGGTCAAGTTAAAGTTCAATTGAACTTTGCAACGTAATTTTAATCATGAAGGTTATAATCCCAAGCAATTTCACATTCTGATTACCACATTTACTCGTCAAAGTGACGAGTCAAAGTTACGGTCAAAAATGCGCATGTTGTGCATTTTACGACGAAACTATTTTCGGATATCAAAACCCCAAGTTTTGATACCAAATCAGTTTTATAAACTAAGTTAGACATATTTTGACATGTCTAACTCGTCAGTTCTAGTTTAGTGCTTAATTAAGGTCGTAAGTCGAGCGGCCTTGACCACCGCTTTGACTTTTGAATCCGACCTTTTTGGTCGATCTTAGGATCTGACCAAACACATATTTGTATAGGGAATAACCTACTGAGTTTATACCTTACGGTCACATCGTTTGGTTAGTGTTATGATAAGTTACTTCTATGTTCTTATAAAAATGACTAAAATGCCCTTTTGCGCATAAATCCATTTTAAACACATGTAACCAAATTTTTGACATATATACTGATATTATAACATTTTCAAACATGTTTGAGCATTTAAGACTTATCATAGGACATGGTTAACCATCTGATCACGCGTTTACGCTAATGACCCGTTAAAGTAGCGTTAACTACCTTAACGAGTCATATTGGGTCAAAAGCACTTAGGATCCTTTCCAAATCAGAATATTAAGTTTGTTAACCATATCACATGAGTTCTGACACTCGTTTGGTTTATAAGACTTCATTCTATCCGATCTCCCATTTGTAGTCCCAACACGCTAACATATTTATCTGACAGATTAACACACTTTTGAGCTTTATTTATTCCGTTGATCAAGAACACTTTCGCAATCTCAAGTGAGTACATAGTTCCCCTCTCGTACATTTTGCAAATGTTTTGGGGTGACTCATATGTGCTAAATCATTTTCAAGTATTCATAAATAATGTATATGGTTCATATATAAAACAATATGATTTCAATAATGTGAACAACTTGTTGATGCGTTATCCATAACACAAATGACATTTATTAGCTTTGGCCAAGCTGACCAGTAGTGTGTTATGGTATCATAGGACTGACAATCCCATTATCGGACTGTTCACTGGATTTGGTGGAAGTTTGGGAAATGACAGAAACTGCTTCTGATTAACAAATCATTTGTTGATTTGTTAGTCTAGTTAAAGAGACCCTTTGGTGGTCTATTAACGATACCCTTTGATGGTTTAATCAACACTGGCTTGAATGTGTTCATTAAAGAACGATCAAAAGTTTCACAATTAAAAAAACACGAACGATTTGTTTATGGCATGAACAAATGGTTTATGACACGGACGATTGATTTATAACATGGACAAATGCTTTATAACATGGACAAATGGTTTTGAACAATGTAAAGTAATGATTTTCACTTAATGATATAAAGCATATGAAGTTTTCTTTTGAATCAGTCTATTAAAAGGTTTTTATAAAAGAAATGTTTTGGTCAAGATTCATGGCTATTAGGTTTTCACAACTCTAACCAACTTGTTTTAGTTGGTTAATTGTATTACAATATCAAACACTTTTGATGCGAGGTTTTCACTTAATGACTATTGTAGTCGGACGAGGTGTTGCAATATGTATACAAAACCACAAATTTGACACACTAAAAAAACGTATGTACTCGCCGACATTTTATGCTGACTCTCTTTTCACATATGTTTAAGGATTCAATGCTTGAGAATATGATGCATGCTTCACATAGGAATTGACGCGGGCCTTAGTGACTTAAAACATGAAAGACAATTTATTTATGTCATGTTTCTGTTTATCCCAAGGGAATGAAAAATTTATCTTAATAAAACAAAATTTTAAATCCATGAGTTGTGAAACAATAATTTTGTGACATGACTCCCTGATGTTTCCGCCATGGTTTGTTGTTTTACGTGGTCGGGTGTTACAGTAGATGTGGGCAAAGAGATGAATGTCGAAATTTACCGAAATTGCCAACAAAGCTATGATGGCTAATCTGAAAGAGGTAGTTTCTAATGAAGAATAAGAAGTAAAGTCGGGAAAATAGTCTTTCGAGGAGTTGGTAAAGGAGGAAGTAAAAGTTCCAATTATTGAAATTGAAAAACCTTGTAAGAAATGTGCTGAACCTTGCATTGAATGTTTTGAAAAAGATGAAAAATACGAAGTTTTGAAAAAACATACTGATAATTTGTCAAGTGACTATAAAGAAACTAAAGAATCATACGACAAATTAATTAGAACCATAAAACAATATGAACAAGCTAGTTTAGAGGATTGAGCCACACTTTCTATGCTCAAGGCAACCATAATGGACAAGCAGATGGCCTTAAATATTCATTTAAATATGATTGCTGAGCTAAAAAGTGAAATGGAGAAAATGAAAATTGAAACTAAGAGAGTTAACAAATTGCTAATCAGTTATTCCACCAGTTCATATATTATTGATCATATTCTTCCGAAAAATGAAAAAGGTGAAAAGGAAGAAAATGATAAAAATGGTAAGTAACAATCGAGTTCCACCACCCATGTGGGAAGGTTATGGAAGAAAGAAACATTTTGGGTGGAAAAGGTGCTCAATTTAAAATTGAAAACTGAAAAGGATAACGAGTTGTCTCAGAACCTTGATGTGACCTACTGTAAATCAGAAAATGACTGTGAATCTGAAGTGGCGAAAAATGTGGTAGAAAAAGTCTTAGGAAGTGAGAGTGATAGCACTGAATTTGAAAGTGCTGAGTCAAGTTTGGAGAAAACTAGTTCAAATTCACCGTCTGAAAATGAAGAAAGTTTTCATAAGAATTATCTTGGAAAATAGGAATCTATTCGGATGATAATCCTAATTTGGTTGCTTACAAAATGAAAGGATCAGACAAGGTATATCTGATCAAGAATTTCCGATTTAGAATGTGAATTTTGAAAAGGTTTTACAAGTGTTTAAAATGGTTGTAATGAGTCTTTCAGAGATTGAAAATCTAAATGCAACTTACCACTCTAAACCCAAAAGGTCTTACAATACAATTATAAAGGTAAAAATTATCCCAAAAAGAAAAGGAAAAGGTTGGGGTATGTAAAGAAGCAAAATGATAGCTTTCGAAAACCTGATTTTCAAAAGAATGTAAACTTTGTTTTATGAATGAGCTTAGAGAATGAAAAAGAGAAGTTATTAATAGAACAATCAAAGGATGAGTTTTACGCTGAGAAAAAGCATCGTGAACAGGTTTAGCAATCCTCTGCCACTAACAGTAGGATATGCATGACATTGTGCCACTCTAAACCTGTTTACGATGCTAAAAAGTCATGAGAAGATGTGAAAAACAAATCCCTAAAGTTCGTTCCAACACAGATTTGAAAAGAATAACTAAATCTAACCACAATGAGAAACCAGTACCTACTATTGTTTTGAACAAAGAAACTGGTGAATCATCGATCAAGAAAGATCAGAAAGATTCAAAATTTTACTCGAAAAAAGCAATTTCTAAACAAAAAACTTGGGTGATAAAATATAAACCATCTTCTAATGTTGACAAAACACATGTTACAACCAAGCCAAAGGTAGAACGAGTGGTTGAAGTTAAAGTTCAAGAGTTTGATATCCCAAACCCACCCAAGACCGAGAAGGTGTGGGTCTCTCTATTCAAGTAATTGTCTGATTTCATGTGCAGGGGCTCCCGAGTTCACATGATAGGGATGCTAACCTTGCTTTAAGATGTTAAATCAATACATGGAGGCTATGTAGGGTTTGCGGGTACACAAGGTGGAGGACTAGTTAGAGAAGGAATACTCATGAATGGTGTGGTCTCGTTTGACAAAGTTAATTATTTAGCCGAATCGGAGAACAACTTTCAAAGCATTTCTCTGATCTGCGATAAGAAGTTCACAACTCATTTTATAGACAATGAGTGCCTTACTCTGAAGCCGGGATTCAAATTTGCACGCTCCACGAGAAAATGATCTCTATGTCCTTGACATTAGCATGGCATCCACTAATACGAAATTGGCACAATGTTTTGTATCAAAGGCTACAGAAAAGGAATCGATCTTACGGCATCGAAAGATGGGGCATATCCAATTATGCAAGATGAACTATCTAGTGCACACCAATCTAGCGGAGGGTGTTAATCTTAACAGTTTCCACTTGAATGATGATTGTATCAGCTATAAAAAGGGAAAGCAACACAAGAAATCTCAACCAAGAAAACTCCTGAATTCAATTAAAATGCCACTTGAGTGGCTACATATGGGCTTTGGACTAGGCTAGGCCATTCTCCAAGCCCATAACAACTCTAAACAAGCTAAACACAAATGCTAAGCCCAATACAAAATATCAAAAGACTAAACTATGAAACTATTAAGTTGTTGTCACAAACTATGCACCAACAAACTCCCCCTTGATAATAGCTCCATAGTGTAACTTTGTATTCAAACATCTTGTAATCTTTTGGTCTTTGGATAGCTTCAGCTACATGCGGATTTTGACATTAACAGACTCCCCCTTAGCTGGATGCTCCTAATCTCCAACACTTTCATTCGTTGTAGATTAGTGAACTAGCATTCTCTGGTTAAGTAGATATCTCCAAATTCCTCTATATCTTCTTTTACAATGAGGTAGAAGGATCCTACCATGCATCTTCATACATTCTACACTTCACTGTCAAACTATACTTTGCTTGAATTCTGCACTTCATTTTGATAACTGCATCAATTTGTTTAGAAACACAAGCAAGTATCTCAAAAAGCCATTAGCCTTTTTCACATTTAAGATAAACCAATATTTTATCTTATCATGCGAAAACAACAATTTATTACTTCAAAATGGGAGACCTTTTAAAAGAAAATCTTTTTTTTTATTTTTATATTTTCTGAAAATAAATACCTCACAAAAAAATAAACACTTTATTTTTGTAAGAAGCACTGGTTAAGAAGATCATATCAGTCAACCCAAGCTGTTTCACACTTTCAGTTCATTCTATCTTGTAATTTTCATGAAAATATGTTCAAGATGATTACCAGTATTGTTTATCCACTTAAACAAAAACACATGAACATTTCAAGTACCCTTACCTGGTGATATGTTAAGGTAATATTATACTAATGTACTAGTGTGTCCCACTTCAGGACATACCTCCACGATCAAGGTATGGGCAAAGATTCCTCATACTAGGTGAGTATAACGAATTCATCCTTTTTGATTTACAACGTTAGATAATTGGTGACCAGGTTAGTACATTCGTACATCAACGAGATCAATATCCAACGAGGGTTAAGATAAATACCAAAGATTTTGGTACGAGTTATGCATTTTTCACATTTTAATGACTCTCTAGGATAACTTCTTCAATTTCTTGGATTTGGCATTTTTATCTCTTTTAGGATATCTTGGTTGTGCCTTGGTCAACATATATCTAGATGCAGTAGAAGGATAACCCTGATATCCCAAGATGAAATAACGGTATAAAGACCTAAAACTTCAGATTTTGCCAATCTATCAACGCAAGATTTAAGGTTATCAAACAATACACCACTGATATGTTACCCACTCATACACAGTTGTTTATGTTTATATCACCTTGGTAAGTTGATCTTTTCATTTTTCTTACCTACTAGTACATCATTTAATGAAGCAACTACCACACTTCAGCAAATTAATTTCAATTTCAGTGTAACAGTCTAACTTGATGTGTCATCTATTCTTTTCCACACAGTGATAATTCATTTTTAACTTTATATTTTTCATGTTTTTGGATTTTTAAAATTTTTAACTTACTCCGACTAAACTCATGCACTACAAAACTCTTTTTGGCTCAGGGAAATTTCTCCCCCTAAATTTTCGTTTTTATGGATTATGTTTTAAAAACAGAAATATAAACACAAACATACTTCCACATTAACTTGACAAAAAGTTTTTCAAATTTAATAAACATTATCTATCACATAACTAAATAATTTGTTACCATGTGTAACCTATTATTCACCTTAGATGCTTTACAGGAATAACCATTGTTGAACACATCAACAGTCCTTCTTGGCCATCCTACACTCACTCAACAACTTAGTTAGACTTGAGAACCCAAATTCTACCAGTTTTGGGTTAACCATGAATATCAAGATAACTTAATTATGTCTAATATCCATCACACCCTACTTGTGTCTTGGATGTCTTCCATGTTGTTGAACAAGATTTATAATTTCCACTAGGTCCTTGATCGCGAGAGTTCCAATAAACTCTTGGATTTTCCGACCATTGAAAACATTATCTCGAAACCTTCTTCTCCCATTATCATAATCTGAACTTTGAAAAAGTTTTGGATTGTTTTCAACATTTAAGTTACTAAAACCCTTATGTTCGTTTCTTCTTTGAAAATTTCGATTACCTTAAGTATGGTATCGATTTTGATATCCAAAACTTTTACTTTGAAAACTCTTTGATTGACCATCATAATTACTTGATTTAGGAGGAAAGTTTCTTGGACTATCAAATCTTCCCGATATTGAAGGTTTAGATTAAAAATTTCGGTTGATTTGTCTAACAACTTGGTTTTATATTGTTATTTGAAACAACCTGAGTCCCATCCATAACCTCAACCTCAGCCTCCACTTTCTTACCCTTTTTAAAAGGACAACTAGTCACATGTCCTTTGTTATGACCTTTAAAACAAGATCTTTTCTTAAAAACTTTCTTTTTGTTAGATCCCTTTTTTAAATGTTTTGACCTTTTTGTCTTCAGTATCCTCATCTACTTTATGAGGTGTACTATTAAACCCAACCGATTCTTTCAAACAAACTACACTATTAGGTATGTCAAATGTTATCGGATCCACTATAGCTAGTGTAGTAGGCATAAAATCTGTTAGCTCATTTTCATATGGTAAAAATGAGTAATCTTGATCCTCAGAAGATGAAGCTTTACTAAACCCCACTCTCGTTTTATCACTACTCTTTTTCAAACTTTTCTGAATTTGAGTCCTAACTAACGAAGATTTTCCAAATTTGTTTATCTTTCCATGAAGTTCAACAATTTTGTCTTGTGCATCAGCCAATTCTGCACTTTTCTGAAAGCTCACTAGTCTTATCCTTCACAATATCACGAGCCAAATCAATGATCTGTAACAATTCGTTGACTTTGCTGGTCAAACTGTTGATTTCTTGTTCATTTTACTTGAGTTTATTTAAACAATTTGACTCCCTTTTACTCAAAAGCATTTGACTCTTTCTGTTTTTCTAATTCATCTAACAGAATTTTGTTTTGCTCGGATAGTCTGTCAACTTTACCTTGTAGTTCAGTGCAATTATGTCAAGTATTACTCACATATTGTAATTGTATTTATACCTCTATTGTAAGCTCATCTGTATCATCCATGCACACTGTAGCTCTTGCACCCTGGATCTCCATTTTCTCCTTCTCAGCTACCTTCTTCTCTTCAATCTCAACAGCTGCTTCTCCAATCTTCACAGCTACAGTTTCAGCCACACATGAACTTTGTCTTGAAGTACTATGATAACGTTTTCCTAAAGCTTCCCACAGCTCTCTAGAAGATCCATGCCAATTGCAAATGTGTTTCATTTCAAATGGGAAGGACATCTTCTCGCTACTAAGGCTTTCTTCTTAGCGTCATACATACGTTTCTCAGAGTCTGTCAACTTCTCATGTGAAATCACTATAACTCTCCCATCAACAAGACGTATAGGAGCAATGTACGCATCAATGATACAACTCCACATCTCAAAATCTTCACTTTAAATAAATGCCTCAAACTTTTTCTTTCAGTCTACACATTGTTCGGCATTTATCAACTTTGGCAAGTTATTAACACCCTCAGATATATAGTTCATTATAACCATCTTTAACACACAACTTAACGGTTTAATGAATTTTGGTTTACCTGTGTCAAAATCCAAATCTAACCTCTCTTCTGGTCCTTCTTCGTGTTTTACCGTAACCGTACCGTTAAAAACGTTCAAAAATTTGTCCGAAAATTGTTTTTACCAAATTATATGGTTAGACTCGTCTCAACAATTGTCGGAGACCTTTTTAGGAATTAAATGATATTTTTTTTAAATCACACAAGTCTAACCGTGTAGTCAATTTGTTAAACTGTTTACGGATCAATTTTGGTGTATGAAAACGTTTATTACTAATTACGTCAGCTGGTTAACTTTCCAGCTTTCCGAGTTCAACTCGGAGCAGTATCCAATTCGAAACAATAGTCTGAGATAGTAATCCGAATTCCTATCCTAGATGGTGATTCGAGATGGTATCTAAATTCGTCCGAAACAAGGTATCCGAGATGTAATTCGAAACAGTAATCCAAGATGGTCCGAAATGATCCGAAATAGAGGTTACCGAAATGATAATTTTCTGAGATGATCCGAAATCAATACCAAAGATCTGAGATGCACTGTTTTGATCCGAGATGCTTCCTAGTTTATTCGATATGTTTCCCAGTTTATCCGAAATACACTGTTTTGGTCCGAGATGTAGTCTGAGATGCAATTCTGATGATCCGAAGTGTAAGACCTCTATCCGAGATGCCTTACTAATGATCCGAAATGATGGCTGTTTATCTGAAAACGGCAGCAAAACCCTAGAACAGCCCTCAAAACCCTAGAACAGCCCTCAAAACGTCCAAAAACCCAACTTTTTTTGAAGTAACAATTCTAAACCGAGTAAATCAAGAACCTAATGCTCTGATACCAACTGTAGGTCCCCTAATCCATTTGGATCTTCATAGATGTCTGTCAAATCTCGAGTGCGGAATCCTTTAGATCAGATTTACATAGAAAACGAGTAGAAACAGGATTATAATTAAACTAGTCTTCTATTGATCATCCAACACGAATGTTTACAATCAATTCAAGACTCTTTGTAGATTTCTCACCCTTACTAACTCTCTGCCTTAGCCAAAACCCTGATGCAAAACAGTTATTTATACTACATGTCTGCATACTGGACTTTGGACTGGGTAAGGCCATTCTCCAAGTTCATAACAACTCTTAACAAGCTAAACACAAATGCTAAGCCCAATACAAAATATCCAAAGACTAAACTATTAAATTATTAAGTTGTTGTCCCAAAATATACACCAATAGACTCCCCCTTGACAATAGCTTCATAGTGTAACTTTGTCTTCAAAAATCTTGTGATGTTTTGGTCTTTAGATAACTTCAGCTAAACACAGATTCTAACATTAACAAGGTCCAAGCAATACTAAAAAAGAACCCGTTATCGAAGCAGAAGTGAACAATACAGAGCCTACATTTAACCAATCTGATGATTATGATTTTGAAGTTGGGCCAAAGTATGATAATGGTGGTGGATCTAGCTCCGATGAAGGTTCTAAGTGAGTAATCATGTTGCTGAATAGAATATTACAAATCTGGAGAATGAAGTGAGTGTCTCTAATTAGGTTATACCAAGGAATCTATCCTACCACCCATCGAAGAATATAATTTGACAGTTGCGAGCTGGTTGAATGAAAAATCGAATAAAGAAGCGCTTGCCAACAAAAGGATATAAGTTGTTTTTACACTAAAATTGCACCCATTCAAGGTATCTGCTTACATCATTGCTTTATTTCACAGGTTGAACCAAAATCGAATAAGGAAGCGCTTGCTAACAAAAGCTGGGTAAACACAATGCATGAAGAGCTGCAACAATTTGAAAAGCATGGTGTCTGGAAGCTTATTGACCTACCGGCTAATCATAAAGCTATCACTACAAAATGGGTCGTCAAGTGTAAAAGAGAGGATCGAGGGGTAATTGTGTGAAACAAAGCATGACTGGTTGTCAAAGGTTTTCATCAGCAAGAAGGCATTGATTACACATAGATTTATGCTCCGGTCGCACGACTAGAAGCAATCCTCATATTCCTGGTCTTTGCGTCATGGAAAGGGTTTAAAGTGTACTAGTTGGATGTCAAATCAGCTTTCCTTTACGGAAGTGTGAAAGAGTAAGTGTATGTCGGTCAACCACCGGGGTTTGTTGATCTAGTGCATAAAGACAAGATTTACTTACTAGATAAAGCGCTATACTGGTTGCACCAAGCATTGAGAGCTTGGTATGAGACACTCTCACAAAACCTGTGTGAGAGGGGATCGGCTCTCCTCTATGAGCACCCCATTTCGAAATTTCTTTTCATGACTTTTTCAAAGTCCTTACATAGCTTCTCATTTGTCGATCCAAAGATGATATCATCCACATATATTTGTATGATGATCAGATGTTGTCACACCCTCAATTTCCACTTGCGGAGTTTTACCGCGAGGCGTGTGAACAAACCAGAATCTGAGACACTAGTAATATCGAATGACTCTATATGATTTATTTAAACGTTTTCCAAAAACATTTGTTTAACCATTCATAGTTATTTTCAAATTGTCTTAGTTTAGTTTCAAAGTTTAGTGGAAGCATTAGTTTCAAAGTTGAGCGGAAGCATTAGTTTCAAAGTTGAGCGGAAGCATTAAAGTAAAGTAAAGTAAAGGGCGCCAACATAAATGCCAAAACCAAAAATCCCAAACAATATTCGTAAATGAGACTCGATAAAAAATGTCTTGATCAATGCAAGTGAGTGCACCTAGCGCTCCTAGCATCTTGAGAAACATGTAAAGAAACAAGTGTCAACATTAAAGAAGAGTGAGTTCACAGGTTTTTATTAGTTCACAAGTTCGGTTAAAAGTTTTTTTCCCCCGTTATCCCTAAACCGGGATAACGATATAGTTCCATTATTCCTAACCCGAAATAATAATGTTGGTTCCATTATTCCTAACCCAGAATAATAATGATGTTGGTTCGTAATTAAGTTCAATGTTAACATGTAGGTAGCGAGCCTAAAGTTACTTCACATAAGAGTTCGCGATCGAAGCCGACTGTTGTGCCTCCGTGTTGCCAGGCCTATCACTGACCATGGCAAAAGTTAGGCCAAATTAATCACCCGTTGACCATACCCGGTCGGCTAGCGCGACTAGCTCGGGTGGGGCTTGTCGGGCCCAGTAGTACTACTTATAATTTCCCCGCTATCTAACCCAATACTAACGATCCGAGAGTTTGTCGAGGACTTCCGTGATATAGCTGCTTAGTGACCATAACGTACATTAACATTAACTTAGTTACCGAGTAGTTTAACGACGTTAATTTCGCATAACGTAAAAAGATAGAGTTATAGAATGTATACATGTTTCTCCCCCTGTTGTTTAAAACCGGATAAAATAGGGGCCGTGAACTCACCTTTAATTGCTCGGTTAGTGTGACACAGAAGTAGCAAATGATGGGACCGCTAATTGCGTCCTTGAAACAATGAAGATTAGCGAACCGGGACAAGATTGGAATCAATCCGGGGTTGGAGACTTGTGCGATCGAGAGAGGGGGGGCTGGCGTCGGCTCTCTTAGTGCTAGGGTTCCTTGTTGTTTTTTTTAACACATAACTCATGCATACATGTATATATATAGCTTAAGGGAAAAAGAAGGAGAAAGGGGGTGGGGGGGCGCGTGCGACCGCAAGGGGGGGCGGTTTGGGTCATTAGCATGGCCTCAAGTTTAGGTTAGTTCCTTGGGCCCCAAGGAGGTGAGGTCGACACGTTTCGCGGCTCGGTTTGGTTCGGCTATTTACTTGTTAAATTTTTTTTATAAAACTAATAATCGCGAAACCAAAACGTGATATAATAATTCACAAAATTTACAAACGTCTAATAACACATAGCACGTATTTACCCAATGCATTCAAAAGTTAGCGTAGTTATTGCGAGCGTGTAATTTAATTCTCCGAATCAAATTAGTGTAGGAATGAATAACCGTGCAGTAGCGCTTTTAAGATACCTGAAAAGCCGGGATGTCACATTATCCCCATGTTGAAAGAATTTTCGTCCCGAAAATTGAGTAAACGCGGTTTAGAATGCAACGCACAAAGATTCAGTTTGTTAGCAATGGTACAAGAAATTCCCAGGCTGTAACATCATCCCCATGTTGTAAGAATTTCGTCCCGAAATTTAGTTGGTGGTAACATTAGATTTCTACTCAGCTGCAAAAAGGTGTGGGTATTTGCTTTTCATTTGGTCCTCTCTTTCCCACGTGAACTCCGGTCCACGCTTATAGTCCCAACGAACCTTGACGATCGGTATCTTGCTGTGCCTTCGAGTCTTGATCTCACGATCCATGATCTCGATAGGTTGTTCCACAAAATGCAGTAGCTCATCCACTTGAATCTCATCCAATGGAATAACTAGGGTCTCATCTGATAGACACTTCTTCAGATTGGACATGTGAAAAACATTGTGAACTCCACTGAGTTCGGCAGGAAGGTCTAATTGATAAGCTACGGGCCCGATACGCTTCGAGATCACAAATGGGCCTACGTACCGTGGGTTTAGTTTGCCTCGTTTCCCAAAACGAATTACACCCTTCCAGGGTGACACCTTCAGTAGGACTCGGTCGCCTACTTGAAATTTGAGCGGTTTGCGTCGTTGATTAGCGTAGCTTTTCTGTCGATCTCATGCCGCTGCCATGCGGTTTCTGATTTGCACAATCTTTTCAGTAGCCTCAAGTATCAACTCAGGACCTTTGAGTTGACTGTCACCGACTTCTGCCCAACAGACCGGTGATCTACATTTGCGACCATATAATGCTTCAAACGGTGCCGCTTGAATACTCGTATGGTAACTCTTGTTATACGAGAATTCCACTAAAGGCAGATGGATTTCCCAACTGTTCCCGAAGTCTACCACACATGCCCTAAGCATGTCTTCCAAGGTCTGAATGGTCCTTTCACTTTGACCATCCGTCTGAGGGTGATAAGCTGTGCTCATATCTAAGCGTGTACCCAACACTTTCTGAAGTGACTGCCAAAAGTTGGACGTGAAACGAGCATCTCTGTCTGAGATGTTGGACATTGGTACTCCGTGCCGAGAAACTACTTCCTTAATGTAGATGCGAGTCAACTTATCCATCTTATTTGTTTCTTTGATCGCTAGGAAGTGTGCGGACTTAGTTAAACGATCCACGATTACCCACATGGTATCGCAACCACCCGGAGTTCGCGGGAGTTTAGTGATAAAGTCCATCGAGATCTGATCCCATTTCCACATTGGGATCTCAGGTTGTTGAAGTAGCCCTGATGGCTTCTGGTATTCCACCTTGACTTTCGCAAAAGTCAAACACTTGCTCACGTAGGTGGCTATATCCGCTTTCATGTTGGGCCACCAGTACGCGGCTTTAAGGTCTTGATACATCTTATCCGAACCGGGATGGACAAAGTATCGAGATTTGTGAGCTTCATCCATAACTAGCTTTCTGAAGTCTCCGTAGAGAGGTACCCATATATGATTCATGAAATACCGGGCACCATTGGGTTTTACTTCCCAATCACGTTCCATCTTTCCCACAGATTCGGCCTTGATGTTTTCTTCCTTAACTGCTTCTAGCTGCGCATCGCGTATCTGTTCGGGTAACCCCGAATGAATGGTGAACTGTAGTGCTCGTACCCGACGAGGTTTCAAGTGCTCCTTCCTACTGAGGGCATCAGCTACCACGTTAGCTTTACCCGGGTGATACCGAATGGCACATTCATAATCGTTCAGGAGTTCGACCCAGCGACGCTGTCGCATGTTCAACTCCTTCTGGTCAAATATATGCTAGAGGCTCTTGTGATCCGTGTAGATTGTGCATTTTGTTCCATATAGATAGTGTCTCCAAATCTTAAGTGCAAACACAACTGCTCCCAATTCCAGGTCATGTGTTGTGTAGTTTTTCTCGTGAACCTTCAACTGTCGGGATGCATACGCGATGACCTTATCACGTTGCATAAGTACGCATCCCAATCCCTGATTGGAGGCGTCACAATATACCAGAAAATCATCTGTTCCTTCCGGCAAGGATAAAATGGGTGCACTGCAAAGTTTCTGTTTCAGCAATTGAAATGCTGCTTCCTGCTTGTCACCCCAAGCATACTTAGTGCCTTTCTGGGTGAGATTGGTAAGCGGTTGTGCGATCTTTGAAAATCCCTCGATGAAACGTCTGTTGTAACCAACCAAACCCAAAAATTGGCGGATCTCTGTCGGTGTCCTGGGTGCTTCCCAGTTCTTGATAGCATCGATCTTGGCGGGATCAACGTGTATACCCTTTTCATTCACGATATGCCCGAGGAACTGAACTTCTCGAATCCAGAACTCACACTTCGAAAGCTTGGCATATAGTTTCTCCTGTTGAAGTAATTCCAGCAATAATCGTAGATGCTCAGCATGTTCTTCTTCATCCTTAGAGTAGATGAGTATATCATCAATGAACACGATAACGAATTTGTCGAGATACGGCTTACACACGCGGTTCATGAGGTCCATGAACATTTGTTTAACCATTCATAGTTATTTTCAAATTGTCTTAGTTTAGTTTCAAATTTTAGCGGAAGCATTAGTTTCAAAGTTGAGCGGAAGCATTAAAGTAAAGTAAAGTAACGGACGCCAACATAAACGCCAAAACCAAAAATCCCAAACAATATTCGTAAATGAGACTCGATAAAAAAAAAGTCTTGATCAATGCAAGTGAGTGCACCTAGCGCTCCTAGCGTCCTGAGAAACATGTAAAGAAACAAGTGTCAACATTAATGAAGAGTGAGTTCACAGGTTTTTATAAGTTCACGAGTTCGGTTAAAAGTTTTGTTTTCCCCCGTTATCCCTAACCCGGGATAACGATATAGTTCCATTATTCCTAACCCGGAATAATAATGTTGGTTCCATTATTCCTAACCCACAATAATAATAATGTTGGTTCGTAATTAAGTTCAATGTTAACATGTAGGTAGCGAGCCTAAAGTTATGTCACATAAGAGTTCGCGATCGAAGCTGACTGTTGTGCCTCCGTGTTGCCAGGCCTATCACTGACCATGGCGAAAGTTAGGCCAAATTAATCACTTGTTGACCATACCCGGTCGGCTAGCGCGAGTAGCTCGGTGGGGCTTGTCGGGCCAGGTAGTACTACTTATAATTTCCCCGCTATCTAACCCAATACTAACGATCCGAGAGTTTGTCGAGGACTTCCGTGATATAGCTGCTTAGTGACCATAACGTACATTAACATTAACTTAGTTACCGAGTAGTTTAACGACGTTAATTTCGCATAACGTAAAAAGATAGAGTTATAGAATGTATACATGTTTCTCCCCTTGTTGTTTAAAACCGGATAAAATAGGGGCCGTGAACTCACCTTTAATTGCTCGGTTAGTGTGACACAGAAGTAGCAAATGATGGGACCGCTAATTGCGTCCTTGAAACGATGAAGATTAGTGAACCGGGACAAGATTGGAATTAATCCGGGGTTGGAGACTTGTGCGATCGAGAGAGGGGGGGCTGCGTCGGCTCTCTTAGTGCTAGGGTTCCTTGTTGTTTTTTTTTTAACACATAACTCATGCATACATGTATATATATAGCACAAGGGAAAAAGAAGGAGAAAGGGGGTGGGGGGCGCCTGCGACCGCAAGGGGGGGGGGGGCGGTTTGGGTCATTAGCTTGGCCTCAAGTTTAGGTTAGTTCCTTGGGCCCCAAGGAGGTGAGGTCGACACGTTTCGCGGCTCGGTTTGGTTCGGCTATTTACTTATTATATTTTTTTTATAAAACTAATAATCGCAAAATCAAAACGTGATATAATAATTCACAAAATTTACAAACGTCTAATAACACATAGCACGTAATTTACCCAATGCATTCAAAAGTTAGCGTAGTTATTGCGAGCGGGTAATTTAATTTCTCCGAATAAAATTAGCGTAGGAATGAATAACCGTGCAGTAGCGCGTTTAAGATACCTGAAAAGCCGGGATGTCACATTATCCCCATGTTGAAAGAATTTTCGTCCCGAAAATTGAGTAAACGCGGTTTAGAATGCAACGCACAAAGATTCAGTTTGTTAGAAATGGTACAAGAAATTCCCAGGCTGTCACAGATGTCCATCCACTTCCTTGGTAAAGAGGGTACCGTCTACTATTCCTCTAGAGAAACTATTTCCAAGAAGCTGTTTGGAGAGCATCTCGTACCAGGCTCTCAGGGCCTTGTGTAGTCCGTATAACGCCTAGTATAACAGATAGACCTTATCCTTGTGAATCGGATCGACAAACCCCGGTGGTTGTCCGACATACAACTACTCGTTTACTTTTCTATAAAGGAATGCAGACTTCATATCCAACTGGTACACTGTGAACCCTTTACACGATCCTAAGGCCAAGAAAATGCGAATAGCTTCAAGATGTGCGACAGGGGCATAGACCTCGTTTTAGTCTATCCCTTCTTGCTGATGGAAGCCTTGTACTATGAGCCGAGCTTTGTTGCGAACCACGATACCTCTATCATCTCTTTTGCACTTGAAGACCCAACGACTATTAATCTTCTTGTGATTGTCAGGTAGGTCAACAAGATTCCAGACTCCGAGTTTCTGGAATTGCAACAATTCTTCTTGCATTGCATCCACCCAGCTTTCTTCCTTAATAGCGTCTTTTCAGGTACATGGTTCCACCTGAGAAACAAAACAACTGTAAGAAAATCTGCTTTGTAGTAGAGCAACTTTTGTATAAGAGCAACTAAGATCTTTATTGATCTGATTTTGAGTTTTCACTCCAGTTTGTAAGTCGCCAATAATGTTTTCTGACGGATGGTGAGAGAGTGTCTTTGGCATCATTTCGCTAAGAACGTCTACTTAACTTTGTATATTTGTGACAACTTCACCAACAACCTGTTCTGAGGATGTAGCTTCATTTCTATTATTGGACTCTTCAGCTTGATTTTTCAGAAGCTTTGAATCTGTTCTGATCCTTCATCGAAACTGGTTCCTCCATCGTCAAAAGTAGGTTCTCGATCAGAGTCAACATCAACTGGCTGTTAGGAAGATGGTTCAGCGACAATCAAGTTCGGTTCATTTACTGATTCTTGCTGAGTGTTGCTCGGACCTGCTTCAGAAGAGTTTGAGACAGGTAGTGATGGGGAGATCACCAACGGTCTTGAAACTTGTTCCTGATTGGAGATTTGATGTTGTTGATATAACATGACAAGTTCTTCTTCAGAAGGTACTTCTGGTAGGTCGAATGAGTTCCACAACCCGATGTAATTGAACAGTCACGGATCACCAGGTTTATGCGTAGGCGTTGTATATCTTTGGCAATCAACATGTTATGCTACAATAACCTGGTTTAATCTCGGCAAGAAGGCTCTCCTTTGTGGACTAGCATAACCTACAAAAAATCCTTGCAAGGATCTTGCACCAAATTTACCGTCCAGGTCTAGGACAATACACGACGATCCAAATGGTTCAAAAAACACTAGATTCGGCTTTCGATGGTATAGAAGTTCAAACATGTCTTGTTGTGAGGCTTGATTGTCTGAACACAGTTAAGGGTGTAACACACAGATGTGACGGCTTCGCTCCAGAAACTAATAGGAAGTTTTGAATCAGCGAGCATTGTTCTTGCAGTCTCAATCTGTGTGTGATTCTTACGTTCAACTACTTCATTTTTTGAGGAGTATAGGGGGTGCTGAATTCGTGAAGAATATTCTTCGCGTTGCAGAATTTGAGCATTTTCCTGTTTTTCAACTCAGTACCACTATCATTGCGAATTCTTTTGATTGGTAGGTGATAGAGGTCATAAGATTTTCAAATGTTTCATCCTTACTCTCCAGAAAGAAAACCCACGAGAATCTTGAGTAGTCATCTGTCACGACAAGGCATATAGATCTCCAGAGATACTTTTCACGTTTACCGGTGTAAAGAGATCCATATGAAGCCTTTCTAGTGGAAGCTTTATAGAGTTAAGCAGCTTTATCAGGTGAGATTTCTTATGTTGCTTCCCCTTTTTGCAACTAAAACAATCATCTGATAAGTGAAAATTCTTGAGATTAACACCCTCCACTAGGTTGTTATGCACCAAAAAGTTCATCTTTCTCAAGTGAATGTGCCCCATCTTACAATGCCATAGAATTAACTCTTTCTTGTTAGCTTTAGATATAAAGCATTGAACCTTCTTTGAAGTAGTGGATGCGATGCTCATGTCTAAAACATAAAGATCATTTTCTCATGGAGCGCGCATGACGATCCACTCTTCGGGAATTTTGAATCCCGGTTTAAGAATTAGGCATTCCTTATCTTTTAAGTGGGTAGAGAGTTTCTTGTCACAGATTTGTGAGGTGTTAAGTAAGTTGTTCTCAAGCTCAGCGATATAGTTCACTTTGTCGAATGACACCACTCCGTTAGTGAGAATACCTTCACCCACGATTCTGCCTCCTTGTGTACCAGCAAACCCAACATATCCTCCCCGGATAGCTTTTACGTCGTATAACAACGCAAGCATCCCTGTCATGTGTCGGGAAGCTCCATTGTGCATAATCCACTTTGAAATGATTGACCTCGGGAGCCGTTACACACATGTGAAAAGAAATTACTTAAACAGAGAAACCCAAGCCATTTTGGTCTTGGGCGGGTTTGGGATATCACATTTTGGCTCGACATTTTTCTTAACCTCTTTCTTTACCTCCACCCATTGTTCAACCTTTGATCCCTTTTCTGTTTTAGGTTTAGTTGAAACAGTTGTGGTGTTTACAGCAACAGAAGATGATTTGTTCTTAACAACCCAGGTTTGTGCACTTGAAAAAGCTTTCTTTGAGTAGAACTTAGGATTCTTTTGTTCATTTTTCTTTGATGATTCACCAATTTCAAAAAATTTTGCAATTATTGGTTTCACATTTAAGTTTGACTCAGCATTTCGTTTTAAAATTTGTTTTGGCACAAACTCTGGACCTTTCTGTTCAACATCTTTTGTGCCTGTTCTAACTTCATGAGCAGGTTTCATTTTGTTTGGTTTACATTGACGTGCAATGTGCCCAACTTTGTTACATTTGTACATGTCCTATTGTTGTTTACAAAAGCGGCTTTCGAAACTTGCTTACGGAGTTTTCTTTCTTGCTCAAATTCGTTGTTTGATTGTTTACCGATGATTTCCTTTTCATTAACAGTGTTAGTTCTGTAAACAAAATCAATTTTCTTGGTAACACTTTGCTTTTGAAATTTGCTGTTTCTTTTCTTTTCAAACCCTAATCCAGCCCTTTGTACTCAGGATATGAATGTTTCTATGAGACCCTTTTGGTTTTGAGTAAAGAGCGGCATCTTGCTTATAAAGATCAGAGGTGTTGACTTCAGCCAGCTTAAAAAGCTTGTCAACTTGGTATAAGTTTACATTTTGGATTAGAAATTCCTCCTCAGAGTATAGTTTATCTGATCCTTTCAGTTTGTAGACGACTACATTAGGATCATTATTTAAACCATTCTCTGATGCTGAAATGAAGTTCTCGTGAAAACTTTTCTCCCTTCCAGAATGTGAACTTGACTTAGACTTCTTATTGCTTGACTCTACACTTTCACAAACTGTGCTGTCCGACTCATTTTTGAAAACATTTTCGACCACTTTGGTTACCACATCAGGTTCACAATCCTTTTCTATTTTGGTATAAGTTACATCGATGTTCTCAAGCAGCTCATTACCCTTTTTAGTAAACAAATTTAAGTTTAGCGTCTTTTCCACTCCATCTGGCTTTTTTCTTTGCATAGCCATTTCACATGGGTGGTGGAACATGATCGTAACCTTTACCTTGGTTATTAACAACTTTCTTTTCTTGTTTCACCATGATTTTCGGAAGAATGTGATCCATGACATATGAACTGGTAGAATAACTGATTAACAATTTGTTAACCCGTGCAGTTTCAATTTTCATTTTCTCCAGTTCACCTTTCAGCTCAGCAATCGTATTTATATGCATGTTTATGGCCATTTGTTTGTCCATAACGGTTGCTTTGAGCATTGAAAGTGTATTGTCATCTTCTTTGATTGCTTTCTCATATTGTCGAATGGTTTTGCTGAATTTGTCATATTCTTCTTTTGTTTTGACATAATCATATGACAAATGATCAGCATGTGTTTTGAGTTCATTATATTTTTTGATGGTAATTTGCATTTTAAGCATGGAGTTTCCAATTCAACATTATGAGTATCCTCATTCTTTTTCACTGTTTCACTTACCGACTCATTTACCAATTCAACACTTTCTACCTGGGCATGCTCAGTAACTACCTCATTCAAATTTGCCATTAAAGCCTTGTCAGCAATATCAGTCAGAACTTCGACGGTCATCTCCTTGGTTACATCAATTAATTCGACAACTTCTAACTTTTGTTCTTCCTCACATGTTGGTTGATGGCTTGTATTGAAATATCCTACAAAAGTTTTAAGAATATCAGTAGGCAAAATATTTTTAAAAGCAATGTTTAGAAGTTCTTCTTCCTCAGATGAAATTCCATAAAAAATTTTTGTGTGCCTCATCAAAGGATGCCTCGGCATATTCTTCAACATATTCAGGTTCTTCAATAATTTCAGCTACCAATGCTAGACTTTCACTCTTTGTGATGAATTTGTTCCAATTAAAACCTACGTCTTCTTAAGTGACAACGAGTGCTTTATCTTTTGAGTTTGATGGACCGTCTTCAATCTGCACCATTCTAGTTTGGGGTTGAGGTCGATGATATATGGCCTTTTTGTAGTAATCATCAGCAAAAGGGTTCTGATTGCCCTTGACCTCTCGATTTAGACATTCTCTTTTGAAATGCCCATTTTCACGGCATTCGAAGCACGTAACCTTGGACTTATTAAAGCCTAGTTTACCGTCAAGTCCTCCCAAATTATCTCCTCCAGTAGTTTCCATAAAGGGTTGAGCTCTTCGGACAATGGAAGCTATACACCACTTGATATCAATCAATTCCATTTCAACCGGATCAAGCTAATCAAAATCTTCTTTTGTCACTCTAGATTCCCAATTCTTCCAGCCACCAAACTTTCGTACAATTCTAGTGTTGAGGCAAGTAGGGTCATGTGTTTCTTTGCGGCATTTTCGTCAAAATCTTGAGCATTCTAGAGGCTTACTGCGATATTGCATTGTAGGATTCGTTGATTGGGATTATATTGATTGTGTTGGCTGCTCTGCGGATTGCTTGAGCTTTGGGATGATTGTGGTCCTAGAGGCGCATCTTGCTTGAAGGAAGAAAAAGATTGAAACCCATTGGTTTGGCTTGATTGTGGACTTGGTGTATTGATGGCACTGAAGGCAGTTTAAATTTTGGGACTGGAGGACTACCCTTGTAGTATAGATTCACATCTTGTTGTATCTGGGCGCCTTTGCTTTTTGCTATCTTCTGCATCTCCAGCTCATGCCCTTCTAATCTTTCGATGAAACTAGGTAATGAGAAATTACCATACTCAGTGCCATTCTTTAGAATGGTCAAGTAAGTAGACCATTCTCCTTCAGGTAGAGAATCTGCAACCTTATCGACCAATTCTTCATTTGTTTTTACAATTCCCATACGCTTCATTTGTAGCACCAGGTGACAGTACCTTTCAATCAACTGTTTCACTGTCTCTCCTTAATAAGAGTAAAAATATCGAATTCATTACTCAGTAGCGCTCTTTTTTCCCTTTCGCAGTAGCGAGCTTCCTTGGAATTTTAAACATAAGGCATTCCATAAAGACTGAGCATCGTTATCGTGCTATAATAGTGCCAAGATATCTTCTTTTATGGCTTGCTGCAAGATATTCATCATCTTCTTCTCATTAATGAACTTTTCTCTTTCGAGCTCTAAGAGTTGAGCTAGCATTTTCTCAAGACCAGTTTCTCCAATCGAAGCCTAATATTTAGACTCAATAGTAAACCAACAAGTAAAGTGGTTAGCTTAAACCCAATTCATGAACCTTTCGCTCCAGCTATCGTCATCTTCTAGATTCATAAGCTTTGGAGGCTTCGTTATTGTTCCCATTTCATTCTCGAGATACATATTTTGCAGTGCAGTAGTGGTAACAGCTAAAGCAACGAACGTGTTAAAAAACTCTTCTTCCATTATATCTGCAATTTTTCAGAAGCAAAAAAAAATTTAGACAATGTTGTTTAGATATAATTTGACAAGAACATGAAAGTTAAGAAAACTCCTTAAAACGTCCTTCATGCGAGTGAACCAATACTCGTGCGAGTCAGGTGCCTCGTGCGAGCAAGGCCTAATGCGAGTGAAAATTACTCATCGAGTGACTGTTTTAGTAGTTCAAATTTTTAAGAAAATTGGTTTTTCTTGCGAGTGGCAGGTCGTACGAGTGGCTATTCGTACGAGTGCTATTCGTATGAATGGCTATTCGTACGAGTTGTCCTTCTGCTCGTACGAGTAGCTCAGATCAACAATCGGATGTTTTCTGCAATTTTCATCATGATTTTGTTTGATTTTAGATCTGTAAGTTTTAGGGATTTGTTAATGTGTATTTTAACGTGTTATACTAAAATCCTAGTCTACTTCGTCCATGAAATTCTCTAGATCTGAAGTATGTACGAAGAAAGAGTAGATATAGAAAATCTTCAATGGTTGAATCTTGATTTTCAGCTGCTGAAACTTGTTGTTTGTCCTCAAATCAGGCCTCAAGACTCTGATACCGCTTGTGACAGGGGATCGGCTCTCCTCCGTGAGCACCGGACTGACTTGACTCAACTAACAAAGGCGTAATTCATTGCTAGAGAGCTTGACAAACGAACAATCAAGTATGCTGCTTAAACGTCGTTACTTCTTATATTAATAAACGTGCAAAGTTACAGACAAGCAAACAAACGGACAGGGCATCGCCTGAGTCAGACATCAACAACTATGGACACAACACCCAAGCTCCACTATATATAGGCCAACATGGCTCGCACAAGGAGTGAGGCTGTTGACTCGTAAGAGCCACAAAGGCTCACTCGTACAAGCCATTTAATATACATAATATTTGACAAATATAATCCCTATTTAGACGACTGACATATCCTAGACGTAGGCAATAGACATCTTGCACGAACAACCTGTTAAGCAATAACTTTATCAGAGGCACGTCGATAGCACAATCTTCACATGGGAAGTGAAAGGACACCTGCTGATAGTACAAATTTATGTGGATGATATCCTCTTTGGGTCTCAAATGATGTGCTATGAAAAGAATTTGAAGAAGTCATGGAAAAGAAATTTTAGATAAGTTTAATGGTATAGATGAAGTTCTTATTGGGACTTCAGGTTGATCAGTTGCCTGATGGCATATTCATCCATTAAACGAAGTATGTCCATGATGTTTTGGAGAAATTTGAACAGTCTGGAATGATACTGTTATCTACTCCATTAGCAATCAATCATGGCATCTGCCAAGATGAACACGGTGTCAAAATAGATGAAACATTATACCGATCAATGATTGGATCATTGATGTATCTTACAGCATCTAGACCGGATATCATGTATCCGACATGTCTTTGCGCCAGTTATTAATCAAGTCCTTGAGTATCACACTTGATAATCGTCAAGCGGATTCTCAGATATCTGAAGGGTTTCCCAAACACCGGCTTGTGGTATCCGCGAAATGACAAGTTTGATCTAGTTGGATATTCTGATTCGGATTTCGGTTGTTGCAAATTTAAAGCCAAATCTACAACGGATGGTTGCCAGTTCTTTAGAACACGCTTAGTAACGTGTCAATGCAAGAAGCAAACGATAGTCTCCCTCTACTTTTGAGGAAGAATATGTTTCAGCTTCCAGTTGTTGTTGTGGATACAACAACAGATGAGAGACTTTGGATTGGAGTTCTTGATACACCCATATATGTAGAGAACAAGGTTGCTATTGATATAACTAAAAACATGGTTCAACACTCTAAAACTAAACACATTGAAATTCGACATCACTTTATCCATGATTGCCGTGATGAACAAATGGCAGATTTTTATACTAAACCCTTTGATAAAAAAGATTTAAATATCTTTTGTAACTTAATCGTATGAAAAATCTGACATCAGATGGGGAACTAAAGGTTGAATATGGCTCGGATGATGAGTTCACGTGATCCTCATAGGTTTAGTCATGTTTTTACTATTTTAGAATTTATTTCTTTAAAATACCAAATATCCAAAAATATGATTTTGATTTTAGGGAGATAAATGTTGGGGAAAATACCAAAACATTTAAAAAATAAAAAAAAATGTACAAAAAATTTGAAAAAGACAAAAGGAGTTTTCGTGTAAAAAAGGAAATTATAGTAGATCAGTGTACTATCACAATATGCTAAGGATTTGTAGTGTCAAAATGTTTAAACAGACCTCATTGATGATGTGCCGGTAGACTTCACACATTTAGTAAATTGTTACTGAGATATAAACATAAAGAAAAACTTCTTAGTACACCGAAATTTCGTTTGAGAGATTGCCGGATTCTGAGATACTAGGTCTTTATAGATAATTGATATATGGGATCTTATACAAGTTCTTCTAGTTTTGCGTCAATAATGGCTTAGAACTTGTAGAATACTTTTGTTTTAAAAAAACCCAAAACTGTAGGATATCATAAGTATCAAAAGATCCAACAATTTCTATAAAAAATTCCAATTAGGAACATCACTTTTAAAGTCGAGCCTTCATCTCTTTGTCTATACGGTGGTACTAACCTGAGTTCTAAATGTCTCGCATTAACCAAGTACAAATATCAGTTAAATATATTCACATGTAAGATGAAATCTAGGGAATCTTGATACGGGAGTGTATTCTAAGGTGGGAAACACTATTAAGTCAAGTTCTTAAAATTATCTAACTTATCTCGGAACAATTAGGAAATCTGTAGAGGTTTAAGTGGACAAGTATACCGACAATCTAAGTGAATTTGTTTAGAACTTAAAGTCTAATCAAGATCAACGGTACTGGTGACATGTCTCAAAAACTAATATGATCCTCTAACACTAACTCACAAAAATATGTCTTTCAATATGTTTGTACATAGCTATTGCACTTCATTTTAGAAAAACCTAAAAAGATTTGAAGTGTGTTTTAGCATAAACTTTGAAAATATCAAAAATTTGTTATTTCTATAGTTTCGACTACCGATGATGGAAAGCGGATCTTCAAGGTCTAGAGATGTTGTTTGCTGAGGAAAATCTTGTGACAACGGGTTAGGAGCTTTACTAAAAAAAGAAAATGTTTCGAAAAGATCAAAATTCATTAATTTGAAACTTAACATTGCTTGAAAACATCAGTTTGTTCATAAAGTGGTTGACCAAGTACTTAACTTGGACTTGGTCAACTGAGTGGGCCGTTATAACTGATAAAATGTTCAAAAATTTAAAATTTGGAAAACATTGTATCACATTTTGCACAAACTGGGTGTGACTTCGCACGAAGTAGGTCACTTCCTACAAAGTGAACACTGCGTACGAATGAACTTGGGGCTATATATAGATGTCAATTCGCACGAAGTGCTCTTTTGCGACTATGTACGAAACTGAGACAGTAAGAGCAAATTGAGTGTTTTTGTGCGATCTACGTCGAACTGCTGCCAAATTTTTCATTGGGGAGGTTGATTAGCACACCCTTACAATGGTTAATGTATTAAACCGTGATTTCATTGTTAAAACACTAAAATGGGTAATTCAGACTAAAAAACGTAGATCTAGGAAAATCTAACTGGCCAAATATGAAATTGAACATACCATTAGGTTTATCAGCGAGTATACTATCCAATAGAATCATCAATTTCACAAACTTGTCAAGTTTATAATTGGTATTCAAAATATGTTGCTACTAAGTGCCACTTCGTACGAAGTGATAGAGTCACTTCTCATGAAGTGAAAATTGACAAAATTCAAATACCGCTTCGTACGAAGTGGAAATGGTCAAAATGTTTAAACTCTTTTGCCCACTTCGCACGTGTAACACCCCAAATTTTATATGTTCTATTATGATATTATATGCACAATGTCGTAATGAGTAGATGGACATTATAGACTAATTAAATAATAATAGTCGGTTAATTATGCTAGTAAGCTTAATTATTTAGGATGAATAAGTTAGTCTAGTGAAAGAAAAACCTAATTTATAGTTTGATATAAAAGTGACATGTTTTAAAATACCAAGGGCTGAAACTGTAATATGGAAATAAGCCTTATAACAAAATTAGAAGTGCAGAGTGTGGGAGTCTTGTGTGTGTCGACCAAAAGGAGAAAGAGTGAGAAGAACTCCCATCAATGCACTATGAGCATGCAACTAATTGAAAGGGGAAAACTGATTAAAATTCATGCATGTCTTTGATTTCTCAATCTTCTAGTCATACTAAAGCATAAGGTAAGTGGAATTTCATGTTTTGGTGACCTTGTATGAAATGGGTTTTAAGCAATCTATGAACTTATGCGAAATTAGTATGATTAAGGGTTAGAAGCATCACATAGAACATGAATTATGCTTGAATTCGGCTAAATTTATGATTAGGAATGAAAACCCACTTGAAGTAGGAGCACTGGGTAGAATCATGATGGATTGTGTGCAAAAATTTGTGTAATGATTATGTATGATGTTGCTTAATACGAATATTAGAATGATGGAACCGATTATAAAAGAATGTTTTATGAAATTAGTTGAATTTGATGATCTTGATATGAATAAGTGAGGAGATGCATAAGATACTTGTACTTTATGCTTTGTTAGTGGTATGCACTTCAAGTGTTTGATGAAATGCTTCGGGGGTATTGGTTTTAATTAATAAAGATGATTTCATATGCATGTAATGGTAACTAATTAGAAATCATGAGATGATGAGTTGTTAGCTCACAATGTTAATTTAAATGTGAGATGAAAGCATGAGATTGAAAGAATGTTGAATATGAAATTGTAGTCGTGAAGGAAGAAGGTACAAGTCCATCCAATTCGCAAGTAACGCAAAGCAAAGGTAAGTTCATATGAACTTCGTTTCTTTTAAATTATTACTAGTTTGTTAGTTATAGTAGAGGTATGTAAATTCAAAGTGATGAACGTAGAAGGAACCTGTTAGACAATAAAACTGTAAAGTACGTGCATTGTCCCATTACAAACGGGTCAAAATGAATGGCTAGAAAGATGATTATTATTTTGAACATAATGACTCGTTGTTAATGTGTCAATAAGGATGAAATGTTCTTTGTAAGGACCCGTATGATCGGGTTGGATGATTTATATATTTGGTTTTATAAGAATGTATATAGAAAGGACGTTACAACATCATATCCATGTTACAAATCAACTAAGGAAGTAAAGGAAGTATAAAATAATTATGTTAACGAGTCATGCTAACAATCACTTCTGTGTTGTGTATGGTAGGGAAATCGAAATCTTGATAATGGCGTGCTTGGAACGAACACATCGCATCGCCCCCTTTACGCGCTTCCGACTGAAGTTCTTGAGTTAATGGGTCAAATAAATACTTTTGGAATGTAAATGTTGTTTTTTTAACACTTATGCATTCGTGTGTAAACGTAAAGTTTGAACTTTTATGTGGTGGTTTGGGTTCTTACTATTAAGAATTTTTTTTAAATGTCGCTTTTGGTTCGTATAAATTATACTATTATTTGACCTTCGACGAAACGGGCGTCACAAGTTGGTATCAGAGCCCAGGTTTGAGGGATTCGAGCATGAAATGAATTACTCGAACTAAAACCAAAAGTTCTCGAAGAGGTGGGAGTGCTCGCTTCAAGACACAACAGGAAGGTAAGCATTTAGTTATTCCTTCATAGATTTAAATTCGAATTTGATCATGTTATGGGAAGACTAGTAAGGAGTGAAATCAAGTTAACGGTATGTTTGATAGACTTTGGGGGCTGGCTTAATTAAATTCGAATTTGGTAACTTCACCGTAGCTTACGGTGAAGTATAATGGCTAAAAAATAAACAACAAATGTTGGTCGTAACCTACGACTAATAGTCGTAGGCTACGGTGATAAAGTTATGTTTTTCATGTGCAGTTGATCATTATTACCGTAATATATGGTAGATGTACCTTCGCTTACGACGAGTATGAAATGCAGGATGGAAGGTGCCGTAGGCTACGGTAGGTGACCATAACCTACGGTCAATGGTTTCTGGTTAAAGGATCTAATGCCCACCGTAGGTTATGGTGGTGAAACTGTAGCTTACGGCGAGCCCTTCCAAAGTATAAAATTTTTATTTTATCTTATTTTATTTTATTTGGGAACTCTATTATGTCCTAAAATTTCGTAATCCGCAAAGGCCTATGCTAGGGCCACAATAATACCAAATGATTAAGTTACATGAACGCGTTTTGCGGAATGCGCGATGTAAATGCATAAATGAAAAGGGATATGGATTCTCAATCTTTGCAATCAGAATGTACACATAGTACGATCAACTATGATTGTTGATGACAAAAGTGAATAAGAAACCAAATTCAATAGAATGAAATAGAAGTGATATGGGTTAACGTATGATGAATAAAAGTATGTAAAGAATAACTAATGAAATGGATGTTCAGGTAATGATGGCAGATGAACTAAATATAAGTAATGATGAAGTAGTACAACAAGAAGTAATGAACGAGAAAATTTCAGAAGAAGTAGGGAAAGCCATTCAAGCCAACCTCCTTCGAATGGCTCAAGAAGTTGAAAGCCGTGTTTTACAAGCAGTTGAAGCCATGATGATGAGCAAAATGGAAGAATTGAAAGAAATCATAAATGAATCCCAAAGTAAGAAGGGAACTCGGAGGTGCACGTATAAAGAGTTCATGGCTTGTAACCCCTTACCATACAAGGGAGAGATTGATCCTATAGCATGCCAAAGGTGGATCTCGAGCACGGAAGCGGTATTCATAAGAAGTCGATACGAGAAAGAGGATCAAGTGATGTTTGCAATGGGCCTACTCCAATTCCAAGCTAAGGATTGGTGGGATGCCTATTGTAAAGAGGTGGGAGAAGATAAGATCCAAGCCTTAACATGGCAAGAATTAAAGGAACCTTTCTTTAAGTATCATTGCCCACAATCTGCTATCGAAAAATCCAAGAGGATTTTCTTCGTCTTTGTCAAAAAGACGAATCAATCGACGAGATCAAAAACACCTTCCTCGACAAGATGAAGTTTTGTCAAGAAATAGTGGGAATAGAAAGAATGAAGATAATTCGTTATGATGACATGTTGAAGGCTGAGTATCGGGAGTTCATAACTCCCTCTAAATGTGAAACCCTAAACAAGCTCATAACTTAGGCTCGAGATCGGGAAATCGAGTTAAAACAACAAGTGGAGAGGGGTGAGAAGAGAACATTTAAGAAGTTACCCAACTCGAGCCCGTCAAAGAAGCAGAAGTTTCAAGACTTTGGCAAGAAGGATAAAGCGAAGGGTGGCATACCCAAATGTAAGACTTGTGGGAAGCTTCTCATGGGAGAATATCTAATGGGTAAGAAGTGATGCTACAACTTGTGGGCAAGAAGGACACCCGTACTATAAGTGTCCTAATCCCTTGAGAACATGATACAATTGTTTGCAACTAGGATACATTATGTCACACCCCAGATTTCCAACCCAAATCCATACACCATGGGCCCGGGTGGGGAGTATCGTGGCGTCAGTTGATAACATCATTGTCAATTAAACATGGCACAACGGAAGTCATGGAGTAAAATTACTATTAGAAACCAAATGTTCAAAATATAAAATAATATACAGGCTCGTAATAGAAGATCCATAGGGGATCATAAAATGGACAAAGAAAGAATATAAACCAGACTTTAGGGCAGATATAAGGATTTGCAAGATCTTCTTATTCACTACCGAGCAGCTTCTGGCATATAATCTTTATAACTTGGGAAAGTTAGTTTGTAACCTTGTTAACAGATTCACATGTTTGTCCATACATACAGGGCCCAGTATAGAGACCGAGACATGATTAAATACACACCACTTAGAACTCATAGAGGAGTTATCCCCAACGTCTTGGGTAATTTTCATTTGAGCGTCTGTCAGGTGTACGCCTACACTCCGCGCTAAGGTCGTGGCCATTAACTAATCTAATGAGCCGAGGATATGCAGGACACGGTAACCCCGATCTTTAAGTTATCAAACAAAACTGATTAAAACAGAATATGCGGATTTACTCGCCACAATCTGGCATTCGTTTAATGCCATTTCTGACCAAGCGATAATAGTTTACCGTATCCCAAGCCCGTATAGGGAAAATAAGTCGAGAGATATTTACTGAGCTCGTCTTCTTTTAATTTAAATAACTCAGCCGTATACAAAAGTACTTAATTGTAGAGAGCATTTACCTGAAGGCTCTAGTCTGGATTATGGCATAAGCTAACCAATTAGTACTAACGGTCTTTATTTAGGTCATAGACTTAGACTGAGTAGTGTACATAATCAAAACGTATAACGCTTAATTAAATGATGATTGGATAGAATGTAGTTTAAAACCGACAAGTACCTTGACTTGCATAATACGGGTAACCAATTAACATTCTGGATTTTGAGATTAAAATGAATAAGTTAAACCCGTTTCGGTTAATTTTCGTAAAATAGTTACATATACTTAACCGTGCGCATATTAGCAATATCGGGTAACCGGATAAGTCATGGACAAGTTCTATATGCCATTATACTTTAAATAGGTTAAAACATCAGCAGGATATTAACTTATATGCCCGTTAAGGTTTTCAAATTAAATTATGCCTCATAAGGGTATTTTGGTAATTTCATACCGTATAAAAGAAACTTGAATATAATTTATGTTTATAATCATGAGTATTGTTGAAAATATTTTATTTATGATATAATATCAGTAGGATATCAATTATATGTGAAATTTATCTTTTATGACCAAACTATGCACTGAAGGGGCATTTTGGTCATTTCACACATAGTTTATAAATTTTTTAGGATTCTGAGTTCATAACATGTACATATTGTAGACATGTTTGGTTAATTAATATGGTTTAAAACCTTACTATACCCCGAAACGGCGGTTTTGTCGTAAAATGACGTTTTATGCGATGTTTAATAAAAACTGACATTAGGGTCTGATTAAAATGTCTTAGATATTTTATTTAATATAACATATCAGTAGGTAAAAGATTTACCTTGAAAAGATTTGATTAAAACTATTTTATGAGCCACAAGGGTTAATATCGTCATTTATCGACATAGTTTAAACACTTGCTTGAAAACTCCGTTTATAACTTGGTTTAACATCCCAAATAATACTACTTATAATATTACATCAGAAGAAAACTTATTTTCAAGTTCATTACTATTTAAAACCTTGTTTTATGCAAAAAGGGCATTTTGGTCAAAGATGGCATAATTATGGAACTTACGCATAAACTTGGATTCTGATTATGCTCATGTAATATAACCTCAGAGGGTGATGCTACATTATATAACAATCATAAGGCAACTTTAGATCAGTAGGTAAATAATCTAAATCAGGTCAGAATCTAAAGTCAAAGAAGAAGTCAAACTTCGCGACTTTCGGTTGCGAACCGACCCTAGAACTGAAATTGACGAGCCGAACATGTTCTTACATGTTCTAATAATTATTACCAACTTGTTTAAGTGTCAAAACAGGTTCACAACATATAAGATTAATTTATGATTTTTCCAAAAAATGGCCTGTTTGACTTTTTAATAACATAACTTTGACCCGTCAATTGATTTAGCAAACGTGATCTTCAGGAGGTGCCCTTTATTATGATCACTTAGCCATGTACGCTACGAACAATGGCTGGACCATAACGGTCTTAACCTAAAGTGAAAACGTTTTCCGTAAAACGCTTGACTTTTGGTTATAAAAGCATATAAACGAAAATGCGAGAGCAAGGAACACTTACAAGAGGTTCCTAGAATGCAAGAGAACTAAGTTGGATGCTCCTTTCAGCTAGGAACTTCTGGAGGGGCGAGAAGAGTATGAATAAGAAAGGTGCAAGTTCAAATAATCAACTTGATCACCTATTTATAGTTGGAACTCAAAGGAGGTGATACCAGGTGTTTAGGGTGTAAGAGGGAGCTTACAAGTGTCCTAAAACTTGGCATAGCTGCTTGCTGGTCCGTAGTTTCGAATACATGGTTTTGGAGTTTTGTATGGGAGCCAAGCAAAACTTTCTGCAGAAGAGGCCTTCTCGCGCCCCGCGAGAGACCCAGGCCTGGTCTCTCGCGGCCCGCGACCGCCCCTTGGCCAGTTTCAAAGTTTGACACTTTGCCCCTTCACTTTATAAAGCTTCTAAAAACCTTTTAAAACACCTTTTTGGCACTTTTACCCTCCGAAGCCAATACTTGGCATACCCGGGATTATGCCCGGACATTGTCGAGCTCTCGATTCCTTAAAAAGGTCACCCAGAGGTATAAATTAACATGTTGACACTTTTAATCCTTCCATTATCCAACTTTCACATAGATACAAAATTGAACCCTCGCGTCCAACAAATGGCACGTATGAGAGTTAGGACTTCGTAAAGGATCACTCAGGGGCTTATTATAAGCATGTTGACTCCGATGTCACTCAGAGGCTGGGCATGTTGACATATCAGTCATTCAGAGGCCATTATTTATGCATGTTGACTTCGGACCGTCACTCAGAGGCTCAGATCGAGCATGTTGACACCTTTAGTCCTTATTGGTCTTTAATAGACTATATTTAAAATTACAACACGTGTCACTATACTATTTGACATGATTTTATAGGTGTTACATCCTCACCCTTTTAAAATAAATCTCGACCTCAAGATTTTATTCAAAAAGATGGGGGTACTTTTGTCGTATAGTGGACTCAACCTCCCATGTATACTCGGGACCTCTAAAAGTGTCCAACATAACCTTTACTATAGGTATCATTTTCCTTCGGAGCTTCTTAACATGTCGATCCTAGATCGAAATTGGTTTCTCAACGAACCTCAGGTTTTCATCAATTTGCACATCCTTGTGGGACATTGCTAGCGACTCATCGGCTAGACATTTCTTAAGCTTACTAATGTGGAACACATCATGGATTCCACTAAGCTCCTCTTGCAACCTGAGCTTATAAGCCACAATGCCGACTCATTCGATTATCTCGATGGTCCAATGTATCTTGGGCTTAACTTGCCCTTCTTTCCAAAAAGCATCACTCATTTCCAGGGTGATACTTTTAACATGACTTTGTCCGCTATTTGGAACTTAAGAGCTTTACGCCTCTTGTCAGCATAACTCTTCTGCCTGTCCCTGGCAGCTTTGAGACGATCACAGATTTGCACAATCTTTTCCGTGGTCTCCTGGACAATCTCTGGTCCTGATAGTGGGCTTCCCCAACTTCTTCCCAACACACAGGCGTTCTACATTTTCTCCCATACAAGGCCTCAAAAAGAGCAGCCTTGATGCTAGTATGATAGCTTTTTTTGTAGGATAATTCTATTAGGGGTAAGTGGTCATCCCAATTTCCACCTAAATCAATCACACATGCCCTAAGCATGTCTTCCAGTGTCTGGATAGTATGCTCACTTTGTCCATCCGTCTGCGGGTGGTAAGCCGTACTAAAGTTTAATCGTGTGCCCAAAGATTGTTGGAAACTTTTCCAAAAATGAGAGTTATATCTAGTATCTCTATCAGATACAATAGATAACAGCACACCGTGTAGGGACAATCTTGTCCACATACATCTTAGCCAACATGTCTGAATTGTATGTTTCCTTTATTGGCAAGAAATGTGCTGACTTAGTCAGCCTATCCACAATGACGCAAATAGTGTCATTTCCACTTTTGGTCTTAGGTAACATGGTAATCAAGTCCATTGTTACCATTTCCCATTTCCAGGTGGGAATTTTCAATTGTTGTAGAAGTACTGACGGCTTCTGATGTTCAGCTTTAACTTGCGAACACGTTAGATATTTAGCTACATAAGTGGCTATGGATTTCTTCAAACCCATCCACCAGTAATTCTTTTTCAAATATTGATACATCTTGTCACCTCTAGGGTGAACTGAGTATCTTGTGTTGTGCGCTTCTTGGAGGATTAGATCTCTAAGTCCCCCAAAGATCGGAACCCAAATTCTTCCATTGAATCTAAGGATTCCATCCTTTCCAGGCGCTAACTGATCCAAAGTTCCGCTAATCCTTCCTTAGCAGCATTAGTCTCTAATAAGGCTTGCTTTTGCGCATCTAATAGATTCTCACTTAGGCTATTTCTGAGCTCAATGATCTTGGCATTAATCCTTATAGGTTTAACCTGTTCCTTGCGACTTAAGGCATCAGCAACTACATTTTTCCTTGTCTGGATGGTAGCGAATCTCGCAATCATAATCATTAAGTGTTTCCATCCATCGGTGTTGTCGCATGTTCAATTCCTTCTGATTGAACAGATGATGGAGACTATTATGGGCGGTGTATATTTATACACTTTGTACCATACAAGTAATGTCTCCAGAGTTTTAGTGCAAATACAATGGCACCCAATTCTAAATCGTGGGTGGTGTAATTTCTTTCATGCACCTTTAATTGTCGTGATGCATAGGCAATCACCTTGCCTTTTTGCATTAGTACACAACCCATGCCAGTGTTCGATGCATCACAGTAGACTACAAAATCTTCAACACCCTCTGGTAGGGATAACACATGAGCATTTCTCAACTTATGTTTAAGAACCTCAAAATATTCATGTTGCTTTTTGTGACATCCCGGTTTTTCAGGTATCTTAAACGCACTACTTCACGGTTATTCATTCCTACGCTAATTTGATTCAGGGAATTAAATTACACGCTCGAAATAACTACGCTAACTTTGTGAACTCATCGAGTGAATTACGTGCTAAGTGTTATTAGACGTTTATAAGTTTTGTGAGTTACTATATCATGTTTTGATTTCGTGATTATTAGTTTATAAAAAAAATTAAAATATATATTAAATAAATAGCCGAACCGAACCGAGCCGCGAAACGTGTCGACCTCACTTCCTTGTGGCCCAAGTAACTAGCCTAAACTTGAGGCCCAAGTTACCCACCCAAACCCCCCTGGGCGGCCGCAAGCCCACCCCACCCCTTCTCCTTTTCTTTTTTCTTCCCTTGCACTATATATATACAAGCATGCATGTGTTATGTTTCAAAAAAAAAAACACAAACCCTAGTTCCCTAAGGTGGTTCGACGGCAGCCCCACCCCCTCTCTCGATCTCACAAGCCTTCAAACTCCGGATTGATTCCAATCGTATCCCGGTTCGTTAATCTTCATCGTTGCAAGGTTAGGGTTTTTATTGTTTTGCAAATCACATTAGGGTTTATGAATTCTTGATCATGCTTGTATGTAACGGTAGAATCATTGTTAGGAAAAGTGTTATGAATTATGTTTAGTTCGGTTAATTGTGCGAGTTTTTGCGATTGTGATGTTTGGATGAATACAAGAATCATAGGCTGCGTTTTTGTGATAAAAATCATATTATATGATTAGGGTTTGCATGAGTATTAATGTACATGATGGTATGTGACTAATAAACCTGTTCTTGGTCATTATTATTATGCGTCTCGATCGTTTAAGCGTGTTCTATTGCGATAAAAGTCGAAAACAGGTTGCTGAATGGTATTTACAGCCAACTTCAATTGGCTGTAAGCTGGTCATTATTTATCGAAAAGTGGATTTTCTGAAGCCTAAAATGTGTACTTTTGAAAAACGCTTCTAACGGCGCTGGATTCATATTTTTCTGAGGTCGTTTGATATTTTTAAGTGGTCATTTAAGTGCAGTAACTGAAGCAGTGTAAATTCTGAAAATTTGTTAGTTGTTTATCGAGTCGGATCTCATAATCTGTAGAGGGTTGGGTCACGAAATTTGTACAGCAACTGGAGACGGAAATTTCCGGGAAACTCCCACTGGAATTTTGTTAATTGGATGAACGATGATTTTTAAATAATTTCTCCCGTGGACTGCGGTCATAAATCGACGAATCTGACTGCAGCCTAGTATATATAAGTTTATGAATAATTGGTAGAGCGTTAGGACTTGAAAAATTTACATAAAATTCTACAGTTTAGTTGACACCTTCTATAAAAAAAATTGGAATTTTTAGAACGTTGGAACTATTTTATAAAAATTCTCGAAAACAGCCTAGTTATGAGCGTACAAGCTGAAACTTGATAACTTATGAATGTGTGTACCAAAGTGTTGTATGAGTTGATTTGTGTTCATGATAAGTTGGTTTGATCACTATTTTGGTATGATAATACTTTGCATGCATGATTGTGTTTTCGAATTTGTTATTATGTGTGCCGCATTGTGTATTAGTTATGTGTAGGGTTTGTATCAGTGTGATCACACACTAACTTTAATCGATTGACATGTTAGGACGCAATTAGCGGTCCCATCATTTGCTATTCTGTGTTACACTAACCGAGCAATTAAAGGTGAGTTCACGGCCCCTATTTTATCCGGTTTTAAACAACAGGGGGAGAAACATGTATCCATTCTATAACTCTATGTTTTTACGTTATGCAAAATTAACGTCGTTAAACTACTCGGTAACTAAGTTAATGTTAATGTACGTTATGGTCACTAAGCAGCTATATCACGGAAGTCCTCGACAAACTCTCGGATCGTTAGTATTGGGTTAGATAGCGGGGAAATTATAAGTAGTACTACTGGGCCCGCCAAGCCCCACCCGAGCTAGTCGCGCTAGCCGACCGGTATGGTCAACGGGTGAATAATTTGGCCTAACTTTCGCCATGGTCAGTGATAGGCCTGGCAACACGGAGGCAAACAGTCAGCTTCGATCGCGAACACTTATGTGACATAACTTTAGGCTCGCTACCTACATGTTAACATTGAACTTAATTACGAACCAACAATATTATTCCGGGTTAGGAATAATGGAACCAACAACAATATTATTTCCGGTTAGGAATAATGGAACCAACATCATTATTATTCCGGGTTAGGAATAACGGAACTATATCGTTATCCCGGGTTAGGGATAATGGGGGAAACAAACTTTTAACCGAACTAATGAACTTATAAAAACCTGTGAACTCACTCTTCTTTAATGTTGACACTTGTTTCTTTACATGTTTCTCAGGACGCTAGGAGAGCTAGATGCACTCACTTGCATTGACCAAGACATATTTTATCGAGTCTCATTTACGAACATTGTTTGCGATTTTTGGTTTTTGGCGTTTATGTTGGCGCCCGTTACTTTACTTTACTTTAATGCTTCCGCTCAACTTTAAAACTAATGCTTCCGCTAAACTTTGAAACCAAACTAAGATAATTTGAAAATAACTATGAATAGTTAAACAAATAATTTTTGGAAAACGTATAAACGAATCATATAGAGTCGTTCGATGTTACTAGCGTCTCAGATTCTGGTTTGTTCACACGCCTCGCGGGAAAACTCCGTAAGTGGAAATTGAGGGTGTGACAGATTGGTATCAGAGCCTCTAGCTATAGAGAACCAGGTTTGCATTAAAAGTAGACCTAAACTATAGCTGATTACACGACACTAGACTTAGTTTGGCACTGAACTGTGATATCTTGTTATGTGTTGTACTACAACTGTGTTATGTAAAATATAAATGCATATTATGATGAACGCAACTCGTAACTAACTACACCAACCCATCAGGCAATGTCATCATCATCATTTGACAAATCTCGACAACCAAGGGCGCCGGGGAAGGCACCCATGGTCGAACCCTCACCACCTCATGGCGTGGAGACACGCTCAGCTGCTAGGAAAAGACTCGCTCTAGGAGGGGAGTCGTCCTCCCGTCCGACCACCGCTATACTAGTCGAACCGGTCAACTCGTTAGAAGTAGGGGACGATCTACTTAGGGATATGTTAAGGAAACAACAGGAACAACTAGAGAGAATGCAGGAGACTATCGAAGCACAAGGATGGATGATACGTCAACTAACTGGTAAAACTAGAAGGCTCGAGGAAGAGCAACATGAGAATAGGAAAGTTCGAAACATTTTAGCTAAGGATCTTCGTGCTGAGCAGCTGAGGGCTGACTGGCTCGAAGACAGAGTTCTTGAGTCCAGTTGGAGGATTCAAGAACTGGAGCAGAACCAAGCACCACCTATCCCAGTATCCGCGCCAGCACCGGCCCCTCCAACGCTGGTAGGAGACGAAGAAGAGGATCCAGAGGAAGACCCGGAGGAGGATCCTGAGGAAGAAGAGCCAGAACAGGACCCGGCTGTTGAAGCTGAAAACGCTGAAGAGGATGACAGCAGTGACAGCGACCTGGGAGATGGAGACATAGATGACTAACTCGTCTCGTCAATCTCCATTTTGTTTCCTTTAGATCTGAAATGGCAACCGGTCACCGCGGAAACCTCAACATGACGCCTGCAGAATTAGCCGCAATGATCCAAGAACACGTGAATGCTGCTCTAGCAGGTGTTCAAAATCCACCAGCAGGTAACCATTATTAAATTTTCATGGGAAAATCTAATAGTTGGGCTAGTAGACTTTCTCGCTGACTACCTATCCTCTGTCAGCAGGAGGGGGTCTTAACCCCTACAAGATGTTCCTCGATGCGAAACCGAGCAAATTCACGGGTGAAGAAGGACCCATAGGACTGGTCCGTTGGATTGAAAAGTCCGAATCGGTATTCGAGATGTGCAATTGCCTTGAGGCCAATAAGGTCAAGTATGCTGCCTCAACGCTGGAAGATGGGCCATTAACCTGGTGGAACGCACAAGTCCAAACGCGTGGACTTATTGCTGCAAACGCAATGGCCTGGGCCAAGTTTAAGGCCCTAATCAAAGAGGAGTACTGTCCGCGGGACAGAGTTCAGCAGTTGGAGCAAGCGCTATGGAACCATAAGATGGTAGGATCTGAAATTGAAGCGTACACGGCGAAACATCACGATCTGGTGGTCCTATGTCCCGATCTGGCTAACACCGTTGAAAAACGACTTGAGTTTTATCTTGGGGTTCTGGTTCCTGAGATCCAGGGCATGGTAATGTCTAGCAACCCTGCGACGGAACATCAAGCGATTAGGTTGGCGCACAAACTCACCGATAAGGCGGTGGAACAAAAGAAGTTGCCATCTTGGGGTGCAACTGAAGTTGTCCCTGATAATAAAAGAAAATTTGAAGACTCGCCTACTCCACAGTCTTCGTCAGCCCAGCCACAACAAGGAAACCAAAACGGTTCAACAATTTCAACAACAATCGGGGTCACAATAATCAGTCCGGCCACAACACCCAAAACACCAGCGGCTATGTAGGTCGAAAGCCGCATTATAATCGTTGTAACCTCCATCATCACGGCCCTTGTGCCGGAAATCGCTGCCAACGTTGTGGCAAAACGGGACATGCGGCAAAGGATTATCGCGGGGAAATCGTGTCTCGACAAAATCAAAATCAGCACCAGATTCAACAGCAAGGTATTAACCGGGGGTGCTACTAGTGCGGTAGCACTACCCATTTCAAGCGAGACTGCCCGCAACTTCGTAACAACAACAACAATGGTGGGAACAACAGCAACCACAACCACAATAACCACAACAACAATAATAACAACAACAACAATGGAAATGGTGGCACAGGAGGTGCCAAAGGTCGTGCATTTACGCTAGGCCGCGGGGAGGCAAGAAATGACTCGAACGTGGTCACCGGTAAGTTTCCCCTTAACGAACATTTTGCTACTGTACTTTTTGATACGGGTGCGGATAGGAGTTTTATATCTGGGTCTTTTAGGAAGAACCTAAATCTCACGCCTAAACCCCTAGAGACCCCTTACGTCATAGAACTAGGCGATGGTAAATCTGTAGATGTGACCCATTTAGTAACCAGCTGCCAACTTAAACTCGCGGGTCACACCTTTACCATTGATCTGATGACGACTACCCTGGGTAGTTTTGATGTGGTAGCCGGAATGGACTGGCTATCCGACGTCCGACTGAAGTTCTCTGCTTCGAGAAATCCATCCGTATTCCGCTCTCTAACGATGAAGTCTTGATGGTGCAAGGCGAGAAGGCAGGCGCCGTCACAAACATCATCTCTTACATGCAAGCACAGAAGTATCTTCGAAGGAAGAACTCCTTCGCTTTGCTCGCACTGGTCATCGAGCAGCCTAAGGACGAGAAGCGTATAGAAGATATCCCCGTCGTCCGTGACTTTCCCGATGTTTTTCCAGAGGAGTTACCTGGTCTTCCACCACATCGACAAGTAGAGTTTGAAATCGAATTGGCGAACCATGCAACTCCTATCGCCAAGGCCCCGTACCGCCTGGCTCCAGCAGAGCTGCAAGAGCTGTCTACTCAACTCCAGGAATTGTTAGAAAAAGGATTTATCCGACCCAGTACTTCGCCATGGGGAGCTCCGGTCCTTTTTGTCAAGAAGAAGGACGGGACCTTCCGCATGTGCATCGACTACAGGGAACTCAATAAGGTTACCGTCAAGAACTGATACCCATTACCTCGCATCGACGATCTCTTCGACCAACTTCAAGGGTCAAGCTACTACTCCAAGATTGATCTACGGTCCGGTTATCACCAGTTATGCGTCAGGGAGGAGGATATCTCTAAGACGGCATTTCGTACTCGGTATGGCCATTATGAGTTCTTGGTCATGCCCTTCGGTCTCACCAACGCACCTGCAGTGTTCATGGACCTCATGAACCGCGTGTGTAAGCCGTATCTCGACAAGTTTGTCATTGTGTTCATTGATGACATACTTATCTACTCCAAAGGTGAAGAAGAACATGCTGAACATCTACGATTATTGCTGGAATTACTTCAACAGGAGAAACTATATGCCAAGCTTTCAAAGTGTGAATTCTGGATTCGGGAAGTTCAGTTCCTCGGTCATATCGTGAATGAAAAGGGTATCCACGTTGATCCCGCCAAGATCGATGCTATCAAGAACTGGGAAGCACCCAGGACACCGACAGAGATCCGCCAATTTTTGGATTTGGCTGGTTACTACAGACGTTTCATCGAGGGATTTTCAAAGATCGCGCAACCGCTTACCACTCTCACCCAGAAAGGCACTAAGTATGCTTGGGGTGACAAGCAGGAAGCGGCATTTCAATTGCTGAAGCAGAAACTTTGTAGTGCACCCATTCTGTCCTTGCCGGAAGGGACTTATGATTTTGTGGTATATTGTGATGCTTCCATTCAGGGATTGGGATGCGTACTCATGCAACGTGATAAGGTCATCGCGTATGCGTCCTGACAATTGAAGGTTCACGAGAAAAACTACACAACACATGACCTGGAATTGGGAGCAGTGGTGTTTGCGCTTAAGATTTGGAGACACTACCTATATGGAACAAAGTACACAATCTATACAGATCACAAGAGCCTCCAGCATATCTTTGACCAGAAGGAGTTGAACATGCGACAGAGTCGCTGGGTCGAACTCCTGAATGATTATGAATGTGCCATTCGGTATCACCCGGGTAAAGCTAACGTAGTAGCTGATGCCCTCAGTAGGAAGGAGCACTTGAAACCTCGTCGGGTACGAGCACTATAGTTCACCATTCATTCGGGGTTACCCGAACAGATACGCGGCGCGTAGTTAGAAGCAGTTAAGGAAGAAAACATCAAGGCCAAATCTGTAGGAAAGATGGAACGCGATTGGGAAGTAAAACCCAATGGTGCCCGGTATTTCATGAATCGTATATGGGTACCTCTCTACAGAGACCTCAGAAAGCTAGTCATGGACGAAGCTCACAAATCCCGATACTCTGTCCATCCTGGTTCGGATAAGATGTATCAAGACCTTAAAGCCGCATACTGGTGGCCCAACATGAAAGCGGATATAGCCACCTACGTTAGCAAGTGTTTGACTTGTGCGAAAGTTAAGGTGGAATACCAAAAGCCATCAGGACTACTTCAACAACCTGAGATCCCAGTGTGGAAATGGGATCAGATCTCGATGGACTTTATCACTAAACTCCCGCGAACTCCGGGTGGTTGCGATACCATCTGGGTGATCGTGGATCGTTTAACTAAGTCCGCACACTTCCTAGCGATCAATGAAACAGATAAGATGGATAAGTTGACTCGCTTCTACATTAAGGAAGTAGTTTCTCGGCACGGAGTGCCAACGTCCATCATCTCAGACAGAGATGCTCGTTTCATGTCCAACTTTTGGTAGTCACTTCAGAAAGCGTTGGGTACACGCTTAGATATGAGCACATCTTATCACCCTCAGATGGATGGCCAAAGTGAAAGGACCATTCAGACCTTGGAAGACATGCTTAGGGTATGCGTGGTAGACTTCGGGAATAGTTGGGAAATCCATCTGCCTTTAGTGGAATTCTCGTATAACAACAGTTACCATACGAGTATATCGGCATCACCGTTTGAAGCATTATACGGTCGCAAATGTAGATCACCGATCTGTTGGGCAGAAGTCGGTGATAGTCAACTCACAGGTCCTGAGTTGATACTTGAGGCTACTGAAAAGATTGTACAAATCAGAAACCGCATGGCAGCGGCACGAGATCGACAGAAAAGCTACGCTGATCAACGACACAAACCGCTCCAATTTCAAGTAGGCGACCGCGTCCTACTGAAGGTGACACCCTGGAAGGGTGTAATCCGTTTCGGGAAACGAGGCAAACTAAACCCACGATACGTAGGCCCATTTGTGGTCTTGAAGCGTATCGAGCCCGTAGCTTATCAATTAGACCTTCCTACCGAACTCAGTGGAGTTCACAACGTTTTTCACGTGTCCAATCTGAAGAAGTGTCTATCAGATGAGACCCTAGTCATTCCATTGGATGAGATTCAAGTGGATGAGCAACTGCATTTTGTGGAACAACCTATCGAGATCATGGATCGTGAGATCAAGACTCGAAGGCACAGCAAGATACCGATCGTCAAAGTTTGTTGGGACTCTAAGCGTGGACCGGAGTTCACGTGGGAAAGAGAGGACCAAATGAAAAGCAAATACCCACACCTTTTTGCAGCTGAGCAGCAATCTAACGTTACCGCCAACTAAATTTCGGGATGAAATTCTTTCAACATGGGGATGATGTGACAACCTGGGAATTTCTTGTGCCATTGCTAACAAACTGAATCTTTGTGCATTGCATTCTAAACCGCGTTTACTCAATTTTCGGGATGAAAATTCTTTCAACATGGGGATAATGTGACATCCCGGTTTTTCAGGTATCTTAAACGCACTACTTCACGGTTATTCATTCCTACGCTAATTTGATTCGGAGAATTAAATTACACGCTCGAAATAACTACGCTAACTTTGTGAACTCATCGAGTGAATTAAGTGCTATGTGTTATTAGACGTTTATAAGTTTTGTGATTTATTATATCATGTTTTGATTTTGTGATTATTAGTTTATAAAATATTATATATATATATATTAAATAAATAGCCGAACCGAACCGAGCCGCGAAACGTGTCGACCTCACTTCCTTGTGGCCCAAGTAACTAGCCTAAACTTGAGGCCCAAGTTACCCACCCAAACCCCCTTGTGCGGCCGCAAGCCTACCCCACCCCTTCTCCTTTTCTTTTTTCTTCCCTTGCACTATATATATACAAGCATGCACGTGTTATGTTTCAAAAAAAAAACACAAACCCTAGTTCCCCAAGGTGGTTCGACGGCAGCCCGCCCCTCTCTCGATCGCACAAGCCTTCAAACTCCGGATTGATTCCAATCGTGTCCCGGTTCGTTAATCTTCATCGTTGCAAGGTTAGGGTTTTTATTGTTTTGCAAATCACATTAGGGTTTATGAATTCTTGATCATGCTTGTATGTAACAGTAGAATCATTGTTAGGAAAAGTGTTATGACTTATGTTTAGTTCGGTTAATTGTGCGAGTTTTTGCGATTGTGATGTTTGGATGAATACAAGAATCATAGGCTGCGTTTTTGTGATAAAAATCATATTATATGATTAGGGTTTGCATGAGTATTAATTTACATGATGGTATGTGACTAATAAACCTGTTCTTGGTCATTATTATTATGCGTCTCGATCGTTTAAGCGTGTTCTATTGCGATAAAAGTCGAAAACAGGTTGCTGAATGGTATTTACAGCCAACTTTAATTGGCTGTAACCCGGTCATTATTTATCGAAAAGTGGATTTTCTGAAGCCTAAAACGTGTATTTTTGAAAAACGCTTCTAACGGCGCTGGATTCATATTTTTCTGAGGTCGTTTGATATTTTTAAGTGGTCATTTAAGTGTAGTAACTGAAGCTGTGTAAATTCTGAAAATTTGTTAGTTGTTATTGAGTCGGATCTCATAATCTGTAGAGGGTTGGTCACGAAATTTGTACAGCAACTGGAGACGGAAATTTCCGGGAAACACCCACTGGAATTTTGTTAATTGGATGAATGATGATTTTTAAATAATTTCTCCCGTGGACTGCGGTCAGAAAACGACGAATCTGACTGCAGCCTAGTATATATTTGTTTATGAATAATTGGGAGAGCGTTAGGACTTGAAACATTTACACAAAATTCTACAGTTTAGTTGACACCTTCTGTAAAAAAATTGGAATTTTTGGAACTTTGGAACTATTTTATAAAAATCCTCGAAAACAGCCTAGTTATGAGCGTACAAGCTGAAACTTGATAACATACGAATATGTGTACCAAAGTGTTGTATGAGTTGATTTGTGTTCATGATAAGTTGGTTTGATCACTATTTTGGTATGATAATACTTTGCATGCATGATTGTGTTTTCGAATTTGTTATTATGTGTGCCGCATTGTGTATTAGTTATGTGTAGGGTTTTTATCACTGTGATCACACACTAACTTTAAATCGATCTTGGAAAAACAACTAGCCCCTTGAAGTTGGTCAAATAAATCATCGATCCTAGGCAGAGGATATCTATTCTTGATTGTTAACTTGTTTAGCTCTCGATAATCGATGCACATTTGCATCAAACCCTCTTTCTTCTTTACAAAGAGGATATGAGCTCCCCAAGGCGAGGAACTTGGCTGAATAAAGCCTTTCTTCAAGAGTTCGTCTAGCTACGTCCTCAATTCCTTCATTTTAGTAGGTGCTAGTCTATATGGAGCTCTAGTTGTGGGTGCTGCCCCTGGTATGATATCAATCCTGAACTCCACTTGCCTCTCTGGAGTTAGACCGGTAATTCTTCTAGGAATACATCGGGATACTCTAAGATGACTTGGAGGTCATCCATATTTGGCTTAGGCTTGTTTATGGCGACATGTGCCATGTAGATGACACAGCCTCTTTTCAAACACTTGGATGCCTTAAACAATGACACCTGGTCTAGCAGTCCATAGTGTGAGTCTCCGGGGATGGTGATCATTTCACTAGATGGGGTTTTAATTTCGATGAGTTTCTTATGGCACGCAATGCGAGCTTGGTTATGAGATAACCAATCCATGCCTAAGACAACATCGAACCCTGCCAATTTCATTAGCAGAAGAGAGATAGGGATGGAATGACTCTTAATGGATATGAAACCTCCATCAAGAATGGAAGATGATGTTTCTATCGTTCCATCAGCAGGTTGTATCTCATAAGTTCTATCTAGAGTTCTTAAGGGCATGTTTAATAGTTTGCTAAACATATGGTCAACAAAAGATCTATCTGCACCTGAATCAAAAAGAACTCTAGCATAAATATTGTTAATGAGGAATGTACCTGTTATGACATTGTCGTCATTAACAGCTTCTCTTGCAGTTAGTTGAAAGTCACGAGCATTCCCCTTCTTGGCCTCCCCAGGCTTTGCATTATTATTCTTTAGATCCTTACATTCTAGGGTCTTATGCCCCTTTCTCTTACAGATGCCATAGGGTTTGGCCTGTGAACCCAAATTACATTGTCCCTAGTGTCTGCGGTTGCAAGATTTGCAAGTTGGCATCACGACCGTCTTGCCTTGGTTCCCTTTGAACCCAAATCCCCCTTTATTTTTCTTATTAAACTTATGGGAGTTGTCATCTTCCCTCTTTCTTTTCCTGTCAGTTTCAGACTTAACCGACTTTTGCCTTACCAGATCAAGGGTGAGGGAGAGAGATAGGTCAACAGCAGACCTATAGGTAGTAGGCTGCGCAGCCTTTACCATGCCCTTAATCTCGAGCGCTAACCCATTAATAAAACGCACGATGCATTTGGGCTCCGGGGTAATTAAATAGGAAACTAACCTAGATAGGGAATAGAAATCGGAAACATACTTCTGACAGTCTAGGTTTTTCATTGAAAGAGACAAGAAGTCTGTCTCTAATTTCTCCACCTCATAGGGTGGGAAGTATGTTTCCTTAACAAGGTCCACAAATTTGGACCATCCCAAATTATACAGGTGTACTTTACACATAGACTAGATCATGGCTTTCCACCAGATTAGGGCATCACCTTTAAAGGATTATGATACATAGTTGACCACGTCCTTATCAGCACAGTTGCTAATATCTACAATCGTTTCCATCTCGTCTAGCCACTTTAGGGCTTCCACAGCTCCCTTCTCCCCGTTAAAGTCTCGTGGCTTACAGAAGACAAAGTACTTATAGGTACATCCGTCTTTAATAGAACGGGAGCTTTCAGCAAAATCTAGTTTCTTTGGTTCACTCTTCGCATTTGAAGAGTGAAAGGAGCTCTCCTTATGAGCTGGAGATGGTGGAGTAGATAAGGGTCTAGAGCGAGTGGCACTCGACTCTCTAAGCCTGTCTATGGCCCTTCCCATGGACTTTTCAACTGTCGCGTCAATGCGAGCTTGATAATTATTATTATTGATATCTCTGTTTTCTTGTTAGATTCCACATTCCGGTGGCTACTTTGTGCTTCATTTGATTAGCCATTTTAAGCCTTGGGTTCTATACACCAATAAAGCTTCACTTAGCCATGGTATGTCAACCACATTGTTCTTAAACATTGGATATAACAATCCATTGTTGATTATAGTGTGAATAACATCACAACTCTTAGGCTTAACATAACTATGTTTGGCCTAGGTCTTAATAGGACCATCAAAGGCAAATTACGATTTGGACATAGTCCATATATTATTGGACAGTGGATCTCATTGTCACAACTGTCATTGTCATAATTTGACAATTTTTATTTAGCTCATAGGCTTGTCTCGAAGGACATAAAATATTATGGCACATAGGCCTGTCACTAAAGGACATAAAATATAGCACATAGGCCTGTCACTAATGGACATCAAATATGGCACATAGGCATATCACTAATGGACATAAAATAGGGCACATAGGCATGTCTCTAATAGACATAAAATATGGCACTTAGGCATGTCACTAATGGACATAAAATATGGCACATAGGCGTGTCACTAATGGACACAAAATATGGCACATAGGCCTGTCACTAATGGACATAAAATATGGCACATAGGCCTGTCACTAATGGACATAAAATATGGCCCGTAGGCACTACACCACTAATGGATGTTTGAATCATAGCCCCAAGGGCAATACACAACTAATGGATGTTTGAATCATAGCCCCAAGGGCAATACATCACTAATGGATGTTTTTAATCATAGCCCCAAGGGCAATATATCACTAATGGATATTTTCAATCATAGCTCCAAGGGCAATACATCACTAATGGATGTTTAATCACAGCCCCAAGGGCAATATATTACTAATGGATGTTTAATCATAGCCCCAAGGGCAATACATCACAAATGGATATTTTTAATCATAGCCCCAAGGGCAAACATCACTAACGGATGTTTAATCATAGCCCCAAGGGCAATACATCACTAATGGATGTTTAATCATAGCCCCAAGGCAATACATCACTAATGGATGTTTTTAATCATAGCCCCAAGGGGAATACATCACTAATGGATGTTTAATCATAGCCACAAGGGCAATACATCACTAATGGATGTTTAATCATAGCCCCAAGGGCAATACATCACTAATGGATGTTTTATCATCGCACTGATGATATTATCCGGGATCAAATTTGATCACATAGGCTATATAAGGTTAGGACATAGTCCGTTACCTTGAAGGCTAGTGTGATTCCTCAAGTCACACTACCAGGAGTATGAACCTTCTTGAATGTTAACATAAGAGTACCTTAATGGTTGATTAATAGTCCCGGTCGCACTGACCTTAACGACTTGGAGGCTTGAACTTAAGTCTACCACCTCTGGATAGAAGGATTACTTCCCTTAACTATCCTGATAGAAGACCCCTTCGTACTTAACTATCATTTAAAATTTTGGCCAAATATGTGGTCTGTGCCATTTGGCTAATCAAAACCATTAAGATCTTTTTGGAATTATATCACAGAGCATAAATTTCAAGTAAAATCGAGACGCTCGTTTGAAGAAGATGAATACATATATATAATTCCAACATACTTCATTAAATTTTAAATTAGAAATTACAATACTAGAAAATGAAATAAACTGTCCATGCAAGGTCTTTTTAAGAAATAAAAATGTCCACGCAGGGACTAAAGAAATAACAATGTCCTCATAGGGACTACATATAATTAGAAGAGACTTCACTCGTCCTTCTTTCCTTTGACCAACTCGGAGTGTTTCTTGAAGAACTTGTTTGTCTTCTTCTCTGTTTTCTCCGCCTGCTGCTGCAATTCCTTCATTCGTTCCAAGGCCTCATAATGGCCTCAAGTGGCGGTGGAGGTTGTGGTTGTGGTTGTGGTTGTGGCATAACTGGATACTGGTATCCATAAGTTGGATATCCAGTCGGTGGATAAGCAGGTGGGAAAGGAGACGGGTAAAGTGCATTGTGCATAACTGCTTGCATATATGGGTCTTGCGACCATGCTTGATAGTCTACTGGTGTAGATGGGTTAAAAGGATCATACCCAGACGTGTCTGGATATGTGGGGATTGGGTTAGTATATCCTGATGGTGGTGGTTGAACCATAGGTGTTGGTGTTGGTTCCACCACAGGTGAAGTGTTAGAGGGTCCACCCATTTGTGGGTCCTATTAAATTGTAGAGTAGGAATTGGGCAAAGGTGGCAATGATCCCGACCTTTGTCCTGCACGTACCGACATACGTGCTCCACGCTTCCTCCTTGGTGGTTCGGGCGGTGGTTGCGGTTGGTCTACCGGTTAGATGTAGACATCTTCTTGTATTGGGGGTGGTTGAGAGTGATGAGAAGGAGTGTGGGCGAAGGTGAATTGATTCCAATATTGGTCCCACTCATTTGGACCTTGGTAAGGCGATCCGGCATAAGAGTTCGAATCGCTAGAGATTTCTATGGGATGCGTATTCGATCCCGACAGTGGCATCTCCGGGTCGGAGTCCTCGTCCATAGGGTTTGATTGATCCAACTGATTTTGATCAGCTGGAGGCGTGTTAAATTCTTCATAATAAGAGTGTGAATGGGAATGGGAATGGTGAGATTGGTGTGAATGATAGGAGTAGTGAGAGTGGTAAGAATTTTGGGAACGTGGGGGCAAGTGTCTATGAGAGACAGAACATCTCGCTGGTGCCAAGGAGATGAATCTACTGATTCTTCGTAAGCATATGAGTTGTGAGGTTGAGGGGGAATGCACCCCAATGGTCCTCCCTTCATTGGATCTTTTCCTCTTCCACTTTGTCCTCTCACTCTTGGCGGCATTTTCCTGTTAAAAATCAATTCAAAAATAATACTAATAACGTAATAATGAAATGAGTAATCCTAGGTTAATGCCTAGACTCGGAAGTCTAAGGAATGTGCTCATGTAAGTTGGAGATTAAACATAAGGCTAGTGTTTAAATCTCTCTAATGTTGGCTCTGATACAAACCTGTCACACCCCGGATTTCCAACCCAAATCCATACACCGTTGGGCCCGGGTAGGGAGTATCGTGACGTCTATCATTATCAATTAAACATGGCACAACGGAAGTCTTGGAGTAAAATTACTATTACAAACCGAATGTTCAAAATATAAAATAATATACAGGCTCGTAATAGAAGATCCAAAGGGGATCATAAAATGGACAAAGAAAGAATATAAAACAGACTTTAGGGCAAATATAAGGATTTGCAAGATCTTCTTATTCACTACCGAGCAGCTTCCGGCCTATTTTGTATTGTACCTGCTGTGTTAGTCATTGGACGATACGTCAGCTTTCGCTGGTAAATACACTCAACTGACTCATTTTGAAAACATTTTAAAATGATTTGAAGTGCACAAGGCACAAAATCTTTTATAACTTGGGAAAGTTACTTTGTAACCTTGTTAACAGATCCACATGTTTGTCCATACATACAAGGCCCAGTACAGAGACCGAGACATGATTAAGTACACACCACTTAGAACTCACAGAGGAGTTATCCCCAACGTCTTGGGTAATTTGCATTTGAGCATCTGTCAGGTGTATGCCTACACCCCGCGCTAAGGTCGTGGCCATTAACTAATCTAATGAGCCGAGGATATCCAGGATAGGGTAATTTAACCCTGATGTTTAAGTTATCAAACAAAACTGATTAAAACAGAATATGCGGATTTACTCGCCATAATCCGGCATTCGATTGATCCCATTTCTGACCAAGCGGTAATAGTGTACCGTATCCCAAGCTCGTACAGAGAAAATAAGTCGAGAGTATATACCTGAGCTAGTCTTCTTTTAATTTCAATAACTCAGCCGTATATAAAAGTACTTAATTGCAGATAGCATTTATCGGAAGGCTCTAGTCTTGATTATGGCATAAGCTAATCAATTAATACTAACGGTCTTTATTTAAGTCATAGACTTAGACCGAGTAGTGTACAAGATCAAAACGTATAACACTTGATTAAACGATGATTGGATAGAATGTATTTTAAACCCGACAAGTACTTTGACTTGCATAATATGGGTAAACAATTAACATTCTGGATTTTGAGATTAAAATGAATAAGTTAAACCCGTTTTTGTTAATTTTCGTAAAATATTTACATATACTTAACCGTTCGCATATTAGCGATATCGGGTAACCGGATAAGTCATGGACAAGTTCTATATGCCATTATACTTTAGATAGGTTAAAATATCAGTAGGATGTTAACTTATATGCCCATTAAGGTTTTAAAACAAAACTATGCCTCATAAGGGCATTTTGGTAACTTCATACCGTATAAAAGAAACTTGATATAATTTAAGTTTATAATCATGAGTATTCTTGAAAAGTATGTTATTTATGATATAATATCAGTAGGATATCAATTATATGTGAAATCTATCTTTTAGGACCAAACTATGCACCAAAGGGGCATTTTGGTCATTTCACACATAGTTCATAAATTATTTGGGATTCTGAGTTCATAGCATGTACCTACTGTAGACATGTTTGAAATAAGTTTTAAAATCCGTAGGTAACAAGTCTTGGTTAATTAATATGGTTCAAAACCATACTATGCACCGAAACGACGCTTATGTCGTAAAATGACGTTTTATGCGATCTTTAATAAAAACTGACACTAGTGTCAGATTAAAATGTCTTAGATATGTTATTTAATATAACATATCAGTAGGTAAAATATTTACCTTGAAAATATTTGATTAAAACTATTTTATGAGCCACAAGGGCTAAAGTCGTCATTTATCGACATAGTTTAAAGACTTGCTTGAAAACTCAGTTTATAACTTGGTTTAATATCCCAAATTATCCTACTTAAAATATTACGTAGAAAACTTATTTTCAAGTTCATTACTATTTAAAACCTTGTTTTAGGCAAAAAGGACATTTTGGTCAAAGATGGCATAATTATGGAACTTGCGCATAAACATGGATTCTTATTATGATCATGTAACATAACCTCAGAGGGTTATGCCATTTCTATAATGATCATAAGGCAACTTTAGATCAGTAGGTAAATAATCTAAATCGGCTCAGAATCGAAAGTCAAAGCAAAAGTCAAACTTCGCGGCTTTAGGTTGCGAATCGACCCTAGAACTGAAATTGACTAGCCGGACATGTTCTTACATGTACTAATAATTATTACCAACTTGTCTAAGTGTCAAAACATGTTTCATAACATATATAAGATTAATTTATGATTTTTCCAAAAAATGGCATGTTTGACTTTTTAATAACATAACTTTGACCTGTCAATTGGTCTAGCAAACATGATCTTCAGAAGGTGCCCTTTATAGGGATTAACACCTACCTTATTATGATCACTTAGCCATGTTCGTTACGAACAATGGCTGGACCATAATGGTCTTAACCGAAAGTCAAAGAGTTTTCCGTAAAACGCTTGACTTTTTGATATAAAAGCCTATAAACGAAAATGCGAGAGCAAGGAACACTTACAAGAGGTTCCTAGAATGCAAGAGAACTAAGTTGGATGCTCCTTTCAGCTAGGAACTTCCAGAGGAGGGAGAAGAATATGAATAAGAAAGGTGCAAGTTCAAATGTTGAACTTGATCACCTATTTATAGTTGGAGAACTCAAAGGAGGTGATACCAGATGTTTAGGGGTGTAAAAGGGAGCTTACAAGTGTCCCAAAATGTGGCATAGCTGATTGCTGGTCCATATTTTCGAATACATGGTTTTGGAGTTTTGTTTGGGAGCCAAGCAAAACTTTCTGCAGCAGAGGCCTTCTCGCGCCCCGCGAGACCTCTCGCGGGCCGCGACCGCCTCTTGGTAAGTTTCAAAGTTTGACTCTTTAGCCCCTTAACTTTATAAAGCTTCTAAAAACCTTTTAAAACACCTTTTTGGCACTTTTAGCCCTCCGCAGCAAATACTTTACATACCCGGGATTATGCCCGGACATTGTCGAGCTCTCGGTTAGTTAAAAGGTCACTCAAAGGTATAAATTAACATGTTGACACTTTTAATCCTTCCATTATCCAACTTTCACATATATACAAAATTGAACCCTCTCATCCAACAAATTGCACGTATGAGAGTTAGGACTTCGTGAAGGATCACTCAGAGGCTTATTATAAGCATGTAGACTCCGAAGTCACTCAGAGACTGAGCATGTTGACATATCAGTCATTCAGAGGCTGTTATTATGCATGTTGACATCGGACCGTCAATCAGAGGCTCAGATCGAACAAGTTGACGCCTTTAGTCCTTATTGGTCTTTAATAGACTATATTTAAAATTACAACACGTGTCACTATACTATTAGACACGATTTTACAGGGTATTACACATTAAGGCCGAATGTCCAAAGCTTCAACAAAGAATGGGCAAATAAGCAAGGAAAGAAGAAGCTCCAAAGGTTCGAGGCAGAATGTTTCAGATGTCATCTGAAGAAGCTAAGGCATTTCCGAATGTTGTGTCAGGTATATTTTCATTAAATTTGATGCCCACCTATGTGTTATTTGATACCCGGGCTAGTAAGTCATTGTGTGAAGTGAAATTATATGTCACCCATCATTTAGAATAGAAAAGATGCTGATACCTTTAGAAATAGAAATAGCCGATAGCAAAATCTATCTACTACATGAAATATGCAAGGGTTGTAAGATAACAATTGAAGACGAAGAATTTGATATTGACCTCGTCCCCATGATCTTGGGGAGTTCAAGGTAGTGGTTGGTATGGATTGGCTGTCTCAGCATCATACCGAAATTCAATGTGAAAGTAAGACCATTCGCGTGACGACACCTAATGGCAAACGGATAATTGTGCACCCTTATCCAAGCGGTAAAATACATTCGAAACTGTAGTAAGGCATACTTAGCGTACGTGGTGATACCCACCATGGGGCCCCAAGATTTGAATTGGTGGAAATTTTAAACGAATATCCTGATGTGTTCCGGGACGATTTACCAGGGCTTCAACCCGAACGAGAAGTAGAATTTCGGATTAAATTAAATCCGTTTGCAAAACCTGTGGCTAAAGTACTCTATCGATTAGCTCCTACCGAGATGTGGGAATTAATGACCTAATTACAAGAATTACTCGACAAGGGTTTCATACGCGCGAGTGTATTACCATGAGGTGCACACGTGCTTTTCGTGAAAAAGAAAGACGGCACAATGCGAATATGCATTGATTACCAAGAACTAAACAAATTGACAGTTACAAACCGTTATCCCTTGCCTAGAATTGATGACTTATTTGACCAGTTGCAAGGAGAGAGTTGGTTCTCGAAAATCAATTTACGATCGGGGTATCACCAACTGCGGGTACGTGACGAAGATATAGCCAAGACTACATTTAGGACACGTTATGGATATTACGAGTTTTTGGTAATGTCCTTTGGGTTGACTAATGCACCAGCTGCGTTCATGGATTTAATGAATCGAGTATATCGGAATATGTTAGACAAGTCTGTGATAGTCTTCACAGATGATATACTGGTATTCTCCCGAAATGAATCCGATGATGCCTACCATTTGTGTGAGGTGTTAGAAATGCTTCACAAAGAAAAGTTGTATGCAATGTTTTCCAAGTGTGCATTCTAGTTAAGAGAAGTGCATTTTCTCAGCCATGTGATAAATGAAGAAGGTGTTCAACTAGACCCTTCTAAGGTAGAGGCCGTAATGAAATGGGTTCCTCCAAAGAACCCAAGTGAAGTACGAAGTTTCTTAGGCTTAGCCGGTTACTATAGAAGATTTATTTAGGAATTTTCTAAGGTAGCTTTGCCCATGACTAAGCTAACGAAAAAGAAAGAAAGGTTTTAATGGGGTACGGATCAAGAGAAAGCCTTCCAGACCTTGAAGGAAAAACTTCCAAGTTCGCCGGTACTAGTAGTACCTGATGTAGCGGAAGATCTAGTTGTGTACACGGATGCAAAGGGGTAAGGTTATTGCCTATGCCTCTAGGAAACTAAAATAACATAAGTGTAACTATCCGACTCACGATTTGGAATAGGCAGCGGTAGTATACGCCCTGAAGGTATGGAGGCATTGCTTGTATGGAACGAAGTGCATGATCTACTCAGATCATAAAAGCCTCAAATACTTCTTCGAATAGAAGGATCTAAATATGAGGCAACGAAGATGGCTAGAACTTATTAAAGATTACGATTGTGACATCTATTACCATCCCGGTAAAGCTAATGTTGTGGCAGACGCTCTAAGTCGAAAAGAATACCCGCCCCCAATTCGGGTAATATCAATGAAAATGATAGTTACACCTAATCTCCTCGAAAGCATACGAGGAGCTCAAGTCAAGTCATTAAATGCGGATGATTCAAGGAAAGAAAGAACTAGAGGATTCGCACACAAGTTGGAAGAGAATGCGAATGGGATCAAAACAAGATATGGCCGAATCTGGATACCTTGGGGTTGTGATGAAAGGAGTTGCTCTTTGAGGAAGCTCATAAGTCACCATACTCAGTTCATCCGGGAGCCACGAAAATGTATCGAGATTTAAGAAAAAATTATTGGTGGCCAGGAATGAAGTGTGATTTGTTAAATACGTCACGAGATGTTTGACATGTTCTCAAGTAAAGGCAGAACATTAGAAGGCGTACGGGAAGTTGCAACCTTTGGAATCCCAGTGTGGAAGTGGGAAGACGTGACCATGGACCTCGTAACTAAGCTTCCAAGAACTAGGAAGGGGCATGATGCCATATGGGTCATTGTTGACCGTCTCACTAAAAGTGCCCATTTTCTACCAAGACGAGAAACTTATCCCTTAGAAAGATGGCGGAAATATTTGGGAATGATATATATCCCGTCACGGAGTGCCCGTATCCATTGTGTCAGACTGGGATACGAGATTTACATCTCGTTATTAGCAAAAGTAACACAAAAGAATGGGTACTAAATTGCACTTAAGTACCGCTTATCATCCCAAACGAATGGTCAATCAGAGAGGAATATCCAAACACTTAATTGAGAGCGTGCATTATGGATTTGGGGGAAATTGGGATGAATATCTACCATTAGTGGAGTTCTTGTACAACAACAGTTATAACCAAAGCATCCAAATGGCATCGCACGAGATGTTATACGGACGAAAATGTAGAACTCCTGTGTGTTGGGGAGAAGTTGGGCAAAGAGAGCTTGCACCAAAGGATGTGGTAGCTAAAACAAATGAAAAGATCGACCTTTTACGAGCACGTTTGAAGGTGGCACAAGACCGAAAGAAAGCATATGCAGACAATAGGAAGCATCCTATTGAACTTCAAGTGGCAGATCGTGTTTTTCTTAAAGTCTCCCCTTGGAAGGGTATAATTCGTTTTCACAAACAGGGAAAGTTGGGACCACATTTTATAAGACCTTTCAAGGTCCTAGCACGGGTCGGGAGAGTAGCTTACCGAATCAAATTACCCCTATCGTTAGATGGAATACATGACACGTTTCACATGTCACAACTGAGAAAGTGTCTTACAGACGGAACGACTCATGTACTTCCAGATGACGTAGAGGTAGACGAATGAAGAATTTTATTGAAAAGCCGATACCATTAAGGATTCCAAGGTGAAGTATCTACGCAACAAAGCTATTAAGCAAGTGTTAGTACAATGGCGACATAGAAAGGGATGCGACCTTACATTGGAATTAGATGAAGAGATGTGAGAGCACTATCCGTCATTATTTGGTACGTATTCAGGTTTCGAGGACGAAACCTTCTTTAAGGGGGGTGGACTTGTAACACCCAAATTTTATATGTTCTATTAGATATTATATATACAATGTCGTATTGAGTAGATGGTGATTTTAGACTAACTAAATAATAATAGTCGGTTAAGTATGCTAGTAAGCTTAATTATTGAGGATGAATAACTTAGTCTAGTGAAAGAAAAACGTAATTTATAGTTAGATATAAAAGTGACATGTTTTAAAATACCAAGGGCTGAAAGTGTACTATGGAAATTAGAAGTGTAGAGTGTGGGAGTCTTGTGTGTGTCGACCAGAGGAGAAACAAGGAGAAGAACTCCTATCAATGCACTATGATCATGCAGCTAATTGAAAGAAGAAAACTCATTAAAATTCATGCATGTCTTTGATTTCTCAATCTTCTAGTCATACTAAATCTTAGGGTAAGTGGAATTTCATGTTTTGGTGACCTTGTATGAAATGGGTTTCAAGCAATCTATGAACTTATGGGAAATTAGTATGATAAGGCATTAGAAGCATCACATAGAGCATGAATTATGCTTGAATTCGACTAAATTGATGATTAGGAATGAAAACCCACATGAAATAGGAGCATTGTGTAGAATCATGATAGATTATGTGCAAAAATTTATGTAATGATTATGTATGATGTTGCTTAATACAAATATTAGAATGATGGAACTGATTATGAATGAATGTTTTATGAAATTAGTTGAGTTTGATGATCTTAAGATTGAAATGATGAGTTGTTAGCTCACAATGTTAATTTAATGTGAGATGAAAGCATGGGATTGAAAGAATGTTGAACATGAAACTGTAGGCGTGAAGGAAGAAGGTACAAGTCCATCCAGTTCGCAAGCAACGCAAGCAAAGATAAGTTCATACGAACTTCTTTCTTTTAGACGATTACTAGTTTGTTAGTTATAGTAGAGGTATGTAAATGCGAAGTGATGAACGTAGAAGGAACTTGTTAGACAATAAACCTGTAAAATACGTGCATGGTCCCATTACAAACGGGTCAAAATGAATGGCTAGAAAGATGATTATTATTATGAACATAATGACTCGTTGTTAACGTGTCAATAAGGATGAAATGTTATATGTAAGGACACGAATGATCGGGTTGGTTGATTTATATATTTGGTGCTATAAGAATGAAAACTTTGATTTTGTTGTAGGCGAAGTTGTTACAAGTAAAGAATGTAAATAGAGAGGACGTTACAACATCATATCCGTGTTACGAATTAACTAAGGAATTAAAGGAAGTATAAAATTATTATGTTAACGAGTCATGCTAACAATCACTTTTGTGTTGTGTATGGTAGGGAAATCGAAATCTTGATAATGGTGTGCTTGGAACGAACACATCGCATCGCCCCTTTTACGCATTTCCAACTCAAATTCTGAAGTTAATGGGGCAAATTAATACTTTTGGAATGTAAATGTTGTTATTTTAAACACTTATGCATTCGTGTGTAAACTTAAAGTTTGAACTTTTATGTGTTGGTTTGGGTTCTTGCTCTTAAGAATTTTTTTAAATGTCGCTTTTGGTTCGTATAAATTACATAACTATTTGACCTTCGATGAAACGGGCGTCATAGCACGAAATGATAAATGTCCACTTCCTCCCAATGACACTTCACATGAAGTGTTAGAATATTTTAAACGAGAAAACTTTTCTAAGTGTTGGAATTTCATGTATGTGCAGGAAAAGAAGTCGTTGTTTGAGCCAACACATAATGTCTGTTGTATTCTAGATGACAAGATCCCAAATTGTTCCTTTCAGAGACATACTTGAGTTTATGGGTCAACTAATTAGTGACTAAAGCTCCAACACATCAACATAAAGTCTATAGATCTCATATAGCGTTTAAACAAAATGAGTTGAATATTAAAAAATATGATGCTTTCAGTGACACTGTTCGTAATCTTTGAAATGTACAAATGGCGTAAAATGAAAACAAGGGAAAAGGGTTGGGTTATTCACAAGTTCCTCCGCCATATAATCATAATTATTCAAGAATGCCACTCACTAAGCAAGAATTGGAAAATTATGATAAAATGATGTATGGCGAACTAAGTGACTACGTTCCTTGGGAACCTTTCAAGCCTAAGAATACCCAACCAACTGATTTTCAAAAGCCTATAAGTTTTGTAAAAAATATAAATCAAGAGAGCTTCAATGAATCAATTGAAAATTTAAAAAGGGAAAAGGAGTCGACAAAAACTCCATCCGAAGACCACAGCAAACGACTTCTACCTCTGATTCTGTAAAAAATGTTAACTGTTTTAGTGTATGTGTAGAGTTAGTGACAGATGAGGAGCGGTCAAAAGTGGATGATGAACTTCATCCAGTTGTTGCTGATGACTCGAATGTTTCTTTATGTGATAAACATGATGACTATGTTTGGAATTTTGCTCAGTCTATGGTTTTTGGGACTCAGGGTTTATCTGGCGTTGTTGAAACTGAAACTTTGAATGATGTGGTTCTTGATTCAAACTATGATTTAGCTGATTACCTAGAGGTGTCTGAGGCATCAGTTTCGAGTGATGCAGAAAATTGTTCCAGTTCTCCTCAAACCTCAACGGATACCTCAGATATTTTCGAAACTTGTGAAACTGAAAATATTGTTTTGTCAGATTGTGTGAAAGAAAATGCCTGTGAATAGGAGACGTCCGATATTTCTGGGAATCAAACTGAAGATTCTAACTCATTGGATAATGAGCAAGATGGTTGTGGCAGTCAAAATATTGACGACACTTGCTCCTCATCTAGTAACCAAGAATCCATTGATTCAGAAAGCTCGGTGTCAAATGAAACTGCTTCCAAAGAAACTGATATAGTTGTCTCAGAAAACTCAGTTTCTGAAGAAAAGGTTTCAAATGAAACTAAGCCCGCAGAATCCACTCCTACAAAGAAAAGAAGATTTTGAAGAACTAGAAAACAACACAAAATGAAAATTCAAGAGGAAGCCTCCTCAAGTATGGTAAATCAGAAGATAAAACCAACTCAAAAACCAACTGAACCGAAGTTGAAGAGTAAAACTATCGATACTCACTTTTGTGCTGATGATTGTGAGCAGGTTTCATCCAAGAGTAAATATGCACACAAGAAATCAGCACCTAGTGGAAAGAAGAGACCCAATCAGCTCCCCAGAATACAAGCGGAATTAAAAGTCTTTTTCTCGAAAAGACAAACTTGCTTCAATTGTGGAATTCCGGGCCCCATAGCTAGAAACTGTGTTCATCGTCCCCTCATGTCTTATCCTTTCGGAAAATCCATCCATCATGCGGCTTCGGACCATCGACATCATGGACATCAAAAGCCCTCTGATGGAGACTTGAATCTAGCAAAGAAATAAAATCAAAAGCATTCAAATGCAAATGGTTTCATAAATCAATCCAAGAAATTAAATGCAACTTCATCTAAAGACTTTTCAATCAACAAGGAATTAAAGATTTGGAAACATAAAAATATTGCTAGATCTCATTTAGATTTTTCTCAATAGCCAAATTCTACAGCCCTATCTTCTCAAACCTCAAAATCTACTATCCATGATGGACCTTCCGTGAAGCTTTGCAAAAGAAAAGTGATTATCAACCTAGATCAAAAATGATCTGGGTTCCTTTTTCCTACTAATCACGTTATGTGTGTAGGAACGCCTATGGAGGGCTGTCATTAGACTTTGGTTTATCGTCAGGGTTGTTCCAGACACATGATAAGGGACATTTCCCAGTTGAACGTTATCAAAATCTTCGACGGTGGATTTGTCACCTTTTAGCAGGTGGTGAAACGGAAGAATTACTATGAAAGACACAGTCAGAAATGGGGTCCTCAGCTTCTCTGATGTCAACTATGTTCCTGAACTCAAACACGGTCTTCTCAGTGTCTCACATTATGCGCCAACGGGTTAGAGGTCCTGTTTACAAATGGTGGATGTGTGGTTCTGAAGTCCAGGATTATCATACCCAAAGATTGGTACTTGATTGAAGCTAAACGCTGGGGAAACGCCTACGTGATCAACATGAAGAAAGCCTTCACTGATCAAGTTATCTTCACATAATCGTCTATCCAACCTAGAGTGGGGAATCCCCTAGATCAGATTATCACAGAAAACCGGACAATATCAAGAACACGAATAATCACTTTCAACCACTCTTCTATTGATTATCCAACATGAATGTTTACAATCAATTCAAGACTAACACAAATTCTATCTCAACTTTCTCTGAAGTGACTAACTAAGCAACTGAGCAACCTTAACCCTAATGCAAAACTCACTTTATATAGAGACAAGTTTGCAACTAGGCTAGGGTTTCACCACATGGACTGCAAATTGGTCTAGGCCAAATTCGCCTAACACTCACTATAATGTGTCTAGTTTAGCCCAATCACTTCTAATCAACTACTACAATACTAAACCCGCTAACTAATTATTGTTTTACTAAATAAAAGATATCTAAAGACCAAATCTAAGCTGTTGTGACAAATATGCACCAACAAACTCCCCCTTGACAATAGCTTCATAAAACAACGTTGTCTTCGGTCATCTTGCAATCTTCAACGTCTTTGAAAATCGTTTGTCTTTGGATAGCTTCAGGTTTAATAGCTTCTGTCAGCAACAGACTCCTGCTAAGCTGATGCATCCAATCACCAAATCTTCTAAATCGTTATCGTTTGAGTAAACTCCATTTTAGCACTTGCATAGCAATCTTCAAAACTCTTCAACGTTGTCTACAATGTAGAAAGGAGGTTCTACCATGCATCCAATCAAACTCCTCTTCACCAAATTTTTCAGCAACACACTGCTACAATTTGTATACTATAAAACAAACATCTCAAGAAACCATAAGAATTTTTCAAGAGATAGTAAAACTGTACCACAGATTAAGCACTTTCCAACTCAAAACACACACTTAAAATTTTAAGCACATTGAACCTGCAAGAAGTTAAAATTTTGAACTCATCTTCTAACAACATCTCCCCTTGTTGGTAACAACTCCTCCAAGAACAACCATATTCCTTACACTAAGAATTTACAAGAAAAAGATCTTTTTGGATTATTATATTTTCTAAAAGCAAATAAATAACGAAATAACAAACACTCTTTTTTTGTGAGAATCACCGTTAAGAAGATCATATCAGCAACATCAAACTGTTTTCACACTATTAGATAATGCTATATGTAATTGTCATAACAAACATTTCAAGACGATTACCAGTATTGTTTATCCACTTAAACAAAAATACATGAACATTTCAAGTGCCATTACCTACTGATATGTTAAGGTAAGTTTATACTGATATACTAGTGTGTCTCACTTTAGGACATACCCCCATGATCAAGGTATGCACAAAGATTCCTCTTTAGTAGGTGAGTATACTGAAATTCATCCTTTTTGATTTACAATGTTAGATAATTGGTGACTAGGTAAGTACTTTCATTCAATAAAGAGACCAATATCCAAGGAGGGTTAGGACTAATACCAAATTTTGGTACGATTGATGCGATTTGCACATTTGAATGACTCTCTAGGAGAGCTTCTTCAATTTCTGGTATTTGGCATTTGAACTCTTTTAAGATATCCTAGTTGTGACTAGGTTAGCATATATCTGGATGCAGCAGAAGGACAACCTTGATACCCCGGAAGAAATAACGTTATAAAGACCTAAAATCTCAAATTTTGGCAATCTATCAACGCAAGATTTAAGGTTATAAAACCATACGCAACTAATATGTTACCGACTCATACACAGTTCGTTATGTTTATATCACCAAGGTATGTTGATTATTTCATGCCTTTTGCCTACTGGTACATAATATGATGAAGCTGCTATCACACTTAAGCAATTTTAATGTTAATTTTAGTGTGACAGTCTAACTTGCTGATGTACTATCATTTCTTCTTTTTCACACAGTGAAAACTAATTTTTTTTATTTTCTATATTTTTTTATGTTTTGATTTTTGAAAAACAGTAAATTATTTACAAATTTTTTATGCAAAACTGGTTATTCAGGATTCCTTATCCCGTTGAGTCCGACGAAATGTTCAAAACCAGCCTTGTTAAAAGCTTTTGTGTAAGGATCTGCCAGATTATCTAGTGCGTCAACTCGATCAAGTTCAATCAATTACTTTTCAGCACAATCTCGTATAAAAAGATGTAGAATATCAATATATTTTGTGTGACTATGTTTTACGGGATTGTTGGTGATTGAAATAGTGGCATTATTGTCTATCATAATAGGAGTAAATGTGAAATTCAAACCGTAATGGCGCATCTACTGTTGGATCTAGAGAACCTAAGAGCAACAACTATCCATAGCAATATATTGAGCTTCACATGTAGAGGTAGACACGCAACACTGCTTCTTGCATTGCCATGAAACGGTCCTCCCTCCTAAGAACTGACAACCACCTGTGGTAGACTTTCTAGCTGAGTTCCATCCTCCGAAGTCTGAATCAGTGAAAGAAACAAACTTCAAATCACTAGCAGCTGTATGCTATAACCCAAGTTTAAGTTTCCCCTTCAAGTAACGAAGAATCCGCTTCACCGCTTTCATATATGACTCTTTTGGGTTCGCCTGATATCTGGCACGATGACACACTACAAACTTAATGTCTAGTCTTGAAGCAGTCAAGTACATCAGAGAACCAATTATTGCCCTGTATTGAGTTGGATCAACATCCTCCACACTCTCATGATCTGGACCAAGATTGTGATTCTCGCAAATACGTGTTTTGAAAGTAGCGCAATCCTCCGTTTTGAAACGAGACAAAATGTCATACACATACTTTGTCTGATGTATAAACATCCCATCCTTCTTCTATTCAACTTGCAAACCCAAAAAGTAGGACGGTTCACCAATCACACTCATTTCGAATTTGCTCTTCATTACCTCCTCGAAATCATGACACATATTCTTATCAGATTACCCAAAAATGATGTCATCTACGTATATCTGTACCCGCAGAAAGTCAACCTTCTTCCTTATAATGTCAATCTGACCTCTTTCAAAACTATTCTTTAAGAAATGTGCTGACAGTGACTCATACCACGCCCTAGGTGCTTGATGCAATTCATACAATGCCTTATCAAGTCGATAGACTCGACCTAGATCATCTGGATCAGTAAACCCATCTGGTGGTGAGACATACACCACTTATTGGAGTTTCCCATAAAGAAATGCACTCTTCATGTCAAGTTGGTAAACTTTGAATCTGTTGAATGAAGCAAAAGCTAGGAACAACTGAATTGCTTTCAACCTTGCTACTAGTGCAAACACTCCATTGTATTCAATCCACTCTTGCTGATTGAACCCTTTCACCACTAACCGAGCCTTATTCCTTATCACGATCCCTCGGTCGTCTTTCTTGCACTTAAACGCCCACTTGGTGCCTATTTCCTGCTCACCTTCAGGCAAGTCAACTAGCTCCCAAACCTTCAACTTCTTAAACTGAGCTAGTTCCTCTTGCATAGTTTCAACCCAACAATTGTCCTTTAGAACCATATGAACGTTCTTCAGCTCCTCTTCAGCAATAAAGTAGCTATACAAACATCATGTAACATCCCAGTCTTCTGAATCGAAGTAAATAAACAGGAACCTTTGATCATACCTCTTCTTGTCTGAACACCTGCAGCAGCATCACCTATGATGTTCTCAACTGGATGATCTCTTTTTACACATGTAGTAGGAATGTTGTCAACAACTAAATTATCTCCCAGATTAGATCAAATCTCCCCCTGAACGTTCTTAATAGCAAAAATCCTCCCCTGAATAGGTTGACACTCTTATCACTTGAATCTTATGGAGCTGCACTAGAGGAAGTTTCTGGAGCATCTATCATTGATATACTAAATCTAGGAATGAAGTCACCCTCTTCATCTTCACTGATCACAATTTGAATCACTTGAGACTTATCTGCATTGGAAAAATCAGGAATATTAAATGATTTAAAAACGAAATAATAATCATATAATATAGCAGGACCACTCATTGATTGTTGAGGTGAATAACTAGTGATTTCCATGTTAAACACAACCTCAATTTTACTAGTTTTTAGATTAAAAAACATTTTATTCGGTGTTCCAGGCATATAGCCTTGAAAGTAACCATCGTCAGCTACCTCACCGAATTTTTGCTTATCTTTATTCGCACAATGGTGTAGGGTAATCCAAAAGGTTCAAAGCCTTGTAAGTTTGGTTCCGGTTAAACCATAGTTCGTGATATGTTTTGTTAAATCGTTAACCGTCAAAACTTTTTTTAGACATAACAAGCTGTGCTCACAGCTTCTCCTCAGAAAAGAACTGGAAGCTTTGAATCAGAAAGCATAGTCCTAGCGGCTTCAATCAACGTCCTGCTTTTCCTCTCAGCGACTCCATTCTGTTGAGGTGTATAAGTAACATAATATTGATGTTCAATTCCCTTGCGAAGATAACAGAGATCCAGAATCTGATTCTTGAACTCCGTGCCATTAACTCTCCTTATCCTCTTGATCCGTGCATCATGGACATTTTCCAATTTTGTAAAAAGATCTATCAGCATCTCCGTTGTCTCATCTTTTGTATCTAAAAAGAAAACCCACGAATATCGTGAGAAATCATCTATGACAACTAAGCAATAGTATTTTCCACCTATGCTCCTTACGTTCACCAGACCGAAAAGATCCATATGAAGTAATTCATAAGGGGCGTCTATGGAATTTAATGTTTTAGACTTGTGAGGTTTCTTATGTTGCTTTCCCTTTTGACAAGGAAGACATTTATCTTCCACGTGAAACCTCTATACTCGCACCCCTTCCACTAAACTGTTTTTCATTATATAATTCATTTTTCAGCAGAGGATGTGGGCCATGCGTCTGTGCCACAACAATGACTCAGCCTCAGATGCTTTTGACAGTAAACACGCAACCACAGTGGAAGAGCCCTTAGCACCCATGTCCATGACATAAGTGTCATTTCTCCTTGGCGCTCCCATCACTATCCAATCATCGTGTATCACCAAACCAGGTTTCAACATCAAAGTTTAAGACTTAGTAAAGTGGATTGAGTGTCCCTTGTCACAGACTTGAGACACGCTCATCAGATTGTGCGTCAGTTGTTCGACATAGTTCACTTTATCCAATGTGATCTTCTCGTTGGTCACTTTTCCTCGACCTGTAATGTGCCCCCCTTAGCACCTGCAAAATTCACATAACATCCATCTATATTCTCAAACTCTGTGAACAACCTCGCATCCCCTGTCATGTGTCTAGAGCAGCCACTATCAACATACCACAAGTTGATAATCCTCCTTAGCAGCTCCTACACAACCCAACAAAAATTAGTTAGATTGGGGGGCCCAATCCTTAATAGTGTTTGGTCTTCCAGATTCATCAACCACCGGAACATTCATCCAATATCGATCACTCCTAACTGGAGTCTTGGATCTCAGACCTGTGATGGAAATGGTTTCTGATTCCCATTCGGTCTTTGGTCCTGAGGTTTCCTAAACATGTTTGGACTTTGTGACCTTTGGAAATTTTGTTTTTGATTCCATGTATTTTGATGATAATAATTTCTAAAACCATTGTTATAAAAATTTTGACTACCAACATTCTGATATCGAGTTTCATATTGACCGACTTCTGAAATTACTTGATTGACCATTAAAGTTATTCATTCTAGGTCTTTCATATCACCTTGATGTAGATTCAAGCTGAAATCTTTGTTGATTTCTTTGAAAACGAGGAACTTGGTGAGTTCCTTTTTCAGCCTTATCTACACCAATAGCAACACTCTATCGCTTGGTAGCAGATATCTTTGGTGAGTATCAAACCTTCTGCTCACCATCACCAATTTTCTCTTGTGATTTTTCTCTCTTTCTCTCAGACACTTGTGCTTCATTCTTTTTGTTAGGACAACAGCTAGCTACATGTCCCTTGAAACACGATCTTCTAGCCGAAGACTTCTTAATTGAGGTCTCTAGTTCAGATTCATCAGGAGACGATGATGATGAAGATGATGCCTTTGAAGGATTTTTTTAGATTGCTCAATTTCTGATTTTTCTTTGTTTTTATTTTTAGCAAACTGCACATTTGACCCAATTTTAATAACAGTGGTCTCTTCTTTCATATCACTCTCTTTAACAAAATCAACTTTTTTTAACAAAAATTTTCTTTTTATTATTAGTGTGTGTATTTTTTGTTTTCAAAACCGTTTCTCTGTTATTATCCTTCTTGTCATTCTCAGACACATCAACATTCCCTGATGTGGAACTAATAGGTGTAGTTGACACAAAGTCTGTTAGCTCTTCTTCGTTTGGCAAGAAAGAATAGTCATGACCAAGAGGTGGTTGAACTTCATTAAAACCTTTGAAGCCCAAACTTATCTTGTCATTACTCTTTTTCAAGCCATTCATTATGTATTTCATAACAAAAGGTGAATCTCTGAATTGATTCAATTTATTTTCAAGATCACAAATTTTTAGTTGTGCTTCTGACAACTCTTTTCATTTTTCAGAAAACTATTTTGTTTTGTCACGCATCGTATCATGAGCTAAGTCAATAATTTGAAGTTTTTCATTTAGTTTACAGGTTAAAATATTGATTTCTTCTTCATAACCTTTAATTTCTTCAAATATAACGACTCATTTCTTTTTACGAAAAAGTTTCATTCTTTTATGTTCGAGAGCTTATCTACCAGACTTTGGTTTTGTTTTGTTAACCTATCAACTTCACTTTGCAGTTCACGACATTTTAAGCAAATAGAACTGCCAGAGTTAGAATGTACCTCTCTTGTTGATTTGCTTAGATCGGCCATGAAAGTAGCAAAAACAGTAGCCATCTTCTTATCTGCAGCATTTTATCAGATTTCATGCATTCAGTCATCTAATCATCATCAACTGTTTCAGCTACCATCTCTTACCTTACCTCAGCATCAGCGTTGACTTCTGCATCATTAACTATGGCTATCTCAGCCATGAAAGCTTGTGTGGCATTGTCATCACCTTCCAGATGAACACTCCAATCATAAGAACTTTCTCTAGTAGTAGAGATCAAGGCCTTTGATCCAGTGTTAGTTGATGCATTCCTGTTGCTTGAACCATTGCCAGGAAAATCTTGAAAATATGAGTTAGAACGAGATTTAGTGTTAGGTCCTTGACATTCTCTAGCGAAATGTCCATAACTTTGACAATTGCAACACTTCATTTTAGATTTGTCAAAACCTACATTCTTTTGAACAAACTTTCTGCCTGTCCTATTCATGAACCTCTTCACTCTTCTAGAGATCATGGCCATCTGCCATTGTAAATACATCTCCTCTAGGTCATCAAGGTTAATCTTCATCAAAAGTTGTAGGATCAGATATTCTTCCCTGTATGTAGTTCTCATACAAAGCAACGAATGAAGCAAGCAAGGCAAGTTGATCTTCAGCAACCTTGACACTCAGAGGCATAGACCTTGTATTGTTGTTATTATTGCTGGAGTGTTGTCTCTTTACCCCTGACAATCCCCCTGAAGCAGCTACAAAACATAGTTCACCATCAGCATTTGTCACAATCTGCTCATTTTCACATGAGAAAAACGTAGTTGAAGAATCACTTGAACCATTGTTGGAAGAGAAAGATGTAAGCCCTTTATAAATTCCCAGATCTTAAACCTAATCATATCCAGTTTCCTTCTTCTTCATGTTAAGCTAATAAGCTCTCATTTTCCCAACAACCTCTTCCAAGACTTTATCTTCATAGTCAGCTTCACCCTTTATCATAAGAGTATAAATATCCCACTTAGCAGGTAAGGCATCGAGCAACTTATCGTTTATCTCAACATCTGTATATCCCTCTATGTCATAATTATCCATTTTTGACGTTAGATGATAATATCTCATGATAATATCTTCAAGAGACTCATTTCTCATGCCTTTCAAGACAACAAATTGTTTCATCGGCAAATCTACCTTGTTTTTCTTCACATCAGGATTGCCATCATATCTCTTCTCAAGAGCATCTCACATCTCCTTCGAAGTAGTATAACGCTTGAATGTATGTTTGATACCATCAGCTAATAACATCTTTATAGCAGCTAAGGTCTTCTTTTCAGACTCATACATTCTCTTTTCAGCCTCTAACATGATCACATAAGCAGTGACACGTTGTTTGCCTTCAAATCATGAGTTGGGTTTACGTACCCATCTTGAATATAGATCCACATCCATGTGTCCTGATATTCAATGAAAGACTGAAACCTATCCTTCCATGTAAGGTAATTCTCTACCTTCAACATCTTTGGAGGTTTGTGAGTCGTGCCTGCCTCGTGCTCCATTACGAACAATTCATTTAAGCTAGACATATTCGACATTTTTACCGAACCGGCTCGTTAAAAACGTTAAAAATTTGTCCGAAATGTGTGATCACCAAATTATACGGTTAGACTCATCTCGATGATACGAATCAATGATGTATAATGTCTGCTAAAATTTTTTTTTCCTAAAAATCACATGAGTCTAACCGTGCAGTCGGTTTATCAAGATTGTCTATTGATCAAATTCTGTGTAAGAAAACGTTTAACTCCAGTTACGTCAGCTGGTTAACTTTCCACCTTTGTGGGTACATCTCGGAACAGTACCGAATTCGAAATAGTAACTCGGATTAACAATCCTAGATGGAAACTCAGAATAGTGATCCGAAATGCTAACCTGAGATGGTATCCGAGATGCACTGTTACAATCCGAGATGCCTCCTTGTTTATCCGAGATGCTTCCCAAATTATTCGAAATACACTGTGTTTATCCGAGATGCAATCCGAGATGAAAACGTGTAATCCGAGATGCACTATTCTGATCTGAGATGCAACTATATAGATCCGAGAAGCTTCACTGACGATCCAAAATCCAACTATGATGATCCGAAATGCCAAGTTTTACTCGAGATGCCTTGTTGTTTATCCAAAATAACAGCAAAACCCTAGAACAGTCTTCAAACTTTGAACCAGCCGTCAAAAACACGTCCAAAAACTTCAACTTTTTCTGCTATTATGATTCTGAACTGAGCAAAACAAGAGCCGAATTCTTTGATACCGATTGTAGGACCCCTAATCCGTATGGATCTTCACAGAATCGTCTATCCAACCAAGACTTCGGAATCCCTAGATCAGATCATCACTGGAAAGCGAACAATATCAAGAACACGAACAATCACTTTCAATCAGTCTTCTATTGATTATCCAACACAAATGTTTACAATCAATTCAAAACTCACACAAATTCTCTCTCAACTATCTATGAAGTGACTAACTGAGCAACCTTAACCCTAGTGCAAAACTCTCTTTATATAGAGACAAGTTTGCAACTGCGCTAGGGTTTCACCACATTAACTGCAAATTGGTCTAGGCCCAATTCGCCTATCACTCACTATAATGTGTCTAGTTTAGCCTAATCACTTCTAATCAACTACTTCAATACTAAACCCGCTAACCAATTATCGGTTTACTAATTACAAGATATCCAAAGACCAAATCTAAGTTGTTGTCGCAAATATGCACCAACACCTGCTTATTCGTTGAAATTGCTAAACATCATGCAATGTTGTGGCATCGATGACTTGGCCTTCTGAACATGAAGAATCTTAATCGACTGGAAAAGGGAGGTCTAGTCAGAAACTTACCAATCAAGGATTTCATGCAGATTGAAAAGTTGTAATCATGTGCCCGTGGGAAGTAGCATCGTTTTCCTCATAAGCCCAAGCTCGTGCACACAACATCCAAGTTCTGGAACTCCTTCACATGGATCTTTATAGTCCTGTCAATGTGCTGAGTATTGGAGGAAAAGCTTACTGTTTGGTCATCATGATGACTACTCTCATTTCACTTGGGTATTTTTCTTGGAATAAAAGAGTGAAGTTGCAGGTCTGATACAGAAATTTGTCACTCTCATGGAGAACCAAGCAAATGAGCGAGTGAAGATGATGCGTTGCGACAATGGGACAGAGTTCAAGAACGTCGAGCTGAACAATTTTTGTGCTTCAAAAAGAATTGATCGTCAATACAGTGCACACAACATCTAAAGTTCTGGAACTGCTTCACATGGATCTCTTTAGTCCTGTCAATTGCTAAGTATTGGAGGAAAGGCTTATTGCTTAGTTATCACTGATGACTTTTCTCATTTCACTTGGGTGTTTTCTTGGAACAAAAGAGCGAAACTGCTGGTCTGATAAAGAAATTCATCACTCTCATGGAAAACTAAGCAAACGAGCGTGTGAAGATTATACGCTATGATAATGTGATGGAGTTCTAAAATGCCAAGCTAAATAAATTTTGTGCTTCAAAAGGAATTGATTGTTAATACAGTGTTGCTTGAACTCCTCAACAAAACAGAGTTGCTGAAAGGCGCAATCGGACTCTCATCGAAGCAGCTTGTACAATGTTAATAAATTCTGGCCTTCCACTGATATTTTGGGTGGAAGAAGTGAACATTGCCTACTATGTTCAAAATCATGCACTTATTAACAAACGTCACATGATGATTCTGTATGAAATAATAGAAGGACAAAAACCCTCTGTACAACACTTTTGTGGTCCCGTGGGTGGCGGTTCTAGATGGAGGTTTTGGAGATAGTACAGATTCGGTAGAAGGATATTGACAGTGAGTAGGAACAGAATCAACGGAAGCTTTTCATAGCATTCATACCAAAAGAGAATACATCTTGTCTGGCTAGCGGAGTTCCTGGAGAAAATCCGCCAGCGTTTCCCCTAAGGGAATTTCCAAACTTAACAAACAATGAACATACAACACCTATTTAAAGACATGACAGCTCGTGCGAAGCGAGATGTTGTCACTCGTACGAAGGGTCATTCATACAAGTGAGATGTTATCACTTGTACGAGTAACAAAGTCACTCGTACGAAGCACATTGTCACTTGTACGAGGCACATGTCACTCGTACGAGCCAATACTCGTTCGCACTTGGGTTGTGTGTTCGTATCTAATCTATACAATATTCAATACACACTCTCTCTAGCATATTCGCACAGTGACGACCATAAAATGCATCAACAATTTCCCCCTTGGACATATCTGTCGAAGCTTTAACTTGAAAATCTAAGAGCTGTGTTTGAATATTCTGCAACTTCAATCAGGTATATGTTGACGTCGTAATTCCCCGTTTGATTGAAGATCCGAGTTTGCATTATCTACGTTTAAGCAACATTTCCCCTGAAATAATTTTCTCAAGAAATTACTCTTCAGGTCGTTGTTTGCACGGTTCAAGACCTCCTCTGATTTGCTTGATCTACAAGTTTTCTCGAATAATCACCAACTTGAAATTAAACAATGCAGCTTCTCTGTTTCGACGTTAACCATATCCGTATTCAGTTAGCGCACTCCCCTAATGCTCGATCCTCTGATTTTCAAAACCCGACCGGCAATTGATAGAAACTTCCAAATACCACACCGAAAAAATTCAAATAAATAAGTATCCGCAAAAATCTTCTGAATTAGCAAATCATTAGAAACAAACTATCTAGTAACACACTGAATCTGAGAAACATTCTTCGGTAATCAGAATCACATTCATCCTATTAGTCACAATAACATACGTATAGCTATCTCCGCTGGAATGGGGCACTGAATCTACAAGACATCCTTGTTTACTGGCGATTACCGAAAAAACAGTTCATTTGCAATGCAGAGTTAATGATAGGCAGTCATATGTGTTTCCAATTCCACATTGGGGATCAGGTAGTTAGCCCTTGAGCAACAATCTGAATCATGATCTGAAAATTATGAACATTCTTTGATCACACATTCCAAATGTATAGTCTATGTCATGAATAGACTTAAACGTTATCTCATCTCTAATGAATCTTCGATCCTCTGTGTTCCCTAGATAATCTTCAATCTGAAACACCCGGATATTGTTGCAGCGTCACGAATTTCAAAAATGTCGGAATTTTAACATAAACATGAAAATTTTTATTCCCCCTCATGTATGCAAATTTTAACGTCTTGAGTTCTTATGGGAATGAAGATTATGGTGGGACTGCAACATATGGTACTCAAATTTTGTATAAAATTTCCTAGAATTGCAATTTTGATGAAATGCTGACTTAACATTAAGGCTCATTAATAGTCACCACACCAGATGATCAACGTTTTGCATAGATATCAGTGACTACCCCAAAATCTTCATCCCTTTGTGATCGTATCATCAAATCTATACTTTGAAGCTCTAGACGATGCCTCCGAGCAGCCCAAATTAGACGCTAAAATCTCGAAAAAAAATTTGGGTCACCATTTCGTACGAGCTAGACTTTATACGTGTGGTGCTTCGTAAGAGTGGTGCTCCGTATGAGTGGATCTTCATGCGACTGACCAATTTTCACTAGTACGAGCCACATAGGCTTGCTCATATGTATGAAACTGATTACGTTTTTTGATTCAGAAAATCTTCATTTCTTGGAATTTCGACAAGATTTTAGTACAGATCTGGTCGAAAATCAGTCTCTAACAATCTTATAGTTTCAATTTTACATTATGTCCGTGGATTGTCTGGTTATTTGATGTTTTTACGAGTAACAAAACCCCTCATACGTCCAAAATTCATGAGCGTAGGTGATTCATCAACTGTTAGATTGAATAAATCGGTACCATAGCTCTGATACCAGTTGTGGTCCCATGGGTGGCGGTTCTAAACGGAGGTTTTGGAGATAGTACAGATTTGACAGAACGATATTGATAGTCAGTAGGAACAGAATCAGCGGAAGCTTTTCATTTCCTTCATACCGAAAGAGTATACATCTTGTCTAGATGGCGGAGTTCCTAGAGAGAATCATCCAGTATTTCCCCTAAGGGAACATCCAAAACTTATCAAACAATGAACACACAACACGTATTTATAGACATGATAGCTCGTGCAAAGCGAGCATGTTGTCACTTGTATGAAGGGTCATTCGTACGAGTGAGATGTTATCACTCGTACGAGTAACAAAGTCACTTGTACGAAGCACATTGTCAATCGTACGAGGCACATGTCACTCGTACGAGCCAATACTCGTTCGCACTTGGGTCGTGTGTTTGTATCTAATCTATATAATATTCAATACACACTCTTTCTAGCCTATTGCACAATGACAACCATAAAGTGCATCAACAACTTTTGTACGTTTGGCTGCCTTTGTGTCCTCCTTACGATCCATGTTATTTCATCGGCTATGCAAAGAATAACACATTTCAAGAAGCTTACTATAGATCCACCAGGATATCATGAAGCTACTAAAGAAACACATCTTTCTTCACCAATTCAAGAGTCGAGTCTTGAACCTACTATGACTGTTACTTCTGAGGTTGCAGTTCACAAAAATGATCCCTCTTCACAGCAAACTACTACTGGTCCTTCAAATACTAATGTTCAGGGAGCTTCATTGTTTCCAGAGCCGATTCCGTCAGATTACACAGTGGATCCTCTAGTGATCAACACTGCAACTCCATCAAATGAGGGGGAGGCAATCTGGAATAGACTTGTAGGCACCTACGGTGGCAATTCCTCAGCGTGTTCAGAGAAGCCATCCAATTACAAACTTTATTGATCCTGTAACCACCGGTGTTCAGACACGTAGTAGATCGGGAACTATTAACACATGTTTATATTCATGTTTTATCTCACAGATGAGCCTTAGAGCATTGATGTCGCTTTGCAGGAACCTAAATGGGTTGATGCAATGCATGAAGAGCTCAATCAATTTGAGAAGTTGGGAGTATGGAAATTAGTGAAACTGCCGGAAGGAAAACACGCTCTTGGTATTCGCTGGGTATACAGAAACAAACAAGACGACACCAGAGTGATTGTGCGAAATAAAGCTCGGCTGGTGGTTTAGGGATCCAAACAAATCGAAGGTCTTGATTATGATGAGGTGTACGCACTCGTAGCTCGTCTAGAAGCCATACACATCTTCTTGGCATATGCATCCTATACGGGTTTCACCGTTTATCAAATGGATGTCAGGACAGCGTTTAAGTATGGGAAGATCAAAGAGGAGATCTATGTCGGTCAACCCCATGGGTTTGTGGACAAGAAGAGGCAACAGTATGCATACAAGTTAGATAGGGCTTTGTATGGATTGCACCAAGCACCTCGTGCATGGTATGCAACCTTAATGGAGCATCTGCTTGCACATGGATATACCCAACGGATGATAGATTAAACGCTATTCATTAAATGAGTTGGTAAGGAGCTTATTCTTTTTCAGATCTATGTTGACGACATCATTTTTGGGTCAACCAATGAAGAGCTATGCAAAGAGTTCGAGGAGGTGATGAAGAAGAAGTTCAAAACGAGCTCATTGGGAGAAATGACTATGTTTATAGGCTTGCAAGTTCGTCAGAGTAGTAAAGTAATCTTGATTCATCAATGAAAGTATGTTCAGGACGTTCTTGTAAAATTTGACATGTCAAATTCTAAGCCCATAGACTCCCCCATTGTTGAACGACAACTGCTGAATGATGATGCTGAAGGAGATCCAGTCAATTAAACAATGTACCGATCCATGATTAGTTCATTGATGTACTTAACTGCGAGTCGGTCGGACATTACGTCTGATGTCAGCCAATGTGCCAGATATCAGGCTAATCCTAAACTTTCTCATCTCTCAGTCGTTAAAAGAATCTTTAGATACCATAAGGGAGCTCCATAATTTGGACTCTAGCATCGTAGAGATTCGAGATTTGTTTTGTTTTCCTTTTCTAACAGTAACCTTAGAGGGATGGACAAGGATATGAAGTCCACATCGGCTCGATGCCAATACTTTGGAGACACGCTTATTTCATGGTAGTGCAAGAAGAAACAAACGGTGTCTCTATCAACCGTAGAAGCAGAATATGTTGCAGCATTTGCATGCTGCTCCTAGGTTATTTGGATGATCATCCGCTCGAGGATTACAGTTTGAGTTATCTTAACACTACTATCTATTGTGATAACGTTGCCGCTATCCAAATCATCAAAAACCCCATTTTTTACTCCAAAACCAAGCACATAGATATCAAAGTTCACTTTATTCTAGATTGCTACGATAGAGGTTTAATTAAACTTGAATAGATCCACACTGATGCTAATACAATGGATCTTTTTTACAAAACTTGTTAGCAACTCGAGATTCAAGGTGCTTGTGGACTTTTTAAAATGATGTGTTACACTGACTAAGCAACCCAAAAAACAATCTGAGTTCATATATGTAAATAGCTATCAGCAAAATAACTAAATTTTGGCATAAAGTATTATACTTTTGCACAAATTTAGGGGGATAAATATTTGCTACTTTTGTACATGTAAGGTATCGAAACTGAAAAGGCGAGGATCCGTGCGATGTGCTGATAGGCTTATTGCTCAAAGGGAAAAAAGATACCAAGTGACAAAAATCTACAAGCTATACATCTCGTGGGTAACATATTATCATCATATGATTTTTTTGTCTTAAATCCTGCGTTGATAGATAGCCAACGTTTGAAGTTTCGGGTCTTTATGTTGGAGAATCATCCGAGGATATAAATATTGTCCTTTTGTTGCATCTAGATATATTAGCTAGGCCCAATCAGGATATCCTTAAAAGAGCTAAAATTGAAGGCCAAAACCTTAAAGGTAGGGAAATCTCATCACGTGAAAATTCCATGAGCCTAAAAAGTCAAAAATACAATACAAGGTATTAAGCGTAACCCTCGTCTGATGTTGTTTGCTCACTTTGCGGTACAATGTACTGACCTGCTCTCCAACAAGTCGGATGTTGTAAAATGAAAGGATGTCCTCAATATACTCACCCGTTACGATGACCTGTTGAGCTTACCTTGATCGTGGGGGTATGCCTTGATATTGGACACACAATGGTTATAGCAAAATTATTTAATTAAGTCGCAAGGTTGAAAATTGAAGGTTGACGTGCTGAGGTTAGGTGGACAAATATATCGGCCATCGCATGAAACAGCCAGACTAAGCTCGTGCTGAAAAATGTTCCTTAATCGGTTCAAAAACGGTTTGATCCCTTTTGTCATTTTGTATTATTATTATAAAATGGGTTGCTCGGTTAGTTGGATCGCGGATTTTAACAAAAGGTGCTGTCGTTCAGAACTTGTAAAAGTATGGGGCCCACATAGTGAGGCTAACTGTCTCGGATGGGCCCACCCATTTCGATTGGGCCCACCCATTTCGGATGGGACTCAAATGGGCCATCATCTCAGATCACTGTTTCGAGATGGGCCTGGCCCAATATCTTAGACCCATTTCGAGTCTATTCAATGGCATCTCGATTAGTTTCGAGCCGTTCGGACTCATTTACTCATCTCGGAACTATTTTGAATATATTGACTCGAACTCATAGGTTAGCCTTTCCGAAGCATCTCGGATGGAACACGGACGAACATCATGGTATCTCGAATGAACTTCATGGCATCTTGGATAGTTTTCTGAGATCTAACATCTTCTTCCAAGATATTATGGTATCTCGGATAACTAACAAGGGGTAATTTGAGTTGAACCCTTGTCATCCGAGATACTCTTGACCTAGTTCAACCGAATCAGTTTGACCCTGTTCATTCAATTCATTTTTACCGGTTCAATATGGTTTTAACTTTTTGAACCTTTTGGTTCAAAACTGTTTTGAACACCTGGCTGACCTCTTGACCCCCTCTACTTGAACTGTTGACTTGTTGACTATTTGAACCGTTTCATTTAGGATCAAATGATTAAAAAGGTCAATTAAGTTGTTTTTGCTATAAAAAGATTGACGTTTTTGTTCAAGTGCAGAAAATGGCGCAAAAGATGGTTGAAAAACGCAAACTAGAAGTTGAAGCCTTCCATAATCAAGCCTTCTACCTATCTGATCCACCGTTAGAGTACTGTGAAATGTTGAACTCCTTGATAGTCGGCCTGAACAACCGCTGGCTCACTCACGCTTTGAAGATAAATCCAGTTATCGACCAAGAAATGATACCAGATTTCTTGATCAACACTAAAGTCAAAAGAGGTGGTGTGGCTATCGAATCAAAGATTCAAGGAACAGTTGTTATTGTTTCAGAGTCAGCTGTGCGGGAGGCACTAAAATTCGAAGATCAAGATCATCATCGAACAGCGTACGATAGAGACAATGTGATCAAAGCACTTCGAAGCATGAGTTATGAAGGCACTTATCCAACAGTGTTTCCACAATACTTGAGGTGTTTGGCTCAAATCTTCCAACAATGTATATCTGAAAAAGGTGGCTAGGAGTAATTGAATCAGACGCAGAGAACTGCACTCATTGCCTTAGTCAACGACTAGGATTACAACTTTTCAGCCTTCATCTTGGACTACATGAACAATATGTTGGAGAATACAAAGAAGAAGGTGTTTCTGTAATACCCAAGGTTTGTGCAAATGATCATAGATGAGAAGTATCTAGATCTGGTAAAGGGCATAAACCATCTGAATTTGAAGCTGCTATGTCCTAGTTGTTTTAAAGCGGCCTGTAAACAGCGTGAGTCAGCGAAAATCAAGTATGTTGGAAGATATGATCTAGAGAAGCATGGAAAATTTAAGGAAGTTATGTCAGCTCCTCAACCTGTAAACACCATGATCGCTGAAGAACATGATATACAAATCATCGATGTGGCAAAGAAACCAGAACCTAAAGTCGAAGATCTGGTTACAAACAAAGAGAATGAAGAAGAGCTGGAACATGTTGAGACAGAGAAAGCTGAGGAAACCGTCAAAGAACTAAATTTGATGAGTGCTCAGGATCTTGCTGCTCTTCTTGCATCACTACATGGAGAATCTAGAGTCCCTCCTCCCAAATCGTTCCTACTGAAGAAACTTAAACAGAAGACAATCCTATCAGTGAGCAAGAGTCAAGAAAGAAACAGAGAACTGAAGCAGAAATCCTTGTTAACCCCAAACCTACAAGCTCAAATGTCATTCTTAAACCAATTAGACAAGATGCCCAAATCACAGACATGACATGGAGTTCAAGTGGTTTTTAATTTGAAGGTAGAAGATCCGATGGTGGTTTTACAGAACAGGATGAAGAAGCATTAAGAATAGCTGCAGAGAAGAAAAAGTTTATTGAACAATCTGACAGTGATGATGATGAAGTAGTAGATGTTGGTAAACTGCAACGAAGAGTGGTGCTGTTAAAACAAGACAATAAATTGAATAGAGCTCAAATATCTTCGCTGCAAGAAGATTCTATGCTAAAAGATGCCTAGATATCGTCTCCGCAAGATCAAGTAACCATGAGACATAAGGCAATTGAGCAACTGCAGGGCGATATAAGTTTGTTAATGGTATAGGTTTATGAGATGAAAGCCAAGCTGCAAAAGAAGTTCGGTGGTGAATCAGTATATAAACGAGAACGATCCTCTGAACGTTGCACGTCATGAACGTATTGCGGAAGAGAAAGTTGTTGCCCATGCTGAAAGAGAAGCTGGTTTGAATGCCTACCTAGGTGCAGAACAAACAAAGAAAAGAAAGCTATCTAAAGAAGCAAAGCAGCAAACATATCTTAGTTAGGAAAAACCATGATGTGAATCCTCTAGATTAAAGCTTCCAACCAAAGGATCCAACCAAAACCTCTGATCGCTATGTAATGGAGCTGGGATCAAGTCATTATGACAAATTCAAAAACAAAACTGAGGTCAAGTGTTGGAAATATGATCATGATAAAAAGCTATGGTTGGTGACTAGAGAGAGTGCGCACGAAGAATACTACTCAAAAGAGTCACAGTTTGAGTCTTGGACCAAGCTCGACCTAAAAAGACTGTTGTGAGCTCACTATTCGGATTCCGATCCAAATCAGCGCGGCCCCTGGCTGGGCATTTCACTCAAAACTTGAATATGAAGTAAAGTATGACTTCCCAAACATGAAGACTGCTGAGTCTTATCTTAAGAAGAATCTAGGAATCCGTAACCCCCACACTCACAAGCGTATAAAATCAGTTATTTAGCCACCAACAGACAAAAGAAAAAGTCATTCCTGCTGCTCCAAAGTTTCAAAAAGGTGCGAAAAAGAACTACTGCTACTGGGCATATGATCCATGGATGGCAGAGGCTATGATCATGACTAAAGAGAAGGCTTTCAGATTGTCAGACGTATTAGAGCTGATCAGCTTTCATGAAGAGAGATATCAGGGTTTTGGGCCAATATCATACTCACACAAATGACAAGTATGAAGCGTGTATGAAGTCCTGGACCAGTGAAATAGTTGCAATGATCCAAAAAAAGCTGTATGTAGATCCAACTCCACTATTTGGATGCCACGATACTACTGGATCTTAAAGCGGAACGCTACACTAATGCAGTAACCTTGGGGGGGATTGTTAGGTCCTGTTAGGTTTATGCATTAGTTATTTTATTTTTTGGGCATATCTTATGTAAATGGGCTTGGGGGTAGCTTTTGGGCCTTAGGGCATTAGGGTAATGGAGAACTAACCTTCTAGTATAAAAAGATAATGATGTATTAGCGTTAGTGGCTCCTTGGTGACTTTTCTCTCAACTTGTAGTAGACAAAATCAAGATTTGTATGCAAGTTGAACTTTCTATTTCATCTTATTTCCTCAATTTCAATTCTTGGCTTGTTTGTGTGATTCCACCACCATTCAAGCTACGTGTGATATCGTAAGATCCAGTTATGAGGACTTACAACAAGAAAGGTGGTTTTGATGACATCTTGGATTATCAGATGTGCATGTTTGCAGGGTTAACATTGTACATACTGTATAACTTCACAAAGTTGATCTTTGAGCAGATGGCAGCTAACATTACAAGAGAGAAATTTTCCAGTATCCATGATTTTTGTAGATGATGTTGGATGATCTATTTCCGAATCTGGAAAAGTGAGAAGATGATGAGATGATATTAGAGCATATCAATAGAGAAACGCTTGTTAGGTTTAATCTTTACTTGAAGCAAGAGGATGAGCCAGTTGCATAGCCAATGTTTGGTGCTATTCATGACAAGAACTACATTGCACCGACTAAGGGCAAGTGGAGGAAGGATACTAGGGGGTCAGAGAGAGATGATGAAGAAAAGCTAAGTGGCTTCATCCCAAGGTGAAGGAGTTGGTTTGTAAAGGAAGAAAGTAAGAAAAGAAAAAGGGCGACGCCAATGAAAAAGCCTGCTCAAACTCATTAGCGTGCTATAGTGTGAACTTTATTAGTTGATGAGCATGAAGAGAAAACGGTTGTGAATGAACCAGTAGCTGAAAATGTGCATGAACAGGTATATTCTGCTACATCTGACCATGATAGAGATGTTGTAAATGTTGAGAACAAAGCAGCTGATGTTAAGAAAGAGGTGGTGGACAGAGATAACAAGGAAAGCTCTGACGATAGTATAGATCTTGAAATTGTTGCTGAAAGAAACGCGAAGAGGAAAGGTTACTTCAACTGTAAGCGTATAGAAGTTGGTGATGACGATGTTACTTACGTTATATAATCGCTTTCTACTGATTTTGGAGAAATACCGTTTACGGAAGGATTTGATGTGGGAATTTCGATACAGACTTGTTTAATGATAGTAAGCTTGTTGAGCTTGAGTAGAAGATCTAAGAGCACAAAAACAAGATAACACAACTCGAGAAAGAAAACATGACGTTAGTGTCAATACTCATAAGCATAATGGCTAAAAATGAAAGGTTACATAGAGTTGTCAAAGATCTTGAAGGGGAAAAGATGGCTTATGCTGAAAAGTTCGATATGTTATTCCAAGTGTTAGAGAAGAAATACAATATAAATTTCAACTCTCAATATGATGAAATAAAGATTGAAGAGGCAAAAGCTAAGCAGAAGCAGCAGCATTGGGTAAAGGAAAAGAAAACATTGATGAGATTCCTATGATTGTTCAAGCTGAGCCAGAAGCTGAATATGCGCCTGTAATATAAACACAAACTATAGAGAATGTTGACAAGTGATTAAGAATGTGAATGGATCTAAGGTTGAAATAGAAGTTAAAGCTGAAGCAGAAACTGAAGTTGTGCCGGTCAATTATGTAATAATTGGTGGCCTGTAGATGTAATTGTTATTTCTAGAAGGCATCAAGTACTTATAGAAAAAGAAGAGGGATGCAGAGATTGATGCATTTGACGAGAACGAGGATGAAAAGGATGACGATTATGTTGCGGGTGATAAGAATCATAAAAAGGATGATAATGATAAATGTGATGGTGATAACAATTACCAAGGTGGTTCAAGTGTGACAGTGGTTAATGCAAAGATAAATGAATCCTTTGAGTATGATGCTTATATGTTGATTGATCTTAATAAGGAGAGAGAAGTAGATAGACGGGGGAGTAGAAAGATCTCGTACATGATGAAGTGCAATCAGGAATTCTCACAGTCGTTGCACCTATATCGGCTGTTCCTGAATTGGCCAAACCAAAAGTCTTTTATCCAGAGCAAAGTGTTGAGGAAGGCGAATATGTTCATAATATACAAAAGAAGAGATATTGAAAATGCTTGGGGTTGAGGAAGATAAGTTAGAGTTCGATTTTCAAGAAGAATTAAGCAAAATCATGCCTCTAAACCTAACTATTACAAGTATAAGTACATTCCATATGTTGATACTTATGATAGAGTTATTGTTAAAGATGCATCAGATGACAAAGATGAGGCGGCCAAATATTCTAGAGATGGTACAAATTGTTTTCCATCATTTCAAGAGATGTTTGCTGAATCGTCTCATAATCTATTAAAGAGAAGAGTATAGGAAACTGTGAAAGAAGGAACTATACCTAAATACTGATCTAGAAAAGAGATTGTAGAAACAAAGAAGACATGGTTTAGGGAGCTACAAAAAGAAAGAAAATTTCAAAGACCATTGGCTTTCTTTACGCGTGATCAAGATAAATCACTAGGTGATATCTTTAGTTGGGGTTGGATTGAAGAGTTAAATGTGTATGCTATCAAGAGGGAGTTTGGAGTGAAGTACTTTCGATACCTTTGTGATATTAAAATATGGCTCTGCTAGGATGTGGAAGAACTTGTACAGACGAAGATGATTAACCTTTAGATGAAATTTCATGATCAACGGTTATGGAAGCTGATCAAATATGAAGCTAATCATGGATTCAATCATTAGAAGCCGCATATTACAAAGAAACGAATAAAGATTGATCCGGTGACAAAAGAAAAAAGATGTGATACTGATTATCAAGCGACCACGAGCCATGAAGAACATGCCATTATTGAAGATTGAACAAGATTTTTATAGTTACTTCAAATGGTGGCAGCATGATATAGAGACGTGTGAAGCACTGATCATGTTGAAAGATGAAAGTATTTGGATGATGACTCGCATACTAGACCTTATATGGCTAGTCAATTGCTTAGAGAAAGATGTCGAGTGCTTATTCTTAACCACGGTATGTTATGAAGCACGAGAGAAGACTCAAGCAATGCAATACAAGGGTGTAAACAATGTATGTTATGCACATGGTATAAATTCTGGAAAGATGTGGCAATCGAAGTGGTGAGAGCTGGAAAAGAAAGAGTTTTTGAAAGAACAAAGAAGGTTAGAAAAGATTGATGAAATGGGAAAAGAAGCACGTCTTAGAAGATTTCAGTTTATGAAATGGGCTCCTGCTACTGATCAAACACCGATTCCATCTGAAGAACGTAGGAAGCCGAAGAAACATTGATTTTTGAAGACTGACCAAGACTACGACAATATCCAAGTGAGAATTTGTTGGTACAAAATGTCTATCGCCTACGTCTTAAGGTCATGTCGTTTTTATGTAATAGGGCTTGAATGTTATATTTGGTATTGTTCGAATGTAATCGGGTCACTTCGTATGACGTGATAGTCACCTCGTACGAAGTGAAGCTCATTTGGTACAAAGTGGCAACACTCAGCTCGTACGAAGTGACCTGGTCTATATATTGGTGTGTGATGTCTTCAGTCTTTAATACTTTATGAAGAGTGTATGGCAAAGCCCTGCATGTTTTGTTTCAGGATTGTACACGTATTAAACATTAATGAAACAATAAATTTTGAAGTAATCTTGATATTGTCACGTGTCATAAAATGGATTCCGCACATGTTATGACTAGTTAATCATATTAGGTCATGTGCTTATATGTATAAGACAATCCTAGAGAAGGATATTTATCTTTGAGGAGTAGATGATTGCAGTTTAGCCGAACTTTTAGCATTTTTTCTTCTTTCTAGCTTCATCCTGCTCTTTCTATTCTTTGATCCTAAACAGAATCTCCATCATTTTCTTCTTTCTTTCACTACCTCTCTCTACTACTCGTTGAAAGAGTATTCCTTCTTCTAGATACTCGTTACTAGCTCCAACGTGTATCTTGTGCCAAGAAAGGATATTCAGGTCAGACAGGCGAAATATATACACGTCCATCAGATCAATGATTCTGATTTCTACGTTGTCTTTTGATCTGATTTCTGCTTCACTGGTTTTTCCATCGTAGAACTACTTCTTGAAGTTGTTGAGCATAACTGGTTATTCCAGGGGAATCTTCACCCTGGTCACTACCTTTGCTGGGTGTATCACCCATGTCACTTTGCCTTTGTCGGTTATCAGATCTTTAGTGGTCTTTGAGACTCTTTTTTTGGGACGTCTGGGCTTGAACATAATAAAACCTCTCACGCATTCTCGTAAAATAAGTCTTTCAAAGTCTGCTCCGATACTGCTGTTTGTTGGATTTATCATTTCATGCTTCCTAGCTCATGAATGTCCCAATAGGTAACGGTTGCGTGTTACGACCCATGCGAAAGTGCTGAATCACACCTCCTCTTCGTTTTTAAAATAAACATTCCTTTGAGGTTACAGTACTTCCACCAAATGATTTTGTTAGTAACCTCTGTTTTCTCAATGATTACGACTTCGTAGAAGTCGGGCAGCTTTTCTCTCTCCTTTTAGAACCACTCAGGTTATTGAGGAGCTACTTCCTCTCCTCCATCAGTTTCATATACCACTTCATCCTCCAAACCCCACTCAATAAACCTAGCTTGCATCTCATATCTTTCTACCTCTTCTTCGCTATCACCATCTTCATTCACATCCACCGCCGATTCAAGTCTTTTCTTTTTTCTTTTCAGCCTATGCAGCTTTTTGGTTTTTTCCTCTTCTCTAAACTTATCGAAATTGAAGGGATCTTCTCTAGTTTACTATGGTTTTAAATTAGCTGTAGCATATGGTTCTTTGAGCATCTCATGCAACTTAACCACCCCCTCATGCTAAAACCTTAGAAAGTCTATTTGATCAGACACAAACTAGTGCAGTGCTTGGCTTTTCTTTCTTTGTTCCTTCATTTTCCCTTAAGCACATTGGTGTCGTTGACATGATTCTTTAACAAACAGATTTCTTAGAGTAGGTGGGGGAGGTGGCCGAGTTGACGCAGTAGGTTTGGCTTTAACATTTTTAAAAGATCCCTCTCCGGTTTTTCTTCTTTTGTGTGTAGGGGACTTGCTTGGGGTGGATTCTTTAGGATCTGCAAACAATCCTTCCACGAACTAAATTAACTGTTCCTCCTCTGTTGTAAAAACTACTAGAGTTTCAGCCTCCATCATTTCTCTCCTTTTCAGTCTTTTCTCTCTCTTTTCTGCTTCCTTTACGGTATGCAGAGTTGCATCCGTTCAATCTCTTCTCGGTTGACCCAACCCGAATGTTGTCGCCCATGATTCGTTCTGGGTTGGGTGGATCTTTCTTGATCTTCTTTAACGCCCCTTCTTCAATGACTTGCTTTCCTTTATCTTTCTTCTTTCATACTAATTGGGGTTCTTCTTCAACTTCCATTTCTTGTTCTTCATTAACTTGTTTTTCGTGCCTCTTTCTAGCTTCTCACACACTGTCTCTATACCTCTTGTATGCCTCGAGACTAGTGGCAGCCTTTCCTGTCTGCAGATCCAATGGTGCAACATTACCCATTCATCAGTCTTCAATTATGTGGTATGTCTTCGCGTTGGTAACTTAAACTTGTACAAATTTCCATCGTGTGGTAGGTTTACATGTTGATCGTTGATAAGCAGTTCAAAAAATCTTGGATACATGGCCCATGTTACCTTTTGGCATTATCAACCATGTAGTAGAAGATCAACCGTCATACGCACTTTTTCTATGAACCATACTTAGACTGAAAGTATGTAAAATGAACCTCATATCTTTAGTTAACCGTTTCTTTTTCTCTTGTTCTTTCATCTGAAGTCTCCAACATAATTCATCCATGTGAGACCTTCCATAATATCTTCCTTACTCAGCCTCATTTGATCTCTTGAATTATCTCCGAGACTTAGCACTTTTTAAACTCTTTCTTCCGTCACAGTCACTTGCTTGTTTCGAACCGTTGCTGTGATGGTTTTCACTCCGTTTATCGTGCTAACTTTTGCGGTTCTATAGAACTCTTCTGTGTATCCGGTAGATTAAAGGATTCGCTTAAACCGCATAGCTTATCTTGCTTCTTGATCACCAATCCATCACGTCCTCAAAATCTTCTTCTGGTGGATCTAGTGTGATTATGCTTCTTGGTTTCATCACATCCTATTTGTTTTGCCATTTCTAAAACACGAAAACGAGCCAAGTGAGATCTGGGTTCTGAAACATAACTATTAAGTTAGATTTATATTTACAAAAATACCAAAAATGTAAAAACAATAAACACCTAATTACGCTATTAAAAGTGCTGTTAACTTATTAAATACGCCGGTTTCAAAAAGTATTAACGCTGGCATCTTTAGAAAAATAATACTGATATATATACAAATACAATTCAATTGCGCCGGTTAAATGGGTTATTTACGCTATCTATGGGTCGCGTAATTGGGTCAGTTCTTGGAGTTCATGGTCAGCGTAGAAGTTCATCTACGTTGATATCCCAACATAATGTCAAATACGATGGGTGCTCGAACTCGCGTTCAAGACTTTTAATTACGTGACCCTTCGTCTTCATCTGACTACGGCTTCATCAATTACGCCATCTTCAAGATTTTCTTGATAAACCCCAATCAGAAAAGAAATCCAAACTTGTTAGGATCTGCTTCTATCCATAAGCTCATGTCCTAATTTATTTATCCTACTCTTAATTGTGTGGAATTTATTTTAGATTAGTGGCAATAGTTCAAGATTACTTCTCAATCTCACCATTTCATTAATACTTCAAACTTTTACAACCTAAAACAAATTTGACAGGGCTTCACCTTGTCGATTAGCAAAACTTACAAACACAATGAACACACGAACCCTATATATAGACATATCTCTTTGTGTGAACTTGACTGCCTACCTTCGTACAAAGTGATTCAACTTCATACGAAGTGACTTTGCTACCTTCATATGAAGTGAAACATACAAATTCACAATCTAACATTAACAGCCCTGTTACATACACATACATGACTCAAAGACGTATGTGATAGACATACTTCATCAACAAATTCCCCTTGGATATTGTCGTAGTCTTGATTAGTCTTCAGTCTTCAAAACGTTATAATATTAACTTTATCTTCCAAAAAAGTTCTTTCTTGGCTTTCTGTAGCTCTTCACTTGGTTTGATATGTCGGCGGAGCGCACTTCGTAAACTAAAATCTTTTAATTAAAGGTTTCTTTATCTTTTAGTCAATCTTTTCTTCTTTTCTCATCTGCTTCCTAAATTCTTTTCCTTCTAGTTCTTGCTACTTCGATTTCCACATCTTACAAGAACAAATATCATGTGCGTAGCATACATGGATCACACCTTAGTATTGCATTGCTTGAACTTTCTCTTTCACTTCATAACATAATTTGTTATATAATAAGCATTTGATATCCTTCTCAAAACAGTTAACCAGTCACATAGGATCTAAAATCCTGATAGTTCTCCTTAATCCAGTTTCAGCACCATACTGCCACCACTTGAAGAATTCACTGAAATCTTGTTCAATCTTCATTAAAGGCATATTCTTCATCGTGCGTGGTCGTTTCACAATTAGTGTAACATCTTTTTCTTTAGTGATTGGATATATCTTTATAATCTTCTTCAGAATATGTGGCTGCTAGTTCAGAAACCCATGAGCAGCTTGAAATCTCATCAACTTCCATAACCTTTGATCGTTAAATTTCATCCGATAATTAATACACTTTGTCTGGCATAGCTCTTCAACATCCCACAAAGGTAAAGTTTGGATATCACATAAGACTCGGAAATATTGAACTCCAAACTCTCTTTTCACAATGTAACCATTCAACTCTGGTATCCAACCCCAGCTTAAGATATCCCCTAACGACTTATCTTGATCTCGTGTAAAGAACGCTAACGATCATTGGAATTTCATTCTTTAGGCAACTCTTTGAACCACATTTTCTTAACTTCAAGAATTTTTTCTTTAGTTAGACGTCTCCGCAGATTACCATCTTTAACAATCTCTTCCACTTTCCTCTTTAGCAAATCATTAGTTGCTTCACTAAACATCTCTTGAAATGTTGGGAAGTTATCTGTTCCATCACCAGTATATTTTACAGTCTCCTCGTTAGAATCATCCTCCACGACAACATTATCATAATTATCAGCATCCTCCACTTATCTATACACATAAACATCTGGCTTCACAATGCTATGTTGTTCAGTTCTTCTTCAAAGTCGAATTCGAACGAACTTTCACCAACACCGAGTAGTTGAGCAATCTCATCCATCTTGTAGTTATGTACAAACTCCCCTTCTTCTACAGAATGCTCTAGATACATCATTCAATGTTGCATAACCGGAACAACCTTATAGGAGTAACGTCTATGGGGATTCCCGTATGCTCTACCTCGTGAACATAATCTTTAGTCTCCCCCTCTCTCTAGGAATCTTCTTGATTTGCGTCATCATTCAGAAAAGCATAATAATCAAATGAATAATTGATCTTTGCCTGTACCACTCGACCTGTACCCCCTTGATTATCATCGTTGTCATCATCATCTTTTTTTTATACCACCAACATCATCATCATTCTAACCATTTTCATCATCATCATCATCACCATCATCATCTTTCTCTTCCTCTGTATTAGCCACAACTAAATCTCTAATTTGTTTCTTTTTCCTTTCAACATCAAAAGGAATATCAACAGCATCGCCAATTAGTATGAATTTCGAGATACCAATTTCAGACTCAGCTTCTTGCACTAGTGTGATAATAGGGATATCATCAATCTTTTCATTCCCTTTACCAGATGCCGCAGCTTCAGCTTCAGCTCTACTGGCCCTCTCGATAGCTCTTTCCATTGCCTCTTCAATATCTATCAAATAGAATTCAGCTTCAACGTCTATGCCAAGATTTTTGTTAAACACTTTCTGAATCAAATCACGCTTTCTATCTTCCTTAGCATGTCAGCTTCAAGCTCTTCAATCACTTTACATAATCTTTTGTTATCTGATATGAGACTAGCTATAACAGCTTCCATTTGAATACGACCATTCTTTAGAAATTTCACTCAAGCTTCGGGATCATTTATCTTCTGATCATTCAGATTATCTAGAAAATCAATACCCGGAAAACTAAAATCACCAAATAAAGGTTCAGCCTCTCCAGTAGAATGTCGTCTTGTTGAAGAACGAGGAGTAGACTGTTTTTGTGGTGTTGGTTGTTTTGGTGTTTACTGTGCTTTTGGTTGTTTCGATGGTGATTGTGGTTGTGGTGGTGATTTATGTTGTATTTTAGGAGATGGTGGACGTTGTGGTGATGTAGGTGGTGTTTGAACAATCACAGTTTTAGCTACAACTTCAATCTCAGGCGTCTCTTTTTCCTGACCTACTGGACCAACCAAGCAGTTGTTGATTTCAAGTACTCCTGTCTAGCTTTCTTAACAGCCGGAGACCCTGTTTTCTTCTTAGAAACATCTGTTGGTTTGTTGTTAACCCATAGAACTCATATCAAATTTCTTCTTCATGACTCTTTCAAAATCTTTGCATACTACATCGTTTGTTGAACCGAATATGATGTTATCCACATAGATTTGTACAATTAATGTATGTCCATTAGCTTCCCGTGTGAAGAGAGTATTGTCTACTTTTCCTCTAGTAAAACCATTGTGTAGAAGATTTTGAGAAAGCGTCTCGTATCACCTTATCCAGTAGATAAACCTTGTCTTTGTGTATCAGATCGACAAACCCAGGTGGTTGGTCAACGTACACCTCCTCTTTCATGACGCAAATCCTCGGAAGATGCGGATTGCTTCCAATCTTGCCACGGGAGCATGGACTTTAGTGTAGTCTCTTCCCTCTTGCTGATGAAATCCTTGAACAACAAGTCAAGTTTTGTTTCGCACAATTACTCCTCTATCATCTCTTTTGCACTTGAAGACCCACTTTGTATTTATCTTTTTGTGGTAAGGTGGTGGATTAACAAGTTTCCAAACTCTGAGTTGTTGGTGCATATTTGTGACAACAGCTTAGATTTTGTCTTTGGATATCTTGTAATTAGTAAAATGATAAATAGTTAGCGGGTTTAGTTTTTTAATAGTTAGTTATAGTGATTAGTAGGCGAAGTGGGCCTAGATCAATTTGCAGCCATGTGGTTAAACCCTAGCCTAGTTGCAAACCTGTCTCAATATAAAAGAGTTTTGCAATGGGGTTAAGGTTGCTCAGTTAGTCACTTCAGAGTGAGTTGAAAGAGAATTCGTAGAGAGATTGGCTCAGACGAATTCATGTGAGTCTTGAATTAATTGTAAACACTCGTGTTTGATAATCAATAGAAGACGGATTGAAAGTGATTATTCATGTTCTTGATATTGTTCGTAATTCTTTGATTATCTGAGCTAGAGGATTCCGCACTCTAACTTGGATAGATAATTCTTTGAAGATCCACATGGATTAGGGGACCTACAATTGGTATCAGAGCATTCGGCACTTGTTTTGCTCGGTTCAGAATCGTAACCGCAGGAAAAGTAAAAGTTTTGGACGTTTTTTACGGCTGGTTCGAAGGCTGATGGATGTTCTAGGGGTTTTGCTGCTGTTTCGGATAAACATCAAGGATTTCGGATAGAAGGAGTACATCTCGAATCATAAGTGAAGCATCTCGGATCAAAAATTTGCATCTCGGATCAGAAAACTTGCATTTCGTATCAGAAAAAGTGCATCTCGGATCATTGGTGTTGATCTCGGGTAATCTCGGATTGCATCTCGGATCATAACAATGCATCTTGGATTTTTGGTATTGATCTCGGATCATCTCGAATACTATCTCGGATCACTGTTTTGTATCACCGTCTCGGATTGGTATCTCCGATCACTGTTCCGAATTTCCATCTCGGATTGTTAATCCGAGTTACTATTCCAAATTGGGTACTGTTTCGAGTTGAACTTGAAAAGCTGGAAAGTTAACCAGCTGACGTAACCAGAGATAAACGTTTTCGCACATAGAATTTGTTCCATAAACAATCTTAACAAATCGACTACACGGTTATACTCGTGTGACTTTTAGGACAATTATGACATAGAGGGATACACAGACGTTGAGATAAACGATAAGTTGCTAGATGCTTTACCTGCGAAATGTGATATTTATACTCTTATGATAAAAGGGTGAAGCTAATTATGAAGATAAAGACTTGGAAGAGGTTGTTGGGAAACTGAAAGCGTATGAGCTCAACATGAAGAAGAAGGAAATGGATACGATCAGGTTAATGATCCGAGAATTTATAAAGGGATTCCATCTTCATCTTCTAGAAGAGTGAAGAGGTTCATGAATAGGACGGGAAGAAAGTTTATTCGAAAGAATGTAGGTTTTGACAAGTCTAAAGTGAGGTGTTACAGTTGTCAAAATTACAGACACTTTGCTAGAGAATGTCAAAACCTAAGACTGAATCTCGTTCTAGCTCATCTTTTCAAGATTTTCTTGGTCATGGTTCAAGCAACAGGAATGCATCAACTAACACTATATCAAAGGCTTTGATCTCTACTGCTAGAGAAGGTTCTTATGATTGGAGTTTTCATCTGGAAGGTGATGACAATGCAACACAGGCTTTCATGGCTGAGATAGCCCCAATTGATGATGCAAAAGTAAATGTTGATGCTAAGGTAGAGCAAGAGACTGTAGCTGACAAAGTTGATGATGATCAGACAACTGAAAAAATGAAATCTGATGTAGAACAGAATGTTGCAGATAAGAAGATGGCTGCAAATTTTGCTGCTTTCATGTCTGATTAAAGCAAATCAACAGGAGTGGTACATTCTAAATCTAGTAGTTATGTTTGCTTAAAATGTCATGAACTGCAAAGTGAAGTTGACAGGTTAACAAAACAAGACCAAAGTCTAGTAAATGAGCTCTCGAGCGTAAAAGAATCACACATTTTTTGTAAAAACAAATGAGTCATTATATTTGAAGAAAATTATGAGTTATGAAGAAGAAATCAATATTTTAACCTGTAAACTAAATGAAAAAGTTTAAATTATTGACTTAGCTCATGATACGATGAGTGAGAAAACAAAAGAGATTTCTAAAAAATGCAAAGAGTTGTGAGAAGCACAACTGAAAATTTGTGAACTTGAAAAAGAAATTGAATCAATTCAGATATTCATCTTTTGTTATGAAACACATGATGAATGGCTTGAAGAAAAGTAATGACAAGACAAATGTGGGCTTCAAAGGTTTCAATGAAGTTCCACCACGTCTTGGTCATGACTATTCTTTCTTGCATGACAAAGAAGAGCTAACAGACTTTGTGTCAACTAGACCTAGTAGTTCCACATCAGGGAATGTTGATATCCTTGAACATGCCAACAAGGATAATAACAAGGAAGCGGTTTTGAAAACAAAGAATACACACTCTAAGAATAAAAAGCAAATTTTTGTTAAAAAAATTGAATTTTTTTAAAGGGAGTGATATGAATGAAGAGACCACTATTATTGAAAGAGAGTCAAATGTTTATTTTGCTAAAAATAAAAACACAAATAAATCATAAATTGAGCAAACTAAACAAGATCATCATCATCATCATCATCATCATCATCATCGTCACCTAATGAATCTAAACCCGAGACTTCAATTAAGAAGTCTTCGGCAAGAAGATCGTGCTTCAAATGTCATAACAAGGGACATGTAGCTAGCTAATGTCCTAACAAAAAGAATGGCACAAGTTACTGAGAGAAAGATAGAAAAATCACCAAAACAAATTGGTGATATCAAGCAGAAGGTTTCTAACTCACCAAAGACATCTACTCCCAAGCAATAGAGTGTTGCGGCAGGTGTAGATAAGGCTGAAAAAGGAACTCACCAAGTTCCTCGTTTCCAAAGAAATCAACAAAGATTTTAGCCTGAATCTACATCAGGCAGATATGAAAGACCTAGAATTAGTTCACCAAGAATGAATAATTTAATGGTCAATCAAGTAATTTCAGAAGTCAAGGTCAATATCAAACTTGATATCAGAATGTTGGTAGTCAAAATTTTTATAACAATGGCTTTAGAAATTATCATAATCGAAATTCATGTAATCAAAACCAAAATTTCCAAAGGTCTCAAAGTCCAAACATGTTTAGGAAAACTCAGGACCAGATACCAAATGGAAATTAAAAACCATTTCTATCAACAGGTCTGAGATCCAAGACTCGAGTTAGGAGTGATGGATATTGGATGGATGTTCCGATGGTTGATGAATCTGGAAGATCCAAGAACATTAAGGCTTGGGTCCCCCAATCTAAATATTTATTGTTGGGTTGTGAAGGAGCTGCTAAGGAGGATTATCAACTTGTGGAATGTTGATTGTGGCTGATCTAGGCACATGACAGGGGATGCGAGATTGTTGACTGAGTTTGAGAATATAGATGGAGGTTATGTGCATTTTGCAGGTGCTAAAGGAGGTCACATTACAGGTCCAGGGAAAGTAACCAATGGGAAGATCACGTTGGATAAAGTGAACTATGTCGAGCAGCTAAAGCACAATCTGATGAGCATGTCTCAAGTCTGCGACAAGGGTCACTCGGTCCACTTTACTAAGTCTGATGCTTCGTTGTTGAAACCTAGTTTGTTGATACCGGATGATAAGATAGTTGTGAGAGCGCCATGGAGAAATGACACTTATGTCATGGACATGGGTGCTAAGGATTCTTCCTTCATGGTGGCGTGTTTATTGTCAAAAGCATCTGAGGCTGAGTCAATGTTGTGGCACAGACGCATGGCCCACATCGAGTACCGAAAAATGAATTATATTGTTAAAAATGGTTTAGTGGAAGGAGTGCTAATGCAGAGGTTTCACATGGAAGATAAATGTCTTTGATGTCAAAAAGGAAAACAATATTAGAAACCTCAGAAGTCCAAACAGTAAATTCCATAGATGCCCCTTATGAATTACTTCATATGGATCTATCAGTCCGGTGAACGTAAGGAGCATAGGTGGAAAGTACTATTGTTTAGTTGTCACAGATGATTACTCATGGTATTCATGGGTTTTCTTTTTAGGTACAAAAGATGAGACAACGGAGATGCTGATAGATCTTTTTTAGAAAATTGGAAAATGTCCATGCTGCATGGATCAATAGAATAAGGGGTGATAATGGCACGGAGTTCAAGAATCAGATTCTGGATCTCTATTGTCTTTGCAAGGGAATTGAACATCAATATTCTTCTCCTTATACACCTTAACAGAATGGAGTCGCTAAGAGGAAAAACATGACGTTGTTTGAAGTCGCTAGGACTATGCTTCCTGATTAAAAGCTTCCAGTTCTTTTCTAGGGAATAGCTGTGAACACAACTTGTTATGTCCTAAACAAAGTTTTGACGGCTAAACGGTTTAACAAACATGTCACGAACTATTGTTTAACCGAAAACCAAACTTGAAAGGTTTTGAACCATTTGGATTACCCTGCACCATTGTGCGAAATAAAGATAAGCAAAAATTCGGTGACGTAGCTGACGAGGAATACTTTCTAGGTGATATGCCTGGAACACCGAATAAAAGGGTTTTTAAACAAAAAACTAGTAAAATTGAGGTTGTGTTCAACATGGAAATGACTAGTTATTCACCTCAACAATGATCGAGTGGTCCTACTATATTATATGATTATGATAGCGTTTTTAAATCATTTAATATTCCTGATTTTTCAAATGTAGATGAGTCTCGAGTGATTCAAACTGTGATCAGTGAAGATGAAGACGGTGACTTCATGCCTAGATTGAGTATATCAATGATAGATGCTCCAGAAACTTCCTCTAGTGCAGCTCCACAAGATTCAAGTGATAATGAGTCTCAACCTATTCAGGGGAGGATCTTTCTAATCCGTTTGCTAATAAGAACGTTTAGGGGGGATTGGATCTAATCTGGGAGATAATTTAGTTGTTGACACCATTCCTACTACACGCGTAAACAAAGATCATCCAGTTGAGAACATCATAGGTAATGCTGCAGGTGTTCAGACAAGAAGAGGTGTGATCGAAGGTTCTTGTTTATTTACTTTGATTCAGAAGACTGGGATGATAAATGAGTGTTTGTATAGCTACTTTATTGCGTAAGAGGAGCCAAAGAATGTTCACATGGCTCTAAAAGAAAATTCCTGGGTTGAAGCTACGCAAGAGGAACTAGCTCAGTTTAAGAAGTTGAAGGTTTGGGAGCTAGTTGACTTGCCTGAAGGAGAGACGGAAATAGGCACCAAGTGGGTGTTTAAGTGCAAGAAAGATGACTGAGGGATTGTGACAAGGAATAAGGCACGGCTAGTAGTGAAAGGGCTCAATCAGCAAGAGTGGATTGAATATAATGGATTGTGGTTGGAAGCAATTTGGTTGTTCCTAGCTTTTGCTTCATTCTAGGGCTTCAAAGTTAACTAACTTGATATGAAGAGTACGTTTCTTTACGGGAAAGTCCAAGAAATGGTGTGTGTGTCTCACAGCCAGATGGGTTTACTGATCCAGATATCCAGATCGAGTCTATCGACTTTATAAGGCATTGTGTGGATTGCATCAGGCACCTAGGGCGTGGTATAAGACACTGTCAGCACATTTGTTAAAGAATGGTTTTAAAATAGGTCAGATTGATAGTACACTTTTTATTCAAAGAAAGAAGGAAGACTTTCTGCTGGTACAGGTACATGTAGATGATATTATTTTTTGGTCATCTAATGAGAACATGTGTCACAAATTCTAAGAGGTAATTAAGAGCAAGTTCAAAATGAGTGCGATGGGTGAACTGTCTTATTTTCTGGGTTTGCAAGTTGAACAAAAGAAGGATGGGATGTTTATACATTAGACGAAGTATGTGTATGACATTTTGTCTCGTTTCAAAATGGAGGATTGCGCTACTTTCAACACACCTATTTGCGAGAATTACAATCTTGGTTCAGATCATGAGAGTGTAGAAGATGTTGATCCAACTCAATACAGGCAAATGATTGGTTCTCTAATGTACTTGACGGCTTCAAGACAAGACATTATGTTCGTAGTGTGTCTTTGTGCTAGATATCAAGCGAACCCAAAAGAGTCACATATGAAAGCGGTGAAGCGAATTCTACGTTACTTGAAGGGGAAACCTAAACTTGGTTTATGGAATCCAGCTGCTAGTGATTTGAAGTTTGTTGCTTTCACTGATTCGGACTTTAGAGGATTTAAATCAACCGGAAAGTCTACCACAGGTGGTTATCAGTTCTTAGGAGGGGGGATCGTGTCATGGCAATGCAAGAGGCAGTCTTGCATGTTTACCTCTACGTGTGAAGCTGAATATATTGTTGCGGGTACCTGTTGCTCTCAGGTTCTCTGGATACAACAGCAGATGCGCGATTACGATTTGAATTTCACTCGTACTCCTATTATGATAGACAATAATGCCACTATTCAATCACAAAAAATCCCGTAAAATACAGTTGCACAAAATATATTGACATTTGTCATCATTTTATATGGGATTATGCTGAAAAGAAATTGATTGAACTGCATAGAGTCGACACAGTAGATAACCTAGCAGATCTTTACACAAAAGCATTTGACAGGGCTCGTTTTGAACATTTAGTCGAACTCAACAGGATGTGGAATCCTGATAACCAGTTTTCCGTTAGAATTTTGTAAATAATTTACTTTTTTTCAAAAACAATCAAAACGTAAAAAATAGAAAATCAAAAAATGAGTTTTCAGTGTGTGGAAAATAAGAAATGATAGTACATCAGCTAGTTACACTGTCACACTGAAATAAAAATTAAATTGCTTAATTGTGATAGCAGCTTCATCATATGATGTACCAGTAGGCAAATAGCATGAAATAATCAACTTACCTTGGTGATATAAACATAACGAACTGTGTATGAGTGGGTAACATATCAGTGGCGTATGGTTTTATAACCTTAAATCTTGCATTGATAGATTGCCAAAATCTGAGGTTTTAGGTCTTTATATCGTTATTTCATCCGGGGTATCAGGGTTGTCTTTCTACTGAATCCAGATATATGCTGACCTAGGCATAACCAGGATATCTTAAAAGAGCTAAAATGCCAAATCCCATAAATTGAAGAAGCTCTCCTAAAGAGTCATTCAAATGTGCAAAATGCATAAATCATACAAAAAATTGGTATTCGCCCTAACCCTCGTTGGATGTTAGTCTCTTTGCTGTACAGAAGTACTGACCTGTTCACCAAGTATCTAACGTTGTAGATCAAAAAGGATGAATTTCGGTATACTCACCTACTAGGAGGAATCTTTGTGCATACCTTGATCGTGGGGGTATGTCCTGAAGTGGGACACCCTAGTATATTAGTATAAAATTACCTTAATATATCACTAGGTAATGGTATTTGAAATGTTCATGTATTTTGTTTAAGTGGATGAACAATACTGATAATTGTCTTGAACTACTTTTCATGAAAATTACATATAGAATTATCTAATATTGTGAAATCAGTTTTATATTGCTGATATGATCTTCTTGCCAGTGATTCTCACAAAAACAGAGTGTTTATTATTTGTTATTTATTTGCTTTCAGAAAATATAAAAATCCAAAAAGATTTACTTGAAAAAAATCTGTGATACCGTTTTAGCATCTCTTGAAATAATAATTTATTAACTTGCGTTAAAAAATTTTATGGTTACTCGAGATATTTGTTTCACAGTATATAGATTGTAGCAGTGTGTTGCTGAGAAGTTTAGTGAAGAGGACTTTGCTTGGATGCATGGTAGAACCTCCTTTCTACATTACAGACAAAGTTGAAGAGTTTTGAAGATTGCTATGCAAGTGCTAAACTGGAGTTTACTCAACCGCTAATGATTTAGAAGATTTGGTGATTAGATGCATCAGCTTAGGGGGAGTCTGTTGCTGACAGAAGCTGTTAAAGCTGAAAATATCCAAAGACCAAAGATGTTGAAGATTGCAAGATGACTGGAGACAAAGTTATTTTATAAAGCTATTGTCAACGGGGAGATTGTTGGTGCATATTTGTGACAACAGCTTAGAATTGGTCTTTGGATATCTTGTAATTAGTAAAATGATAAATAGTTAGCGGGTTTAGTTTTGTAATAGTTAGTTATAGTGATTGGGCTAAACCAGACCCACATTATAGGGAGTGGTAGGCGAATTGGGCCTAGACTAATTTGCAGCCCATGTGGTTAAACACTAGCCCAGTTGGAAACCTGTCTCTATAAAGAGAGTTTTGCATTAGGGTTAATGTTGCTCAGTTAGTCACTTCAGAGAGAGTTAAGAGAGAATTCGTTGCGAGATTGGCTTGTATGAATTCGTGTGAGTCTTGAATTGATTGTAAACATTCGTGTTAGATAATCAATAGTAGACGGAATGAAAGTGATTGTTCATGTTCTTGATATTGTTCGTAATTCTGAGATAATCTAATCTAGAGGATTTCGTACTCTAGATTGGATAGACGATTCTGTGAAGATCCATACGGATTAGGGGACCTACATGAGTTTTTCAAACTGTAGCAGTCTGCAATCACCGAACTGTCTTCTGTGAGAGCTTCCATATATGTTTTTGGCTCAATCTGTGAAATAAAAAATTTATATGAGACTGTTTCTTGTATAGATGCTATATTAGTATAAAAACAATTCAAATCCTGATTGATTTGATTTCGCGTTTTGAAACTAGTGTGCAATTCTCTAATAATATTCTCAGATAGGTTGTTAGACAATGTTCTAGATTTGTGATATCTTGATCTGCGTCTTGATTACTTGTGGATGCTTCATTCTGAGCACTTGTTCCTTTAGCTTGATTGTTGAGTAAACTTTCAATCTAGTCTGTACCATCATCGGAAGTAGATCTGACATTGTCGTATGTCGGTTCAACCTCATAATTAGAATCATCGGATTGCTCAAACATAGGAGCATGTTCATTCATCTCTTGATTAGCAGTGGGATCACTTGTTCCAGAAGTCTGTGATTCTGGATGTTGAGTGCTAGGATCTGCTTCAGCATCACGAGTACCAACTAGTGTTTGAGTAATCACAATAGGTCTAGGAACTTTTTCTGTGATTAAGCTTGTTGTTTCTAATAAAGAACCAAAAGTTCCTCTTATGCCGGCTCAGCTGACAACCCGAAGGAATCCCGGAGACTTTTGTAATTGAACAGCCAAATATCTTCAGGTTTTTGTGTCGGAGACGTGTAACGTTGACAATATACGTTCTGAGCTTTAATCACCCGGTTTATACTAGGTAGATATACTCTCAAAGTGGACTAGCATATCCCACGAAGAAACCTTTCAAAGATTTAGCTCCGAATTTGCCATTTGCGTCGATTACTTAGCATGGTAACCCAAACGGTTCTAAATACATCAGTTTTGGCTTTCGCTAGTTAAGTAGCTCGAAATACGTTTTCTTGTGTGGCTTGACAATCAATACACTGTTCAATGTATTACATGCAGAAGCCACGGCTTCACTACAAAAACTAACTGGCAGTTTTGAATCGACGAGCATGGTTCTTACTGTCTCTATCAGGGTTCTATTTTTCCGTTCAGCTATACCATTTTGTTGTGGAGTATATGGTGCATTGAATTCATGCAAAATTCTCTTCGCATTGCAAAACTCTTACATCCGATTGTTCTTGAACTCTTTAACATTATCACTTCTTATGCGTCGAATTGGTAAGTGGTACAGGTTCTCCAATTTTCGTAATAAGATAATCAGACTCTCAATTTCATCTTTGCTTTCTTGGAACATCACCCACGAAAATCTTGAATAATTATCGGTAACAATGAGATAATATAGATCTCCTGAAATACTACGAACATTAACAGGTCCAAAGAGATCCATATGTAGTCTCTCTAGTGGGAGCTTCATTGAGTTAAGGAGCTTCCTTAGATGCGACTTTTTGTGCTATTTGCCCTTTTTTCAGCTTATGCAGTCTCATTCAAATGAAAACTCTTTAAATTGACTCCTTCCACTAGATTGTTGTGAACTAAGAAATTTATTTTTCTCAGATGAATGTGCCCCATCTTCGTATGCCACATGATTGATTCTTTCTCTGTTGCTTTGGACACTAAACATTGCACGAATTTGGTCGTTGTTGTCGCAGCGCTCATATCTAACACATACAAGTTGTTTTCTCGGGGAGCGAGCATCAAGATACACTCCTTCGGTATATGGACTCCTGGCTTCAGAATGAGACATTCTCGATCAATGTAGTGTGTTGTGAATTTTTTTTCACAAATTTGAGAAATACTCAGCAAGTTGTTCTCTAACTTCGCTATGTAGTTGACTTTATCGAACGTCACCACACCATTAGTTAGAATTCATTCGCCGACTATTCTCCCACCTTGGTTACCCAAAAACCCCACGTAGCCCCCACAGATAGATTTAACGTCGTATAAAAGGGCCAACATTCCCATCTTGTGCTGAGACGCTCCATTATCCATTATCCACTTGGAAATTATTGATCTCGGGAGCCTCTACACATGCAATTAAGCGATTATTTGAATAGCGAGACGCAAGCCTTGACGGTACTTGGTAGGTTTGGGTTCTCAAATTTTGATTCACAAACACTTTCTTTCTTTGTTTCCACATCATGGTTGGAACAATTGTTTTGACTTCTTCAGAAGATGCTTTAGATTTAGTCACCCAAGTTTGATTTTTTTAAAAGCAGTTTTGGGATAATATTTCAAATCTTTTTGTTCTTTTTTATTGATGATTCGCTAGCCTTTTTAGTTGAAACTTTATGATTTGTTGGTTTCACATTGTTGTTACATTCATTGTTTCATTTAAGAATATGAGTAGGAACAAATATTTTTTATTTATGTTTTACATCCTCTGAAGATTTCTTAACACTGTAAACAGGTTTAGAGGTATTTTGTGGACACTGTCTAGCAATATGTCCAACCTGACTACATTTAAAGCATGTCATATTTTCATTTCTAACAGAGGATCTCATGACCTGTTCACGGCGTCGTTTTTCTGCAAAAAATCCATCATTTGATTGTTCTTTTGCCAAACTTTCTTTCTCACTTTCTGAGCTTGTTTCGAAACCAAAGTTTATCTTCTTTGAAAAGTTTGGTTTTTGAGACCTGTTGTTATGTTTCTTAACATATCCCAGACCTTTTCTTCTCATGATAATTCCTATCTTTTTGGTTGTTAGAATAGGAGCGTTTGTGTTTCGAGTAGTAAGATGCATTGAGATAATCAAGCTCAGACAGACTTACTTCAACCAACTTTAAAACCTTATCAACTTTGTCTAGATTCACATTCTGAATGGAAACTCTTTCTCGGAATATAGCTTGTCAGATCCATTCATTTTGTACAGGACAATATTAGGATCATAATTCACATATGAAGTAGTTATCAACAACTTGTTAACCCTTTCTAATTCGATCTTAATAACCTGTAGCTTAGGTTTAAGTTTAGGAATGGTGTCAATATGAATATTTATCGCCATTTGTTTGTCTATGATCGTTGCTTTGATCATAGACAGTGTGGCGTTGTCTTCTCGACTTGCGTCTCGGTATTGGTTAATAGTTTTGCTCTGTTTATCATATGTTACTTTTGTGTCTTTAAAATCGCTTGATAGGGTATCAATAAGTTTTTTAAGTTCTTTATGTTATCCATCTTTTACCAAACACTCTTTGCATGGTTCCAAATATTTCATGCATGGTTTTTCTGCATTCATTTCTTTGTGACATCGATAATTTCTTCTACAAGCTTCTTGGTTTCTTCATTAGTTGGTGTAACCTTATACTAGTTTTATCCTCCAAAGAAACCTACAAAAGAATTATACACATCAAGTGGAATGACAGATTTAAAAGCATTATGAACAATGTCCTCCTCGTCACACTGATCATATTAATATGCATCAGCTTCAAAATTTTCATTAGGTGTTACTTCACAATCTTTGCTTGACACCTCCTCGATCACTTCTTCGATAACTAGCTCGGGTTCTTCAATGATCTCTACCAACAATGCAAGGCTTTCTTTCTTCATAATGAAATCGTTCTAGTTAAAACCTTCATCATCCTGAGTGACCACGAGAGCTTTATCCATCGATTTTGTGAAACCATCCTAAATTTGAATTAGCTTTGTCATGCTTTGAGGTTGTGGAGAAGGTCGGTTATAGTTAACTTTCTTGTAGTAATCATCACCGAAAGGATTGTGATTTCCTTGTAATTCTCCATTAAGACATTCTCTTTTGAAGTAACCTTTCTCACGGCACTTGAAGCAGGTGACTTTGATTTGTCAAACCCTAGCATTGCATCCGGATCCCCCCAAAGTATTTCTTCTAGTTATCTCCATAAACCGTTGAGCTCGTCCTACAATGCTAGCCACACACCATTTGATATCTATGAGCTCCACCACTTCTCTATCAATCTAGTCATAATCCTCCTTCATCATATTTGGATTACCAATCTTTCCAGCAACCATACTTTAATATGATTCCAACACTCCGGCGAGTAAAGCCATGTGTTGTTTGGTAGTAGTCTCATTAAAATCTTTGTGCATTTTTGTGAATAGGGGATCAGCTCCTCCGATGAGCAACAGGACTGATCTAACTCAACTAACAGAGGAGAAATTCATTGTTAGTGAGGTTGACAAATGAACAAGTAAGATCTACTTTTTAACTGCTTGGAATATATTGATTGATGTGAAAAGTACGATGCAAGTAAACATTTTAGTAGGGCTTCACCGTTCCAACTAGACTAACACTTACTAGCCCTAACACAATCTATCTATTTATAGGTCGACATAAACTCGCACAGGAGAGAGTGTGTTGCAGAGACTGTAACTCGTGCGAGTGGCTACCTCGTACGAGTGATAGAGTGTCATTCGTACGAGTCATCTGACTCACTCGTACGAGCCAACTACAACATACATAAATCATACAATAACATTTACACATTTGATGTTTAAGCCCTATATATATAACGACATATCCTAGACGTAGGCAATAGACATTATGCACCAACAAACTCCCCCTTGGATGTTGCCGCAGTCTGGATAGCCTTCATAAATCTTCATAAGATCTGACATTTAACGACCAAAGAATCGCTTCGGTGGCTTGCGACGCTCCTCAAAAGCTATAGGCGTTTGATCTTTTGGAAGGGGTTGGTTAACTCTATTGCCAAATCGAAAACTTCTCAGCGACGCTATACGAGCTCGCTCTGAAATCCTTGCTTCCTTCTTATCTTTTTTCTTTTGCTCTATTTCCTCCAGTTTCCTCCATGAAGTGTTCCATGTCGATCCAGAATGTATATCATTCGCGAAACAGACATTGAAAATCTTCTGAAACTAGAGTGCTTGTTCTTTGTCTTTCTCTTCGTAGCTGATTTTGCTGTAGAACAAACAATCTATATCTTTCTTCGAACAATTTACTAGCCACATAGGGTCTAGTACTCGAATGCCACGCCACAGCCCATATATTTGTTTGTGTGCTATGACGGCTTCAGTAAGCTCATCTATTATCTTCCACGAATCCTTATCAGGGTGCACACAAACCACAGCTTCTCCCGTGTTAGAATCATAGTGCCACCACTTGAAGTTTTTGTGGAAATCTTGCTCCATCTGAATCATATGCATATTCTTCATTACCTTTAGCCTCTTCACAATGAGCATCACATCTTTTTCTTTAATAATTGGATCAATCTTCGTAATACGCTTTGGAAAATGAGGTTTCCAGTGTATAAATCCATGTGCAGCTTCAAGCTTGATCAACTTCCATAGCAGTTGGTCGTGAAATTTCATCTTCAGATTTATCATCTTCGTTTGCACAGGCTCTTTGATATCCCAATACAGCAGGCATTTGATGTCGCTCAAGTATCTGAAGTACTGGATTCCAAACTCCCTTTTGATAGCGTAAACATTAAGTTCTTCAATCCAACCCCAGCTGATTATGTCCCCTAGAGAAATATATGCATCACGTGTAAAGAATGCTAGATGACGTTTGAACTTGCGCTCTACTGGTTAAACTTTGAACCACTTCTTCCTCATCTCTGCATTTTCAGCTCTATTCAACTGTTGAGGAATTTTACCATGTTTAACAGCTTCTTCAACTTTGCGTTTCAGAACATCGACATTTTCGGCTACAAACAACTCAGTAAAAGTTGGGGAGTCATCTGTATCCTGATCAGTAAGATTAAGAACATCGTCATCAGAATCATCCACCACGACAACTATATCCTAATCATTCGCATCTTTAACGTGCTCGAACACATAATCACTTGGCTAGAAAGCGCTAATCTCATTCAGCTCGTCTTCGAAATAAAACTCGAAATTTTCTTTGTCCACGCCTAACATCTTAGCAATCTCTTCCTTGGTGTAGCTATGGACATATTCTCCCTCCTCAACATCATGCTCAAAATAAAAAATCTTTGGCTTAGGCATGGCTGGAACGGTAGATGTATCGATTACCGTGAAGATTCCTGCCTGCTGAGCATCAGTAGGGCCTTCAGATCTGCCATGGTCTCTATCTTCAGTTATTTAACTCGCAGAGTCATCCAAGTAAGCAGAATAATCAATATCTTCATTTCAAATAGATTCCGTTACACGAACACCCGTACCACCTACATTATCAGCATCATCATCACCACTATCAGAATCAGACTCACCAGACAATAAATCATCAAACTCTTCAGTCTCTTTCTCAGCGTCTTCATCAAACTCATAAGCTGCTGCTTCAATCTCTTTCTCTAACTTCTTCTTCTGCAGCCATTCACGATGTCTATGTGAAAGATCTGTCGTGTCAATATCCACGTCTTTAGGCTTTCCTACCAGAACAAACTTATTCGAGACTATATACACCACTATATCTGTAATAACTGGCGTAGATTCAGCTTCTGGCTCAGTTGTGACATTCATAGGATCCTCAACAACTTATGCTTTGCCCTTGCCTTCCGCATCTGATAATTCCTTAGCAAGACGTTCACGTTCAGCGACATGCTCTCTGGCTTCTGCTCGTTCTATCTTATCTATCTCTGCAACAACATTAACAACCAGCTGTTTCATCAATATCTTCTCAAAAAGATTCATCCTTCTATCGCTTCTGAGTCGCTCTTCCTCATATTCTGCCATTCGAATTCGTAAACGCTCATTTTCCGATACAATGCTGGCGAGCATAGCTTCTAGTTGTTGTTTGTCTTCTTTTAGCGCATTGAGCTGTTCTTGTAACTCTCCTATCTTGACAGTGTTTAACATGACCTGCTTTTGTAATTCCTCAACGCGTGGGTCGTTAAACATATCAGCAGAAAAGTCTTCACCCCCTGGAATATCACCAAAATCAAAATCAAGATCAATGTGAGGCTGGGACTGCGAAGGTTGGTGTGTCGGCTTAAGTGTCGGTTGTGGTGGCGGCTGTGGTGTAGATTGTCGTGGTGGATGGTAGAATTTGTGGAGTCGGTTGAAAAACCTCTTCTTCCACTGTCTGCTCTTGCACTTTTTCCTTGGATTTGACATTAGGAGAATCAGTGCCTCTCTCAGCTGATCGTTTCAGACGTCGAGATTTCTTCTTTACAGGCTTGCGCACAGGAGTATCATAATCTGAACCCGAAGGTATATAAGTTGAATGGTCCTCCCTTTTCACTTTTCGCTTTCTTTCTTCAGCCTTACGCTTTTTCTCTGCGAGTCTTTCAGCTTCTATTTTTTCAGCTCTCTCTTTTTCACCGGCTCTTCTATCCTCTGAGTCGGTGCTAGAAGACGATGTTTCTTCAGCCACTTTATCACGACCAAAAGCTTGCCTTTCTATATCAGCAGCTATGTCTTCAATATTCTCCTCAATCTCTGGTTCATCTACCAATCCAGAACTCTCAGCTGTCTTCTTTTTCTTTTGAGAAGTACATGTGGAAGACGTAGCCGTTGTCTTTCTCTTTGCACCCTTTTCTCCATCTTTAACAAACCAAGAACTACGGTTTGCAAAAAAACTGTTAAGCACTGTCAGTTCCCCATTCTCATCCCCACTATCTTCCTTTCTCCACTTTCATGGTGCCGGAGCAATATAATCTTTGTCAATTATAGCTCCAAACACTAGCTTGGCGATGGGGAAAGTCTTTAGATGCAAATTCATCTTCTTAAGAGTAGAGACATCCATGTGTTCCAGTTTTAGCACATCATCTTTCTTCTTCTTTAGATTTGGATGTAGATGATCTACCAGCATCAGAATGAAACGCGGGTACTGCAGAAACTTTTCTCTTTGAATATTCTGCACCATCTGAGTGAATATAACCTTTGAAAATAAAGAAGATTCAGAACAAGCGTGGTAATCATGCACATTTGGTAGTCAATCAAATCATCAAAACCTCCTTTACGATGACTCAAAGCATGTATAACAACGTGTGTGATATATCAAAACAGCGCACTAAGGTTACCCTTCTTGAATGGAGCGGAATTCACGAATCCGGCGTAACCCATGCAATAAAAAAACCCTTCACCATATACTCCGAGAAACCTGTCGGATCATCTTCATGATCTTTAAAATCTAACATCGTTCTAATCAAATCCTCTGTGATCTTCACCTGAATATCCTCATCACCACTCTTTACAACTGAGACAATTGCATTCTCGTCAGAATCAAACTCCGCAGCGTTCAAGAAGTACTCAATATGGGATCTATAAGCGACATGTCGATCTGTCAGAGCCTTTGTAATACAAATTCTGCCCTAAAAACTCTAACACTTACTGGTAGGCAGCAATCTCTGGAATAGATTCATCAAGAAGACAGCATACGTTGTGAAAAGGAGAAAAAGAAGATTTATTGACTTGTACACATAGACATTTCAAACCGTTAGAAAATTTTTTCAAAAATTCTAACTTACAGAGACACTCGTACGACCCAATCCTTCGTACGAGTTAACACTAAGACAAAATTCAAGTTTGGATCAAATAATCACTCGTACAAGTCACTAATTCTTATGAGTGACCAAATACTTAGACATTTTTCAAAGATTTTACCAAACAGCTTCGTACAAACGATGCCCCTTACGAGTGAAAACAATATTTGGAACAGATTGAAAACTTCGTTGGTACGAGTGGACATCTGTACGAGTTGTAAACCATACCAAATAACACCAACTTTAAACCGAACTTAAAACGTGTTGTTTTTAACAAATTAAAGGTTGATTTATAGGCTATTGGGGCCGATTGCGTTTTTAAGTTCAATTTTAAGTTTTACGGTCCAATTTCCCTAAATCTACGTTTTATGTCCGTTTGGTCCAAATCTGGTATTATAACGGCTAAGAAAAAGCAATAGTACCTTTCTCATTGAAAGAGGTGTGCGAATCGACCTCCCTAATGTATTGGTGCACGGATATGTCAAGAAAAATCAAAGTATAGAACTGGTTCGCACAAAGTTCTCTCTCAGCCGCACAGTGACATTAGATTTACTCGTGCCACTGAATGAGGCTGTTATACTCATTCATTGTTGCTCGTACGAATCAAAGACACATGCGAATGAAAACAAATGTTACTCGTACGAGTCAGTGACGCTCGTACGAGTCAGTTCTGATACGTTGTTAAACTTTTTAAACTTTTTGATTTTTTGATTTTTAACGAAATTTTATCTGTTTAAAACCCACTCAGTTAACCAAGTCCAAGTTAATGACCCTGGTTATCTGATTTGCCTTACAAGTCCGAGTTAATGACCTTGGTTGACCAGTGTTTGACCAAAACAGATTTATTTAAAATGTAAAGTTTCAAATTAATGAACTTTGTTGACGTTCAGGTAAATTCTTTTCAAGATTAGCTCCCAATCCGTGGTCTACAGCTTTCCTTTAGCAAGTGTCGCCATGACTTGAACTTTCAGTGTTTCCATCATCGGTAGACTAAAAATTAAACTATAATGCTAAGAAAACTAAAAATCTTTTTTTGGTTTTGGGATTTTTCAGAAATGAAATAATAGGTAAAGATGTATATACATTACATATTTTTATGAGTTTTATGTTAAGAGAATCATATCAAGTTTGTTAACAAATCATCAGTACCGTTGATCTTGGTATACTCATTAAGCTTTTAACCAGATTTACCTAGATAGCCAATATACTGATCCACTTAAACCTCTTCTCATTTCTCAACTGTCTCAAGATATGTTAGGTAATATAGGAACATGAAATAACTGTGTTTCCCATCTCAGAATATACTCCGGTATCGAGATTCCAAGAATATAATTTCACATGTGAATATATCAAATTGATATCCATAAATGGGTGAATTGCGAGACCTTGAGAACTCAGGTTAGTACTTCCATACAGACAAAGAGATGAAGGCTGGTCTTTAGGTGGTGTTCCTTAAATGAATCTTTTGAACTGCAAGTGTCACAAAGTTTATGATGTAATCATTTTTTATGCAGCTTTTGTAGGCGAATAATGTTTAAACTATTATACAAGTTCTAAGCTGTTGCTAACGTAAAATCATAAGAAGTCGGATAAAACTCAGATATCGATTTAATATAACGACCTAGTATCGCTGAATTTGGCATTCTCTCAAACAAAATTTCAGAGTACTAAGTCCATATATCCGAGAGATGCTAACCCACAAGTTATTCAATTTTTCTTTTAGGTTTATATCTTGAAAACAATTTACTGAACGAGTGAAGCCTATTAGCACATCCTCAGTAAGACCTATTTAATTACTTGTTTAATTATTCCATATCTTTAGCATACTGTGACTGTTATATTGTTGTAATATGATCTCTCTTTTTCACAAAAAAAAATCTTTTGGTCTTCTAAAATGGTTTTATATTTTCTCAAACTTTCTCCCCCTAAAATCAAAAACATATTTTTAGATTTTTAAAATATTTAACAAAGAATGTACATAAAAACACGTCATACCGATGAGAATCACGTCAAGTCCTCGTCATCCTCAAACTCAACCACAAGAATATCCCCTGATGTTAGATTTCTTAAATCATTTAACTTTAAAAGATTTTTAAATCTTGTACGATCAAATGCTTTGGTATAAAAATCTGCTTTTTGGTCATCAATATGAATTTTTTCAATTCTAACCAACTTTTTCTGGAAGCAATCACGGATAAAGTGGTGTCGAATCTCAATATATTTATAGTACGTGAGTGTTGACATGAGTTTTTAGTGATATCAATCGCAACCTGATTATCTACATATATAGGCGTATCAAGAAATTGTAGTCCGAAGTCTCTCATCTGCTATTGAATCCAGAGTATCTGGGAACAACAGCTGGATGCTGAAACGTATTCAGCTTCACAGGTAAAGAGAGCGATCGCGGTCTGTTTCTTGCATTGCCACGTTACCAAACGAGTTCCGAAGAACTCGTAACCAGCCGTTATAGATTCTGCGTTAAGTTTGCAGCAACCGAAATCAGAATCCGAGTAACCCGCAAGATTGAAGTCCTTGTGTTGAGGATACCACAAGCCGGTGCTTGGAAATCAATTCAAATATCTCATAACACGTTTGACGACGAGCAAGTGTGAATATCTTGGATTGGACTGATAACGAGCGCATAAGCATGTAGGATACATGATATCTGGTCGAGAAGTAGTGAGATACATCAAGGATCCGATCATGGAGCGGTATAATGTTTTGTCAACTTTGACTCCATTAAGATCTGGACAAATGCCATGCTAACGGGGTAGATGCTGGTTTAGTTCCTGCCATATCGAATTTCTCCCATATGACATGAACATACTTCGTCTGATGGATGAAGATACCATCAGGCAACTGATCGACCTGAAGCACTAGAAAGAACTTCATCTCCCCCATCGCGCTCATTTCAAATTTGCGCTTCATGACTTCTTCGAAGTCTTTACACAACTTATCATTTGTCGATCCGAAGATGATATCATCCACATATATATGCTCTATGATCAAATGCCCATCCACTTCCTTTGTAAAGAGGGTAGAATCTAAAGTTCCTCTAATAAAGCCATTGTTTAGAAGATGTCGTGAAAGCGTTTCATACCAAGCTCTCGAGGCTTGATGTAGACCATATAAGGCTTTGTTCAGAAGGTAGGCTTTGTCTTTGTGTGTGGGATCGACAAACCCCGGTGGTTGGCCGACATACACCTCCTATTTAACTTTTCCGCACAGGAAAGCAGATTTGACATCCAACTGGTACACCTTGAACCCTTTCCAAGATGCAAAGGCCAAAAAGATGCGGATTGCTTTAAGACGAGCGACTGGGGCATAGACTTCGGTGTAGTTTATCCCTTCCTGCTGATGAAAGCCTTGTATCACGAGTCGAGCTTTGTTGCGCACTACAATCCCTCTATCATCACGTTTGCACTTGAAGACCCATCTCGTGTTTATCTTTTTGTGATGATCTGGTAGGTAAACAAGATTCCAGACTACTTCTAGAATTGAAGCAATTGCTGCTGCATTGCGTCCACCCAGCTCTCTTCTTTTAAGGCGTCTTTCCAATTACCGGGTTCTACTTGAGAAACAAAACAACTATTAGAGAGTCTGGTTTGAAATGAAGCAATACGAGTATAAAAACAGCTTAGATCCTTATTGATCTGATTGCGAGTTTGCACTCCTGTTTGTAAGCTGCCTATGATATTCTCCGATGGATGATATGAAAGTGTTCTCGTCATCATTTCACTAGGAACATCTATTTGAGTCTGCAAGTTCGTGATCATTTCATCAACAACCATAGTAGAAGATGAAGCTTCATTCCTAACATTTGATTGCTCAGCTTGATTATTCAGGAAGCTTTCAATTTGCTCAGATCCTTCATCGGAACTAGATCCTCCATCATCGAAAGTTGGTTCTCGATAAGAGTCGGCATTTGGCTGTTGCTAGGCAGATGATTCAGCAGTGTTGACAATTGGTACAGGTACAGATTCTTGATGAGTAGAGCCCGGACCTACATCAGACGTGTTAGACACAGGAAGTGACGGGGAAATCACTAACGGTCTGATAACTTGCTCTTGATTAGAGATTTGATGCTGTTGAAAGAGCATAACAAGTTCTTCTTCTAGCATGTCTTGAAGTTCGAAAGAATTCCACAAACCCTCGTAGTTAAACAGCCATGGATCCCCAGGTTTCTATGTTGGCATAGTATAACGTTGACAATCAACATGCTGCGCAAGAATAACCTGGTTCATACTCGGCAAGAAGACACATTTCTGTGGAGTAGCATAACCGACGAAAAATCCTTCCAAGGATTTGGCTCCAAATTTACCATCCGGGTCCATTACAGTACACGGAGATCCAAAACGCTCCAGAAACGCAAGCTTAGGTTTCCGTTAATTTAGTAACTCAAAACACGACTTGTTGTGAGGCTTGACTGTAAACACACGATTTAGGGTATAACACCCTGATGCGACTGCTTCACTCCAGAAACTGATAGGCAATTCCGAATCGGCGAGCATGGTTCTGGCAGTCTCAATCAATGTGCGATTCTTTCGTTCAGCTACTCCATTTTGTTGTGGAGTATAAGGAGCACTGAATTCATGAAGAATCCGCTTTTCGTTGCAGAACTCGAGCATCTGTTTGTTCTTGAACTCTATACCGTTATCACTGCGGATTTTCTTTATTGGCAAGTGATACAGGTTTTCGAGTTTTCTTAAGAGAATCATTAGAGTCTCAAATGTTTCATCTTTGCTCTCCAGAAAGAAAACCCATGAGAATCTTGAGTAATCATCTGTAACAACTAGGCAATATAAATCACCAGAAATGCTTTTGACGTTTACTGGCCCGGATAGATCCATATGTAGCCTCTCTAGTGGTAGCTTGATAGAATTCAACAGCTTTCGTGGGTGCGATTTCTTGTGCTGTTTCCCCTTTTTACAGCTCAGACAATCATCGGATAAATGAAAACTTTTCAGATTAACATCCTCCACTAGGTCGTTATGCACAAGATAATTCATCTTCCTCAGATGAATGTTCCCCATCTTCCTATGCCATAGAATAGACTCTTTTTCGGTAGCTTTAGCAACAAAGCATTGAACCTTCTTTGATGTTGTTGATGCGACACTCATATCGAGAACGTAAACATTATTTTCTCTTGGAGCACGCATGAGAATCCATTCCTCCGGAATCTTGAATTCCGGCTTTAAGATCAAGCATTCTTTATCATTGAAGTGCTTTGTGAATTTCTTGTCACAAAATTTGCGAAATGCTGAGTAGATTGTTCTCAAGTTCCGCGATGTAGTTCACTTTATCAAACGAAACAACTCCATTCATGAGAATTCCTTCACTAACAATTCTTCCTCCTTGCGTTCTGGCAAAACCTACGTACCCTTCGCGGATATCTTTAACGTTGTGTACTAACACAAGCATCCCTGTCATGTGTCTCGAAGCTCCACTATCCATTATCCGTTTAGACATGATCAATCGTGGTAGCCCCTACACATGTGGAAGAAACTATTTAAACAAAGAAACCCAAGCCTGCTTGGTTTTGGGTGGGTTCGGAATGTAAAATTTCGGTTTGTTTTTTACGTTTTTTTAGGCTCGGTTTTGTTTAGAACAGAATATGCGGTTCTACCTTGGATGGTTTGACTTTTTCCACCCATGTTTGCGTTTTCAGATTTGCCTTTTTAGCATAAAATTTAGAATCCATTTGACGATACTTAGTTGATGTTTCACCAATTTCAAATTTAGAATGACGTTGAAGAGTTGGTTAATCATTTTGGTAGGATTCATGGTTCTTTTCAAAATTTGCTTTGGCGTAACCATAGGTGCCTTCTGTTTCTCGTCCTTGGTAAACCTTTCAGAGTTAGAATCAATTTTTTTATATATTTGTGAGCAATATCATGCAATATGCCCGACATTCTTACATTTATAGCATGTCCTACTGTCTTACGGACAGAGGAATCCAAAACTTGCTTCTTATTCTCTTTTTCTTTCTTGAATCATCATTTGATTGTGTTCCGATGATTTCTTTTTCCTTTTCTGTTGTTGTCCCAAAAACAAAATTGATTTGTTAGTAAAGTTTAGCTTTTTGGACTTGTTGTTCATTCTTCGCTTTTGGAAACCCAAACCCGCCCTCCTATTCTCCGGATAATCTTTGTTTCTCTGATGGTAGGGTCTGGTGACACATTTTGATTTACGGTAATCTGACGCATTATGTTTATCTAAATCAGAATGGCTTACATCCACAAGCTTGAACAAATTATCAACATGATCTAGATTCACATTGTGGATGGGAAAGTCCTCATCTAAAAATAGTTTATCAGATCCATGCATTTTATAAACTATGACGTTTGGATCATTGTTTAAACTATCTTCCGATGATTGAACATCAGATTCAGATTTTTCAGATTCACCTTTTAAAACACTTTCAACCATTTTTTGAACTACCTCAGAATCACATTCTCTTTCAGGTTTTGTGTAAGTTACGTCGATGTACGTAGGCAACTTGTTTGTCTGTTCGGTTTTCAATTTTAATTGAGCGTCTTTTCCACCCCCTGATGGCTTTTTACAGGCATAACTATTCCATATAGGGGGTAAAATGTGATCAATGACATAAGAGCTTGTTTTCCTCAATTTTAAATTCATCTTTGTTTTCAATCTTGGGTAAAATTTGATCAATGACATAAGAGCTTGTGGAATAACTGATTATTGAACAATCCGACAGTGATGATGATGAAGTAGTAGATGTTGGTAAACTGCAACGAAGAGTGGTGTTGTTAGAACAAGACAATAAATTGAATAGAGCTCAAATATCTTCGCTGCACGAAGATTCTATGTTAAAAGATGCCCAGATATGGTCTCTACAAGATCAAGTAACCATGAGACAAAAGGCAATTGAGCAACTGAAGGGCGATGTAAGTTTGTTAATGGTATAGGTTTATGAGATGAAAGCCAAGCTGCAAAAGAAGTTCGGTGGTGAATTAGTAGATAAACAAGAACGATCCTTTGAACGTTGCACGTCATGAACGTATTGCTGAAGAGAAAGTTGTTGCCGATGCTGAAAGAGAAGCTGGTTTGAATGCCTACTAGGTGCAAAACAAACAAAGAAAAGAAAGCTATCTAAAGAAGCAAAGCAGCAAACATATGTTAGTTAGGAAAAACCAATATGTGAATCCTCTAGATGAAAGCTTCCAACCAAAGGATCCAACCAAAACCTTGATCGCTATGTAATGGAGCTGGGACCAAGTCATTATGACAAATTCGAAAGCAAAACTGAGGTCAAGTGTTGGAAATATGATCATGATAGAAAGCTATGGTTGGTGACTAGAGAGAGTGGGCACGAAGAATACTACTCGAAAGAGTCACAATTGGAGTCTTGGACCAAGCTCGAACAAAAAAGCCAGTTGTGAGCTCACTATTCTGATTCCGATCCAAATCAGCGCGGCCCTGGCTGGGCATTTCACTCAAAACTTGAATATGAAGTAAAGTATGACTTCCCAACATGAAGACTGCTGAGTCTTATCTTAAGAAGAATCTAGGAATCCGTAACCCCCACACTCACAAGCGTATAAAATTAGTTATTTGGCCACCAACAGACAAAAGAAAAAGTCATTCCTGCTGCTCCAAAGTTTCAAAAAGGTGTGAAAAAGAACTATTGCTACTGGGCATACGATCCATGGATGGCAGAGGCTGTGATCATGACTAAAGAGAAGGCTTTCAGATTGTCAGACGTATTAGAGCTTATCAGCTTTCATGAAGAGAGATATCATGGTTTTCGGCCAATATCACATTCACACAAATGACAAGTATGAAGCATGTGTGAAGTCCTGGGCCAAAGAAGTAGCTGCAATGATCCAAAACAAGCTGTATGTGGATCCAACTCCACTATTTGGATGCTACGAAACTACTGGATCATAAAGTGGAGCGCTACACTAATGCAGTAAACCTAGGGGAGATTGTTAGGTCCTGTTAGGTTTATGCATTAGTTATTTTATTTTTTGGGCATATCTTGTGTAAATGGGCTTGGGGTAGCTTTTAGGCCTTAGGGCATTATGGTAATGGAGCACTAACCTTCTAGTATAAAAAGATAATGATGTATTAGGGTTAGTGGCTCCTTGGTGACTTTTCTCTCAACTTGTATTAGACAAATTCAATATTTGTATGCAAGTTGAACTTTCTATTTCATCTTATTTCCTCAATTTCAATTCTTCGCTTGTTTGTGTGATTCCGCCACCATTCAAGCTACGTGTGACATCGTACGATCTAGTTATGAGGACTTACAACAAGAAATGAGGTTTTGATGACATCTTGGATTATCAGATGTGCATGTTTGCAGGGTTAACATTGTACCTACTGTATAACTTCACAAAGTTGATCTTTGAGCAGATGGCAGCTAACATTACAAGAGAGAAATTTTTTCCAGTATCCATGATTTTTTTATATGATGTTGGATAATCTATTTCCGAATCTGGAAAAGAGAGAAGATGATGAGCTGTTATTAGAGCATATCGAGAGATAAACGCTTGTTAGGTTGAATCTTTACTTGAAGCAAGAGGATGAGCCAGTTGCATAGCCAATTTTTGGTGCTATTCATGACAAGAACTACATTGCACCGCCTAAGGACAAGTGGAGGAAGGATACTAGGGGGTCAGAGAGAGATGATGAAGAAAAGCTAAGTGGCTTCATCCCAAGGTGAAGGAATTGGTTTGTAAAGGAAGAAAGTAAGAAAAGAAAAAGGGCGACGCCAATGAAGAAGCCTGCTCAAACTCATTAGCGTGCTATAGTGCGAACTTTATTAGTTGATGAGCATGAAGAGACACCGGTTGTGAATGAACCAGTAGCTGAAAATGTGCATGAAGAGGTATATTCTGCAACATCTGACCATGATAGAGATGTTGTAAATGTTGAGAAGAAAGCAGCTGATGTTAAGAAAGATGTGGTGGACAGAGATAACGAGGAAAGCTCTGACGATAGTATAGATCTTGAAATTGTTGCTGCAAAGAAACGCGAAGAGGAAAGGTTACTTCAACTGTAAGCGTATAGAAGTTGGTGATTACGATGTTACTTATGTTCTTTATGAGCATTAAGAAGAGATTGAGATTCCTATTAGGAAGACAAGGCGTGCTAAGAGTAAAGCTACAAAAGTTCAAAAGAAAACTACAGGGTCTCCAGCAGCGAAGAAAGCATGACGTAATTATGGAAGAAAGAAAACGCCTGAAGTTGTGGTTACTACTAGCAATGTAGACTCTATTATTCCACCTACTTCATCAACACACGAATAACAACCACCCATCACACCACCATTTATCACTTCACCAATGCAACAACCACCATTTACCACAACATTACCACCACAACCATCACCACAACAACCTCCACCGTCATTAAAAACTCAACATGTTACACCACCAGGAACTCATTCAACACCAAAACAAACAACACCTCAACAACGTTCAGCACCACACCCTGCTCTTAGACAAACGTTATCTAATCGCTTTCTACTGAGTTTGGAGAAATACGTTTACAGAAGGATTTAATGTGGGAATTTCAATACAGACTTGTTTAATGATAGTAAGCTTGTTGAGCTGGAGTAGAAGATCTAAGAGCACGAAAACAAGATAACACAACTCAAGAAAGAAAACATGACGTTAGTGTCAATACTCACAAGCATAATGGCTAAAAATGAAAGGTTACATAGAGTTGTCAAAGATCTTGAAGTGGAAAAGATGGCTTATGCTGAAAAGTTTGATATGTTATTCAAAGTTTTAGAGAAGAAATTCAATATAAATTTCAACTCTCAATATGATGAAATAAAGATTGAAGAGGCAAAAGCTAAGAAGAAGCAGCAGTATTGGGTAAAGGAAAAGAAAAAGTTGATGAGATTCCTATGATTGTTCAAGCTGAGCCAGAAGCTGAATCTGCCCCTGTAATAGAAACACAAACTATAGAGAATGTTGAACAAGTGATTAAGAATTTGAATGGATCTAAGGTTGAAAAAGAAGTTAAAGCTGAAGTAGAAACTTAAGTTGTGCCGGTCAATTATGTAATGATTGGTGGCCTGTAGATGTAATTGTTATTTCTAAAAGGCATCAAAAGTACTTAGAGAAAAAGACGAGGGATGCTGAGATTGATGCATTTGACGAGAACGAGGATGAAGAGGATGTTGCGGGTGATAAGAATGATAAAAAGGATGATAATGATAAAGGTGATGGTGATAACAATTACCAAGGTGGTTCAAGTGTGACAGTGGTTAATGCAAAGATAAATGAATCCTTTGAGTATGATGCTTATATGTTGATTGATGTGAATAAGGAGAGAGAAGTAGATAGAGAGGGGAGTAGAAAGATCTCGTACATGATGAAGTGCAATCAGGAATTCTCACAGTCGTTGCACCTATATCGGCTGTTCCTGAATTGGCCAAACCAAAGTCTTTTATCCAGAGCATAGTGTTGAGGAAGGCGAATATGTTCATAATTATAGAAAAGAAGAGATATCGAAAATGCTTGGGGTTGAGGAAGATAAGTTAGAGTTCGATTTTCAAGAAGAATTAAGCAAAATCATGCCTCTAAACCTAACTATTACAAGTATAAGTACATTCCATATGTTGATACTTATGATAGAGTTATTGTTAAAGATGCATCAGATGACAAAGATGAGGCGGCCAAATATTCTAGAGATGGTACAAATTGTTTTCCAACATTTCAAGAGATGTTTGCTGAATCGTCTCATGATCTATTAAAGAGAAGAGTATAGGAACTGTGAAAGAAGGAACTATACCTAAATACTGATCTAGAAAAGAGATTATAGAAACAAAGAAGACATGGTTTAGGGAGCTACAAAACGAAAGAAAATTTCAAAGACCATTGGCTTTCTTTACGCGTGATCAAGATAAATCACTGGGTGATATCTTTAGTTGGGGTTGGATTGAAGAGTTAAACGTGTATGCTATCAAGAGGGAGTTTGGAGTGAAGTACTTTCGATACCTTTGTGATATTAAAATATTGCTCTGCTAGGATGTGGAAGAACTTGTACAGACGAAGATGATTAACCTTTATATGAAATTTCATGATCAATGGTTATGGAAGCTGATCAAATATGAAGCTAATCATGGATTCAATCATTAGAAGCCGCATATTCCAAAGAAACGAATAAATATTGATCCGGTGACAAAAGAAAAAAGATGTGATACTGATTATCAAGTGACCATGAGCCATGAAGAACATGCCATTATTGAAGATTGAACAAGATTTTTATAGTTACTTCAAATGGTGGCAGCATGATATAGAGACGTGTGAAGCACTAATCATGTTGAAAGATGAAAGTATTTGGATGATGACTCGCATACTAGACCTGATATGGCTAGTCAATTGCTTAGAGAAAGATGTCGAGTGCTTATTCTTAACCAAGGTATGTTATGAAGCACGAGAGAAGACTAAAGCGATGCAATACAAGGGTGTAATAAATATATGTTATGCACATGGTATAAATTCTGGAAAGATGTGGCAATCGAAGTGGTGAGAGCTGGAAAAGAAATAGTTTATGAAAGAACAAAGAAGGTTAGAAAAGATTGATGAAATGGGAAAAGAAGCACGTCTTAGAAGATTTCAGTTTATGAAACGGGCTCCTGCTACTGATCAAACACCGATTCAATCTGAAGAACGTAGGAAGCCGAAGAAACATTTCTTTGGACGCTGAACATTAATGTTATGAAGATTTTTGAAGACTGACCAAGACTACGACAATATCCAAGTGAGAATTTGTTGGTACAAAATGTCTATCGCCTACGTCTTAAGGTCATGTCGTTTTTATGTAATAGGGCTTGAATGTTATATTTTGTATTGTTTCTATGTAATAGGGCCACTTCGTATGACGTGATAGCCACCTCGTACGAAGTGAAGCTCACTTGGTACGAAATGGCAACACTCAGCTCGCATGAAGTGACCTGGTCTATATATTGGTGTGTGATGTCTTCTGTCTTTAATAGTTTATGAAGAGTGTATGGCAAAGCCCTGCATGTTTTGTTTCACGATTGTACACGTATTAAACATTAATGAAACAATAAATTTTGAAGTAATCTTGATATTGTCACGTGTCATAAAATGGATTCCGCACATGTTATGACTAGTTAATCATATTAGGTCATGTGCTTATATGTATAAGACAATCCTAGAGAAGGATCTTTATCTTTGAGGAGTGGATGAATGCAGTTCAGCAGAACTTTTAGCATTTTTCTTCTTTCTAGCTTCATCCTGCTCTTTCTATTCTCTCATCCTAAACAGAATCTCCATCATTTTCTTCTTTCTTTCACTACCTCTCTCTACTACTCGTTGAAAGAGCATTCCTTCTTCCAGATACTTGTTACTAGCTCCAACGTGTATCTTGTGCCAAGAAAGGATATTCAGGTCAGACAGGCAAAATATATGCACATCCATCAGATCAATGATTCTAATTTCCACGTTGTCTTTTGATCTGATTTCTGCTTCACCGGTTTTTCCAACGTAGAACCACTTCTTGAAGTTGTTGAGCATAACTGGTTATTACAACGGAATCTTCACCCTGGTCACTACCTTTGCTGGGTCTATCACCCATGTCACTTTGCCTTTGTTGGTTATCAGATCTTTGGTGGTCTTTGAGACTCTTCTTTTGGGACGTCTGGGCTTTAAAATAATAAAACCACTCACGCATTCTCGTAAAATAAGTCTTTCAAAGTTTGCTCCGATACTGCTGTTTGTTGGATTTATCATTTCATGCTTCCTAGCTCATGAATGTGCCAATAGGTAACGATTGCGTGTTATGACCCATGCGAAAGTGCTGAATCACACCTCATCTTCGTTTTTAAAATAAACATTCCTTTGAGGTTACAGTACTTCCACCCAATGATTTTGTTAGTAACCTCTGTTTTCTCAATGATTACAACTTCGTAGAAGTCGGGCAGCTTTTCTCTCCCCTTTTAGAACCACTCAGGGTGTTGAGGAGCTACTTCCTCTCCTCCATCAGTTTCATATACCACTTCATCCTCCAAACCCCACTCAATAAACCTAGCTTGCATCTCATATCTTTCTACCTCTTCTTCGCTATCACCCTCTTCATTCACATCCACCGCCGATTCAAGTCTTTTCTTTTTTCTTTTCAGCCTATGCAGCTTTTCAGTTTTCTTCCTCTTCTCTAAACTTATCGAAATTGAACAGATCTTCTCTAGTTTACTATGGTTTTAAATTAGCTGTAGCATAGAGTTCTTTGAGCATCTCATGCAACTTAACCACCCCCTCATGCTAAAACCTTAGAAAGTCTATTTGATTAGACACAAACTTGTGCAGTGCTTAACTTTTCTTTCTTTGTTCCTTCATTTTCCCTTAAGCACATTGGTGTCGTTGACATGATTCTTTAACAAACAGATTTCTTAGAGTAGGTGGGGGAGGTGCCCGAGTTGACGCAGTAGGTTTGGCTTGAACATTTTTAAAAGATCCCTCTCTGGTTTTTCTTCTTTTGTGTGTAGGGGACTTGCTAGGGTTGGATTCTTTAGGATCTCCAAACAATCCTTCAACGAACTGAATTAACTGTTCCTCCTCTATTGTAATAACTACTAGAGTTTCAGACTCCATCATTTCTCTCCTTTTAAGTCTTTTCTCTCTTTTTCTGCTTCCTTTACGGTATGCAGAGTTGCATCCGTTCAATCTCTTCTCGGTTGACCCAGCCCGAATGTTGTCGCCCATGATTCGTTCTGGATTGGGTGGATCTTTCTTGATCTTCTTTAACGCCCCTTCTTCAATGACTTTCTTTCCTTTATCTTTCTTCTTTCATACTAATTGGGGTTCTTCTTCACCTTCCATTTCTTGTTCTTCATTAACTTGTTTTTCGTGCCTCTTTCTAGCTTCTCGCACACTGTCTCTATACTTCTTGTATGCCTCGAGACTAGTGGCAACCTTTCCTGTCTGCACATCCAATGGTGCAACATTACCAATTGTTGGCAGCGACAATCCTTTGCCGCGTGTCCCGCTTTGCCACATCGTTGGCAGCGATTTCCGGCGCAAGGGCCGTGATGATGGAGGTTACAACGATTTCATTGCGGCTTTCGACCCGCATGGCCGCTTGAGTTCTGGGTGTTGTTGGCAGACTGATTATTGTGACCCCGATTGTTGTTGAAATTGTTGGACCGCTTCTGGTTTCCTTGTTGTGGCTGGGCTGACGAAGATTGTCGAGCAGGTGAATCTTCAAATTTTCTTTTGTTATCAGGGACAACTTCGGTTGCACCCCGAGGTGGCAACTTCCTTTGCTCCACCGCCTTATCGGTGAGTTTATGGACCAGCCTAATCGCTTGATACTCCGTCGTAGGGTTGCTAGACATTACCAAGCCCTGGATCTCAGGGACCAGACCCCCAAGATAAAACTCAAGTCGTTTTTCGACGGTGTTAGCCAGATCGGGACATAGGAACACTTGATCATGATGTTTGGCCGTGTACGCTTCAATTTCAGACCCTACCATCTTGTGGTTCCATAACGCTTGCTCCAACTGCTGAACTCTGTCCCGCGGACAGTATTCCTTCTTGATTAGGGCTTTAAACTCGGTCCAGGCAATTGCGTTCGCCGCAACAAGTCCACGCGTTTGGACTTGTGCGTTCCACCAGGTTAATGCCCCATCTTCCAACGTTGAGGTAACATACTTAACCTTATTGGCGTCAAGGCAATTGCACATCTCGAACACCAATTCAGACTTTTCAATCCAACAGACCAGTCCTATGGGTCCTTCCACACCCGTGAACTTGCTCGGTTTTGCATCGAGGAACATCTTGTAGGGGTTAAGACCCCCTCCTGAAGACAGTGGATAGGTAGTCAGCGAGAAAGTCTACTAGCCCAACTATTAGATTTTCCCATGAAAATTTAATAATGGTTACCTGCTGGTGGGTTTTGAACACCTGCCAGAGCAACATCCACGTGTTCTTGGATTAATGCGGCCAATTCTTCAGGTGACATGTTGAGGTTTCCGCGACGACAAGTTGCCATTTCAGATCTTCGCAAGACAACACAAACACACACCGATAAGTATATATATCCAATATAGTTATCATATTCCACAATTCAATAATCACACAAGTTATGTCAACCCAACAAATTAAACAATCTAAAGGAACATTCGATTAAATAAATTGCAATGTCTCACAAAATACCAACCAAACATCTCTGTTTAATTATAAAATTTCAAGTTCAAACATAAGTGGAAACAAACAAACTAAAGGAAACAAAATGGGGATTGGCGAGAAGAGTTAGTCATCTACGTCTCCATCTCCCAAGTCACTATCATTGCCGTCATCCTCTGCGGCATTTTCAGCTTCAACAGCCGGGTCCTGTACCGGCTCTTCTTCCTCCGGATCTTCCTCTGGATCCTCCCTCTGGGTCTTCCTCTGGATCCTCCTCTTCTTCCTCTACCGGCGCTGGAGGGGCCGGTGCTGGTGCGGGTACTGGGACAGGTGGTGCTTGGTTCTGCTCCAGTTCTTGAATCCTCCAACTGGACTCACGAACTCTGTCTTCCAGCCAGTCAGCCCTCAGCTGCTCAGCACGAAGATCCTTAGCTAAAATGTTTCGAACTCTCTTATTCTCATATTCCTCTTCCTCGAGCTTTCCAGTTTTACCAGTTAGTTGACGTATCAGCCATCCTTGTGCTTCGATAGTCTCCTGCATTCTCTCTAGCTGTTCCTGTTGTTTCCTTAACACATCTCTAATTAGATTGTCCCCTACTCCTAACGAGTTGACCGGTTCGACCGGTATAGCGGTGGTCGGACGGGAGGACGACTCCCCTCCTAGAGCGAGTCTTCTCTTAGCAGCTGAGCGTGTCTCCACACCATAAGGTGGTGAGGGTTCGACCAGGGGTGCCTTCCCCGGCGCCCTTGATTGTCGAGATTTGTCGGATGATGATGACGACATTGCCTGCTGGGTTGGTATAGTTAGTTACGAGTTGCGTGCATCACAATATACATATATATCTCACATAAAGCAATTGTAGTATAACACATACAAGATATCACAGTTCGGTGCCAACTAAGTCTAGTGTGGTGTAACAGCTATAGTTTAGGTCTACTTTTAATGCAAACCTGGTTCTCTATAGCTAGAGGCTCTGATACCAATCTGTCACACCCTCAATTTCCACTTGTGGAGTTTTACCGCGAGGCGTGTGATCAAACCAGAATCTTAGACACTAGTAATATCGAACGACTCTATATGATTTATTTAAATGTTTTCCAAAAACATTTGTTTAACCATTCATAGTTATTTTCAAATTATCTTAGTTTCAAAGTTTAGCGGAAGCATTAGTTTCAAAGTTTAGCGAAAGCATTAGAGTAAAGTAAAGTAACGGGCGCCAACATAAACGCCAAAACCAAAAATCCCAAACAATATTCGTAAATAAGACTCGATAAAAATGTCTTGATCGCACCTAGCGCTCCTAGCGTCCTGAGAAACATGTAAAGAAACAAGTGTCAACATTAAAGAAGAGTGAGTTCACAGGTTTTTATAAGTTCACAAGTTCGGTTAGAAGTTTGTTTTCCCCCGTTATCCCTAACCCGGGATAACGATATTGTTCCATTATTCCTAACCCGGAATAATAATGTTGGTTTGTAATTAAGTTCAATGTTAACATGTAGGTAGCGAGCCTAAAGTTACATCACATAAGAGTTCGCGATCGAAGCTGACTGTTGTTGCCTCAGTGTTGCTTGGTATATCACTGACCATGGCAAAAGTTAGGCCAAATTAATCACCCGTTGACCATACCTGGTCGGCTAGCGCGACTAGCTCGGGTGGGGCTTGTCGGGCCCAGTAGTACTACTTATAATTTCCTCGCTATCTAACCCAATACTAACGATCCGAGAGTTGGTTGAGGACTTCCGTGATATAGCTACTTAGTAGTACTACTTACATTTATAGCATGTCCTACTATCTTTACGGACAGAGGAATCCAAAACTTGCTTCTTATTCACGTTTTCTTTCTTGAATCATCATTTGATTGTGTTTCGATGATTTCTTTTTCCTTTTCTGTTGTTGTCCAAAAAACAAAATTGATTTGTTAGTAAAGTTTAGCTTTTGGGACTTGTTGTTCATTCTTCGGTTTTGGAAACCCAAACCGCCCTCCTATTCTCCGGATAATCTTTGTTTCTCTGATGGTAGGGTCTGGTGACACATTTTATTTACGGTAATCTGACGTGTTATGTTTATCTAAATCAGAATGGCTTACCTCCACAAGCCTGAACAATTTATCAACATAATCCAGATTCATATTGTGGATGGGAATGTTCTCATCTGAAAATAGTTTATCAGATCCATGCATTTTATAAACTATGACGTTTGGATCATTGTTTAAACTATCTTCCGTTGATTGAACATCAGATTCAGATTTTTCAGATTCACCTTTTAAAACACTTTGAACCACCGTTTGAACTACCTCAAAATCACATTCTCTTTCAGGTTTTGTGTAAGTTACGTCGATGTACGTAGGCAGCTTGTTTGTCTGTTCGGTTTTCAATTTTAATTGAGCGTCTTTTCCTCCCCTGATGGCTTTTTACAAGCATAACTATTCCACATAGGGGGTAAAATTTGATCAATGACATAAGAGCTTGTTTTCCTCAATTTTAAATTCATCTTTGTTTTCAATCTTGGGTAAAATGTGATCAGTGACATAAGAGCTTGTGGAATAACTGATTAACAATTTGTTAACCCGTTCAATTTTGATTCTTACCTTCTGAAGCTTACTTTTTAGCTCAGTGATAGTGTTTAAGTGAATATTAATGGCCATTTCCTTGTCCATTACTGTCGCTTTGAGCATAGAAAGTGTTCCGTCATTTTCTCTAAGTGCTTTTTCATACTGTTTAAGAGATGTACTCAATTTGTCGTACGCTTCTTTTGTTGATTTATAATCGCTCGAAAAATTATCTGTTAAACTTTTAAGCTCATTATATCGTGTGTCTTTTGCAACACATTCACTTCATGGCTCAGCACATTTCAAACATCGTTTTTCTATCACAGACTCGCATTTAGACTCATTTACCTCATTTGTGTTTGCCATACACGCTTTGTTGGTCTCATCAGAAACTTCTCCATCTTTTCATCAACTGTCTGTTCAACATCAGGCGTCTTCTGTTCTTCACAATATGATCGATGGCTTGGTCCAAAGTAACCTGCAAAAGTTTTCAAGATATCGTTAGGCAAGAGATGTTTAACAGCAGTGTTTAAAATTTCTCCTCTTCTGATGATGTATGATAGTAATAATCATCTTCTAGAGCCTCATCAAAAGATGCCTCTGATTCTTCTTCAACGCCAAACTCTCATTCTTGTAAATGTATTTGTTCTAGTTAAAGCCCTCGTCTTCTTGAGTTCTTGGTTGAGGACGGTGGTAGATAGCTTTGTCTTTGGTCACTGGCTATCTATCTTCGATCTTCACCATTCGAGTTCTTGGTTGAGGACGGTGGTAGATACTTTCTTGTAATAGTCACCGGCAAATGGGTTCTGATTACCCTGAACTTCTTTGTTTGGGCATTCACGTTTAAAATGTCCCTTCTCCCGACACTTGAAACAAGTAACTTTGGATATGTCGAATCCCAGTTTTCAATCCAAACCTCCCAAGTTCTCTTTCCCCGTGATTTCCATGAAGCGTTGTGCACGTCTAAGATTAGATGCCATACACCATTTGATGCTGATCAGCTCCATCTCTACCGGATCAATCTGATCATAGTCCTCTTTGGTCATTTTAGAATTTCTAATCTTTCCTGCTACAAGACTATCATAAGATTCAAGAACCGAAGCTAATAGTGACATATGCTGCTTAGCGGTCTTCTTATCAAAGTTTTGTGCATTCTGGAAATTAACAGCGATATTGCACTGTAGTAACTTTTGAGTAGGATTTGATTGACTGGTCTGGTTGAGTTGGGGATTGCTCGATCCATGTGATAATTGTGGGCTTTGAGGCATATTCAGATTTACCGCAACAAATGATTGAAAACTACTGTTTTGATTTGACAGGGGACTCGGTGTGCTGTAAGCGCTAAAGTCAGTATAAATCTTTGGAGATTGAATTTGAGCGGCAGAACTATTCTTGAAATAAAGATTTACGTCTTGTTGCATTTGAACGCCTTTGATCTTTGGCATCATCTGCATTTCTAGTTCGTGTCGCTCCAATCTTTCAATGAATCGTGGTAATGAGAAATTACGATATTCAGTTCCATTCTTCAAAATGGTCAAATAGGTAGACCATTCACCCTGTGGCAAGGACTCTGCGAGTTTATCAACAAGTTCTTTGTTCATCTTTATGATTCCCATTCGCTTCATTTGCACAACAAGATGACAGTAACTTCCAATCAGTTGTTTAGCCGTCTCTCCTTTGATCAAAGTAAAGATGTCAAAGTCTTTAGTCAACAACACCCTTTTGCTTTTTCGCAATTGTGCACTACCTTGGAATTTAATCGAAGTGCATTAAAGATTGTGCGTCATCATCATGTTGTAACACCGCTAGTATGTCCTGTTTGATGGATTGTTGCAGAATGTTCATCATTTTCTTCTCATTTATAAACTTCTCTCTTTCAAAATCAGAAAGTTGAGCCAATGTCTTTTCGAGACCCTTTTCTCCAACAGGAGACTGATACTCTTTTTTGATAGCAAACCAACAGGTAAAATGGTTTGCCTTAACCTAATTCATGAAACGTTCGCTCCAACTATTGAAGTCTTCGAGGTTCATCAACTCTGGCGGTTTCGTCATCGTACCCATTTCGTTTTCGAGGTTCATGTTTTGTGTTGTAGTAGTCGTGACCGCTGATGTAGCAAATGCGTTATAAAATTCTTCTGTCATTTTACAGTAAAGATTTAGAAACACACATTCCGAAAAAACTGATTAGTATGATAAAAATTTTTCGTGCGGATGGCAAATTAATTCGTGCGACCAATATTAGCTCGTACGACCCAGAAATTCGTGCGGACAAGATGATTCAAACAAGAAAGCTACTCGTGCGAACAAAGAAGCAACTCGTATGAAATAAATGTTCCCTCGTACGAATGAGTTGTTCGTACGAGTGTGTAACTTGTGCGAATCACAGTTTTAAATTTTTAACTTGTAAATTTTAAGAACTTCTGATTACTCGTTCATATGAATGAATTAACGTGTGTGGTCAGTCGTTCGTGCAAGTGCTCTCTCTACCCATATAAAACAACTTAGGTCACCAAACGGATGAATTTTTCCAATTTTGACATGATTAAGCTCGATTTTAGATCTGAAATTGTTAAGGATTGATTAGAATAGAATTTAACGTTATATCCTACAATCCTAGTCCAATTTGTGCATAATGTCGTCCAATTCCGAGATCAGTTTGGGAAAGTATAGAAGTAGAAAGTTGCAACAGTGAATCTGAATCTGAAACAGTTGGTAGCCTGCAGAAACTTGACGTTTGTCAGCAGATCAGACCTCAAGGCTCTGAAACCACTTGTGAATGGGGATCGGCTCCTCCGATGAGCAACCGGACTGATCTAACTCAACTAACAGAGGCGGAATTCATTCTTAGTGAGGTTGATAAATGAAGAAGTAAGATCTACTATTTAACTGCTTTGAATATATTGATTAACGTGAAAAGTACAATGCAAGTAAACAATTCAGCAGGGCTTCGCCGTACCAACTGGACTAACACTTACTAGCTCCGACACAACACTCCTCTATTTATAGGTCGACATGACTCGCATAGGAGAGTGTGTTGCAGAGACTGTGACTCGTGCGAGTGGCTGCCTCGTACGAGTGATAGAGTGTCACTCGTACGAGTCATCTAACTACAAAATACATAAATCATATAATAACATTTACACATTTGACGTTTAAGCCCTATATACATAATGACATATCCTAGACGTAGGCAATAGACATTATGCACCAACAATTTTCGAGATTTATCGCTATTGCACTGCAAGATTCGTTGGTTTGAGTTAGACTGATTTTAGGTCTGATTCTATCAAGGGTTTGTTAGAAGTAGATTTTAAGTATTCCTCAAAAAATTCAGTCCATTTCGACTGTTAAATGTTTGTAAATGATAAAAAGAGTGAACAATTAGTAGAGGAGATGTGTAAGATTGTTGAATCTTGATAAATGTCTTCAAATCAGTCCTCCAAGCTTCGATACCACTTGTGAGGATCTACTTCCATCCATAAGCTCAGGTCCAAATTTGTTTAGCCTAGTCTTAAATGTGCGGAATTCATTTTAGATTAGTGACAATAGTTCAATATTACTTTTCAATCTTAATGTTTCATTAATACTTCAAACGTTTACAGCCTGATACAAATACTACTGGGCTTCGTCTTATCGATCAGCGAAAACTTACAGACACAATGAGCACATGAACACAATATATAGGCATATCTCTTCATGCGAACTTGATTGCCTACCTTCATACGAAGTGAATCAACTTCGTACGAAGTGACTCAGCTACCTTCGTACTAAGTGATGACTTGTACGAAGTGAAACGTACAAATTCATAATCTAACATTAACACCCCTGTTACATACATAGGCATGACTCAAAGACGTAAGCGATAGGCATATTGCATCAACAAAATTGATCCAATTATATAACTTATATAACCATTCAAACTATGTTATAGACCAAGCTTGTGCGAAGTTGCACGCTTTGACTAAATGTTCGATTCATTTTTACCTTACTATGTTTACTTAAATGATTTGAAGTAAGTAAAATCAGTCTTGAAAGATTATTTGAAGAGAGTGTTTGATGAAGAAGATAAATGTTAATCATTTTTTAAACAACTGAATCAAATATATATACATTTCAAAATTTGATTTCAAGTGTAATTATAAGTACGCCAGAATTTTAATTATGCCGCCTCTAAGAATCCTAAGGGATTTTTTCAAATTTAAGAACACAGGACAAATACGCTTGAAAATTTCAAAGTTTCTCAAAAAACGTGCCCTTTTTGATAAAACTTTATGCAGAAACAAAAAATGGCTTTGTGAAAACAAAATTTGACAATTTGAACACCAAAATCCGTTGTTTGAAATGCGGGATTTCCTTTTTCGCAATTTTGTTTTGTTTGACACCCCTTGACATTCCTGCAAAAGATCATACTGGCAACACTTGTCAGTTTACTATTTTATTTTTGGTTAATCGAGGTACAAGAAATACAGTCAATATGTTTTCCCCTTAAATCCATGCATCCTTCTTTGAACATGCTTTCGATGAAAGTTTTATCATGTTGTGGTAATACTGACAAAAATTGCAATGGCCCCCACTCAAGTTAGAAAGGTAGAATATTATACCCGTGAATCCCACGTTAGGATAAACCCCTGCGATCAAAGTATACACAAAGCTTCCTCATAACATGTGAGTATATTGATTTCATTTGTTTGAGAGATACAAGGTCAGCGTAGTGGTGAACAGGTATGCACTTTTGTACAGTCAAAGCGACCAATTGTCACACCCCAAATTTCCAACTAAATCCCGGTGGGCCTGGTTTGGGAATATGGTGACGTAAGATTAATATCAATACACAATGTAGCACAGCGGAAGTCTTGGATTTAAATTATTACAATATAAATGTCTGAATGTTTAAAATATTATACAAACAGATAGTATACGAAAACTATTATACAATATATATACACAACGGTATATATATTTTCATAAATAACTTGGGATAATCTAATTCTCATGTTATAAGTTTTACATACTTGTCAATACATATAGGGCCCGAAAACTATGCCGAGATTATGGTTAACCGACACAACACTTTAATTCACGTGTATGCCTACACCCCCTGCTTAGGTCGTGGCCATTTGCAATTAAATGAGTTGAGGATATCTAGGATATGGTCGTATTAACCCCCAATGTTTAAGTTATCAAGCAATACAAATTGAAACGGATTATTTGGTTTCCAGGCACATAAGTCATTGATCTCATACCCGACCATGCGGCAATAATATATCATATCCAAAGCCCGTATAGGGAAATAGGTTAAGAGTGTTTACCAAGGCTAAAAATCATCTTGATATGCAAGAATTATAAATAGGGAAGTCGTAATCAATAAACTAAGGTTGGTTGCAATTTACCGGAAGGCTCTAGTCTGGAATGTATGGTTTAAATAACAAATTAGAATGTCAACAGGTCCTTTTCAAGTCATAGACTTGGACCGGTTAACCTAAATTAATGAAAACGGTACGATATGCTTGATTAAGCGATGACCGGAATAGAATGTGATTTAAACCCAACAAGTACTAAGACTTGTATAATATGGGTAAGCAATATACATTCTGGAATTTGAAATAAAAATGATAAGATTTGACCTGTTACGGTAAACTTACGTAAATTAGTTACAAAAGCTTAACCGTAGCATATAAGCGATACCGGGTAGTCGGATGAGTTATAAACAAGTTCTATGTGCCAATATACTTAAAATAAGTTGTAACATAAGTAGGTTATCAACTTAGATTACCATTAAAGTTTTAAAATCAAAATATGCGCCAAAAGGGCATTTTGGTCATTAAATAACATAATTTATGATCTTATATGAAAACTCAGTTTTTTATCAGTTTAATAACATCAAAATATGTTAATTAAATTAAAATATCAGTACATAAGTCATTTGCAAGTTCGTTATTGATTAAAACCTTATTTCATGCAAAAAGGGCATTTTGGTCAAAGTATGGCATAATATCGGAACTTGTACAAAAACTCAAAATATGATTATGATCACGTATTATAACCTCAAAGAGTTATGACATTAAATTAAGATAATAAATGAACCTTAAATCAGTAGCAAACTAATCTCAATCGGGTCTAAACCAACTACCAAAGCAATTATCAAAATTGCTTGACTTTTGGCTTTTAAAAGCCTAATAAACGAAATGTAGCTGAAAGGAGCACTTACAAGTGATCTTGAGATGAAAATAAACTTGAATGGGAGACTCTCTAAGGACGAGGTTCCTCCAGAAGTGATGAGAGAAGTATAAGGTGCAGGTTGAAAGTGTTGCAAACACTTCTATTTATAGGTTGGAGCTTGAAGGAGGTGGTTCTAGGTGTTAGCAGAAGTCAGAGAGTGAGGACAAGTATCCTAGAATGTTGCATAGCAGTCTTGAAGCCCGTGGTTTTGAGTTAATAGTTTTTGGCAGCTTTGTGTGGGCAATAAGCCAAAATATACTGTGACATCTACCCAAGTCTAGATGTCCAAGGTCTTCTATAGCTAAGCTCTGTTGAAGACAAAGCTTTGCCGAAGTCAAGGTTTGTTATAGCTAAGCTCCATTGAAGACAAAGCTCTGCTGAAGTCTAAGCTCTGCTAAAGACAAAGCTCTACTGAAGACAAAGCTCTGCTGAAGTCTAAGCTCTGCTATAGTAAGCTTTGTTGAAGACAAAGCTCTGATGAAGTCTAAGCTCTGCTATAGCAAGCTCTGTTGAAGACAAAGCTCTGCTATAGCTAGCTCTGTTGAAGAGTAAGCTTTGCTATAGCTAGCTCTGTTGAAGACAAAGCTCTACTGAAGTCTATGCTCTGCTATAGCAAGCTTTGTTGAAGATAAAGCTCTGCTGAAGTCTAAGCTCTGCTATAGCAAGCTCTGTTGAAGACAAAGCCCTACCAAAGACAAAGCTCTGCTATTACAAGCTTTTTTGAAGAAAAAGCTCTGCTGAAGTCTATGCTCTGCTATAGCAAGCTTAGTTGAAGATAAAGCTCTGCTGAAGTCTAAGCTCTGCTATTGCCAACTCTGTTGAAGACAACGCTCTGCTGAAATCAATAGAGGTTGTATCATTAGTGTTTCAGCATAGTCTAAATGTCCAAGGTCTAATATAGCTAAGCTCTGTTGAAGACAAAGATCTGCTGAAGATCGACAGAGGATGTCTCATTAGACCTTGTAATGTTTAGCGTATAGCCGTGGCTAGCTCAGTGGTTATCATCAGTGTTTAGTAGAGTCTAAATGTCCAAAGACTGCTATAGCTAAGCTCTGTTGAAGACAAATCTCTACTAAAGTCTAAGCTCTGCTGAAGTCAAACAGAGGATGTATCATCAGACCTTGTGATGTTTAACTTTTATATAAACTCACAAATGGTCCCTCCTGTCCAACAAGTGGCTCACTTGACAGTATGGACACTGTAAAGGCTCACTCAGAGGCATAGTTTCAGCATGTTGACACCTTTAGTCCCACCACATTCATATTTTCATTTATTGAGAAAAAATAGTCCTTTTTGACCAATATTAGGCACAATTGAGCGTATGGACACGTGTCAGTATATTACCGCACACAGATTTACAAGGTGTTACACCAATGTTGTCTTAAGTAGGGTTAGGCAGATACCTCATTGTGGTATGATTACTTTTGAATGGCTCTTTTAGTTGAGCTTTTTCAATTGTAGGGTTTTTGGCGTCTTTGGCTCTTTTTGAAAAGATATCATAATCATGTCTAGGTCTGCATATATCTGAATGCAACAGAAGAGATACTATGATATTCCCGAATGATAAATCAAGATGAAGACCTGAAATCTTTGATTTTGGAAATATGTCAACACAAGATTTAAGACGATTAAGCCATACGCCGCAACGTGTTACCCGCAAGATGCACAACATTGTGGGTATCAAGAATTTTTGTGTGGTCTTTATCTATTATCGCCTAATTACAGTTTACTCGAAAGATTTGCTGAATCTACTAACACATCATTGCTTGGTACACTGATTCTCCTTGTATTTCTATTTCAAAAATAGAAAAAAAGTGTTAGTAGTATTTTATCATTTCTTTATCAAATATGTGTCATAATGAGATCAAATGTTCTTTTCTTTTCTTGTTGAATTTTCTGGATAACTTCCCCACTAAAATTTTATTTTCGTATGTCCATTTCCCAAAAGTAAATTTTAGTTACATAAAATCTTTTTGACGGCCACTATATTAAGCTACTCATTTATCTTAGAAAGCGGTTTTTTAAAGATTATATACACAACGATTAGAAAATCAAAGTTCATTTCCATTCAAGGAAATTGATCATCTCTAACCGAGTTACCAACTAATTGAAATGAGTTTTCTCGAAGGCTTTTGTGAAGATGTCAGCTTTTTTTTACGTAGTATCCACTGGCACCACTTGAATGTATCCTTTGTCGTACACATCTCGAATCACATGTATACGAATCTTGATATGTTTAGTCCTGAGTGATGGATTGGATTCTTCACAATTCCTAGACACGACTCATTAACGATGAATATCAGAATCTTCATGATATTGATTCCGTAATCCAGCAAATGATTTTGTATTCAAAGAACTTGTGAATAGCAACTACATGCCGTTGTATATTCAACTTGAGTAGTAGAGATGGAGACTGTTGTCTGCTTTTTGCTTTGCCACGATACGAGACGATTCCCTAAGAATTGACATCCTCCTGAAACTGATTTACGATCAAGTTCACAACCTACATGTTCACTGTCAAAATAAGCAATAAGATCAAAATTACTAGATACCAAAGACCAAATTTAGGTGTTTCTTTCAGATAGCAGAAGATTCATTTAACCGTAGGGCTATGAGATTCTTTTGGATTTGTCTGAAAACGTGCGTAGATTCAACCCACTAATGTCAGGCCTACTTGCAGTCAGATACATCAACGAGCCTATCATTGAGTGATAGAAGGAATTATTCATAGGTTTTGCTTGAACATCGGGTGTGAGTTCAGTCTGAGATGTAAACGGTGTACTTGCTGCTTTAAAGTGGTTCATAATGTATTTAGCAAGAAATCCCTAATGTATTTTGCTTGATAAATGAGGATTCCATCTTCTCTTTGCTTCACCTCCAATCCTTAGAAAAATGTGAGTTCGCCCATCATGCTCATTTCGAACTTTTCTTTCATCACCGTCTCGAACTCCTTGCACAGTGCTTCATCCGTCGACCCAAAAATGATATCATCTACATAAATCTGAACCAACATCACGTCGTCTCCGATCCTTTTGTGAAGAGAGTAATGTCGATTCATCCTCTTGTGTATCCACATTCTAAAAGATATGTTGACAAAGTCTCATTACAAGCCCGAGGAGCTTGATGAAGACCATAGAGAGCTTTGTCTAGCTTGTAGTATCGTTTGGGGAAGTGTGAGTCTTCAAAGCCATGAGCTTCCAATCATGCAACCGTAGCAAAGACTTCTTCATAATCAATCCTTTCCTCTTGTCGAAATCCCTGAACTACCAATCTTGCCGTGTTCTTGATAACCACACCACAATAGTCCATCTTGTTGCGAAAAACCCATCTAGTGCCAATTGGATACTTCCTCTCTGGTAGATCAACCAGTTCCCACTCCTTGAGATTTCGGAACTGAGATAGTTCTTCCTGCATGGCCTGCACCCAGCTGGAGTCTTGAATGGCTTGTTCTATGTCATTTGGTATGGATTGCGAAAGAAAAGTAGCATACAATCCTTTATTAATAACATATGTCTGTCCACGAGTTCGCACACCGTCTTCCACAGGACCAATGATGTTCTCAAGAGGATGATTCCGATTTTTCTGGTAACCTATTTGGTATGGGTTTCAATTTGTTGAGGTAGATTAGTGAAGTGTTCATCAACATAGATGATTAGTGGTCTGTCTTCCTGAGTTGGTTCATCCACATTCGTCTGCGAAGAAGGATGCATTCTTAGGCAAAGTGTCCCCATTTACTTCTTCAGTGGGAAGGATTAGATTAGCTGAAAAGGGAGTGAAACAAGTGGTGAATGGAGTGAGAATTATGTTTGACGAGTCAAACAATGGTTCAATGTGAGTGGTTTCAGATGGTTCGGTTTCGAAAACTGTTTCGGGAATGACAAAGGTGTTGAACACAATATCTACATCGTAAAACCAATCTGGAGAACTTGTAGTGTTGGTGTAGTTTCCTTCTTGAAAGTCGACATGGTATGATTCAAGCAACATCTTGGTTCTTTTGTTGTAAACTCTATACGCCTTTTGAGTAGATGAATATCCCATGAAGTAACACACATCGGCGACTGCTTCAACCTTGATTAGATTATCTTGAGTGTTGAGAAGCATGCATGAGCAACCAAACGGTCTAAAGAAATCTATCAGAGGCTTTCGTTTAAAAAGAAGTTCATTAACAGTTTTTACATGAGATTTAACAATTAGAACTCGATTCGAAACACAGCATGTTGTGTTAACTGCTTCCGCCCAGAAGATAACAGGTAGCTTGGAGTCTACGAGCAGAGTTCGATCACCTTCGATAAGTGTTATGTTCTTTCATTCCGCTATGCCGTCTTGCTGAGGAATTTTAATTGCCCAAACTGAAGGCGAATTCCCTTTTCTTCAAGGAAAGAGATAAACGTTTGGTTTCTGAATTCAGACCTATTATCATTTTTGATTGACTTAACCTTCAGTTTGATAACATTCTCGATCATAGGAATAAAAGTCAAGCAGTCTCACTTTTAGCTTCAAGAAAATCAACCCATGAAAATCTAGAAAAATCATTTGTAATCACTAAGAAATAAGAACTTTTAACCATACTTTTAAAACTCTTAGGACCAAAAAGATCCTTATGTAACAATTACAATGGTGTAGTTATCGTATTCACTGCTTTGGACTTGTGTGGCTTTTTGTGTTGTTTACCTTGGGCGCATGCAATATACTTTTCTGAAAAAGGATCTTTTATAGGTAAACCTCTTACTAGATTTAATTTAGAAAGTTTATTAATATTTTTGAAGTTTACATGTCCCAGTCGCTTATGGCAAAGTAGTGATTCCGATTCCGATGCTTTATAGATTAAGCATGTCATTTGTTCAACAGATTTGGCATTTTTCATGTTAAGAACATAATTATTGTTTTGCCGTGGAGCTGTAAGAATAATCATTTTAGGAGGAACAGAGTAGCCAGGCTTGAGAAAGATGCATTCTATATCTTTGAAAAGCTCAAATATTCCTTTGTCCCAGACTTGTGATACACTCATAAGATTGTAGCACAGTTCCGGTACATAGTTAGCATCTGAGACAACATCTCCAAGTCTTACTATTTTTCCTCCTTCTTATCGTCGGTGAAAGAAATGAATTCGCCGTCTATGAATCTGAAGTTCTTGAGAAGTTCTTTTAATCCCGTCATATGCCTAAAGGATCCATTGTCGACATGCCAAATCTACTCCATTAGCATTCGCAGTCATTTTTGGATTTTATTATCATATACATCAACAAACAAATAAGAAATATATACAATTTAGTTAGTTTTCGGAGCTAAAAATTGCTTAACTTTTAATTTATCATGATATTCTTTGAGAATGTCTTCTTTTCTTTTTAAAGACAATTTGTTATAACGAAATTTTTTACTAATTTATTAAAATTATCAAATTGATCAATGAAATGTTTAGCAAAATTTTATCTAGTTTAGAACATTTCTTGGTTTTGCAATGTTTCGTCGTGTGTCCTAAATGACCACAACGAGAAAAATAATGCAACGAGTCTTTTTCCTCTTAGAGATTGATGTGTTGGAAGATAATGTATGTGATGAGAGTTTTGAACTACATGTTGTGTTGTCTGATTATTTAATGGAGCTTGAACTTTTGATTTTCTTCATTTTCTTGTCAAGACGTCTCTCATCCTTTATGCAATCTTCATCATTCTCAATATCTGTTGAAGTAACTGATCCTGGATCTTCACTTGACTCATCTGATCCTTGATCTTCACTTGAGCTTTCTTCGCCACTTTCTGAAGTTGTTGTGCTTGAGTCATTACTACTACTTTCTTCGTTTGGCTCCTTATTAGACTCTAACATACCTGTACAAGATGCAACAAACTCGGGAATTTCCTCAGTGAGAAACTTTCTTAATCTATTTTGTTTCAACTCTGGAACAAAGATAGGGGGTTCATGCACAACATTTTCATCACAAAAAGCAGATTGCAAATCAACGCATTCGACCACTGCATTTCTCATGGTTGCGGGTCATATGTTTAGGCATATGCCTTTAACACTCATCCCCAATATTTAAGCTAGGTTTAAAACAATCATCCATCCTAGTTAAATTATTACATTCATCCCAAATAAAAGTCTTGTTTGTTTTATCATAGTTCCAGGCGAACCAATTAACATTAGTATAACTATCGCCTAAATACCCTATCCCTATTTTTGTGCCACCACATTCCTCATTACATACATCCTCCTCATGCTCAATCACATCTGCATTGCTTTAAGAACGTTAGTAATTTTGTAATTTTCACAATTGACATTTGAGCAATTAAGTCATTTTTATCAATTTAATCGTTATCTAGATGAGGAGTTGGCATGGGTACATAGTATTTGTTGTGAGGAGGAGGAAATATTTTTCATTCGTTCCCAAGCTTATCTTTGTACCCACTACCACCTTTCACGTATGTCGGTCATTGGCAGTTTTTAATATCAACCAGCGCCTTTTTGCTTACATTCCATTTGTCAATTGTAATTTGCAATTTATTGTTTTCATTTTTTATTTTTCAAGTCTTTAAGTTAAATCATTTATAATGAATTCTTTTCTGAAAAAAAATTCTTTTAAACTTTGCATCTCAGCTAAAGTTAAGTTCAAGTTTCTCTAATATGGAGCTTCATTCTATTTTAGTTCTTTGTTAAATTGCTAAACGCTTTCTTTTTCTTTGATTAGGTCACGTTTGAGAGATTTATAGTGAGCCACGACATTTACACACGGTTGTGAGCACAATTTGACTTTGAATTAATAGGGTATGCTGTTTACCAAGTCTTTTTCCTCCTTTTCTTCGATGGACTCGACTTTCATTGCTACTTCACAGGCTTGTTCTTTCTCTTTCTTGGTATTGATGTCGGCTTCTTGAACTTCCTCCTTTGATTATGATTTTCCACTCTCTACCTTTCCTTTTTCAGCTGCAGGCTTGGTTGTGTTGACGAGGCTCTTCAGTCCTTTGTTAGTAGATTCATCTCTCTTGGGAATACCTGCATTTTTGTTGGTAAGCAAATATGATGTACGTGGACCCAATCCAGTGGATATCTTTACCATTAGAGCTTTTTTGACTTTATCCTTTGCTTCAGCAATCTCCTCGGCCCAATCGTAGTCTTCCACCACTAAAGCCTTTAGAGTGTTAGCAGCATCATTTTCATTTCCTTGAATAGCAATCGCCCTTCTAGTCGGGATTTTCTCAGTGCTTTCATTCTTGAGCATCAGACAATCTCTTTTGAAGTGCCCTAATTCTTTTAGTTGTAGCATCGCAGCTTGGACTTGTCGAAACCAGCTTTTCCAAGTGACAGCCACTTTCTAGTTTTGTCTTGGAACTTCTTTAGCCTTAGGGTGATCATCGCCATTTTACATTTCAAATCCACTTCCTCCATATCATCTGGATCTACATGATACATGTCTTCAGCAGTAAGGAAATCCAGTTTTCCTTCTCTTGACATAAGTGCTTCATAACTACTTAGGAAGGTGTTAAACAACGCAATATGTTCAGTAGATATCTTGAGAGCTTGAGCATCACTGACCCCAGTAGTCTTTGCGTTAGACTGTGGAGCCTTTGAAGAGCTTGCGGAAGCATTGAAGTATGATGCACTAGCACCCTGGGAGTTTGAACAACCAAAGGTTATGGGGGCAAAGAATGCCATGTTCTTGGGAGCAGCAGTAGTAGATTGGAAAGATTTCTAAGTGTATCCGACCTGATTCATTTCTCTCTTGAGGATATCGATTTCAAAGGCCTTCAACGTGTTTATCAGATCTGAGAGTGTGTCTGGATTCAGACTGTTCAAGAAGTTTCTCTTGATCATCATACATTGTAAGGCTCCATTCTTTTTGAACAGAGTCCAAAAGCTTCTTGATTGCAGCATGGCTGGTAATGGGATTGCCAGCGTTCTTCATTTTTGTCATCATGTTCAGAAATCGACTAATATGGTCTAACAGACTTTCTCCGTGAACACTTCCTTACATATCATATTCTTTCTAAACCATGTCTCTCTTGTTCTAAATCAGTTCTTCGTTGTGTTTCCTTCATAGTAGTCAATCATGGCCAACCAGAGTTCATTAGCCGTGGTCTACTCTTCGAACATGTTGCAATCATCAGTTGATAAGGCCATTGTAAGAGCGGCGTAACCCCAACGGTCATGTTGAATCAATGCCTAATCTTCGTGGGTGAAGGTCGATGGATCATCGTTGATCACACGAATTTCATCACGAACTGTCATAGGGACATGGGGTCCGACAGTGACAGAGATCCAATTAGTATTGTCCGTATACTCAAAGAATGATTTGATTCGGTTCCTCTAGCTACCGAAATTTGTGGATCCTTTCAACTTCGGAGGTCAGGTTACGGTTTTGGATTCAAGTTCAGCTTGTGCAATTGGGTTTAGTTGATTAAGCGACATTTTGATTAAATTTATTGTTCAAATTGTTAACTGCAGGTTAAATAGGCTGGTTTTAGTGGAACTAGGCACAAATACGCTGGTTTTTGTTAATTATGATGGTAGATCAGTTCTCAGTTCAGAAGTCAATTACACTCGCTAATACGCTCATTTGAGTGGAACAATTTCTCGGACCGGCGATAATGACATTTACGCTAACAGACCAAACACACACACGAACTTGGCTAAAAACGCCGAACACCATTATAAAATCGCAAAAGATTTATATCACTGACCCCGAATGTGTCTTAAGATAAAAATGCTGACTGTACAACTACATTTAACTCATACTTGCGTAAATGCAACTACGCCACCTTCATCGTATCTACGCTAGCTTCCAAAATATCAACACTGCCTTCAAACTTAATTACGTCTAGAAGAGTTTTAGTACGAACAAAAACGCTCTAATCACACCAAAACAGCCCAAAAACCCATGTTTTTTTGTATCAAAATGTTAATATAAACACTAATTACCAACAACCCAATCATTAAACACAATAAATCAAGCCATTTGAACCCAAAACTTTTGAAAAACATGAAAACTTTGAAAAACCTTCAAAACCTTGAATATCTACACTAATATCAGTTAATCAAGAACACAAAGGCTCTGATACCAAATTATAAGTCCCGAATCAGCTTTGGATCATAGTGATGGTTATTGACACTCACACAAACACTATTGATTAGGTGTTAGAGTGATAAAAGTAAGATAACCAAGAAAAACTAAGAAGAGGATGAAGAATGTTGTCCAAGATGAATCAACCAAAGTTGATTAGTAATCCCATAATGATAATAACATTCATCGATCTTGGATATCATATTATAGCACACAAATCAGAGGATTGCACAATGATAAACACAAAAACAACCTTTTTCCAAGAAACTTGGAGCCTAAGGAGACATGCTTCATATATATATGTATATATATATATATATATATATCAACTAACTACCCAGCGTAATTAGATAATTTAATAATTACGCTGGGAAGTTAAATACGCTGCCACTTATTAGACACTTCATAAATTATTCAATTTCAGCCCCTATAGTTTATCTAACTATTACAGAACAGCTCTAAACTATAAAACTCAAGTACCAACGGTCTCAAAATGTTTTTAAAATGTCCACTAGTACAAAATTCATTTCAAAAACAATAATGAAGTGACACTATACGGGTTAGTCTATGAGGGGTAGACACAATAACAGTAAGTTGATTCACACGAGACATATAGGATGACTTACAATGAAATTGAAAAAATTTACCAAAAATATATAATGAGTAATATTTATTATTCTATTGTACGGATTATTATGCCACGAATGTAATATCATTGTATTCAAATTCTATTATTATTATTCTCTATTTGCATAACAAGCATATTGGCCTCGCATCTTTGATGAGCTTATCGTGGACGTAGTTCTTAAGTGAAACCATAAGATTGACATGTCACAGAAGATGACTGTTTTCCCTCAGATACGGAGATGCCTGACTTCGATCATGACAACGAGGCAGAGGTGGTAGCCTTGGAAGAACACTCTATTAGTAAAAACGAGGTCCTATGGTTCATATTAATCACCATTGGTGACATTCTCATCAAGATAAGGAAGATGGAGCACTAATCTTAAAGTTACCCCTCCAGCTATTATTGTTATGGATCCTCCTTACTTATATTTCTTATGACATCGTGCCATTCCGCGAGTGATGACAACAAGTATTACTTCACAGACCATCACGAAGATCCCTTCTATGTTAAAGATAAATAGACAGTCATGTCCCCTCCCTGACTAATAATCTCTATTGAATGAGGGAACGCTAGGGTGACCACGCAAGGCAATTTATTATTTCGGGGCCCATATAATAATAACTTGTAGTGGATGGGAATCCTTGGGAGCTCAGCAGGTCAAACTAATGATCACTACCTATTCAAAATTCTTGAGTTGTTACTTGAGATTCACTTCTCCATTTCTTAGAACGCTAACTAGGGTGGTTACCACAACACCCTACAGTACTAGAAAACCACACATATTTGCTTCTGTCTAGCATTCGATCTATATCACAAGTAGTTGAAACTAGTTATATAAGCAGATAAATAAGGATAACCATCTAGGGAGAACTTTCCTTAAACATTCTATAATTCCAACATATGTGTTAATCCCACGGTGCCTATAACACCTTATCTTATTCATTGGAGTTGCTACAATAAACTCCATCATGTGACATTTGTTTTATCCCAAAGGGTAGTATGGCACGAGCCATGGTGTAACTCCTTTTCCCACATTCTATTTGACATCTATGGAAATCATAACAATCTTGTTGGAACTCGATGAGCTCAAGCAATATCAATGTATTCGTCATATAGGTTAGTGCAGTGAAGGATTTTTCCCTACTTTCAACGATCGAGGTCCATGGAATACATACTGTAAGGACAGAGGTCATGCCTGGTTTTCCCCTCCTCAACAGATGGCAGTTCCACTTAGGAAAATGGACAACACATGCAAAAAGTTCTTCTCCTCCTTCACCTCACATGCATCCTACCACCCACTACTCTTCGCCCTACTATCTAGATGTACGCTCTCTACCTCCACCACCGGGCATGATCCTATCTAATCCATATCATCCATGCCATTTCTTGCCTACTAATATGGATGATAGAGTTTTATCTTCAAAGATTCAACTCGGTATTCCCTTTCGACGAGTACATGATCTTGAGGCTCAGATTTCTACTAATCGAGAACCCAAGAGTGCTCCATCACAATCATCACCTCCGATAGTACCTCCATACTCTCCATTCCATAGTGCACCTCCATCATTTGAGGAGCGCTTTCATACCCTTGAGACCCACTCTGTTGCCGCCACTAGGCACATTTGGGTCTCGAAGAGGAGGTTACGTACCATCGTGGTCTAAGTTCCATGTCTTCACTTTCACATCCCACACCATGATAATTACGTTTAATTACCATATTTTGGGAAGTATACCTATTTTTTGAAAGACTAAAGAGTGTTGAAGACTTGGAGACTTGAAGATAAGCAAGGAACAATGGGAAGAAAGACCTTACCTTATTTTGTATATTACTATATGACTTGTATCGACTAGAGTGAAGTAACTCCGAGGTTATTTTTGTTTTCTTCATAAAAATAATTGTAACAAGCTGACTTGTGTTAGGATCTGAGTTTCATATTCATGTGATTGTTTAGATGAAATCAATGTAAGAGGATAAACAAAAATGAAACATTGCCTTTGAAATCACAATAATTGAAAGATTGTTTTCAAGAACATGCTTTTGAAATTATAGTCACATATGCATGCAATTTCCAAACTCCTCCTCAGCCTAAGATCACTCTCTTTATTCGTACATAACATTTAGAAGAAAAGTGATGGATAGAATAGTATAGGCACTGTTATATTTATAGTACATTTCAAACCACTAAGCATCTTAGGCTGACTTCACAATAAAAGTGACATTTAACAAACTAACAAACTCTAACCTCTGCTAGACCTAAACACTTAACATCAATTACATAGTAAACTCTGTTGAACAACAACTGCAGAGGTATCCTCTGTCGGTCTTCAATAGACTAACAAACTCTAACCTCTGCTTCAATAGACTTTTAAACTTCATCAGAGTTTCTCTCTAGCAGACCTTTGCTTCGAGCAGAGCTCTACCTTTAATAGATCTTGTGAACAGTCTTTAAGTATGAGAAGAGTTTTGAGCAGCAGTTCTTCTAAGGATTATAATTAATGATCAGATGTTATAAATTGTTTTGGCTTTCCAATGAACTGTTCTTTTATAGGGTTCAATAGATCCAACAACTTGGTATATAAAACATTTGGTATTTTCAAAGTGACACACTGTTGTAATTTATTTCAATGTGATGATTATGGTGTGAAGGGTTTGCAAAAATATCATTATGATTTATGTTACCCTTATGCTCGTAGTGCATGATGATGTGTTGTTTTTGACATTCATAAATGACAATATTTATTTTAAAATATATGTCTAATTTCTTGGATATGTTTTACATATATATGAATACCATGGCACCAAAAAGAAGGAACACTTGTCAAGCCCAACCGGAACCCTTACCTTCAACACGAGGAAAGCTCGATGCTCTCCTGAACCAGCGAGTCATTGGAGCGATCATCCAAAACGAAGCAAACCCTACTGAAAACAGTGGTGGGATGGGAGGAACCTTATAATTGAAAATGTCTCTGGCCGTAACTCTTTGTTAATGCATATGTCTGTCGCCTACGTCATCGAATCATGTCGAGTCTATAATAGGGAACACAATGTTAGATTTCATAACGTGTATGTCCATTTCGCACAAAGTGAAACTTCACTTCGTATGAAGGCAGCATATTACCTTCGTTCAAAGATAACTTAGCTTCGTATGAAGTGAGAACTTAGCTTTGCATGAAGGTAAATTAATGTAGTATATATATGTATGAAAGCTTAGTGTTAGGTATCGATAGTAAACTGGACGGTGGAACTTTGTCCAACTGTTTATAGGATCTTGTAAATGCTGAACAATTAATGAAACACTGCTTAAATGTGAATCTTGTTAATAATGTCGCCTAACTCTAATATGAATTCCACACGTTTAAGACTAGGGTAATCAAGTTAGGACCTGAGTTATTGGATCCGCATCACGGACGTACAAGTGGTATCAGATCTAAAGGTCGAAATGGAATGATTTTCTCAAGGATTACGTAAAATCATGTTCTAACAAACCCTTGAGAGTTTTGGACCTAAATTTAACCAAAATCATGATCAAAATGACAAAAAAAGGTGAAATTTTGAACTCACTTCGTACGATCTTACACTCCAGTTCGCACGAAGATAATTTTACTTTCGCACGAAGTGAAGATTTGGTCAAGTTTGATAATTTTACTTCACACGAAGAGAATTTATTTCAAGCGATCTTAAACCTCACTTCGCATGAAGTAAATTTTTGAAAGTTTGTTTTATCTTCGCACGAAGTTACTCACTTCGTACGAAGTGAAGTGTTTAGAATATTGGTTTTATCTTCGCATGAAGGTAAATGTTGGATTTATTGAACCCTATAAACTAACAGATGATTAGAAAGCCAAAATGATCTATATCATCTGATCAAGAATAAATAGTGCTTTGCATACTTAACTCCCCAAAGGCAAATACATCAAACATCTGCTTCTCAAAGGTCTGTTGACGCTGAAGTCTGCTATATAAAGATCTATTGAGGACAAGCTCTACCCAAGTCAAAGGTCTTCTAGACCAACGAGGTTAAAGATCATAAGAGTTTCTTCTCAACAGATGTTGGATCAACAGAGCTTCTATTTACTAAAGTAGTAGTGTTTAGCTTTGTAGATGTTAGGGTTTGTTAGGTCGTTATATGTCACTGTCAAGGTGACATCAGCCTAGATGCTATAGTGGTTTGATTTGTACTATGAATAGAACAATGCATGTACTGTTCTATTCATCACTTTCCTTCTAACATTTTTCTATGAACAAATAAGCGTGATCTTAGGCTGAGGGGGAGTTGTAATATTGCATGCATACGTGAATTTACAAAAACATGTTTATGAAAACAATCTCTCTATTGTTGTGATTTGAAAGTTTATTATTTATGTTGCACTATTTCATTGTTGTTTATCTTCTTTCATTTTGTTTTATCTTAAATGTGGGAGGGGATCCGCTCTCCTCTTATGAGCATCAGACTGATCTAACTCAGTTAAAAGAGGCGGAATTCATTGTTCGCAAGTTTGACAAACAAACAAGAAGGATATACTGCTTAAACGCCTTGAATTGTATTGATAAACATGAATAGTTATAGAGCGAGTAAACAGTTTGACAGGGCTTCGCGGTACAACAACCAACAAATATCTAACGCAACACTTAGGATCCTCTATTTATAGGTCAACATGACTCGCACAGGAGGAGTGTGTGTAGGTGACTCGTGCGAGTGATGCTTCGTACGAGTAACATGGTGTCACTCGTATGAGCCATGATGTTCACTCGTACGAGCCATGTACAAAACTAATAGATCACATATTAACATACAATGTTCGACATTCTAAGCCATATATACGTAATCAACATATCCTAGATGTAGGCAATAGACATTATGCATCAACAAACTCCCCCTTGGATGTTGCCGTAGTCTTGGATAGTCTTCAAAAACTTCTTCAAAAGATCTGACAATTAACAACCAAAGAAACGTTTCGGTGGCTTGCGACGCTCATCAGAAGATATCGGCGACTGATCTATAGGAGGAGGCCGATTACTTGTGTTGCTAAACCAAAAGCTCCTTAGCGAAGCAATTCGTGCTCGCTCAGCGATTCTTACTTCTTCTTTTTTTCTTTCTTTCTCTGCTCGATCTCCTCCAGCTTTCTCCAAGAAGTGTTCCATGCTGTTCCTGAATGTATATCGTTAGCAAAACAGACATTAACAATATTCTGGAACTGGAGAGCTTGTTCTTTGTCTTTCTCTTCAAAACTAATCTTGCTGTAGAACAAGCATTCAATATCCTTCTTTAAACAACTGACTAGACACATCGGGTCTAGTACTCGTATGCCACACCATAGACCGTATATATGTTTGTGTGCTATGACGGCTTCGGTTAATTCCTCAGTAATCTTCCAAGAATCATCATCTGGATGGACACATATAACGGCTTCACTTGTACTTGAATCGTAGTGCCACCATTTGAAGATCTTGAAGAAATCCAGTTCCATCTTTATTAAAGGCATATTTTTCATTACTCGTGGCCTCTTTACAATCAACATAACATCTTTTTCTTTCGTTACTTGATCGATTTTCATGATTATTTTTGGGATATGTGGCTTCCAGTGAATAAAACCATGCGTAGCCTCAGGCTTTATTAATTTCCACAGCCGCTGGTCATGAAATTTCATCTTCAAATTAATCATCTTGGCTTGAACAAGCTCTTTGATATCCCAGAACAGCAGGGTCTTTATGTCTCTTAAGTATAAAAAATACTGGATCCCATATTCCCGTTTAATCGCATAAACATTCAGCTCTTCGATCCATATCCGACTTATAATATCTCCCAAAGAAATATCTGCATCACGCATAAAGAATGCTAAGGGACGTTTGAATTTTCGTTCAGCTGGTACTTCTTTAAACCACCGCTTCCTCATTTCAGCAACTTCTTCTACAAACAATTGTTGAGGAACGGTTCCTTGTTTAACATCCTCTTCAACTTTACGTTTCAGAAGATCAACATTTTCAACTGCAAACAATTCACTAAAATTTGGGGAGTCATATGTACCTCATTGGCAATATTAGTATCATCGTCATTAGAATCATCCTCCACGACAACTTTATCACACTCATGTGCATCAGCAACATGTTCGAAGACATAATCAACAAGCTCGAAAGCACTCCTCTTCCTCTAAATCAAACACAAAATCTTCTTTGTCCATGCCTAACATTTGAGCGATCTCTTCCTTTGTATAGCTATGGACAAACTCACATTCTTCAACATCATTCTCTAAATACAAAATCTTCGGTTTGGGCATGACAGGAACAATAGACATTTCGGTCATCATGAAAATTCCTGCCTGCTTAGCATCTTTAGAGCTTTCAGACCCCTTTCTTTGTTCATTGACACCTTCACTCTAATTAGCAGACTCATCCAAGTACATAAAAAAATCGATATCATCATTGAAATTAGATTACGTTACAAGGACACCTAATCCACCCAAGTCATCATCACCACCATCACTGTCATCATCAGACTTATCAGAAAATATGTCATCGAAATCGTCTTCAGTTTCTTTCTCATGATCTTCAACAAATTCATCTACCTTGGCTTCTATCTCTTTCTCCAACTTTCTCTTTTTGAGCCATTCTAGATGTTTAGCTGAAATATTAGACACGTCAATATCAACATCCTTTGGCTTCCTGACCCAAACAAACTTCTTCGAAACTACATACACCACCACCTCAGAAGATACTGGCACAGATTCAGCTTGTGGCTCAGTTATGTCAATCACGGGTTCCTCACCTACCTTCACTTTTCCCTTGCCCTGACTTCAGATAGTTCTTTGGCAATGCGTTCATGCTCGGCAACCCTTTCTCTGGCTTCCACTTTCTCTATCTCATCAATCTCAGCAGCTAAATTTATTCCAAGTTTCTTCGTGAGAATTTTCTCGAATAAGCTCATCTTTCTCTTATTTCTGAGACGTTCTTCATCATATTCTGCCATGCGATTTCACAAATGTTTTTCTATAGTAAGCCCATTGATTTGTTCTTGTAGCTCGGCAATCTTGACATTGTTCAGCATTACTTGCTTCTCAAGTTCTTCAATGCGTGAATCGTTGAACATGTCTGCCGAGAACTCTCCCCCCCGGAATATCACCAAAGTCGAAGTCGAATTGATCTTCTAACCTGGTACCTGTAAAGAACTGGGGTTGAGGTTGAGTTTGTGGTGTTGGTTGTGGTGGTGGAGATGGTGGTGGCTGAGGAGTTGGTTGAGGAGATGGTGATGTTGATGGTTGAGAAATTGGTTCAACATTCCCTTCTTCAACAACCTTTTTCTGCACTATTCTTTTAGATTAGTCTTTTGGAGAATCAGTGCTTCTAATCGCTGGCCTTTTGAGACGTCTAGAGGATTTCTTAGAAGTTTTGCGAACAGGAGTATCACTATCGGAACCTGATGGACATACATTGTATCATATTCTCCTGACGCTTTTGTCTTTTCTCCTCTACTTTTCGTATAAGATCAGCCTGACGTTCAAGTTCTCTTTGTTTTGCTCTTTCTTTCTCACCAGCAATCCTATCCTCTGAATTAGTACTTGAGGAGGATGCTTCTTCAACTATCCCTTCCTGTACTCTAAATGCTTCTCTCTCAATATCATCAGCCAAAGTTTCAACATTCTCTTCCATCTCTGATTCGTCAACCAACATCGTGCTTTCAGATTCAGCTGCTTCTTTTTAGGGGCATTGGAGGAAGATGTGGACGTTTGCTTTCTTTTCGTCCCCTTACCCCCTTTTTACCCTCCTTAGAGAGCCGCACGCTTCTCTTTGCAACGAAACCTTCTAACTCTTCCACCTCTCCATCTTCATCTCACTATCCTCTTTCCTCCACTTCCCTTTTGGCGGTGCCCTGAAGACAGGCTTGGCATTTGGGAAGGCTTTAAGATGCAGATTCTTCAGAGTTGAGACATCCGTATGTTCTTGCTTCAAAACATCATCTTTCTTTTTCTTCAAATTTGGATGCAAGTGGTCGATCAACATCTGAACAAAAAGAGGATATTGCAAGAACTTCTCTCGTTGAATATTTGGGACCATTTGGGAGAAAATCACTCTTGAGAAATTGTAAGGCAAGTTCAGAATAAGTGTAGTGATCATGCACATCTGATAATCAATCAGATCATCAAATCGGCCCTTTAGTGACTGAGAGCGTGAGTAACACAGTGTGCTATATACTGAAATGGAGCACTAAGGTTAGCCTTCTTGAAAGGAGCTGCGTTAACAAATCCGGCATAACCCATCCTGTAGAAGCATCCTTTAACCATATATTCTAGAAAACTAGTGGATCTTCTTCGTTATCTTTAAACTCCAACACAGTCCTGGTCGAGTCTTTAGTTATCTTGACTTGAATATCTTCGGTGTCAATCCTTACAGCAGATAAAATTGCGTTCTCTTCTTCATCAAATTCAGCAGCATTCCAGAAATATTCAACATGAGAACGATAAGCCGTGTGGACGATCAGTGAGAGCTTTAGTGATAGGAAGACGACCCAAAAAATCTAATGCTTCTTGTAAGCTGCAATTTAAGGAATATTGTGAAATGGATAAAACGACGACTTCTTGATCTGCCAGCATAAACATTTTAAACACTTGGAAAATTTTAAATATTTTCAATTTTTAATCACTCGTACGAGTCACCATTCGTACGGGTCATTAACGTTGACAAGAATTTAAGTCTGAAACAAAACCCCCACTCATACGGGCCACTTATTCGTACGAATGAATAATATACTTAACAAATTTCAAGGGTTTTGAACAAACTTCCTCGTACGAGTGATGCTTCGTACGAGTCATAATGGTATAAACTTTTTAGGTTCTACTCATACGAAGGATCACTCGTACGAGTGAATGTGATAAACGTTTGAAATCCTCGCTCGTACGAGTGATGATTCGTACGTGTAACGAATCGCACCAAATAACACCTAGTTAAACCGAACTTAAAACGTGTAGATTTTAACAAATTGAAGGTTGATTTATAGGTTAACAGGGCCGATTTTAACACTTTTTAGTTCAATTTATATTTTATCTGTCCGATTATCCTAAATCTATGTTTTATGTCCTTTTGGTCCAATTTTGGCATTATAACGACTCAAAACAAGCATTAGTACCTTAACCATTGAAAGAGGTATGCAAATCAACCTCCCCAAAGTCTAGATACGTAAGGAAGATCAAGAAAAATGAGTGTGAAGAACTAATTCGCACAGAGTATTCTCTCAATCGCACAAAGTCAATAGTGTGACTCGTGCGAATGAGCAAGCCTTTTATATTCATTCGGGGGTCACTCGTACGAGTGATGGTTCATGTGAATGAAGACATTTGTCACTCATACGAGTCATTATGTCGCTCGTACGAGTCAATTCTCACACTTTGTTAATCTTTTTTCATTTTTATGAAATTTTATCTTTTTTATAACCCACTCAGTTAACCAAGTCCAAGTTAATGACCTCAGTTAACCAATTTGCCTACCAAGTCCAAGTAATGACCTTGGTTGACCATTATTTGACCAAAACAGCTTAATTCGAAAATTAAAAGTTTCAAATTAATGAACTTTGTTGACATTTTAGGATAGTTTTCTTTTCTAATTAGCTCCTTGCACGTGAACTTCAACTTTCTTCCAGCAAGCGTCGCTTTGACTTGGACTATTGTTATTTTCATCATCGGTAGACTAAAATCTAAGATAAATTGCTAAAAAAAAAGCTGAAAATCTTTTTAGGATTTTTCTGAAAAGAAAGAACAAGTAAAGATATATTTACATACATATTTTTGTGAGATTTGTGTTTAGAGGATCATATCAAGTATTTAGACAAATCATAAGTACCATTGATCTTCTTAGTAACTTTAAGTTCTTAAACAGATTTACCTAGATTGCCAATATACTTATCCACTTAAACCTCTACACGTTTCTCAATTGTTTCAAGATATGTTAGGTAATATTAAGGAACATGAAGTAACTGTGTTTCCCATCTTAGAATATACTCACGCATCGAGATTCCCAAAATATCATTTCACATGTGAATATATCTAACTGATATCTATAAATGGTGTGAATTGCGAGACCTTGAGAGCTCAGGTTAGTATTTCCATACAGACATAGAGATAAAGCCTCGACTTTAAGTGGTATTCCATAAAGGAATCTTTTGAACTGCAGATGTCGTAAATGTTTATGACATACTCATTTTTTGTGCAGCTTTTGTAGGAGAATAATGCCTAAAGTATTATGCAAGTTCTAGGTCATTGCCGACGCAAAATTAGAAGAACTCGAATAAACCCCAGAGATCGATTAAATATAAAGACCTAGTATCGCAAAATCCGACATTCTCTCAAATGAAATTTCGGAGTACTAAGTCCATATATCCGAGACATCTCGACCCACAAGTTACTAAGTTTTTTTCTTTTATGTTTATATCTTGACGAACAATTTACTGAACGAGTGAAGCCAATTGGCACATCCTCAGTATGATCTGTTTAATTACCTGTATAAACATTCCATATCTTTAGCATACTGTGATTATCAGCTGATGTAATATGATTACCCCTTTTCACAAAAACTCTTTTTAACTTTTTAAATGTTTTTTAATTTTTCACAACTTTTCTCCCCCAAAAATCAAAAACATATTTTTGGTTTTTAGTTTTTGAAGAAAGTATATTTACAGAAACATGTCATACCGATGAGAATCACGTCATGTCCTCGTCATCCTCAAATTCAACTTCATGTATATCCCCTTTGCTCTTAGCCATTTTTTGCATCTCAAGTTCATGCCCTTCCAATCTCTCAATAAATCTTGGTCAATGAGAAATTACCATACTCTGTGCCATTCTTCAGAATAGTAAAGTAAGTAGACCATTCTCCTTGAGGTAGGAATCCGCCAGCTTATCGACTAATTCTTCATTCGTCTTCACAATTCCCATGCGCTTCATATGCACTACCAAGTGACAGTATCGTTCAATCAATTGTTTCACCATCTCTCCCTTAATCAAAGTAAAGATATTGAATTCTTTACTTAATAACGCTCTCTTCCCTTTTCGCAACTGAGCACTTCCTTGAAATGTCTTCTTTCATGGCTTGCTGTAAGATGTTCATCATCTTCTTCTTGTTAATGAACTATTCCCTTTCAAAATCCGAGAGTTGAGCTAACCTTTTTTCAAGACCATTCTCTCCAATCGGAGGTTGATATTTTGCTTCAATGGCAAACGAGTAGGTGAAATGATTCGCTTGAACCCAGTTCATAAATCTTTCACTCAAACTATCATAGTCTTCAAGGTTCATCAGCTTTGGAGGCTTTTTCATTATGCCCAACTGGTTTTCAAAGTTCATATTCTAAGATGCAGTTGTCGTGACTGTTGAAGCAGCAAAAGCATTGTAAAATTCTTCTTCCATTTTTCTCTACAAAATTTCAGAAACACACTTTCGAAAAACATCGATTAGAATTACAAAAGATACGACAGAATGCTTCGTGCGAGTGACCAGTAGCTCGTGCGACTCAGTTGGTTTGTGTGAGTAAGATACTCGTGCGAATCAAGGGTTTCGTGCAAGCGAGATGTTCGTACGACTAAAAGGATTATCGTGCAAATGAGTAGTTCGTGCGAATGACTAGTTCGTACGAATCACTGCCTTGTGCGAATGACAGTTTATAACTTGTAAATTTTAAGAAAATTTTGTTTGCTTGTTCATACGAATGACTTAATTTGTACGGATAACCTCTCGTATGAGTTGTCTCTCTACTCGTATGAAACAGCTTAGGTCACCAAACGGATGATTTTTACAATTTTCGACATGAATTAGGTTGATTTTAGATCTAAATTTTCAAAGATTGATTAGAATTGAATTTAATGTAATGTAATATACCAAAATCCTAGTCCAATATGTCCATAAATTCGTTCAAATCTAAGATCCGTATGAGAAAGTGTAGATGTAGAAAACTCCAATGGTTGAATCTGGATCTGAAACTGTTGGTAATATGTAGAAACTTGATGTTTGTCCTCAGATCAGGCCTCAAGGCTCTGATACCACTTGTTGGAGGGGATCGGCTCTCCTCTTATGAGCACCGGACTGATCTGACTCAGCTAACAGAGGCGGAATTCATTGTTAGCGAGTTTGACAAACAAACAAGAAAGATATAATACATAAACGCCTTGAATTGTATTAATAAATGTGAACAGTTGTAGAGCGAGTAAAAAGTTCGACAAGGCTTCGCCGTACATCAACCAACAGATATCTAACACAACACTCAGGCTCCTCTATTTATAGGTCAACATGACTGGCATAGGAGGAGTGTGTGTTTGTGAATCGTGCGAGTGATGCCTCGTACGAGTAACAAGGTGTCACTTGTACGAGCCATGATGTTCACTCGTACGAGCCATGAACAAAACTAATAAATCATATGTTAACATACAATGTTCGACATTCTAAGCCCTATATACATAATCAACATATCCTAGACGTAGGCAATAGACATTATGCACCAACATTAAACATTCACAATAATATCAAACTCGGATCCTAACAATTGGTATTAGAGCTTGGTCAATCAAATTTGATTTAACAATCATTTTGATAAACACAGATCAGCTCTTGTTACGAGTTTGTTTGTTAATTGTATTGAAAACAGAGTAAAAGTTTATTTACGTTCAAAGTATTCTAAACAAAAACTTGTTTGTAAACAATCAGAAATGTCTCAAAATCCACAAGATCCACACAACACTAGCACCATGTACAAACCTCCGATCCTTGTCACATCGGAATATATTATGTAGTAAAGATGGATAGGTCACATACTTACACAACAAAATACGGGCTACTGGAAATCCGTTATCTTCGGACCTCATGTTCCGATGGTACCGAGTGCTGAAGACCCAAAAGTTCAAGTTCCAAGGAATCCAAAAAACTACTCCGAGCAAGATTTTCAGAAAATCGAGCTAGATGCAAAGGCATTTAGTATCGTTGTTACGACTTTGCCAAATAATATATATGCCAGCCTGTTGCATTGCAATAGTGCAAAGGAGTTATGGGATGCTTTGAAAGAAACATTCGATGGGACAGAGGAGGTTATTTAAAACAATCGTGAAGTTTTGAACCAACAGTATGAAACATTTTGTCATGCTATAGGAGAATCATTAACAAAGCAGTTTGAAAGGTTTAGTTGTCTAATCAGTGAATTAAAACTCGTAAATGTTATTTATCCTAGTTCAACCCTGAATAGCATATTTTTAAGATCAATACCGAAAAAATGGGACACTATTGCTTTTGTAACTAGAACCGCTGTTGGGTGCAAAGAGATGAGTTTGACTCGGCTTCAAGGTAGGCTTCTAACTTATGAGAGAGAGTTTAACCAGAAAAAGAAGCTACAGGAGTCAGGAAAAGTTGTTGATGACTATGCTTTTGGTAGTACCACACTTTTTGGTCAAGAAGAAACTTCTGGTGGTAGTAAGGATTAGAGTTTTGATCATTTTATTGATATACAATCTGGTGGAATTTTCAACTCTGATTCTTACTCACCCAATTATTCTTTTGCGGTAAATGGGGAAAGCCAAGTTTTTAACAACGTATCTTTTGAGTTAAATGATCTTCAACATTTTGAGACTGTTGATTTGAAAGAAATGGACATCTTGAACCAACAGGCCTTGCTGAGTGTTGGGACTAGCAAGTTTTACAAGAAAACTAGTAGAAAGTTTCCAGGGTAGAATGGGGGTTTAAATATTGGGTTGGATAAGTCAAAAATCAAATGTTATAAGTGTAATAGGCTAGGTAATTTTGATAGAGAATGCAAGAGCGAAACAAATGGACCGATAATTACACATTCAAGTACTAGACCTCAAAACACTCAAAACATTGTCCACTATTCCGAATATACCCTGCTGCACACATGCAAAACACTTCTCATTTTGCACACCCTGTAACGCTATCCCTGTCTAGTATGTCCAAACCACTGTTCCTCAGATACAATATGTTCAAGTCCCAGCTCCTCAGGTCTAAGTGCAACCTGCACCATAAGCTACTTAGGTAGAGACCAGTCAATAGAGCTTCTTTACACAAGGCTTTGTTGACTAGAGTATCTTACATGAGGAACTCAGTGATGAAAATTTTGCTCTAGTTACTAATTCTAATAAGAAAACTGAAAATTTTTGTTTTATGGCACTAGACACTATTATGGAGGGGAATGGATCTGAGAAAGTGGTGTCCAATATTGATGAGATTTGTGAAAATGTTGAAACAGATGTTACAACAGCTGTTACTAAAGAAATTGTTGGTAAAGAAAAGATTGGTGAAGAAATGGTAAAACCTTTGTCTGACCCATGGGATTCCAGTGTTTGTGAAGGAGTGCGTGATTGTGCCATAATGGCTGTTGCTAATGTATCACCCCAAGTCCTTAAAGACTTATGTTCAGACAAATGTATTATTGTTTTTTTCTAACATTAAAGAGGTGAATGAAAATCTTAGAAACAAGATCTTAAATGATGAAATACATTTTGGAAAACTTACAAAAGAGCTAAAATCATAACTGTTAGAAAAGCATAGTGAAATTAGCAGTCTCAAACATGAATCAAGCATAACCAAGGATCAACTCCAAACAATGATAGAAAAATATTAAATTTGTAAAAAGGAGCTTGAATCTACCCATATCACTTATGAGAAATCGGTAGAGTCCTGCAAAGGTTATGAGTTGATGTTAGAATCACAAATCAAAAGCAATGTAAAATTTGGTGTAGGTTTCAGAAAAAAATGACCAAGTTTTTCAAAACACTACTGTAAATGATTGTGGTTTGATTGAAATTATTCCAACAAATTTGGCTAGTCAAGAAATAAAAGTCACTGAACAAAATTGTAAGAAAATTATTTTAGAAAGACAAGAAGGATTCTCAACTTTTGAGGAGATTGAAAAATACCAATTCAAACCTACCTGGTTAGATTAGTGTGACATTCTTGAAAATTTTAAGCCAATGGATTTTTCAACCATTGAAGGTGTAAAAGCATCTCAAGTCAAGATCATTCCCGTAAAGACCTTCCAGCAGATGTTGCATCATCTGTCGACAAAAAAGGTGAGAAATGAACGAAGAAAAAAAAGATAACAAACTTGTTTTGTGATTTTTGTGAAAAGAAGAATCATGTTACTAAAAACTGTTCTCTTCTAAAAGCATATGATATTAACAAAACAAGTGTGATTATTGATGCACCTCACTGTACCATCTGTGATAAGAAAAAACCACAAAACTCAAGAGTGTATTTATCTCAAAAAATTTTATGTCAAAAGAAATGAGTATAAATCCAAAACGCTTGAAAGTGCAAGAAAAGAAAAGACCGAATAGACCTTTGTCCCAGTCCAAACATCTGTTACCAAACAATTGAATACAACCTCTGTTCCCAGAGAGGTTCAAGTAACAGATGCACAACTAGCCAATAAAATTCCAAGAGGATATGGCCAACCAGCTTATAAAAGTGTACCACATGGCTATGAGGTCTACAAAAGACCCTTAAAACCAAGAGTAAACAAGGATCCTAATGGTTATAATTATCTGATAGGAAATGGTCCACAACAGATGTTTCAAAAATCTGTTCAAAACTCTGACAATTCTCCTAGACTTGAGGTTGAAATGTCTATGACCCCATCCAAAGTCATTTTGGCTTTGGACACTCACCAAAAACAAATATGTTACTGATGTGCAGGGAGCTACTTACCTTGATAGTTTATGGTATGTAGATAGTGCATGCTCAAGGCACATGACATGATGTAGAGCCCTTCTCAAAGATTTTCTAGCACATAGAGGGGGTGATATATACTTTGGTAACAAATCAAAAGTTAAGGCGTTGAGGTCAGGGACATTTCAAGCAGGGAAACTCAAGTTTGAAAATGTCAATCTTATTGACAATCTAAAGTTCAATCTTCTTAGTGTATCTCAAATGAGTGACAAAGGTTATGGGTCATTCTTTACTAAGAAGCATTGTAAGATTGTTGGGCTGGAAGTGGTTAAAAAGATTGAAACAATCATTGCAGAGAGCAAAGCACAACTTGTTGCTCACAAGAGTTGCAATGTGTATGTGGTTGATATGATGAAAGATAATCCAATGTGTAATGCATGTCGGTTCTCAGTTGCCTCAAATAAAGAGACAGAACTATTGCATAAAAGAATTGGTCACACAAATCTCAAAACGATCACCACACTCTCTAAACAAAGTCTTGTGAGAGGTCTTCCATCAAAACAATTGACATGTGATGAACATTGTGTTTGTTGTTTAAAAGTTCATACAAATCAATTGAAGAATCCAAAACATGTCAGTGTCTAAAACTGTTACACATGGACTTCTTTGGCCCTATAAAAAATCATGAGTCTTAAAAAGAAGAGGTATTGTCTTGTTATATTTCATGATTTTTCAACGTTTACATGGACTTACTTTCTGCACTCCAAAGATGAGACTGCATGCATTTTGCAAGACTTTGTAAGAAAAGTTGAAAAGCAATTTAACTTGCCGGTAATAGTCTTTAGTTTTGATAATGGAATAAAGCTTAAAAATAAGAAGTTGGATGATTTCTGCATGTCAAAAAGGATTGTTAGGCAATACAGCATCCCAAGGACACTAGAACAAAATGGGGTGGTTAAAAGGAAAAATAGAACTTTAACTGAAGCTGCAAGAACAATGCTTGCAGACTCAGGTTTACTCTTGTCTTTTTGGGCAAAGGTTGTTAACACTGCATGCTATGTAGAGAACAAAGTTTTCATTAACCCTAGGCATCAAAAGACTGCTTATGAAATTTTGAACAAGATCAAACCTCTAATCTCAAACTTCAAAATTCTTTAGCTGCCAATGTTTTATTTTAAACTTAAAAGATTCTATTTCAAAATTTGCAACCAAAGTTACGTTGTGGATATTTTCTTGGATACTCAACCACTACCAAGGCCTACAAAGTGTGTAGAAGAGACTTTGAATGTAAAGTTCAATAAACTTTCTTCATTAAAAATCATAGCAAATCCTATTAAATTATTTGATTTAGATAAATTTACATTTGAATATGTGTCTTTTAAGACTAAGAGTGCAGGTACACCACAATATCCCCATCAAGATTATGGATATGACATTGTGATTCCACAATACAAAGTCACTTCCTCCACAGAGCAACAGATGTTACTAACAACTTTGAAAACTCTGCCACTGCTAGATCAACTATTTTTGAACTTCAAACCTCTGCCAGCTCATCCAGTCAAACCCCTATTGACAAAAGCCCACTTTATGTGAATAAAAGTCAACCCATTTTTACCCCTATCCCACCTATGCCTCCACCTCAATTTCAAACAAATGTTGGTTCTTCAAATTGTCAACAGATGTTAGCTCAGATGATTCCCATCTGTAGCCTTAACCACTCAATGTCATAATTCCATACAAGGGAGATCCGGTCTACCTTAAAGATCACCCACCAGACCAAGTTATTGGCAACATCAATGAAGGGGTTCTTACTAGAAGTCAATCCCAAAACATTTGTCTTTTTGCTGGTTTTCTATCTCTCACACAACCTGTCAAGTACCAAGACGCACTAAAAGACAATAGTTGGGTACAAGCCATGTAAGAGAGCTTCTATAGTTCAAAAGACAACAAGTGTGGTAACTTGTACCATTGCCTCAGGATGTATGTCACATAGGCACATCATATTGTTCTTAGCCTTTTCTACCAACCAAAACATCAAGGTGTATCAAATGGATATAAAGTGTGCTTTCCTATATAGAAAAATCAAGGAAGAGGTATATGTATGCCAACCCCCTGTTATGAAGATGCTTTTTATCCAGATCATGTTTACAAGCTAAACAAAGCTTTATATGGCTTGAAACAAGCACCTAGAGCTTGGTATGAAACTCTTTCCACATTTCTCTTATCCATAGGTTTTAAAAAAGGTAAAATTGATAAAACTTTGTTTTTAAAATGGAGAGGAAATGAGTTGCTGCTTGTCCAAATTTATGTGGGAGACATCATTTTTGGATCTACATGCAATGCCATGTGTGAAGAGTTTAGAGAACTCATAACAACAGATTTTGAAATGAGTGCTATGGGTGAACTCTAATGCTTTCTTGGTCTCCAAGTTAAGCAATTGCAGAATGGTAAATTCATTCATCAATGCAAGTATGTTAAAGAACTACATACAAAATTTGATATGAATGATTGTAAACCATGTAGTACACCCATGGCCACATCCAAATTAGTTGCTATTGATGACAAAGATGACCTGGTTGATCAAACTCTTTATAGAAGCATGATTGAGTTTTTATTGTACCTAACTGCATCTAGGCTAGACATCATGTTTGCAACATGTGTTTGTACCATATAAAAGTTAGCACCTATAAAGTCAACCCTTTTATTGTGAAAAGGATATTCAGATACATAAAAGGTGCTCCTACACTTGGTATCTAGTATCCTACTAGAGGAAATATTGAGCTTTCAGGTTATTCAGATAGTGACTTTGTTGGATGCCATGCAACAAGGAAGTCCACATCATGAGGTTGTCAGTTTCTAGGAAATTGCTTAGTTTCCTGGCAAAGAAAAAACAAGGTTGTAGTCTCAACATCTACAGTAGAGGCTGAGTATATTGCTGCTGCAAGCTGTACAGCTCAACTTTTGTGGCTTCAAAACCAGCAGTTGGATTTTGGTGTAACTACTCTCATGTTAGATGGTCAAGCAGCTGCAAACTTCAATAAAAATCCAGTATCACACTCAACAACAAAACACATTGACATCAGCCATCACTTTGTGAGGGATTTCTATGAAAAATATTTGATTTCTCTTCATCATGTTCCCACTAAAGATCAACTGGCAGATGTTTTAACAAAAACTTTAGATACATCTACCTTTGAAAGTTTGATCTCTAGAATTGGGATGCTAAACATGTAAAATAAAAAAAAAAGTTTTGGTTTCCATGTGTAAATAGTATTAAAATGTTTTTAGAAAAATAAAAAAATGCATCCTTAAAAATAGCTAAAATTGGAAATTTTTCAATAATTCTAAAGCCGGTTCAAAACCATTTTTTACTCAAAACCTCTTAATGACTTAAAACTTTATCCACTGTTAAAAGTGTCTCATCTGTTCTCATTTGCCACTTTTCACATCCAATGTTTAGGCTTAAACCACTGTTTTGTCCTAACCATTGATAGATATCCACTAATAGTGTTCATGATCATTGTTCCCAACCACTACTGGTTTACAAGCAGAGGTTTCCTAAACTACTGTCTTCCATTATCACAACAGAGGTTACACGTGGACAAATTTTAGCCATCAGATCTTTGAAACAGATGCCACATCAGCATTCACTTTTACTTAATAAATATCACTGTTCCATCCAAACAGAGCTTTTCATTGTCGTCTCGAATTTAAAATTCTTAAAAGCGGTTTCCATTATTCTCATTTCTTCATTCTCTTCACCATCAATCACTTTCATTTCTGATCATGGCTCTAAACATCAAACTACTACATAACAACCTTCCCATTTTCGAGAAAACCAACAAAAATACTTCCTTTCACTCATTAATTAATGTTTTACAAGCATCAAAGTACCAAGCCATACTTACTGTTGATGCACCAATTTACGTTGATACACTCAGACAATTCTAGTCTAATGCTGAGGTTCAAACTCAGAAAAAAAGCCCTATGTTATCACTTCCAAAGTCGGAAACACTCTAGTTCAAATTTCTCCATCTTCCATATCCACAGCATTTGATTCGGATAACCTAGCAGGTAACACATCCTTTGATAGAGAAGCACTTCACACAAAATTCATTGAAAGAGGGTATGAGAGTTAGTTAACAGGAGTTACAATTTACAAACGTCAATTTCTTCCTCAAATGAGATATTTTTTCCATACTCTCTTGATATGTCTCTCACCCAAGACCATCTCACAAAATGAAATTCCACAAAAAATACAATACTTGGGATATGCAATTTTAACAAAATTAGACTTTAATCTATCCCAATCCTTGTTCTTGGACTTGGTTGACTGCTATCAAAGGAAACAAACCAAAAGCTTTTCTCATGTATCCGAGACTCTTAAGCTTTTATCTTCAAAAACAAGTTTCTAAAAACGATTTTCAACAAGGTGTTGTTTTTCGAATTAAAAGCCTTACATATGAAACTTTTACAAGAACGTCTGATAAAGAGTCAAAAGCATTAAAAACACAAGCAAAATGGGATGAGCAAAATTTAGATAAGTCCACATCACAAGCTCAAACCTCTATTGTTGAGCCCACTGATTCTGGTGTCGATAACACCACAACCAGTGTTGTGAAGCCCACACCAGCAAAAACCAAAAGAAAACCATCCCAGTCCAAAATGTCCACCAAACACAAACAAAATAAAAAGGCACCTCTTGAAGATGAGATCCAAGAGGATAACCTTGTGGTAACACAAACACCACAAGAAACCACTATTGCCACTTCCTCACAAAAGGATCAGGTTGTAAGCACAGGGACACCACACTATGAAATAGATCTTTCAATTGAAAATTTGTTTCACAACCCCTCTCCCAGGCAAATGCTCTTTCTACCCCACAAGCATATCCCTCAATTCCACCTACTTTTATATCTATATTTCATGCAATTGAAAAAACTAAGACACAAATCAGTTCCTCTCGGTCACCTGTTCAAGAGAGTATACCCCCACTTGTAACTAAGTCTGAGATAAATCTCATTACTAATCCCAAAACAGCTGAGGAGGCTACACCCCATGAGTTACAAGAAACTCTTGGTGGTAGTTTAAGTGAAGCAGCTACTACAACTGATGACACAACAATGTTTCAGTAGGACAACGGTTACATCAATATTACTTCCTTAAAGGCAACAACTGTTGAGCTACAATTGTAACCTCTTCTCCAGTTGGAAGTCCCTAGTACCAAGACCTAGGGGCATTTGGTTCTGATAACATGAAGTCTTCTCATGTTGATGATCCAAATACAACTACTTCTGGTAGGAATTCAGATGATCCTATTAAATGAGGTGATGAATTGAGATATAAGGAATTGACGAAGAGAAGGACATCAATGGAGTCTTCAATAGGAGAAATGAAAGACATGATGAAGCAGATGTTACAAAATTCTCAAATCTAGCCTTCTACACAGCAAATTGCCATTGAGCTCTAGAAATCTATGCAACCTATCATTCAAGCTTAGAGGAATTTGGCTTATATAAACAAAAACTCTCACATGGAACTGATCAGAAATAGGGTTAAGGCCATATATAAAGGCACTCAAGCTGGTATTAAGGCTATCAAAGAGTATTTGATAAAGACCACTTGCTTTATCCCTACAAAGGTCATTCTTGATGAAGAAGAGGATGATGCCAGAAAGGGGGAGAGTGATAAATTAAGAAAGTTGACAAAAGCCAGGGTCTCCACAAAATTAATCTTCTGTTGAAGCATCAGATGCTTGAGTTCAAAAAGGGATTGATGAGACCCTGAACAAATAAGTTGAAGAGATTGCTTTGAAAAAGTAGAAGAGACAAGACACACAAGAAAACAAAGCTTCAAGAATGATTGAAGAGAACAAGCCAAGCAAATGGAAAAAGAAGACACTGGCACTTCAAGAAAAAGAAAGTCTACTAGAAAAGTTAGATAACCAATTTCCACCCCTTCTAAAACCACTACTGAGTCATCAAAAAGTATTGTCAAATCAAAAACTAAGCCAACACCCAAAAAGAAACCATCACCTTTACGAAAATCACCAACAATAGATGTTTCCTCACCACCACCAAATCAGCCAGCAGATGTTGATACGAAAAATGTATCAACAGATGTTAACCTAACCTCTACCATGATAACATTTCCAACTTTAACCAAACCATTATCCACACCACCTGAAATACCAACATGACCACCACCACCATCACCAAAAATCAAGTTCCAACGCAAAGAAAAACTTTGGTTGATGATGATGATGATGATGATGAAGATATGCCATCACCAATCCCTTTATCATAAAAAACCCATTTGCACATCACCCTCATCACTACCATCTAAAACCACTTCACTACCACCCATGAACAAACCACCACTTGAAGCCCAGTTGCTACAAAATATCCTCTAGGAATTCTTGTTGTTCAAAAAGAAATTGACTCATTTTTCACAGCAAAGGATATTTCAAAACTTGAATTCCCATCTCTCTTTGGTTATAGAAAGCCAAGAAGCTTAAATTAATATCTAAAATTGAAGGCTAAACAAGTAGAGAACATTGCTAACGAGTTGAGGAAAGGGAAAGATGACAGGAATAGTCAAAGTATCTTATCTCATGAACTTAGCAAAGTTCGAAAAACTGAATACTTTGCCAACAGATATGAGTAAATCCATGTCAGAAAGGTCAGTCAATGCTGAGCTGGATGAGTAACTAAAACAGGATTATCTTGATCACATAATGTTGCACAAGCCATACAAAGCATCAAGAGCACAATTCAAAGGCTGGTCATCAAATGCACTTAAAGTAGAAATTAATAGAATTCAGGAAATGCTCAAGGATCCTCTACATAAGCCAACTCCACCTGACTGGAAAAAGTACAAACAAGTGGATCAAAACAGGGCTTTAAAGCTTTAAGTTGCTACAAATTATGGCTTTGCAAGGTCTGTTGCAAGATAGTCTGAATCCAGGGTTGTAGATAAATACAAGAAACTGGAAGAGCTTGCAAATAAAGATCCTATAATTCCAAGAAAGACAGATTATCCAATAGTTGTTATCCCTCAACAGACCCAAACTCTCAAAAAGTATTCTTCAACCACTGTCTTATCCAGATTTGCCTTAAACCAAGCGAAAAGTCAAAAGAAGATGGCTGAAGATGATGAGCAGATGTTGGAAGAACATAGAAAAAGAGGGAATTGAGAACCAACTACTCTTTCACAGTGATGCTGCAAGTGAAAAACTAAGAGAAACCCTTTCAAACCTTGTAAGCAGACCTCATTCACCCAACTTCTCACAAATAAATCTTCACCCAGGAAAACCAACTGATTCAAGAATTCTAAAATAGAAGTCATCCTCAGACACCCATGAATTGACTTTGCTCATATCATATGATGAGATTCAAAGGCTAAAAGACATGTTGTACCCAACATGTCTGAAGGGTCGCTATCAGTCTAGTCCGAAGGTGTCTCATCATGTATCGTTTCATACGTGATTGCTATGAAAAGAGACTTATCCATGTTGTTAAAATCCACACTGATCACCACCGTGCCGACCTTTTTACCAAAGCCTTTGATAAATCACGTTTTGAATATCTACTTTTGTCAATGGCATCAAGGTGAAACCTGAGTAACTCAACCGTGGCTAACTATTTTTGTATATACTTTTCTAAAAATATAAAATAACAAAAAAAGATTTTCAGTTTTATATTTTAGGGGGAGTAAATTTCAAGAAAATACAAAAATATTTCTTTTATTTACCTTCATTGTTTAAGGGGGAGAAAAATAAGTTGAAGATGATGAAATTCACCGGTAAATCTGTCAGATGTGGTTAAAAGCATAGAAAGAAGATTGATAAGTAGCTTTTACTTATGATGTATCGGTAGGCTCACAATCAGACTAAAATGTACAGGTTGATATAAACTTAACAGATAGAACGCCAAGTGGGAACCATTCATTGGCATATGGTCTTGGTATGAAATTTCGTTTGATAGAGTGCCGAGGTTCTGAGATATACGGTCTTTATGCTGGCTTATCATCTGGGTATCATGGTTGAATCTTTTGCCGAAAAATATCGGTGGCGCAAGTCTAGAACTTCCATGATACCATACATACGTGTACATACTGCATACGACCTTCAAATAAGTGATAAAAATATCACATTCCCAAAATAAGTGATAAAATATCACAACTTTACGTGAAAGCTAAGTTCGTCTCTTTGTCAGTATGATGGTACTAACCTGTTCACGGACTTACTCATGTGCCCTGCATTCATATGAAAATCAAGTTCATTATCAATAAGTGATTAAATCACAAAGGGCTTGTTTTCAATCAAAATTAAGTGAGTATCTCACATCTTTCATATACGTCAAAACAGATGATAAAGCAGTATATTCATCGGTAAGATTTTCTCTCGTGCATATCTTGATACGGGAAGGTGTCGTGATGTGGTTGAACACTGGCTAGTAAGTATAATTCATACCTTAATCATATCTCCTAATCATGATTACATCTGATAAGTCTGAGCTTATGTGGACAACAACACCGATAATCATAGTTGAATACTTATCTATTTAATTTTGAAGTTTAAACCAAATATCGTTTTTGACAAAGATTAAAATGCTGTTATGATTCCTTTACCTTGAAACTGGAAAAAGATTGTTCAATAGATATATAGTTTATCTGTATATTTTTATTTTATGTCTAGTTTACTTAGTTGCTTATGTAGTTACTTTTTGAAAGTTAGCCAAAGTTGATACTCGAAAGTTGCTACCAAGATACGCCAGAAAACCAATTGTTTGATATCGCAACTTCATAAACTAATATCTTGCAACAAGTAACCATCAAAGAAAACAAAAATCTAAATTTCGTTCAAGTGTGTGTATCTTGTACGAATGAACCTAGTCATTTGATTTGACTTTGTCACTTGTTTATCTCAAATCTGCTGTTGGAATTCATACGAGTGTGTATCTGGTTCAGGGAATACAATCATATGAAGAATTAATGATAAGTTTTTGTGTGTATTCCCTGAGAAATTTGTGTTCTAATTATATTTATCTATTGAGTACAGATTAATACAAAAGAACATAAACAAAGACCAGCAACAAAGAAATCTGACAAGTCAGAAAAGGAAATAAGAAAGATTTGAAGTTTCTTAGAAGTTCAAAGACCTGATGCTCTAATCATTAGATATCAGATCTTTCAATGGATAACAGATCTTCAGGGGAGTTTGTTGATACTCCAAACCATTCATGTTAAGACCAGCTTATAAAGATCAAAGATCGAAGACCGAAGACCAAGCAACATCCAAGGGGGAGTTTGTTGATACAGTTTTATGTCTGTCGCTTATTCTTAATTACAGTTGTAATTGTACGGTCTTTGCTCAAGTGTCTGTATAGGTTTGGTCGTGTCAAATAGATCGAGATATCCTTCTATCTTGATCTAGTATGACATCTTAGCTTGTGTGTGTTAACAGTTGCATGTGTGCATACTGATAAATCTGGAGATGTGTTTCTTGTGAATATTGTGTTTAGTATGTCTAGATTCGTGGTTCGTTCGAAATATCTAGGCAGACACTATAAAAGCAGACATTCACCTCTCGGTGAGGGTTAGCTAGTGGGTCAGACCAGAGAGCTTGTTACTCTTTGAGTTGGTTATCTCTGAAGACGAAGACACAAGAACACAGCAAGTTTGTTTGAGTCATACGAGCATTGTATGTATATGTTTGTACTTGTTCTCAATCATTAATCAAGATAGTGAATCTTTTGTTACCCTGTGTTCTTTACTTAGCTTTGGTTGCACGCACACTTGTGTGTGTATCATATGAACAAGGAACTGGTTTAACACCATCCATAGGTGGACCTACAAGTGGTATCAGAGCTTGGCTCTTTCCTTGTTCATAACCGGGCTTAGTTGTGTCTGAGCTAGTTTGAAGATTTCTGAAGTGTTCTTGAATCTCCAGCAAAAAACATAAGTTTTGGATTGTTAAATAACTTAAAACTTGGTTAAAATCTGCTGCATGTAGAAAATTTTATGGTAAAATTTTTCTGAAGAACACCCTTGAAGAAGAAATCTTCAAAAATTTGAATCTGATTAGTTTGGTAGGGTTGACATTTCTGACTTGGACTGTGGACTGTTAAAATATGTGTTTTAACTAAAAGTGGGTAAGACAACAGGTATTTTCGAAAAAACAGGTCTACACAAGAAAGGAAATTTCTCACCAAACCAATTCTGAAAAGATTCCCCTGAAAAACATTGAATTAAACATTTGGTGCCACTGAATTATTTCATGCAAATCATCTTGACACGCACGAAAAAACCATTTCGCACGAAACATCAGTGTTTCGCACGAAACAGGTGTCTCGCACGAAACAGAATTGTTTGTTTTTTGCATTTTCAAAGCTTTGTGATTTTAAGAATTTGTCATATTTTCAGAACCAGTGAATTTTTAAAAGGTAATTATTATTGTGAAACTTTAAAACCTTTGAGTTTTCATTAAAACCAGAAAATATAATGAGTTCTAACCCGTGGGATTGGAGTTGTTCAAGCTCAAATCAGGAGTCTTCGCAAAGCTCCGCAACATCATGGGTAAAATCTTTGATGCCACAACATACAACAATGATCTTTGCAAATCAATGGGCATGTGTTGCGAATAAAAATCAAAGCATCCAAACTCTATTAATGAGCGTAAGTGAAACAGGGAGTAATAAACGACCGCCGAAGTTAAATCGCATGAACGATTATCCTGCATGGAAAAGTCATTTCCATACGTACGTTCTCGGTCAAAACACGGAATTGTGGACGTGTTTCACTACCCCCTACAATGAACCACTTGAAGAAGCTGGATCAAATCCAACCACATTGGCCAATCTAGTCGAAAGTGACAAGAAAGCTTACGATATAGAGAAAAAGGCATTTGCTATCCTAACACAAGCTCTACACAAAGACATTTATCATCAGTTTGTGTATTGTACTACAACGAAAATTTGTGGGACACTTTGGAAGCAAGAGGTGAAGGTAACGCTGCTACCAGGAAGATTCGGCATGATCTGCTCAAGAAAGCATTTGAAGGTTTCATGTTCATGGAGAACGAAACCTTGAATGATATGACCACTCGGTTTTATCATCTTCTCAGTGAGATGTACTCGTACAAAGTGTTAGCAACACCACAAGAGATTGTTATGCGATTTGCTGATGCTTTACCACCAAAATGGGGTCAATTTATTGATCTATTAAAACATACAGGTGTTTTGGACTCAATAACTATTTATGAATTTGTGAAGAAACTGGAGAACAAGAATGAAGAAGAACTCCGGAAGGCACAACGAGTCTCTGCTCCACAAAACCCTGAGATATACTTTGGAGGTATAAATTCAGTTACAAGCTCAAGTCAGCAACCGATGCTGCAGACCGCGTTTGTGTCAAACGTGAACCCTTTTCTACCCCAACCAGTTCAATCAAGTCAGTCTACAGATTCGAGTAATCAAGCCTATGGACAGACTTTTGATTTGAAAGCCTTCTTTCCACAGCCAAGGGATTTAGCGCATAAAGCTCCACAGCAAGCTCCTCAACAAGCTTTCTATGGAAACAACAGTCAATCGGCAAATCCCAACACTTTCAAACTTGACACGTCAAATCTCTCCAAAATCAACGAAGAAGTTGCACAGGAACATGCGGAACTTCTAATATCATGGTCAGTGCGTATTGTGGTTTAGTTGCAGGTTAAATAGGGAACATCAATTTGCCAAAAAAAACTATGAACAAATTGACCGAGATGAAATGGAGCTGATGGACATCAAGTGGGCATTTGCAAGCGCTATGAGAAGAGCAAAGGATTATATGAGAAGAACGGGGAGAACCAGTTTGGAAAGCAAAAAGGATATAAAATAAGGCTTTGACAAAACCACTGTTACTTGCTTCAACTGTGGAGAAAGAGGTCACTTTAAGCGGGAATGCACAAGACCCAGCAAGGAAGGAAATCACAACCCCTTTTGAAATCAGTCTCAACCATCCAACACAGCATAGTACAACAATGAAAGAAGAATAGTAGTTGCTGGCAACTCTAACAACACTAATCAATCAGGACCTTCAAACACACATAGAGCTTTCGTAGTTCAATCTGATGAAGGATGCGATTGGTCAGTACAATTGGGAACAGAGAACAACGGAAGAACTGCATGCTATTCAAGGATCATGGATCAAATCAAGCATGAACACATCATCAACACTCCAAATAACCATGATACATCTGGGGATGCTAGTAGTTCTGATGAAGAATGTTCAAGTTCAGATGGTTATGGATCTGATTCTGATGTGAAGAAAAGAAGTGATGCTGAGGTTGAAGAGTTGCTGAGTGAAGCTGAGATGTTGAAATCTGAAAAGGTAAGCATGACGAGGAATGCAAAAGCTGCAGAAAAAGAGACAGAGACACTCTCTACAGATGGTGCAGCTTTTCCTCATCACACTGCCTTTATGGCAAATGTTGAAGGTTCTTCAAAACAGGTAAATTCTGAACCTCCTACTGTTTGCAATGACTGTGTTGAATTGAAAATAAAGTATGAAACCGTCAACAGTCATAATCAAAATTTAGTTCTTGAACTATCAAAATGCAAAGAGGCGAATTTGGCGCTAACTAGAAATGAAAGAGAATTCAAATCTGTAATAGAAACCCTTAAGAAAAGTGTTTCTGAATTGACAAAAACAGTTTTGAATAAACAGACAAAAATTAATAACTACATTAATCTCCTAGAAGAAACAAAGAAAGAGTTAGCCATGGCCAAATGCGAATATGATTCAATCAAATGCAAATTGGATGGTTATTCTAACTCCCAATATGTGCTTGATCATATCATTGAAGTTCAAAAACTAAAGGGAGATGCTCAATGAATAGGGTATAAGTCGTGTCCACACCCCAATGAAACACAATTATACCAAAATGCCTGATGAAGAGGAGATGCCGAACCCTCTGTACCTTTGAATCCTGAGGAATTCACAGCAGGGTTAGGGTTCAAACTAGGCAATTCTTCTCAAGAACTAAGCAAGCTAGAAAGTTCATCGTCTGATGAGGAAGAGGATGATACATCAGATGATGAATCAAGAAATGATGATCAGGATCAGCCTCTTGATGAAAGGAAAAGAGTAGAATCGTCTGCTACTCCTAGTACTCAATCTGTTGAGAATCAAGAGACTGTTGCTAAGAAAACTGTGAAGACAAGTGTGTCTACACAAGAAGTAGATAATGTGTTATATACTTTGGTTGGAGATAAGAAAATCTATTCAAACAAAGATTTTTCAATTAAAAACGTAAATCCAATCTCTATAGATCAGGTGTTTGAAAAGTCAACAACTAAACCTTTAGAGAAGAAAAAGCCCACCAAAACACAACCATTATCCGCTTCAAAAGAAAAACAATGGAAGCAGTTGAAAATCCTACAGTTTCTCAACCGAAGGTTGAAGCAAAAGGCTCTCATTGTCAGAAAAAGGCAAAACTATTAAATTTGTGAGTTCTAAAGGTACCGATAAAGTCGAAACTTTTCAAGGAAAATCTAATGTTGATTTTGTAAAGAAAGTTAAGATTTTGAAAGGAAATAGTTAAAACAATTACACCCAATGCACTGATGGATGTAATGAAAATGAACCCATTACCTCAAGACCCACAAGTTCAACATCAAGCCGAGAAACACGATCTCCTAGTTTTGTTGAGAGGAGAACATGTTTCAAATGTGGAGAATTTGGCCACATTATAAAGGATTGTCAAAATCCAGCCAAATCAAGATGTATAGAGAAAACCCCTCATGAACCAACTTGCAAACGTAAATCTGTTTCTCTGACACAAGATAAACGAATTATTAAAGATCAAAAAGAGAAACAAAAACGTAAACAAGTAAAAGCAGTTGAGAAAGCTTTAAAATCAGATTCTCCGAAAAAGGATCAAAGATCTTCAAAGTCAATAAAACCAGACACTGTTAAAACTGTAAATATTAGTAAATCTGGTAATAAACAAGAATGTTGGAAACAGAAGACCGGTGATGGTTCAAAAGGAGGTTCTCAGTTTGTTAATCATCAAGAAATTGAGATTACATTTCTCGATGATAAGGGACGATCCAAGACGACTAAGGCTTGGGTCCCCATCTCAAACTAATCTTGTTTGTGCAATGTGCAGGGTGTTCCAGGAGCAACTATAAACAGTCATTGGATTATTGACAGTGGAGCATCAAGGCACATGACGGGCGACTTGCGGCTCCTTTATGATGTGAAAAGCAAAAGGGGTGGTTATGTTGCTTTTGCTGGTGACAAAGGTGGATACATCACTGGAGAAGGAATGGTCTCCAATGGTGTTGTGAGCTTCGACAAGATCAATTATGTGCGGCAAATTTATCACAATCTTCTTAGCGTTTCTCAAATCTGCGACAAGAAGTTCATGGTACATTTTGATGATGCCGGATGTTATGTGCTAAAGCCTGGATTCAAGATCCCGAAGGAATGGATTCTCCTATCGGCTCAAAGAATTAATGAATTGTATATTCTTGATATGAGGCAAGCTATTACAACATCTGCACAAGTCACATGTTTTGTCTCCAGGCCACCGAGAAGGAATCAATCTCTTGGCACAGACGTATGGGATACATTCACCTGAGAAAAATGAACTATTTGGTGAAGAACAATCTAGTGAATGGTGTAGGAGAAAAAGAGGGCAAACCCCTCAATGATCAAAATCACCAAATTGAAAGGGAAATAAGGCTTCTAACTCTTTCATGAACTTAAATTATGGATCACCAATACTAGGGGATCATAAGGTATGTTAAAATTTGATATTTGGTGATTTTTATGAAAATTTGTGAGGTCCATAGATTTCTACTCTTACTGGAATTGTGGAAATTAGTGTGAGTTTCATGATGTAAATGAACTTAGGAGCAATCCCTAGGTGGAAGTTTATGAATCAATTGCTAATTCTAAGTGTTTGAATGAAATGCAATGTGTATGTAAGTGGTTTTTTGTGAATGTGTAGAACACATAAAGTATAATCAGGAAAATGATGTAATTGAAGTTTGATGCATTGGGATTTATGTGCAAATTGAACATAGTAATCACTTTGATGTTATGAGATGTGTATACATTGATAATTGTTAGATAATAGACTTAACAAACATGGCATAAAAATCTTGCCCATAAGGTGTTTGATGTAATGTTTAAATGACCATGGTTAATGGAGAAGAGTAAAAGGATCACGTAAGTGAGATTTTGACAATGACGCATGTCCTATATTGTGTTATGAGTTTTAAGCGAAATATCAGATTGAACTCTATAGGCAAATTGGGTGAAGCGTTAAGTAGCCAAGCCGGGACGGACGCGCACTTGAAAGGAAAGCTTTAAGGTACGTGGCTTTATGCTTTATAGAATTTTCTTGTTTGTCTTGCATGAACGTATGCTAATTATTGATTGCAACACTTGATAAATAAAATAAATAAAGCTTTGGTTGAATAAAAGCGATTGATTTCGCTAAAACAACCAAACGGGTCAAATGATATGATAAATAAAGGTTTGGCTGAATAAAAGTGATGGAATTCGCAAGACAACCAAATGGGTTGAACGAGATGATAAATGATGGTTTGGTTGAATAAAAGCGATGGATTTCACTAAGGAAACCAAATGGGTCAAAATGTTAAAACAAGTAAAGGTTTGGTTGAATAAAAGGGATGGAATTCGCTAAGAAAACCAAATGGGTCGAACGAGATGATAAATGAAGGTTTGGTTGAATAAAAGTGATGGATTTCGCTAAGGCAACCAAACGAGTCAAAATGATAAGATAGATAAGGGTTTGGTTAAATCAAAGCGATGGGTTTCGCTAAGAAAACAAAATGGGTCGAACTAGATGATAAATGAAGGTTTGGTTGAATAAAAGCGATGGATTTCGCTAAGGCAACCAAATGGGTTAGAATGATAAGATAGATAAGGGTTTGGTTGAATCAAAGTGATGGGTTTCGCTAAGAAAACCAAATGGGTCGAACGACATGATAATGAAGGTTTGGTTGAATAAAAGCAATGGATTTCGCTAAGGCAATCAAACGGGTCAATATAATAAGATAGTTAAGGGTTTGGTTGAATCAAAGCGATAGATTACGCTAAGGTAACCAAACGGGCCAAAATGAAGTTTTTAATGCATATCAGAATGAATGCGAGAATGGTTATTTTGCCTTAAAAGTGGTCAAGGGGTAAACCGGAAAATAAGCATAAAATGAGTAGTTGACACATAGATCAAAAGGTAGTTATCCCGAATAATGGGATATGTGGGTTCCCGTTTGCACAGATCTGGTCGAAAACCTGTTTCTAACAATCTTAGGGTTTCAATTTTACATTATGTCTGTGGATTGTCCGATTATTTGATGTTTACGTCTAAAACCCCTCATACATCCAAAATTCATGAGCGTAGGTGATTCATCAACTGTTAGATTGAATGAATCGGTACCGTAGCTCTGATACCAGTTGTGGGTCTTTGTTGACGGCGGTTCTAGACAGAAGTTTGGGCATATGATAGTAAGGATTCGGTAGAACGTTATAAAGTGGGAGTAGAAACAGAATAAGCGGAAGCATTCATTCATTCATACTGAAAGAGTATATATCTTGTCTGGCTGGCAGAATTCCTGGAAAGCATCCGCTAGCGTTTCCCCTTAGGGAACTTCCAAAACTTATAAACAATGAACATATAACACATATATATAGACATGAGCAGCTCGTGCGAAGCGAGCAGGTTGGCTTTGTACTAAGTGTCCTTCGTACGAGTGAGCTGTTTATCACTCGTACGAGGCAGATTGTCACTCGTAAGAGTCACATTGTCACTCGTACGAGCCACTTGTCGCTCATACTTGGGTCGTGTGTTCGTATCTAATCTATACAATATTCAATACACACTCTTTCTAGCCTATTCGCACAGTGACAGACATAAAGTGCATCAACAAATTCCCCCTTAGACGTCACTGTCGAAGCTTGATCTAAATCTTGAGATTCGAGAGCCGTGTTTGAATATTCTACAACTTCAATCAGGTATCTCTCGATGTCGTAGAACATGTCAACAAATTCCCCCTTGATTGATGATCCGGGTTTGCATTATCTACTTAAAGCAATATTCCCTCTCAAATAATTTTCCCCAGAAATTAATCTTCAGGTCTTTGTTTGCACGGTTCAAGACCTACTCTGATTTGCTTAATCTACAAATTTTCTCGAATAATCACCAATCTTGAAATTAATCAATGCAGCTTCTCCGTTTCAACTTTAACCTCATCCGCGTTTGGTTTAGCGCACTCCTCCAATGCTTGATCCTCTAATCTTCAAAACCCAACCGAAAATTGATAGAAACTTCGAATTACCACAACAATAAACTTCAAATATAAAAATATCCGTGTAAATCTGAAATCCTTATTTCGATAAACACGATTAATCAGCAAATCATCATCAGAATCATATAATCTGGTAGCACATTGAATCTGAGAAACATTCTTCGGCAATCAGAATTACATTCTTTCTATTTAGTCACAATAACAAACGTATAGTTATCTCTGCTGGAATTGGCACAACTGAAACTACGAAACATCCTCATTTCCTGGCGGTTAGTCCTGAAAACAGTTCATTTGCCTTGCATAGTTAAAGATAAGCAGTCGTATGTGCATCCACTTCCACATCGAAGATCAGTATTTAACCCTTAAGCATCAATCTGTATCATGATCTGAAAATTCTGAACATCCTTTGATCACGAAACTCCAAATGTATAGTCTATTTCATTGGTACACAATTTTTTTCTGAAAGATTTATTATATCATCTTCTTTAGTTATGCATTGCAAGTATATAGCCTTTCTCGTTAGTCCCGGTGACAACTAAAACCACAAGCATCCTTATTTTCTGGCAGTTAGTCCGGAAAGCAGTTCATTTGTCCTGCGGAGGTAAATTGGATACTTTGTACCACTAAGCAGTCGTGTGTGCAACCGGCTTGTACGAAGAGTTAGACATAAACGTGACCACAACTACTTAATCCGATAAAAACTCCTCCAAGACTCAGTTATGCAACCCCACTTTTATGAAAAATAGACATCAATTTATCTCATCACTAATGAATCTTAGATGCTTTGTGTTTCCCAGATAATCTACAGTTGGAACCACCCGAATACTGTCGCATGGCCACAAATTTCAAAAATGCCAGAATATTAACATATACGTGAAAATTTTTATTCCCCCTCATTTTTGCAAATTCTGACGTCCTGAGCATCTTTTCACAAAAACCAAATTTTGCGAAAAATTTCCCAAAATTGCAGTTTTGATCAAATGCGGATTTAACGAGGCCCATTATAAATCACATCACCAGATGATCAACATTTTGTGCAGGTATCAGTGACTACCCCAATATCTTCAACATTTTGTGATCGTATCATCAAATATGTACTCTGAAGCTCCAGACGGTGTCTCTAAAAAGCCCGAATTAGACGTTAAAATTTCTAAAAAAATTGTAATTACCAAATTTTTTCTAGGAGCTTGTCTCCTCGATACGATCAAAAAATGCCTTTTTTTGGTCACCACTTCGTACGAGGTGGACTTCATACGAGTGGTGATTCGTACGAGTGACAAATTGTCACTCGAATGAGCCACAGAGGCTCACTTGTACAAACGAGCCTGGTTACATTTTTCGATCCATAATCTTTATTTTTTCGAATTTCAAGATGATTTTTGTACAGATCTGGTCAAAAATTAGCTTCTAACAATCCTATGGTTTCAATTTTACATTATGTCCATGGATTGTCCAAGTATTTGATGTTTTACATCTAAAACCCCTCATACGTCCAAAATTTATAAGCATAGGTGATTCATCAACTGTTAGATTGAATGAATCGGTACCGTAGCTCTGATACAAGTTGTGGGTCTCGGTTGACGGTGGTTCTAGATGGAAGTTTGGGCATATGATAGTACCGATTCGGTAGAACGTTATAAATAGGGAGTAGAAAAGAATAAGTGGAAGCATTCATTCATTAATACCGAAAGAGTATACTTCTTGTGTGGCTATCGGAATTCCTGGAGAGAATCCACCAGCTTTCCCCTTACGGAACTTCCAAAACTTACAAACAATGAACACACAACACATATATATAGACATGAGCAGCTCGCCCAACTAAGTGTCCTTCGTACGAGTGAGTTGTTTATCACTCATACGAGGCACATTGTCACTCGTACGAGTCACATTATCACTCGTACGAGTCACGTTCTCATTCGTACGAGCCAGTTCTCGTTCGCACTTGGGTCTTGTGTTCGTATCTAATCTATAAAATATTCAATGCACACTCTTTCTAGCCTATTCGCATAGTAACAGACATAAAGTCCATCAACAAGATATATTTACATAATTGATAATTTTGAAAAATTAATGAAGAATATCAAGTTCGTTTGCTCAAATGAGCAAACCGGTATATACCATTAGATTTACGAAATTAGAAACAAATAGTATAAACACTTGTAATAGAGGTACTACAGGAATGAAAGCAAGAAATAATATTGTACCTATATTTTTCTGCATGTCCCGAGTTTAAATTTAATGTGCAAAACTTGAAACGGGTTGAAAGAACAAGTAAAATACCACAGCGGCAAAAGTACTGCAGCGAGTAGCGTCCCAGACGCTTAGTTGGGCCATCGCCGATGCAGGAAGTTTGCCCGACATCTTAAATTACTGCCTATGGAAACAAAGCTCCGACGCAACATTAGATAAGGCGTCGCCGTCGTGACAAACTGCCGTCCCAGACGCCAACTCAAAACTTCAATTTTATTGAATTTAAATTTTAGTTTAATTAGTTATGTTGTGTTTTTCCTTATCAGAATATTATTAACAAGTTGAAAATTTTGAGAAAAAGGAGATCATAAGCATTCATGGACGAAGATCAAGTCGTGAAGAATAACCTAACATTTCTAGATTCAAGCTTCCGTATTGTTTTATGCACTTTATGTATCAGTTATAGTTTAAAAGGTCTTAAGGTGTTTTTAAATACTTAAAAAAATATTTGGTATTTTGACTGTAAGTGGGAATTGCATTTACTTTAAATGATTGTTAAATTTTATTATGAATTTTATATATGGTATGTATGGGTCTTACATCACCTAAATCGTATTTCGGATCTTTTTGAGTGAGCGAGGTCAAGGGTTGTGCGACGCAAGAAACGTTTTCAATGAAGTGATGGTAATATCCTTGCAATCCCAATAATTGGCGGATTTCCTTGGGGGACTTGGGTGCTTGCCAATTCTTAATGGCTTCAATCTTACCGGGTTCAACATGAATTCCATGTTGATCCACCACGTACCCTAAGAATTGCACTGCTTGAAACTAAAAATCACATTTGGATAGCTTGGCATACAACTTCTCCCGTCTCAATATCTCTAGAATGGAATGCAGATGCCTCTCATGCTCCTCCTTAATTTTTTTAATATATTATGATATCTTCAATAAAGACTATGACGAATTTATCTAGGTGTGGTTTACAAACCCGGTTCATGATGTCCATAAATATGGAAGGTGCGTTGGTTAGCCCAAAAGGCATAACCAAGAATTCGTAATGGTCGTACCTAGTTCGAAAGGTTGTTTTCTCGATATCTTCCTTTTGAACCTTGACTTGGTGATACCCAATCTGAGATCAATTTTCGAAAAGTAACAGTCTCCTTGTAACTGATCAAACAAGTCATCAATTCGCGGAAGTAGATATCGATTCTTGATTGTGACCTTGTTTAGTTCCCTATAGTCTATACATTCAAAAACTCCCGTCCTTCTTTTTGACAAACAATATCAGTGCTCCCCAAGGAGAATAGCTAGGACGAATAAAGCCCTTGTCCAACCGCTCTTGCAGTTGGGTGGATAACTCTTGCCTCTCAGAAGGCGCAAGGCGATAAGGCACCTTGGCGATCGGAGCTGCTCCTTGAATTAAGTTGATACGGAGTTCGACTTGTCGGTCAGGTGGTAACCCGGGAAGTTCTTCAGGAAAAACATCGGGGTAATCGCATACAACTAGAATGTCTTCAATGTGTCTTTTCTCTGGTTCCACCGCTGCCACATTTGCCATATACACTGTGCATCCCTTTCGTAGGCACTTCAACACTTTGAGGTGAGATATAAAGGGTAACATTGCGACAGATTATTCTTCTTGTACCATCATCACTTCATTGTTAAGGAAAGGAATCCTAACACTTTTCTATGCATAAATAATTTATGCCTTGTGCTTGAACAACCCGTCCATTCCCACTACTATATCAAAACTTCCAAGTTCTATAGGTAGAAGGTCAAGGAGGAATTCGTGGTCGTTAAGGGTTAAGGGACATTAGGATAATTTGGTAACTAGTTATAGGTTTACCGTTAGCGAGTTCTATAGAATAGGGACGTGTTAGCTCTCTAGCGGGTATATTTAATAATGGTAGGAAGTTAATAGAAATAAAGCTTTTATTTGCACCAGTATCAAACAACATGGAAGCATACTAGTCAGAGACAAGAAAGGTACCTGTCACTACGTTAGGATCTTGTTGTGCGTCACTGGATCCTATAACAAACGCACGTCCTAGAGTTTGGTTGGAAGTTGAAGCTTGCCCTTGGTTTGTCTTTCTAGTGGGTCCCTGGTTCAGTTTTCGGCAACTTTGTTTTAAATGCTCCGTACTTCCGCACTCACAGCAACTATGGGGGTAGGTCAGTTGTGGGTTTTGTAGAGGTGGTTGTTGTTGACTTATTTAGGATCGGGTGGTTTGGGAACGAGTAGGTTGGTTCGGACGGGTTGTTGGTTCGGCAGGTGTCCTACAGTTACGGGCACAATGCCAAACTTTCCGACACTTGTTGCAGGTTTTGGTTCGGCACTCGCCCAGGTGATGGTAACCAAATTTGTTACATTTTGGCAATGGTCCTTTATAATTATCGGGTCTCAAATAAGAGGTAGTAATTGCATAATTTTTGTTGTTGGACCGAGTACGCTTATGTGGTTAAGATCCTTGTAGCTTACAGTCATAGTCGGTTCTTTTGGTACCTGATGACTCTTTGGCATCTTCAATATATTTCTTCCAACCATATCAAAAGTAATCGTGCCAGACCTCGACATGACACTTTCCATCTTCAAGTGTTCTACTAAGTATACAATGCTTCGCACTTCTAGGGCCAATCCCCATATATAAGGTTCGATTCACTTTGATTCGGGTCTGACGATCTCCGATTATAAATGAGCAAGGGTGTTAAAATGGTTAGTGTAGCCGACATGATCTGCTCCTTGCATTTGCAGGTTCCAAAAATCATGTTCCAGTTTTTGTTTTTCACTTTTCGAACAAAAGTTGGTCATCAGAAGTGTTTTAAATTCATCCCATGTCATATGAGCAATGACTTCCTGTCCCCGGGTCTGAATGATGGTATTTGACCAGTTCAGAGTGTACTCGATAAACGTAGAAGTCGCATATTCCACCTGTTCCTACATGTGTCTTCTCAATCCATCGAACAATCCCCGTTGGCCCTTCCGTACAGGTTAAACTCTATGGATTTGCCTTCCATAAATTGTTTATAAATGCACCTCTTCACCACATTGTTTTGACCAACTGGAGCGACATTCGGGTTAGGCTGAGGGTTTGGTGTGTTTGCGTTAAAGCTCACAGTAAATTGGGCTACTATGATTGGAATAATAGTTTGTAGTTTTTCTGTTATTAGTTGTGTGATGTCTACCTCTGTCAGGTTATTTGCTCATTTTGGGGCCATTTTATACCAAAATAAATGTGTATATATTGGTACATATATCACATATCCGATTGCATGGTATCATAACTGTTAACAATCTCATAAACACACAAACACGTACAAACAACAGTCACTATTATACATATAAGCACAGCTGTACAATAATCAAAATTGACAAGCAGGCCGAATCCACTAAGGATTTATGTTTGTAACGTACAAGCCAAAAATTTTCCCTATAGTAACGTACACATAATAAAAATGTCTAGTACAAAGAACAAACAACGTCACACATCACCATCTCGACATAGGCCTACAACTGCCTAGCGCTTGAAGTGATGTCAAAAGATATATGTTCATATGCATCACTACTATCTACAAATATGCCCACGATCTAACGTCCTCATATCTGGTACACCAGCCAAACAAAACCCATCGTCAGAAGCACCAACCCTATTGCACATAGATATAGTAGAGTCTTTGTACGTCCCTAACGATAAGTTGTCATGGCCTGTTGGAGGGCCATAACGGCCTCTATAATGCACTCGTACATGACAATCTGATGGGGTGCGTCCTCCGCCCGAGCAGTGGTGAGTGCTACTATCTGGTCATATAAATACTCTATCCAACTAGTAACCTGAGACGAAAGTGGTGGTTCCATCTACTATGCGGGTAGACCCCACACGGGTGGAGAAGATGCGTCTACTGACCGGGACGGCTCACCCCTCTCATACATGTGTAGTGGGGAAAAGAACGGGTCCTGGCATGGGGTCAATAAATTGCGTTATCACTCGGGTTCTCGGTATAGTAGGGGTAGGCCTAACAGGTGAGTTAGGTGGAGTAAATGCAGGAATCGTAGTACGGAAAATCATCCGGGCCGTCTTCCTAAAATGAGCAACTGGTGGGGAGGGTGGTGAACTAAGAGAGATGGGAGTGCGCAGGGTAGGCAATCGTGGGATAGTAATTGTTGTAGGACTTCGCCTACCTATAGCGGGATGGTAATACAGGTCTGATGTGTGGCTATATTCAACTGTAACGGGCTGGCGGTGAAGTGGGGAGTGGTAATAACAAGTAGCCTCAGTCCCTTGTCTAACGGGGGATCGGGGTGGGTATCTATCGCACCTTTAACCTGAGAAGTCAGGTTCATCACTGGGTAGCTCGAAGCCAATTGCTTCATCCTCTTCTACCTCTGATTCTACTTCCTCCTGATCCGCGTCCGGATACATCGATGGGTTCTCCTCAAAACTCTCACTATGATGGCTCGACATCGCACCTACACAATTTAAATAAATTATGATAATATATTCGAATTATTTTGAAGTGTGGATACTTAACATATAGATATTATACACATAAGCACACATTTGCATTGAAGTTCAAATATATATTTTTATCAATATATATTTTTGTATTAGTATTCGTGTTCTCTTCCTATCCTCTCTCAATGGTGTTCTCAAAATGCCCAAGTACAAGCAGATAAGTTATTATGTTCTGGACCACAATAACTTATTTGCCCGACAAGGCCATCCTAGTAATAACCATATTATTTGGTTACTATAGGTTCTTGCTGTGGAGAGTAACACTTATGATTATAGTCTAGGCTCACTAGAAATACCTAATTTGCTATAACCGATGGCTATGATACCATCTTCTATCATACCCCGACTCATAGCGGAAGCGCACGCGTGGAGAAACAGAAACATTGTATGAATACATTATTTAAAAAGATATTGTATTACACAACATAGGCATCAGTTACAATGTTTGATTAAACAGTAAGTTGTAATGTACAGGCACTAATGTCACAAAAGCTGTTGTCTTTGCTAAGCACGCCTCTATGTATAGTAGTATTACGATTAACAAAACTTGAAACTCATAAGCACTTCACTTTATTCTTCTTTAGCTTTACCTAAAAAGCATGTTAAGTTTGAACGATCAACTACAAATAGCTGGTGAATTTCACTGTTTTAGGTTGTTTCACAGTTTAGTTGGGACCAGTTGATTTTGCATATTTGACATGAAACTATATTAAGCCCACAAGTGAAACCTTGACTGTTCACAAGTGCCATGTCCCACAACCGACACCTCAGCATTGTACCACCCTAAGTAGCTATGTGTAACACCGCATAGCGTGTTCACAGAATTGCATGGACATGTGCAATTGCAGTAGAACACATGGCATTTGTGCCAGATCAATTGGGTTCTTCATACCAATATCTATTGACACATCCACGGGCATATAGTTGATCACTCATTTTTGTGGGGACTTTTCGTGTGTTAGTATAACTCAGTTAATTCACCCCAAGTAACATAGTAAAACAGTTTGAAAGCGGTGTAGTGAACTCACTCTGTATATAGCACAACTATCACAGGATGGGTAAGTATCAATGATCTATCCCTTCGGTCCTGATATCAGTTCGGGTTGGTTAATTACCCAATACAGTTTTCAAATCGGTAATTACAATAACTAGGGCTCAGATGACGATGATCATCTGAGACTCGACCTATAGCACAACAGTAGAGCTGTGGGTATTATCTTAGTGTAAGATTTTAGTTTGGCTTCAAGGCACTGTTTTGCGTTCCGGTCAAAGTCATTTGTTTTAGATGTTTGAAAAGTGGTATGATCATATGGAATGTACTAATGAGTTACACATTAGAAATGATTCACTTTATATTAAGGGAGTTCGGTTGTTTGGGGAACCCAGGTTGCTAGATTTTAAGTTTCTGTTTTCGCCGTCGGGGAATCACCCGAACTAGCGTGTACTGTATACCAAGTACCCATTTTGCCACGTAACAGTCCAAAATTAATCTGGTGTTCCATTTATTACCAATTTAGTTATTGGCCAGTTCACAGTTTCGGCAGATTCGTTATACGTTTACAACTATCGGTTTTGTATAAATTAATAAAATTTTTAATTCCAGAAAAAATCATTAGTTAATCGATATATTTTATAAAATTATAAAAAAATTTATATAAATTTTTAAAAATATATAGAGTTCTGAAAAAATATTTTTAGAATTTATAAAATGAATTTATTAGTTTTAATAAATTCACGAAAAACTGCATTTCTACCAAAAAAATTACACTCAAAATGATCTGAGCTTCAAAAACTCCGAAAAATTCACAGATGTGTCCTAATATATCCAGGAACTTCCTAGAAAAAGTTGAGATTTTTCTGAATTTGTTACACCGCGTTTTTGGCTGCCGAAACTTCGTGAAAACGCGAATTTTAAAACAGAAGTCAAACATAGTCAATGGACCCCAAACTTTTCTAGAATGTTTCCATATTAAAGTCAACATTCCTAAAATTTGTGTTGATTTATCGAGCTATTTAGTATTTTATCCGAATTTATCACTTTAAAACCAAAAATGACGAATTGTTCGGTTTATGGCGAATAGGTTATGTTCTTGATCCATAATCCGTGTTTTTGTAACATCAAACAACATGTGTGATCTTATTATATCTTAATCAAGTTTTAACGGCCTTCATGGCCCAAATTAACAAGAATTCATGGATCAAATCAACTTTTTTTTGTTATATACTAGTTTAGGCATGAAAAGAAAAAAACAATAATAAAACATATTTATACCACAACTTATGGTTGTATTTTTCTGAATTCTTGTTAGGACAGGAGTGAAAGGGCTGAAGAAGGTTTAAGAATATATTGGAATGACTTATGGTTGAAGAAATGTCAAGTGGTTTATTAGGCCGTCAAGAGAAGGCGGTTTTATATGTTTTGTTTTGTGTCTTTATTTTTATTATTATTATATAACTTTATAATTAACTCAGTTACTTCACTCATATTACTCGTGTAACTGTTAAAATATAGTGCTCTATAAAATTATGAATATGCCATTAAGACGAGTTTATTTTTCTCTACATTTTCACCTAAGTTTCGTTAAGAACGGAGTAAGGACAAATATAATATATTTTATGAATATTATCAAACGGGCTCTTATACTACTAAATTTCTATCAATGTTTCTCATGGTTCAAATCATCATTTAACCCGTCAGTTTGGTAAACGATCGCGCCACGCGAGGTTTTAAAAATACGAACCTGTCTTTAATGAAAATCCGAACACTTTCACGTATTTTTTGAAATATACTTTTTTAATGTTCTTTAGTGTTTTTAGGCTTGACTGACTTTACAATGCATGTCTGGTTGTTTCTGTGAGCGTTAAAATCAAATGTTTTTAATATGCCAACTACATGTTAAGGCCTCAAATCTTATATTATTGTCTAAGTACTATGTCTAAGTAATTTTGTACTCTTAGAATAGTCACCGGCACTTACGTTTGTATCTAAATCGTTATTGTACGGTTTGCAAACTGTAATAACAGAAAACTTCTGTTTAACCTGTTTTTAGTACACTAAGGCATCCACATCGCCCTATTAGGAATTATTGTTTGTATGTTTCTCATAACGTATCCTCGGATTCATCCGAGTCACGATCAATATCGTTTCGTTACTCGTGTAAGGCATACACATAGACTAGGGTTTACCAGATATCACCACGATTGTCACCCTTATGACAAGCTAAGTAGAACAATCAACCTAAACCTTCATGAAAGTAGAGAAAATGGCGTTACTATTTCAATGTTAAAGGAAAAAAGTCATGGACAAACAGATGGCATAAACATTCATATTGACACGATTGCTAAATTGATAAGTGAGCTGGAAGCAATGAAAATAGAAACGAAAAGGGTTGAAGATATCTACCACAAATCATCATTTAACCCGTCAGTTTGGTAAACGATCGCGCCACGCGAGGTTTTAAAAATACGAACCTGTCTTTAATGAAAATCCGAACACTTTCACGTATTTTTTGAAATATACTTTTTTAATGTTCTTTAGTGTTTTTAGGCTTGACTGACTTTACAATGCATGTCTGGTTGTTTCTGTGTGCGTTAAAATCAAATGTTTTTAATATGCCAACTACATGTTAAGGCCTCAAATCTTATATTATTGTCTAAGTAATTTTGTACTCTTAGAATAGTCACCGGCACTTACGTTTGTATCTAAATCGTTATTGTACGGTTTGCAAACTATAATAACAGAAAGCTTCTGTTTAACCTGTTTTTAGTACACTAAGGCATCCATATCGCCCTATTAGGAATTATTGTTTGTATGTTTCTCATAACGTATCCTCGGATTCATCCGAGTCATGATCAATATCGTTTCGTTACTCGTGTAAGGCATACACATAGACTAGGGTTTACCAGATATCACCACGATTGTCACCCTTATGACAAGCTAAGTAGAACAATCAACCTAAACCTTCATGAAAGTAGAGAAAATGGCGTTACGATTTCAATGTTAAAGGAAAAAAGTCATGGACAAACAGATGGCATAAACATTCATATTGACACGATTGCTAAATTGATAAGTGAGCTGGAAGCAATGAAAATAGAAACGAAAAGGGTTGAAGATATTCAACAGCGTCTTACGTCTTGGATTATATTCTCCCGAATCCGTCTGGAAAAGACAAAAATGGAGAAGATATCTATGGATATCAAGATAGAGGTCTTGGTTACAATCGATGTCCACCCCCCGATGTGGAACAGCTATGCAAGAAAAAATCCTAATGGAGAGGAAAAGGCATTGAATCTAAAATTAAAAACAATGAAAATCGAAAAGGAAGATCAGTTGCCTGACAACATCGATGTGACTTATTCAAAGTCTAATGTTGATGTTGCATCAGAAATGGTTAAAAAAATGTGGTGGATAAGGTTTTTGGTGCTGAAAATGATAACACTAATTTTGAAAATACAAAACCAAAAGTTGAAAAAGAAAGTTCAAGTTCACAACCTGAATATCATGAAAGTTTTCATGAAGCTTATCTTCGTACATCCGGAAATAGTTCAAATGATGATTTGAGTATTTTAATGTACAAAATGTGTGGATCTGATCAACTATATTCTGATTCTGAATTTCCAATTCAGAACGTGAACTTAGAACCAGTTGAAAAAGTTTTTAAGCCTATTAAAATTGAAGGTATTACAAGCAATCAATGTTTTTCAAACATCAAATAAAATAGATTTATTATACCAAACCATGAAATTTCTACTCTAATTATCATCAGAAAAATCATTAAAGGGGAAGAAATGGTTCGGATATAATAACAGAAATTATAATAAGTGTGAAAAATCTGAATTTGTAAAGAAAACCACTTTTGTGTCAGCAAGTTCAGTAAACTACAAAAGAAAGACAAATTTATAAACAATCTAACCAATAATTTTTCGCTCAACAACAATGAAAACAGGTTGAGGAATCCTCTATTGTAACAGAAAGTAGGACGTGCTTTCGATGTAATCAAACTAGACATATTGAATGAAAATCTCCACAAAACAAACCTGAATCTGTTTCCGATGTTAAGAAAATTCCAAAGATAAAAAACAGAAATCACTGATGTTTGTACCAACACAAGTTTGGAAACAATATACAGAATATACAAACAGAGTGAAACTAGTTAATACTAATGTTTCAAATTACGAAACTAGTAAATCTTCAAAATGTAATGAACTAAAAGATTCTACATTGTATTTGAAGAAAGCTTTAAAGAAAAATCAAATATGGATGAAGAAAGAAAAGAAAATTTTTGAAGAAGTTAAACCGTCTTTGTCGACTGCGAGTTTAGAGAATTTTCCTAAACTTGAAAAAATAGCAAATAAATCTGTTTGGGTAGAGAAAATTAAATTCGAAGAAAGTCCACACAAGACTAAAAAGACTTGGGTATCTTTATTCAACTGATTGTTTGTGTTTGTGTAAAGGAACTTCCCAGATGAAAGTAAATAATATGGATTGAGGTTTCTTGGCATATTACGAGTAGTAGTTAATGAGATAAAACATTTATTTGATAAAAATATTAAAAAAATAACATAACCCTCACTATTGAATAGTCAAAACTAGTTGTAAAGACAGTTTTAAAAATGTTTTTAAATTAAAGAGTCTAGAAGGTTTGCCATCATGAGGGGGAGATAAATTAAAAAAAAAATTTGACCCAGTAATGGATGGCGAATTGAAGTGATTCTTATCGATCGGTCAATGTTTTTCTTTAAAAAGAAAATTACAAAAAATATGTTTTTGCATTTTAATGGGAGAAAATACAAAAACATATAAAAATGCAAAAAGTACAAAAACATGAAAAAGACAAAAAGAGTTTTGGTGTAAAAAAAGGAAATGATAGTAAATCAATGGACTATTATAGTATGCTAAGGAAATGTAGTGTCAAAATGTTTAAATAGTTCTCACTAATGATGTGCCAATAGGCTTCGCACATTTAGTAGATTGTTTCTGAGATATAAACATAAATAAAAACTTCTTAATTAGTGGGTTAACATCTCTCGGATACATGGTCGTAGTAAACCCAAATTTCGTTTGAGAGATTGCTGAATTCTGAGATACTAGGTATTTATAGATAATTGATCTCTGGGTATTATACAAGTTCTTTTGATTTTGCTTCATCAATAGCCTAGAACTTGTAGAATACTTTTGCTTTAAAAACCCTAAACTGCATTAAATTGAAAATCTCAAAAAACCTGTCAATTGTCGTAAGAAGATTCCAAATTTGGAACACCACTTTTAAGTTGAGCCTTCATCTCTTTGTTTGTATGGTGGTACTAACCTGAGCTCTCAAGGTCTCGCACAACCCAAATACATATATCAGTTACATATATTCATCTGTAAGATGTAATCCAGGGAATCTTCATACGGTAGTATGTTTTAGGAGGGAAACACTGTTAAGTCAAGTTCAAAGACATCTAATTAACATATCTCGGAGTAATTTAGAAATGTGTAAAGGTTTAAGTGGATCAGTATACTGACAATCTAACTTCATTTGTTTAGAATATAAAAGTTTTCAAGATCAACGGTACTAGTTTTGTCTCAAAAACTAATATGATCCTCTAACACAAACTCACAAAAAATGTCTATAAATATGTGTGTACATAGTTATTACATTTCATTTTAGAAAAACCAAAAGATTTTCAGTGTGTTTTAGCATAAACTTTGGAAAACTCAAAAAGATTTTATGTTCATTTTAGTTTCGACTGCCGACGTTGAAAATCTGATTTTCAAAAGCTAAAGTTGCTGAACTAAACTCGAAATTAAAAGTTTGTTCTAAAAAGATAAAAGTTCATTAATTTGAAACTTAATTTTGATAAATACATCAGTTTGTTTACAAAAATGTTCAACCAATGCCATTAATTTGAACTTGGTAGACTGATAAAGTGTTAAAAAAATTGAAATGTTTGTGACTAAAATTTCAAGTTTGAATTTAAAGTGTTTATTTGAATGTTTAGTAATTTGAACAGGAACTTGATAGAAAGGGAGATCAAGATTGAAACATTGATCAAAGAAAAAGAAGCTCAAAGATAGGGGAGATGTTGATGATTAACGTCTGTTGGTGCATAATGTCTATTTCCTATGTCTAGGATATGTTGATTATGTATATAGGGCTTAGAACGTCAACTTCTAAATGTTAATATAAGTTTTATTTATTTAGTAAATGACTCGTACGAGTGAGACTCTGTCAATCGTACGAGGCTCCACTCGCACGAGTCACACTCAGTTACACACTCTCCTGTGCGAGTCATGTCGACCTATAAATAGAGGAGTGTTGTGCCAGAACTGGGAATCTATTGGTGTGGTGAAGCACTGTCGAACTGTTTACTTGCTCTGTACTTGTTCACCTTTATCAATACAATTCAAGGCATTTAAGTAGTATATCTCACTTGTCTATTTGTCAAACTCACTAACAATGAATTCCGCCTTTGTTAGCTGAATTAGATCGGTCCGGTGCTCATCGGAGGAGAGCCGATCCCCTCTCACAACGTCTACTATTGAAGCTCAAAGTAAAGGTGAGAATGTTGATGATATTTGCTTAACAAGGATGTTAAAGTTATTAAAGAATTTAAGAAGATGATTAAAGACTCTGAAGCTTAGAGACAATTTGATAACTACAACAACATCCAAGGTGGAGACTTTTGATGCATACGTCTGCCGCCTATGTCATCGTATCATATCGATTCTGGAATAGGGAAAAAAATATTAGATTTCATAGTGTGTATGTTCATTTTGCATGAAGTGAAAGTTCACTTCGTACGAAGGTAGCATATTACCTTTGTATGAAGATAACTTAGCTTCGTACAAAGTGAGAACTTAGCTGCGCACGAAGGTCAATCAATGTAGTATATATATGTATGCAAGCTTATACATGTTGAACTATTAATAAAACAGTGATTAAATGTGAATCTTGTTAATAATGTCGCCTAACTCTAAAAGGATTCCGCACATTTAAGACTTGGAAAATCAAAATAAGACCTGAGCTATCGGATCCGGATCATAGATCTACACTCTTGCCTTATGTCTACCGAGGATGTGGTAAGGATGGGAAAACCAAATAAAGGTGTGATTAAAAAGGAGACGCATGGGGATTCTGGTTAACAATAAGAGAAAGTATTCGCATTTCAAGAAATGTTCTACATTAAACATCAAACATAAGAAAACGTCTTCGACTAAGAAAGCTAAGGCATTCGTTACCATAACTGAACGGGTGGTAAGAAATTTAATGGAAAACTACCGAAGTGCAATAAGTGCAATTATCAACACAATGGTGGATGCCGAATCACCAAGTGTGACAAGTGCGGTAAGTTGGGTCATGATGTGCACAAAATGCAACATATAAATTACATCAAAGAAGGCATAAAATCGACCCTTTTTCAGTACTAATGTTGGAAAAAGCATGTTTCTTTGTTTACTTTTAATTTATAGGATTAAAAGAGCTTAAACGAATAAACGGGACAAATTAGTAGAAGAAACCAACACAAATACAAAGAGAAGAATTGACATAACCTGTCGAACCTCCCATCCAAATCCAAAACAATAAAATAACAAGAACAGAAGCTTAGGCACGGGAACGTGCCCACCACGCATGGGCTGGTGCCTAGTCAAGATTCCCTACAGGAAAAAGACAACGGCAAAAGACAAACCAACAGGGAGTCGTGCTAAACGAACACGGGCCATGGTCAACTCTAGGATCCATAGAATCTGTGATAGTACAACAAGTACACTGACCACGGGGCCGTGCCATTACACCACGGGGCGTATTAGTACAAGATCTGACATCTTCAGTTAATGAAGGGAGAGAAAGAGAAGACTGCGAAGTCGTGCAAGGTGGCCACGGGACCGTGTCTGCCCTCTGTATTCAACTATAAATAGAGGTACTTGGTTCAAGAGAATGTATCCCTTGGCAAACCATTTCTCTCACACTTGCCATCATTCCACCATTACTACAACAACAATACCCACCACCATCATCCATATTTCATCTTTTAGAGTGTGTAATATTCTTGGGTTCAAGATTGATTGTAAGAGTTCTTGTCAAACAAAGGCCATGCTTGGCTAATCTCTTACATCACTTGGTGAAGACAAATATTTTATGTATTACTTTTGAGTTCTAATCTTTGGCAAATTTTAATTGGGAATGTATTAATGACTTTAATAACTAGTTTTTTTTATATTGAAAGTGAACTTTGGTTAAACATTTGTTCATGTTTTTTTTTATTCACTCATTCATGTCTTTACGGTCTATACAAAGCGTATTAACTATTTGGAAGGGGTTTAGAAGGGTGTTTGGGTACAGTTCTTGCCTCGTTTAGTGTATGGATCCTACAGGACTTGGTTCAAGCTTATTAGGACTACCATTGAGGTAGATAGCATCAAATCGAGGGAAGTAAGAACGGTTTGAACCCCTTATAAATAAACTACTATTAAAAATTTATCCGGCCTTACGAGACTATATCCCTACTAACTCAGACTAATATGGCCGAGAGTACCGTCGCCTTCACAAGAGGGGCCTACCACTTTTGCATTAATAGCTTTTTTAATTATCTTTTAATAATCTGACCTTGCGGGACTGTATCTCTGCTCACTCAGGCCAATATGGTTGAGGGTAGTGTTGCCTTCACAAGAGGGGCATGCCACTATAACTAAGATAATCTCTTAAAAAACCCGAAGTACGGAAATCATCAAAGGATACATAAAAGAGGAGTTGGAACCAAGCGATTCCTTCTTGTCTATTTGTTTTTCATTTCATTTACGGTTTTATTTTTTTTTTTGTCTTTTAAAACCTTCACTTATATCAAAATTTGGTAAGATTAGATGTTAACGATAAGCCGGTATTAAAGTTCTTGTGTCCTTGGACGATCTTGGTAACTTACCATCACTACACTATGTCTACGATGGGTGCACTTGCCCTAACGTGTGAAGAGTGGTAGTATTGTATTGTGTTTTATAAATTTAAATCTTGATCCACTAGTAAAAAATGCTTAAAATATAACAAAAATTATGACACAGTCGCAACATTGTTGCCGGGGTCACAAGGATTTTCAGAAAGCTTAAAATTAGCGGCCTTATCAAATTTTTGCATTTTTCAAAACTTTTAATTTTAAAGTAAGTCCACCATGGGGCCATGCCACTTGGCCACGCCCCCGTGCTGTAGATATTTAGAAAACTTGTGGGAGGATCGACTTTCCCGCGAAAGCAACAGACCGGACTCGAGCTAACCAACGTGCGCGAAATACATTGTTAGAAAGTTTGACAAAAGATCAGATCTACTATTTAAACGCTTTTGCTTCTTGTATTGATAAACGTGGAAGAATTACAGACAACAAACTGACAAGGCTTCACCTTAGTATTAGAAAAATAGCTATTGACTCAAGACCACAACTCTGCTATTTATAGACATGACAGCTCCGCACAAGTTGGAGTTTGCCACTTCGTCTGAAGAGTACTTCGTACCAAGTGAACTGCTTCACTTCATACGAGGTGATCAACACTTCGTACGAAGTGGCTAGTATACATACAAAACTAATAAAAATCAAACAATTAAGCCCTATTATATACTCGACGTGACCCTAAGACGTAGGCTATAGACATTCTGCCGTTGTGTTGGTCAGTCTTCAAAAAGATCTTCAAAAGCATTTGACACTATCGCCCAAAAAAGTGCTTCCTTGGCCTACGACGCTCCTCATAAGGAATAGGTATCTGATCTGTAGGAGGAGGTTTGTTGTAGGTATCACCGTACGTAAATCTTCTTAATGCTACCTCTCTCATTCTTTCAGCAATTCTTTCTTTTTTCGTTCTTGCTTTTGTTGCTCTTTCTCTTCTAGCTTTATCCATTCAGTATCCCATGGTATACCTAAATTGATATTGTTAACATAACAAACATTTATAACCTGCTGGAATTGCAACGCTTGCAGTTTATCTTTCTCTTCGAAGCTAATCTTACTGTAGAATAAACATTCGATATCCTTCTTCGAGCAGTTTACTAGCCACATCGGGTCTAGCACACGAATCCCTCTCCATAATCCATAGATTTGTTTATAGGCAATCACAAGTTTAGTTAATTCCTCAGTGATCCTCCATGAATCATCATCATGTTACACGCAGATCACCGACTCTCCTGTTCAGAGTCATAATGCCACCATTTTAAAAGATTATGGAAATCTTGTTTGATCTTTACAAGAGGCATATTCTTTATTACTCACGGCTTCTTCACAATCAAAGTGACCTCCTTCTGCTTTGTTACTGGATCAAATTTGAAAACTCTTCGAGGAACGTGCGGTTTCTAGTACTAAAACCATGCATAGTTTCAAACGTTATCAGTTTCCAAAGACGTTGATCATTATCTTGAGATTGATACATTTTGTTTTAATCAACTCTTGAATATCCCAAAATGGCAACGTCTTTATGTCACTTAAATATTTGAAGTACTGAATAACGAATTCTCTTTTGATTGCGAAAACATTCAACCCTCTATACAACCCCAGCTTAGAATATCCCCCAAAGATTTGTCTAGATCTCGAGTAAAGAAAGCCAGTGGGCGTTTGGACTTTCTCTTTTGAGGCATATCTTTAAACTAGTACTTCTTGCTGCAACAATCTCTTCTTTTGATAGACACTTAGGTACATTACCTCCTTTGACAGCTTCTTTGATTTTTCTTTTCAACATATCATCATTCGCTCTCGAGAACAACTCTTCAAAGGTTAGGAAGTCATTTGTTCCATCACAAGAATATCTAGCTTCATCGTTTTTGTCAGAATCATCCTCCACGACAACCCTATCATAATCATCAACCTCCGGCGCATACTTATAAATAATCATTAGGCTGTGAAGCACTAATGCTATTTAATTCATTTTCAAAATGAAACAAAAAGGATCCTTCGTTTACACCCAACATTTTGACTATTTCTTCCTTGGTGTAGCTGTGAACGAATTCTCCTTCTTCTACGTTGTGCTCCAGGTAAAAGATTCTTTGTTTTTTGCATCAAGAACAACCGTAATAGGGACAACTTTGAGAATTCATGTTTCCTCATCTTTCGTTATAGAGTCATTCCTTTCCCTGAGCTTGAGATTCATTTTCTTGATTTACTGAGTCGTCTAAAAAGACATCATATTCAAGAGTGTCATTACTCTTTTCAGTCTCAGTAATCAAACCAGTACCTCCTTGATCAATGTCGTCATCACCTTTATCATTCCCATTCCTTTTCTCATCATTGTCACTATCATCCTTTTCATCTTCTTCTTCATCATCTTCATAATTGTCTTTGAAAAAGCAATCGACCTCAGCATCGATTTCAGCATCCCTCTTTCGCTTTTCTAGAAGATATTGCTTCGACAGTTTAGGACCAACAGCAGCACTTTCACCAATGAGCACATATCTTAATGATGACACTCCTCCAATCTTAGATTATGTATCTTGCATAGATTCAGTTTCCGGCGCAAAGTGAGCAGTCAAAGGAATCTCATCTATCTTTCCTTTTCCTTTATAAGCAGTAGCAGCTTCAGCTTCAGCTTTACTTGTTCGTTCGGACTGCTCTGGATTTGGCTTCCTCAGTCTTTATCTCGTCAAGTTTAGTGGATAAGTTTATATCAAATCTTTTGTTTAGCACTTTGAACAACATGTCAAACTTCTTAGCATTCTTGGCTTTCTCAGTTATTAGGTCTTTAACTACAAGATGTAGCCGTTCATTCTCTGTTGTAACTTTTGAAAGTATAGACACCAAATTCATATTCTCTATTTGAAGCTGTTTGATAATCCACTCATTCTCCAAAACGTTGACATGAATCTCTTGGGATTTCTCGTTATCATCAAAGTGCAGAAAATAATATTGTCAACCTTTGCTTATCATCTTCAAGAAATTTAATTTGACTTTCATGATTTTGATTTGTTTTTCCATCTCACCAATTCTTCCTTCATTAAACACATTTTCTCTAAAACCTTCTAAGAAGGAAAAATCTTCAATGTTGGGAAACTGATCATTCAAAAATTGACTAGGTCCATATTGTGGAGTACATTGTTGCATAGGAGGAGTTGGCTGTTTGGGAGTTGATTGTTTTGGTGGGGATGGTTGTGTTGGTGTTGTGTGTTGTTGAGATGGTGGAATAATTTGTGACGGTGAAGTAGGTTGTGGTGGTATTGGAGACGTGGTAGATGTTGTGGTGGTGAAGTTGGTGGAGGGTCAACAGACTCTACCTTCCAAGTAACAACCTCCACATCTTTCTTTCTCTTCTTCCCAAATTTCTTTCTCGCCTTAACCGCAGATGGAGAACCAGATGATTTAGAAGCACCAGATGCTTTACTTTTTGTGTGTTTTGCTGGCTTCCTGGAAGGCTTATATCACTAACTCCTCATCCGAATCAGAGGGTACATACAACTCATCATCCACTTTACGTTGCGCTCTTCTTCATGTTTGCATTCCTCCTCTCTTATTCTTTCTCTTTCTCTCTCTTCAGCAATGTTTGGATCTGAATCAGTATCCCCTGAGGACGAACTTTCAACTTCAACATTTACTTACTCATCTTCACGGACTTTTTCAAGAACAGGTTCATTCACTGTTGTCACCTCAATGTCAGGTTCATCGACTAACAATGTACACACAGTTGCGCGTTTGGACTTTTTCGGAGCTGTTGACGAGGAGGCCCCTGCTGCTTTCTTTGTAGTTGAGCGCTTTCGTTTCTTAGATTCATCTTTTTCATACAGCTACTTCTTTTGGGCTCAAAACCTTCTAAACAAACATCCTCTTCCTTTTGTTCACCATTTCAAGCCTTTCTCCACACTCCTTTCCAAGGAGCAACATAGTCTTTATCTTTAATGGCTCCAAATATCGGTTTAGCAGCAAGTTCTACCGACTTATTCATTTATAAATTAAATCTTGTTAAGGTTTCCACATCCATATGTTCTAGCCTCAACTCGTCATCTTCATTCTTTTCCAAATTTGGGAATAGATCATCTAGTATCATCTGAATAAATCTAGGGTATTGTAGAAACTTCTCTCTATTTAAATTCAACACCATCTGCTCGAAGATTAATTTGCTGAAGTTGAGAGGTAGATTTAACACAAGAGCTGCAATCATGCACATCTGATAGTCTACTAGATCATCAAATCCTCAATTACGATGGCTGAGAGCATGAATCACAGAATGTGAAAGAAATTTGTATGGCCTCCTCAGATTTACCATTTTGAATGGTGTTGCATTCACATAACCAGTATATCCCATTCTATAAAAAAGCCTTTTAACGTTCGTTCTTGATAGCCTGTTGGATCATCTACTTTATTTTTAAAATCAAAAACTCTACGAATCAGGTCTTCTGTAATCCTGACCTCCATGTCCTGATTACCAATTCTAACGGTAGAGATTATAGCCCTCGGATCTTCTTGAAGACGAGTTGCTGCCCAAAAACGTTCAACATGTGATCTGTATGCTTTATGTTTGTCTCTTAGTGCCTTTGTAATAGGAATTCGCCCCATAAATTCAAGCAGATCTTTAAAAGGCGTGATTTTCGAGATCTTCTCATCAAGAAGGTAACATATTTATGTATCAGCTCGAAAGATGTCTTTTTTTCCTGCACATACATAACAACCCAATACTTATACCAATTTTTCAGAAATTTCAACAAATCTCACTTCGTACTAAGTGTGCATACGCACTTCATGCGAGGTGTGCATACAGCTTAACAAGTTTGATCACAGACACTTCGTACGAGGTTGCTTATGCAGTTCGTACGAGGTGCAAAAAGTTTAACTTTTTAATACAGTCACTTCGTATAAGGTGTGCTTATGCACTTCATACGAAGTGCAACTTGCACGAGAGCGACGGACATGAACACCAAACATCAAAATTGTGATTTTCGTGAAATTGAAAATTCCATAATATCCTAAAGATGCCGATAAGAACTATAGTGTGTTCAATTTCAACTTTGGACAGTTCAATTTTTCTAGATCTACATTTTAAGATTATAGGAACCGAACTCCTTAATTTAATGGTTAAAACTTGAATTTCTACCTTATCCATTGTAAGAGGTGTGTAGATCAACCACCCAAGGTGTACTAAAGTGGTAGATCATTCAAAAAAGTTCGTGCAGTACAAATCTCACAAAGGGTTCTCTTAACTCGCACAGGCAGTGAATAACCACGTCGTACGAGTTGGTCCATATATATAGGACTTGGTCCACTTCGTACAAGTTGGCTTCTGATTTGTGCGAGCTATCCAACTGGAACGAGATGAACTCCAACTCGTACGAGATGACCTCCAACTCAAGCGAGGTGACCTTTAAACTTAAAATTTTCAATTATTAACGACCCACTTAGTTGGCCAAGTCCAAGTTAATGACCCTATTAACTAATTTGACTACCAAGTCCAAGTTAATGACCTTGGTTGAACATTTTGTGAACAAGCTGATGTTTTTAGGCAATGTAAAGTTTCAAATTAATGAACTTTTGATCTTTTCAAAACATTTTCTTAATTTCAGATATGCTCCCAACGCGTTTACTTCTTATTCTCTTAGCGTTCAACAACTCTGGATTTTGAAGATCCGCTTTCGAACATCAGTAGACAAAACTATATAGAAATAAAATCTTTTCAAAGTTTATATTAAAACACTCTTAAATTTTTTTGAGTTTTTCAGAAAAGAGATGAAAAGTAAACTTTGTCACAAAACATATTTACAGACAATTTTTAGATAGATCGTGTTAGAGGATCATAATAGTAACCAGACATATCACTAGTACCATTGATCTTTATAAAATTCTTATACATTTCTCAATTGTTTCAAGATACATTAGGTAATATTAGGAACATGACTCAACTGTGTTTCCCACCTCAGAATATACTCCATTATCGAGATTCCTAGATATCAACTCATAGGTGAATATAGTCAATTGATATCTGTATATATGGGTGATGCGAGGTCTTGAGAACTCAAGTTAGTACTCACGTACAGTCAAAGAGATGAAGGCTTGTCTTAAGGTGGTGTTCCAAATTTTGGAATCTTTTGTACTACAAATATCATAACGTTTGTTATTTTCAATTTTTATGCAGTTGTGGGGGAATGAATGTGAAAAGTATTATATAAGTTCTAGGCCATTGCTGACGAAATCAGAAGATCTCGTATAAAAACCAAGATATCAATTATCTATAAAGACCTAGTATCTCAGAATCTAGCATTCTCTCAAATGAAATTTTGGAGTATTAAGTCCATATATCCGAGAGAATTTTGGCTACAGATTAATCAATTTTTCTATTATGTTTATATCTTGAAAAAAATTTACTGAATGTGCGAAGCCGACTCGCAAATCATTAGTAACACCTATTTAATCACTTTTTAACATTACATTTCTTTAACATACTGTGATAGTTTACTGATGCACTAACATTTCCTCTTTTACACGAAAACTTGTGGTCCCGTGGGCGGCGGTTCTAGACGGAAGCTTTGGGGATAGTACCAATTCGGTAGAACGATATTGAGAAGGGAGTAGGAACAGAATCAGCGGAAGCTTTTCATTTCATTCATTCATACCGAAAGAGTATACATCTTGACTGGCTGGCGGTGTTCCTGGAGAGAATCCGCCAGCGTTTCCCCTAAGGGAACTTCCAAAACTTACAAATAATGAACACACAACACCTATCTATATACATGACAGCTCGTGCGAACCGAGCATGTTGTCACTCGTATGAAGGGTCATTCGTACAAGTGAGATGTTATCACTCGTACGAGTAACAAAGTCACTCGTACGAAGCACATTGTCACTCGTACGAGGCACATGTCACTCGTACGAGCCAATACGAGTTCGCACTTGGGTCGTGTGTTCTTATCTAATCCATACAATATTCAATACACACTCTTTCTAGCCTATCCGCACAGTGATGGCCATAAAGTGCATCAATAATTTCCCCTTGGACATCACTATCGAAGCTTGATCGTGATCTTGAAATCTGAGAGCTGTGTTTGAATATTCTGCAACTTCAATCGGGTATCTGTTGACATCATAATTCCCCCTTGATTGATGATCCAGGTTTGCATTATGTACGTTAAGCAAAATTCCTCCTCGAATAACTTTCTGCAGAAATTAATCATCAGGTCTTTTTTTTGCATGATTGAAGACCTCCTCTGATTTGTTTGATCTACAAATTTTCTCGAATAATCACCCACTTGAAATTAAGCAATGCAGCTTCTCCGTTTCGACGTTAACCATATCCGCGTTGGGTTTAGCGCACTCCCCTGATGCTCGATCCTCCGATCTTCAAAACCCAACCGGCAATTGATAGAAACTTTGAAATACCACACCGAAAAACTTCAAACTATCTGGTAACATATCGAATGTGAGAAACATTCTTCGGCAATCAGAATCACATTCTTCCTTATTAGTCACAATAACATATTTATAGCTATCTCCACTGGAATGGGGGCACTGAAACTACAAGACATCCTTGTTTCCTAGTGTTTACCGAAAAAATAGTTCATTTGCAATGCAGAGTTAATGATAGGCAGTCGTATGTGCTTCTGATTCCATATCGGGGATTAGGTAGTTAGCCCTTGAGCATCAATCTGAATAATGATCTGAAAATTCTAAACATTCTTTGATTACACATTCCAAATGTATAGTCTATTTCGTGAATAGACTTAAACATTATCTCATCTCTAATGAATCTTCGATTCTCTGTATTTCCCAGATAATCTGCAGTCTGAACCACCCGGATATTGTTGCAGCATCACGAATTTCAAAAATGCCGAAATTTTTAAATATACGTGAAAATTTTTATTTCCCCTCATTTTTGCAAATTCTGATGTCTTGAATTCTTATGGCATTGAAGATTATGGCGCCACTGCAGCATACATGGTAGCAAAATTTTGCAAAAAATTTCCCAAATGCAGTTTTGATCAAACGCTGACTAAACGTTAAGGTCCATTAATAATCACCACACCAGACGATCAACGTTTTGTGATCTTATCATCAAATATATACGCTGAAGCTCTAGACGGGTCCCCGAATAGCCCGAATTAGACGTTAAACTCTCAAAAAAATTTGTAATCACCAAATTTTTTCTGGACACTCGTCTCATCAATACGATAAAAATGCCTTTTTTTCACCACTTCGTACGAGCTGGGCTTCGTGCGACTGATGCTTCGTACGCGTGACAAAGTGTCACCCGTACGAGCGAGAGTCTTACTCGTACGGACTAAACTGATTACGTTTTTTGATCCAGAATCTTCATTTCTCTGAATTTCAACGTGATTTTTGCACAGATCTGGTAGAAAATCAGTTTCTAACAATCCTATGGTTTCAGTTTTACATTATGTCCGTCGATTCGTCCAATCAGTTTGGGATAGTGTAGAAGCAGAAAGCTGCAATAGTGAATCTGAATTTGAAACAGTTGGTAGTCTGTAGAAACTTGACGTTTATCAGCAAATCAGACCTCAATGCTCTGATACCACTTGTGAATGGGTGATCGACTCCTCCGATGAGCAACCGGACTGATCTAACTCAACTAACAGAGGCGAAATTCATTGTTAGTGAGGTTGACAAACGAACAAGTGAGATCTACTATTTAACTGCTTTGAATATATTGATTGATGTGAAAAGATACAACGCAAGTAAAAAATTCAGCAGGGCTTCGCCACACCAACTGGACTAACACTACTTAGCTTTGACACAACACTCCTCTATTTATAGGTCGACATGACTCGCACAGGAGAGTGTGTAGCAGACAGTGTGACTCGTGCGAGATGCTGGCTGGTACGAGTGACTGACAGTCACTCGTACGAGTCATATGACTCACTCGTACGAGCCAGCTGCAAAACATATAATCTACAGAATAACATATACAATCTTACGTTCTAAGCCCTATATACAAAATCAACATATCATAGACATTATGCACCAACAAACTCCCCCTTGGATGTTGCCACATCTTGGATAGTCTTCAAAAAACTTCATAAGATTTGACGTTTAACGACCAAAGAAACACTTCGGAGGTTTGCGACACTCCTCAAAAGTTATTAGCGTTTGATCTGTTGGTGGAGGTCGGTTAACTGTATTGCCAAACCAAAAACTTCTCAGTGACGTTATACGAGCTCGCTCTGCAATCCTTTCTTCCTTTGCTCTGTCTCCTCCAGTTTCCTCCGTGAAGTGTTCCATGTCGATCTAGAATGTATATCATTGGCAAAACAGACGTTAACAATCTTTGAAACTGGAGTGCTTGTTCTTTGACTTTCTCTTCATAGCTGATTTTGCTGTAGAACAAACAATCTATATCTTTTTCCGAACAGTTTACTAGCCACATCGGTTCTAGTACTCGAATGCCACGCCACAGCCCATATATTCATTTGTGTGTTATGATGGCTTCGGTAAGCTCCTCTGTTATCTTCCACGAATCATCATCATGGTGCACACATATCACAGCTTCTCCCGTGTTAGAATCATAGTGCCACCACTTGAAGATTTTATGGAAGTCTTGCTACATCTGAATCATAGGCATATTCTTCATTACCTTTGGCCTCTACACGACGAGGGTAACATCTTTTTCTTTGGTATCGATCTTCGTAATTCTTTTTGGGAAATGAGGCTTCCAGTGTGTGAATCCGTGCGTAGCTTCAAGCTTGATCAATTTCCATAGCCATTGGTCATGAAATTTCATCTTTAGATTAATCATCTTCGTTTGCACGAGCTCTTTAATATCCCACTATGGAAAGGATTTGATGTCGCTCAAGTGTATGAAGTACCGGGTCCCAAACTCCCTCTTAATAGCGTAAACATTAAGTTCCTCGATCCATCCCCAGCTAATTATGTCCCCCAGAGAAACATCTGCATCACGCGTACAGAACGCTAGAATACGTTTGATCTTTTGCTCGGCTGGTGAAACTTTGAACCACTTCTTCCTCATTTCTGCAATTTCAGCTCTATTCAACTATTGAGGGAACGATACCATGTTTAGTAGCTTCTTAAACTTTACGTTTCAGAACATTGGCATTTTCCACTGCAAACAAATCACTAAAAGTTGGGGAGTCATCTGTACCCTGATCAGCAAGATTAATAACATCGTCATCAGAATCATCTTCCACGACAACTTTATCATAATCATTCGCATCTTCAACGTGCTCGAAGACATAGTCACCTGGCTCGAAAGTGCTAATATCGTTCAGGTCGTCTTCAAAATCAAACTCGAAATTTTCTTCGCCCAAGCCTAACAATTTAACAATCTCTTCCTTAGTATAGCTATGGACATATTCACCCTCTTCGACATCATGCTCAAGATATAATATCTTCGGCTTTGGCACGACAGGAACGGTAGATGTATCGGTTACCGTGAAGATTCCTGCCTGCTGATCACCTTTAGATCCTTCTGATCTTCCCTGATCTCTATCTTCATTTACCTGATTCGCAGAATCATCCAAGTAAGCTGAATAATCAACATCATCAGTCTAATCAGCTTCTGTTACCAGGATACCCGATCCTCCCATATCATCATCACCTCCATCATTATTATCATCGTCGGACTTATCAGAAAATAAATCTTTTAAGTCCTCTTTCTCTTTGTCAGCATCCTTAACAAACTCATCAACCTCGGCGTCAATCTCTTTCTCTAACTTCTTCTTGATTAGCCAGTCACGATGTCTTGCAGAAAGATTAGACATATCGATATCTACATCTTTTGGCTTTCATACCAGCACAAACTTCTTTGTCATCGTATACACCACAATATCAGTAATAATTAGCGCAGATTCAGCTTCTAGCTCAGTTTTGACATTCACAGTATCCTCACTGACTTTAGCTTTGCCCTTGCCTTGCACATATAATTCCTTTGCAAGACGTTCACGTTCAGCGACCCGCTCTCTCGCTCCAGCTCTTTCGATTTCATCAATCTCAACAGCAATATTAACACCCAACTTCTTAGTTAGTATCTTCTCAAAAAGATTCATCCTTCTGTTGCTTCTGAGTCGTTCCTCTTCATATTCAGCAATGCGAATCCGTAAACGCTCATTTTCTGATACAATGCTGGCTAACATCGCTTCCAGCTGCTGTTTGTTTTTGTTTAGCACATTGAGCTGTTCCTGTAACTCTACAATCTTGACGGTGTTTAGTATGACCTGCTTCTGTAACTCTTCAACGTGTGGTCATTAAACATGTCAGTAGTAAAATCGTCGCCCCTAGGTTTGTCACCAAAATAAAAATCAAAATAAAAATGAGGTTGTGACTATAAGGATTGAGGCGGAGGTTGCATTGTCGGTTGTGGTGCTTGTTGCTATGGTGGAGATGGTGTTGGCTGAGGCGTTTGTTGACGAGCCGGTGATGGTGGTGTTAGTGGAGTCGGCTCAACATGTACCTCTTAGACAGTCTACTTTTGCACTTATTCTTTTGATTTGACATTAGGAGAATCAGTGCTTCTCTCAGCAGATCGTTTCAGACGTCAAGATTTCTTCTTTGCAGGCTTGCACACAGGAGTATCATAATCAGAACACGAAGGTATATAAGTTGAATGGTCCTCTCCTGTCGATTTTCGCTTTTTCTCTTCAGCTTTTCTCTTCTTTTCGGCTAAGCATTCTTTTTCTATCTCTTTAGCCCTCTCCCTTTATCCAGCTCTTCTATCCTCAGAATCAGTGCTAGAAGACGATGCTTCTTCAGCAACTTTTTCACTTCCAAATGCTTGCCTCTCTATATCAGCAACAATATCTTCAATATTTTCCTCAATCCCTGGTTCATCTATCAGTCTAGAACTTTCAGCTGTTTTCTTTTTCTTCTGAGGAGTAGAAGAAGAAGATGCAGACATTGGTTTCTTCTTTTCTCCCTTTTACCCGTCTTTAATAAACCAAGCACTTTGTTTTGCAATAAACGCATCAAGTGCTGTAATCTCTTCATTCTCATCACCACTATCTTCCTTTCTCCACTTTCCTAGTGTTGGAGAAACATAATCTTTGTCAATGATTGCGGCAAACACAGGCTTCGCGTTTGGGAATGTCTTAAGATGCAAATTCATCTTCTTCAGAGTAGAGACATCCATGTGTTCCAACTTCAGCACATCATCTTTTACTTTCTTCAAATTTGGATGCAGATGATCTAGCAACATCTGGACGAAACGTGGGTATTGCAGACATTTCTCTCTCTGAATATTCTGCACCATCTGAGTGAGAATTACCTTCGAAAAGTTGTATGGAAGATTAAGAACAAGCGCGGTGATCATACACATATGGTAGTCAACCAAATCATCAAAACCTCCTTTTCGGTTACTTAGTTCATGTATAACGCAATGTGCGATATATCGGAAAGGTGCACTTAGGTTACCCTTCTTGAACGAAGCAGCATTCACAAACCCAGCGTAACCCATGCGATAGAAACATCCCTTCACCATATATTCTAAAAACCCGTCGGATCAACTTCATGGTCTTTAAAATCCAACACCTTCCTGATCAACTCTTCTGTGATTTTCACCTGAATATCTTCATTTCCAATCTTCATAGCTGAGACAATCGCATTCTCTTTAGAATCCAACTCTTCTGCATTCCAAAAGTACTCTATATGTGATCTATAAGCAACATGGCGATCCGTTAGAGCTTTCGTAATAGGAATTTTGCCCAAAAACTCTAACACTTCCTGGTAGGCAACAATCTCTATAATAGACTCATCAAGAAATAGCATATGTTGTGGAATGGAGAGAAAGAAGATTTCTTGACCTGTACCATAAACATTTCAAACCGTTAGAAAATTTTTCAAAAATTTCAACTTTGAGAATCACTCGTACGACCCATTCATTTGTATGAGTCAACACTTTGACAATTTTAAAGTTTGGGTCAAATCTTCACTCGTACGAGTCACTACTTCGTATGAGTTACCAAATACTTAGAAACCTTTTTAACGATTTTGACCAAACAGCTTCGTACGGACGATGCCTTGTACAAGTCATCAACATTTACAATTTTATCTTTTAACTTTTAAAGATCCTACTCGTACGAGTGTAAAAAAAGAGATCATATTACATCAATATGACAGTTACAGTATGCTAAAGATATGGAATGTTTATACAAGTATTTAAACAGGTCTTACTGAGGATGTGCCAATAGGCTTCACTCGTTCAGTAAATTGTCTTCAAGACATAAACCTAACAGAAAAACTGAATAACTTGGGGGTTAACATCTCTCGGATATATGGACTTAGTACTCCGAAATTTCATTTGAGAGAATGCCAGATTCTGTGATACTAGGTCTTTATATTTAATCGATATCTGGGGTATTATCCGAGTTCTTCTGATTTTGCATCTGCAATGGCCTAGAACTTGTATAATAGTTTATGCATTATTCGCCTACAAAAGCTGCATAAAAAATGATTATGTCATAAATTGTGTGACATCTGCAATTCAAAAGATTCCTTTATGGAACACCACCTAAGGACAAGCCTTAGTATCTTTGTCTGTTCGGTAGTACTAACCTGAGCTCTCAAGGTCTCGCAATTCACCCCATTTACAGATATCAATTGAATATATTCACCTGTGAAATGATATTCTGAGAATCTTGATACGAGAGTATATTCTGAGATGGGAAACACAGTTATTTCATGTTCCTAATATTAACTAACATATCTTGAAATAGTTTAGAAACGAGAAGAGGTTTAAGTGGATAAGTATATTGGCAATCTAGGTAAATCTGGTTAAAAACTTAATGATTATACCAAGATCAACCGTACTGGTGATTTGTTAAATACTTGATATGATTCTCTTAACACAAAACTCACAAAAATATGCTTGTGTATATATCTTTACTTGTTATTTCTTTTTCAGAAAAATCCTAAAAAGATTTTCAGCTTTTAGCTAGTTATCTTAGTTTTTAAAGTCTACCGATGATGAAAACACTGATAGTTTAGGTATGGCGACAAATGCTGAAGCCCACGGGTTGGGAGCTAATCATTAGAAGAAATTACGTGATCGTCAATTAAGTTCATTAATTTGAAACTTTACATTTTTAAATAAATATGTTTTGGTCAAACAAAGGTCAACCAAGGTCATTAACTTGGACTTGGTAGGAAAATCAGATAACCAAGTCATTAACTTTGACTTGGTAGGCAAATCAGATGACCAGTGTCATTAACTTGGACTTGGTAGGCAAATCAGATAACCAAGGTCATTAACCTGGACTTGGTTAACTGAGTGGGTTTAAATAGAAAAAATTTCATAAAAAACCAAAAGGTTTTACAAGTATCAAAACTGACTCGTACGAGTGGCACTAAGTCGTACGAGTGACGTTTGTTTTCATTTGTACGAATCATTGATTTGTACGATCGATACTAAATTAGTATAAAAGGTTCCTTCAGTCGCACGAGTCAGCCTAATGTCACTGTGCGATTGAGAGAGAACTTTGTGCGAACCAGTTCTATACTTCATTTTTCTTGACATATTCTATGTACCAATACATTGGGGTGGTCGATTCGCATACCTCTTACACTGGGAAAGGTACTAATGCTTGTTCTAGCTGTTATAATAGCAGATTTAGACCAAACAGACATAAAACATAGTTTTAACGAAATTGGACTGGTGAAACATAAAATTGAACTTAAAAATGTTAAAATCGGCCCCAATAACCTATAAATCATCCTTCAATTTGTTAAAAACAACATGTTTTAAGTTCGGTTTAACTTGGTGTTATTTGATACGGTTCACAACTCGTACGAATGTTTAGTCGTACTAGCGAAGGTTTTCAAAATGGATCGCCATGTTGCTTATAGATCACATATAGAGTACTTTCGGAATGATGCAGAGTTTGATTCTGAAGAGAATGCAATTGTCTCAGTTTTTAAGATTGGAAAGGAAGATATTTAGGTGAAAATCAAAGAAGAGTTAATCAGAAAGGTATTGGATTTTAAAGACCATGAAGATGATCTGATGGGTTTTTTTAGAATATATGCTGAAGGGATGTTTCTATCGCATGGGTTACGCCGGGTTTGTGAATGCTGCTCCGTTCAAGAAGGGTAACCTAAGTGCACCTTTCCGATATATCGCACATTGCGTTATACATGCACTCTGTCACCGAAAAGGAGGTTTTGATGATTTAGTTGACTACCAGATGTGTATGATCACCGCGGTTGTTCTTAATCTTCCATACAACTTTTCGAAGGAAATTTTCACTCAGATGGTGCAGAATATTCAGAGAGAGAAATTTTTGCAGTACCCATGTTTCGTCCATATGCTGCTAGATCATCTGCATCCAAATTTGAAGAAAGTAAAAGATGATGTGCTGGCTCTGATACCAATTGTGGTCTTTGGGGATAGTACCAATTCGGCAGAACGATATTGACAGGGAGTAGGAATAGAATCAACGGAAGCTTTTAATTTCATTCATTCATACCGAAAGAGTATACATCTTGACTGGCTGGTGAAGTTCCTGGAGAGAATCCACCAGCGTTTCCCCTAAGGGAACTTCCAAAACTTACAAACAATGAACACACAACACCTATTTATAGACATGACAGCTCGTGCGAACTGAGCATGTTGTTACTCGTACGAAGGGTCATTCATACGAGTCAGATGTTATCACTCGTACGAGTAACAAATTCACTCATACGTAGCACATTGTCACTCGTACGACGCACATGTCACTCGTACGAGCCAATACTAGTTCGCACTTGGGTCGTGCATTAGTATCTAATATATACAATATTCAATACACACTCTTTCTAGCTTATTCGCACAGTGATGGCCATAAAGTGCATCAACAAAACTCTTTTTGTCTAACATTTTTGTATTTTTCAAATTTTTAAATGTTTTTTGTATTTTTCACAATGATTTCTCCCCCTAAAATCAAAAACATATTTTTGGATTTTGGTTTTTATAGAAAGAAATTTTAAAAAAATGATAAATCGAAGAATATTACGAAATTCATCATCCGATCTGTATTCAACATCAATTTCCCCATCTAATGTAAGATTTTTCAAACCGTTAAGTCTGATAAGATATTTAAATCTGGTTCGAGTAAAAGGTTTGGTATAAAAATCTGCCTTTTGTTGATCAGTGTGGATTTTTTTCTATTCAAATCAACTTTTTCTCATGACAATCACGGATAAAGTGATATCGAATTTCAATGTGTTTAGTTTTAGAATGTTGAACCGAATATTTAGTTATATTGATGGCTGCCTTATTATCTACAAATAGTGGCGTATCAAGAAACTGCAATCCAAAGTCTCTTATCTGTTGTTGTAACTATAAAATTTGGGAACAACAGCTAGAAGCTGATGTGACATCCCGGTTTTTCAGGTATCCTAAACGCACTACCACGGTTATTCATTCCTACGCTAAATTGATTCGGAGATTTAATTTACACGCTCGAAATAACTACGCTAACTTTGTGAACTTATCAAGTGAATTACGTGCTATGTGTATTAGACGTTTATAAGTTTGGTGAGTTATTATGTTATGTTTTGATTTCGTGATGATTAGTTATAAAAATATATAGTAAATAGATAGACGAACCCAACCGGGCCACGAAACCGGTTGACCTCACTTCCTTGAGACTTAAGGAATTAATCAAAACTTGAGGCTCAAGTTAAAGACCCAAACCGCCCCACCCAAACCCTTTGCAGCCGCAAGCACCAAACCGCAAACCCTTGATCCTTTTCTTTCCTTCCCTACACTATATATAGATAAGCATGCATGAGAGTTGTTAACAAAAAAAAAGAGGATCCCTAGCTCTAAGATCAGCCGACGGCAGCCCTTTCCCCACTCCTTCTCTCGGTCGCGATCTCCTTGATTACCCGAATCGACTCCCATCTCGTTCCCGGTTCGTCAATCTTCATTGTTAAAGATTAGGGTTTTCTATTGTTTTGCAAATCACATTAGGGTTTATGAACTATTGATCATGCTTGTATGTAATGGTAGAATCATGGTTATGAAAGTGTTATGATGTTTAGTTCGATTAATTGTGCAAGTTTTGCGTTATGATGATTAGTTGGATACAAGAATCATAGGCTGCCTTTTGTGATAAAAGTCATATTGTATGATTAGGGTTTGCATGAGTATGATGTATATGTGACTAATAATTCTGTTCTTGATCATATATATTTAACGTCTCGATTGTTTAAGCGAGTTCTATTGCGATAAAGGTTGAAAACAGGATGCTGAATGGTGTTTACAGCCAACTTCAATTGGCTGTAACTTGGTTATTATTTATCGAAAAACGGATTTTCTGAAGCCTAAAACGTATATTTTTTAAAAACGCTTCTAATGGCGCTGGATTCATATTTTTCTGAGGTCGTTTGATATTTTTAAGTGGTCAATTAAGTGCAGTAACTGAAGCTGTGTAAATTCTGAAAAATTGTCAGTTGTTTATCGAGTCGGATCTCATAATCTGTAGAAAGTTGAATCACGAAATTTGTACAGAAACTGGATATGGAAATTTCCGGGAAACTCCCACTAGAATTTTGTTAATTGGATGAACGATGATTTTTAAATAAATTCTCCCGTGGACTGCAGTCAAAAAGCGACGAATCTGACTGCAGCCTAGTATATAAATATTTATGAATAATTAGGAAAGTGTTAGGACTTGAAAAATTTACATAAAATTCTACAGTTTATTTGACACCTTCTGTTAAAAAATTGGAATTTTTTGAACGTTGGAACTATTTTATAAAAATCCTCGAAAACAGCCTAATTATGAGTATACAAGCTGAAACTTGATAACTTGCGAATGTGTGTACCAAAGTGTTGTATGAGTTGATTTGTGTTCATGATAGGTTGGTTTGATCACTATTTTGGTATGATAATACTTTGCATGCATGATTGTGTTTTAGAATTTGTTGTTGTGTGTGCCGCATTGTGTGTTAGTTATGTGTAGGGTTTGTATCGGTGTGCTCACACACTAACTTTATATCAATTTACTTGTTAGGACGCAATTAGCGGTCCCATCATTTGCTACTTCTGTGTTACACTAACCGATCAATTAAAGGTGAGTTCACGGCCCCTAATTTTATCCGGTTTTAAACAACAGGGGGAGAAACATGTATACACTCTACAACTCTATCTCTTTTCGTTATACGAAATTAACGTCATTAAACTATTCGGTAACTAAGTTAATGTTAATGTACGTTATGGTCACTAAGCAGCTATATCACACAAGTCCTCGACAAACTCTCGGATCGTTAGTATTGGGTTAGATAGCGGGGAAATTATAAGTAGTACTACTGGGCCCGACAAGCCCCACCCGAGCTAGTCGCGCTAGCCGACCGGGTATGGTCAACGGGTGAATAATTTGGCCTAACTTTCGCCATGGTCAGTGATAGGCCTGGCAACACGGAGGCACAACAGTCAGCTTCGATCGCGAACACTTACGTGACATAACTTTAGGCTCGCTACCTACATGTTAACATTGAACTTAATTACGAATCAACAATATTATTCCGGGTTAGGGATAATGGAACCAACAACATTATTATTCCGGGTTAGGAATAATGGAACATCATTATTATTCCGGGTAAGGAATAATGGAACCATCAGTATTATTCCGGGATGGGAATAATGGAACTAAATCGTTATCCCGGGTTAGGGACAACGGGAGAAACAAACTTATAACCGAACTAATGAACTTATAAAAACCTGTGAACTTACTCTTCTATAATGTTGACACTTGTTTCTTTACATGTTTCTCAGGACGCTAGGAGCTCTAGGTGCACTCACTTGCATTGATCAAGACATCTTTTTATCGAGTCTCATTTACGAATATTGTTTGGGTTTTTCTTTAGTTTTGGCGTTTGTGTTGGCGCCCGTTCCTTTACTTTACTTTAATGCTTCCGCTCAACTTTAAAACTAATGCTTCCGCTAAACATTGAAACCAAACTAAAACAATATAAAATAACTATGAATGGTTAAACAAATGATTTTGGAAAATGTATAAACAAATCATATAGAGTCGTTCGATGTTACTAATGTCTCGGATTCTGGTTTGTTCACATGCCTCGCGGTAAAACTCCGCAAGTGGAAATTGAGGGTGTGACAGATTGGTATCAGAGCCTCTAGCTATAGAGAACCAGGTTTGCATTAAAAGTAGACCTAAACTATAGCTGATTACACGACACTAGACTTAGTTTGGCACTGAACTGTGATATCTTGTTATGTGTTGTACTACAACTATGTTATGTAAAATATGAATGCATATTGTGATAAACGCAACTCGTAAATAACTTAACAACCCAACAGGCAATGTCATCATCATCATCCGACAAACCTTTACAACCAAGGGCGCCGGGGAAGGCACCTATGGTCGAACCCTCACCACCTCATGGCGCGGAGACACGCTCAGCTGCTAGAAAAAGACTCGCTCTAGGGAGGAGTCGTCCTCACGCCCGACCATCGCTATGCCGGTCGAACAGGTTAACTCGTTAGAAGTAGGGGACGACCTACTTAAAGATATAATAAGAAAACAACAGGAACAACTAGAGAGAATGCAGGAAACCATCCTAGCACAGGGATGGATGATACGACAATTAACGGGTAAGACTGGAGAGCTCAAGGAAGAGCAACATGAGAATAAGATAGCTCGTAACACCTTAGCTAAAGATCTTCATGCTGAGCTGCTGAGGGCTGACTGGCTCGAAGACAGAGTTCTTGAGTCCAGCTGGAGAATTCAAGAACTAGAACAGAATCAGGCACCTTTACCAGTACCCGCACCAGCACCGGCCCCTCGAGTGCCGGTAGAGGAAGAAGAGGAGGACCCAGAGGAGGATCCGGAGGAAGACCCAGCTGTAGAAGCTGGAAACGCCACGGAGGATGACGGCAACGATAGCGATTTGGGAGATGGAGGCATAGAAGACTGATTCGTCTCGCTTATCCCATTTACTTCCTTCAGTCTATTTATTTCTCTACTTATGTTTGAACTTGAAACTTTATAGTAAACTGATATGTTTGGTTGGCATTTTGTGAGACTATGAAATTTATTTAATCGAATATTTCTTTTGATTGTTTAATTTATTTGGGTTGACATAATTCGAGGGATTATTTAAGTATGGAATAGGATAACTACATTGGATATATATACTTATCGGTGTGTGTTTATGTTGTCTTGCAAAGATCTAAAATGGCAACTGGACGTCACGGAAACCTCAACATGACACCCGAAGAACTGCCCGCAATGATCCAAGAACACGTGAATGCTGCTCTAGCTGGTGTTCAAAACCCACCAGCAGGAAACCATTATTAAATTTTCATGGGAAAATCTAATAGTTGGGCTAGTAGACTTTCTCGCTGACTACCTATCCTCTGTCAGCAGGAGGGGGACTTAACCCCTACAAGATGTTCCTCGATGCGAAACCGAGCAAATTCACGGGTGCAGAAGGACCCATAGGACTGGTCCGCTGGATTGAAAAGTCCGAATCAGTGTTCGAAATGTGCAATTGTCTGGAGGCTAACAAGGCCAAGTATGCTGCCTCAACGTTGGAGGATGGGGCACTAACTTGGTGGAATGCACAAGTCCAAACGCGTGGACTTATTGCTGCAAATGCAATGGCCTGGGTCGAGTTTAAGGCCCTAATCAAGGAGGAGTACTGTCCGCGGGACAGGGTTCAGCAGTTGGAGCAAGCATTATGGAACCACAAGATGGTGGGATCTGAAATTGAAGCATACACAGCGAAACATCATGATCTGGTATTTCTATGTCCCGATCTGGCCAACACCGTTGAGAAACGACTCGAGTTTTACCTTGGGGGTCTGGTCCCCGAGATCCAGGGCATGGTAATGGCTAGCAACCCTGCAACTGAGCATCAAGCAAACAGGTTGGCGCACAAACTCACCGATAAGGCGGTGGAACAAAAGAAGTTGCCATCTCGGGGTGCAACTGAAGTTGCCCCTGATAATAAAAAAAAGTTTGAAGACTCGTCTGCTCGACAGTCTTCGTCAGCCCAGCCTCAACAAGGGAACCAGAAACAGTTCAATAATTTCAACAGCAATCGGGGTCATAATAATCAGCCCGCCAACAACACCCAGAACACAAGCGGCTATGTGGGTCGAAAGCCGCAATGTAATCGATGTAACCTTCATCATCACGGCCCTTGTGCCGGAAATCGCTGCCAACGATGTGGCAAAGTGGGACACGCGATTGTCGTGGGGAAATCATGTCCCGACAAAATCAGAATCAGCACCAGGGTATTAACCGGGGGTGCTATCAGTGTGGTAGCACTGCCCACTTTAAACGAGACTGCCCACAGCTTCGCAACAACAACAACAATGGTGGGAACAACATCAACCACAACAACAACAATAGCAACAACAACAATGGGAATGGTGGCACAGGAGGTGCCAAAGGTCGTGCATTTACGCTAGGCCACGGAGAGGCCAGAAACGACTCAAACGTGGTCACCGGTAAGTTTCCCCTTAACGAACATTTTGCTACTGTACTTTTTGATACGGGTGCGGATAGGAGTTTTATATCGGAGTCTTTTAGGAAGAACCTAAATCTCGCGCCTAAACCCCTAGAGACCCCTTACGTCATAGAACTAGCCGATGGTAAATCTGTAGATGTGACCCATTTAGTATCCGGCTGTCAACTCAAACTCGCGGGTCACACCTTTACCATTGATCTGATGACAACTACCCTGGGTAGTTTTGACGTGGTAGCCGGAATGGACTGGCTATCCGACTCCGAGCTGAAGTTCTCTGTTTCGAGAAAGCTGTCCGTATTCCGCTCTCTAACGACGAAATCTTGACGGTGCAAGGCGAGAAGGCAGGCGCCGTCACAAACATCATCTCTTACATGCAAGCACAGAAGTATCTTCGGAGGAAGAACTCCTACGCTTTTCTCGCACTGGTCACCGAACAGCCTAAGGGCGAGAAGCGTATAGAAGATATCCCCGTCGTTCGTGATTTTTCCGATGTATTTCCAGAGGAGTTACCTGGTCTTCCACCACATCGACAAGTGGAGTTTGAAATTGAATTGGCGAACCATGCAACTCCCATAGCCAAGGCCCCATACCGCCTAGCTCCAGCCGAGCTGCAAGAGTTGTCTACCCAACTTCAGGAATTGTTAGAAAAAGGATTTATCCGATGTCACACCCTCAATTTCCACTTGCGGAGTTTTACCGCGAGGCGTGTGAACAAACCAGAATCTGAAACACTAGTACGTCGAACGACTCTATATGATTTGATAATACGTTTTCAAAAATCATTTGTCGTAGATTTTATATTGTCTTGATTAGTTACCAATATTTAGCAGAAGCATCAGTTTTTAAAGTTTGAGCGGAAGCATAAATAAGTAGTGAAGCGGGCGCCAACACAAACGCCAAAACAAATGAAAAACCCCAAAACAATATTTATAAATAAGACTCGATAAAAGATGTCTTGTTCAATGCATGTGCGTGCACCTAGAGCTCCTAGCGTCCTGAGAAACATGTAAAGAAACAAGTGTCAACATTCAAGATGAGTGAGTTCACAGGTTTTCATAAATTCGTTTGTTCGGTTATAGTTTGTTTTCCCCGTTATCCCTAACCCGGGATAACGTGTTGGTTCCATTATTCCAATCCCGGAATAATAAGTTGTTGCTTCCATTATCCTCAACCCAGGATAATATAGTTGTTGTTTCCATTATTCCATCCAGGAATAATAAGTTGTTGTTTCCATTATCCTCAACCCGGGATAATATAGTTGTTTCGTAATTAAGTTCAATGTTAACATATATAGGTAGCTAGCCTAAAGTAATGTCACGTAGGTGTTCGCGATCGAAGCTGACTGTTGTGCCTCCGTGTTGCCAGGCCTATCACTGACCATGGCGAAGTTAGGCCGAAATATTCACCCGTTGACCATACCCGGTCGGCTAGCGCGACTAGCTCGGATGGGGCTTGTCGGGCCCAGTAGTACTACTTATAACTCCCCCGCTATTAAACCCAATACTAACGATCCGAGAGATTGACGAGGACTTAAGTGATAAAGCTGCTTAGTGACCATAACATTACATTAACATTAACTTAGTTACCGAATAGTTATGTGACGTTAAATTCGTATAACGTAAAGAGATTGAGTTTGAAGAGTGTATACATGTTTCTCCCCCTGTTGTTTAAAAACCGGATAAAGTTAGGGGCCGTGAACTCACCTTTATTTGCTCGGTTAGTGTAGCAAAGAAGTTGTAAAGGATGGGACCGCTAATCGCGTCCTAACAAACCAATTGATTTCAAGTCAGTGTGTGATCACACCAATACAATTTCTACACTTAATTTACGCACAATGTGATACACACAAACAACAAATCTAACACTCAAACATGCATGCCAGTATACTCATGTGAACATAGTAATCAAAACAGTTTATCATGAACATAATCCAATCCATGCAACACCTTGGTGCACACAATCACAAGTTATCAATTTTCAGCTTAATACTCATAATTCAGCTGTTTTCTACGATTTTTATAAAATAGTTGCAATGTTCCAAAAATTCCAAATTTTTACAGTACGTGACATTTATACTATAGAAATTTGTATAAATTTTCCAAGTCCTAAATCTTTACCAATTAACCATAAATATTAATATACAAGGCTGCAGTCAGATTTATCACTTTCTGACTGCAGTCCACGGAAGAATTTATATAAAAATCACCGATCGTCCAATCAACAAAATTCCAGTTGGAGTTGCCCGGAAATTTCCCTACCTAGTTGTTGTACAAAATTCATGACTCAACTCCCTACTGATTATAAAATCCAACTCGATGAACAACTAACAAAATTTCAGGATTTTCACAGCTTTAGTTACTGAACTTATTTGTCCCTTTAAAAATATCAAACGACTTCAGAAAAATATGAATCCAGCGCCATTAGATTCGTTATTCAAATCTCTACGTTCTAGACATCAGAAAATCCGTTTTTCGACAACTAATGACCGAGTTACAGCCAGATGAAGTCGGCTGTAACTATTACTCAGCAACTGTTTGCAGCATATTGTTACCATAAACTCGCATAAACCATTCCTATGATTAACCTAGGCGATCAAGAACCGGTTTCCTATTCATAGATCGATACATCTAACCTATCCATGCAAACCCTAACCAACATCTCTAGTTTTTATAAACAAACATACTCGCAAACTTACAAGTTCCGCAAACAATCATTCATGTAAACAATGATAATTCAGCCGCTTACTTTCAAACACATATAATCCGAAAACAAACCAATTAATCATTCAAGCACATATATCCGAACATGATCTTGTAGCATATGACAAATTCTAATCTTTTAATGACAAGGTAAACGAACCGTGAGTAAGATAAAGGGCCGGTGATCAAAGATTGCTTGCGACCGAGGATGAAGATGGCGAGGGCTGCTGCTGCGACCGGAAGAAAAGAGAAGGAAAAGCTGTTCTCGCGACCGAATGGAGTGTAACAAGGGCTGATCAGATCAAGGTGATGAAGGCAGAGGTTGCTCGCGATCAATGGGAGTGCAAGGGGGCTGTTTGCGGTCGAGGGAATGGAATGATTCGCTGCCGTCGGCTGTTAGCTCTTTAGGGTTTTGTGTTTTTGAGAGATGCATGCATGGTTGGTATATATAGGCGCAAAAGAGATAAGGGTTACGGTTTGGCTTGAGCTTGTGGCCGAGAAACTTGGGTTGGTTCGGTTTGGGTTTGAACACAATAAGTTTGCGGTTTTGGGCTTGATCTCGGCCGAGAGTGATTTCGGTTGTTCGCAAAGGGGTTTGCGGTTTGGGTTTGATCCTTGTTCTCGGCCGAAGACTTGGGTTTAAAGTTTAAAACTTTGTTAACTCCTAGAGTCACAAGGAATCAAAGTTGGTTCGTGTCGCGGTTCGGTTCGGTTCGTGTACATATCTACCATAATTATTTATAACTAAAACAATCACATAATGGCACATCACGTATTCACTAACTCGTACATGTTTAATACCGTAGCAGACAATTTATTCGACAAGTATTGCGTTTAAGTTATCCGAAAAACCTGGGATGTCACATTATCCCCATGTTGAAAGAATTTTCGTCCCGAAAATTGAGTAAACGCGGTTTAGAATGTAGCGTACATGTTTAGAGTGCCACGCACAAAGAGTTAGTTCCTTTATGATAGTACGCGGAGTTACAAGAAGTTCCCAAGTGCCATGCACAAAGATTCTCAAGTGCCATGCACAAGGACTTAGTTAACAATAGTACGCAAAAGTATGAGAAATTTCCAGGTTGTCACATCATCCCCATATTGAAAGAATTTTCGTCCCGAAAATTTAGTTACTGGTATCGTTAGATTGCTGCTCAGTTGCGAAGAGGTGTGGGTATTTGCTTTGCATTTGATCCTCTCTTTCCCACGTGAACTCCGGTCCACGCTTAGAGTCCCAACGAACCTTAACGATCGGAATCTTGCTGTGCCTTCGAGTCTTGATCTCACGATCCATGATCTTGATAGGCTGTTTCACAAAGTGCAGTTGTTCATCCACTTGGATCTCATCCAATGGAATGGCTAGAGTTTCATCTGATAGACACTTCTTCAGATTTGACACGTGAAATACGTTGTGAACTCCACTGAGTTCGGCAGGAAGGTCTAATTGATAAGCTACGGGTCCAATACGTTTCAAGATTACAAACGGGCCTACGTACCGTGGGTTAAGTTTGCCCCGTTTTCCAAAGCGGATTACACCCTTCCAGGGTGACACCTTTAGTAGGACGCGATTGCCTACTTGAAATTCGAGCGGTTTGCGTCGTTGATCAGCGTAGCTTTTCTGTCGATCTCGTGCCGCCGCCATGTGGTTTCTGATTTGTACAATCTTTTCGGTAGCCTCAAGTATTAACTCAGGGCCTGTGAGTTGACTGTCACCGACTTCTGCCCAGCAGACCGGTGATCTACATTTACGACCGTATAATGCCTCAAACGGTGCTGCCGAAATACTCGTATGATAACTGTTGTTATATGAGAATTCCACTAAAGGCAAGTGAATTTCCCAACTATTTCCGAAGTCTACGACGCATGCTCTAAGCATGTCTTCCAAGATCTGTATGGTCCTTTCGCTTTGACCATCCGTCTGAGGGTGATAGGCTGTGCTCATATCCAAGCGTGTTCCCAACGCTTTCTGGAGTGACTGCCAGAAGTTTGACGTGAAGCGAGCATCTCTGTCTGAGATGATGGATGTTGGCACTCCGTGCCGAGAACTACTTCCTTAATGTAGATGCGAGTCAACTTCTCCATCTTATCTGTTTCTTTAATAGCTAGGAAGTGTGCGGACTTAGTTAAACGATCCACAATTACCCAGATGGTATCGCAACCACCCAAAGTTCGCGGGAGTTTAGTGATGAAATCCATTGAGATCTGATCCCATTTCCACACTGGGATCTCAGGTTGTTGGAGTAGCCCCGATGGCTTTTGATACTCCACCTTGACTTTTGCACAAGTCAAACATTTACTCACGTAGGTGGCTATATAGGCTTTCATGTTGGGCCACCAATACGCAGCTTTAAGGTCTTAATACATCTTATCCGAACCCGGATGGACAGAGTATCGGGATTTGTGAGCTTCATCCATGACTAGCTCTCTGAGATTTCCGTAGAGAGGTACCCATATGCGATTCATGAAATACCGGGCTCCATTGGGCTTTACTTCCCAATCGCGTTCCATTTTTCCCACCGATTCGGCCTTGATGTTTTCCTCCTTAACTGCTTCTAACTGGGCGTCGCGTATTTGTTCGGGTAGCCCCGAATGAATAGTGAGTTGTAGTGCTCGTACACGACGAGGTTTCAAGTGTTCCTTCCTACTGAGGGCATCAGCTACCACGTTAGCTTTACCCGGGTGATATCGAATGGCACACTCATAATCGTTCAAGAGGACCCAGCGACGCTGTTACATGTTCAACTCCTTCTGATCAAAGATGTGTTGGAGGCTCTTGTGGTCTGTAAAGATTGTGCACTTCGTTCCATAGAGGTAGTGTCTCCAAATCTTAAGTGCAAACACTACTGCTCCCAATTCCATGTCATGCGTCGTGTAGTTTTTCTCGTGAACCTTCAGTTGTCGCGACGCATACGCGATGACCTTATCGCGTTGCATGAGTACGCATCCCAATCCCTGAATGGAAGCATCACAATACACTACAAAGTCATCTGTCACTTCCGGCAAGGATAGAATGGGTGCACTGCAAAGTTTCTGCTTCAGCAATTGAAATGCTGCTTCTTGCTTGTCACTCCAAGCATACTTGATGCCTTTCTGGGTGAGGGTAGTAAGCGGTTGTGCGATCTTTGAAAATCCCTCGATGAAACGTCTGTAGTAACCAGCCAATCCCAAAAATTGGCGGATCTCCATCGGTGTCTTGGGTGCTTCCCAGTTTTTGATGGCTTCAATCTTGGCAGGTTCTACGTGGATACCCCTTTCATTCACGATATGCCCGAGAAACTGAACTTCCCGAATCCAGAAATCACACTTCGAAAGCTTGGCATATAGCTTTTCCTGTTGGAGTAATCCTAGCAGTAATCGTAGATGTTCAGCATGTTCTTCTTCACTTTTGGAGTAGATGAGTATGTCATCGATGAACACAATGACAAACTTGTCGATGTTGGTTTACACACGCGGTTCATGAGGTCCATGAACACCGCAGGTGCGTTGGTGAGACCGAAGGGCATGACCAAGAACTCATAATGGCCATACCGAGTACGAAATGTCGTCTTGGCGATATCCTCCTCCCTGACGCGTAGCTGATGGTAACCAGACCGTAAATCAATCTTGGAGTAGTAGCTTGACCCTTGAAGTTGGTCAAAGAGATCGTCGATGCGAGGTAAAGGGTATCGGTTCTTGACGGTAACCTTGTTGAGTTCCCTATAGTCGATGCACATGCGGAAAGTCCCGTCCTTCTTCTTGACAAAAAGGACTGGAGCTCCCCATGGCGAAACGCTTGGTCGGATAAATCCTTTTTCTAATAGCTCCTGAAGTTGGGTAGACAGCTCCTGTAGCTCGGCTGGAGCTAGGCGGTATGGAGCCATGGCGATAGGAGTTGCATTGTTTGCCAATTCGATTTCAAACTCCAATTGTCGATTGGGTGGAAGACCAGGTAGTTCTTCTGGGAATACATCTGAAAAATGACGGACGACAGGGATGTCTTCTATGCGTTTCTCGTCCTTAGGCTGTTCGGTAATCAGTGCGAGTAAAGCGAAGGAGTTCTTCCTCCGAAGATACTTCTGCGCTTGCATGTAAGAGATGATGTTTGTGACGGCGCTTGCCTTCTCGCCTTGCACCGTCAAGATTTCATCGTTAGAGAGCGGAATACGAATAGATTTTTCGAAGCAGAGAACTTCAGCCCGGACGTCGGATAGCCAGTCCATTCCGACTACCACGTCAAAACTACCCAGGGTAGTTGTCATCAGATCAATGGTAAAAGTGTGGACCGCGAGTTTGAGTTGACAGCCGGATACGATTTGGGTCACATCTACAAATTTACCATCGGCTAATTCTATAACATATGGGGTCTCTAATGGTTTAAGCGTGAGATTTAGGTTCTTCCTAAAAGACTCAGATATAAAGCTCCTATCCGCACCCGTATCAAAAAGCACAGTAGCAAAATGTTCATTAAGGGGAAACTTACCGGTGACCACGTTCGAGTCGTTTCTGGCCTCTCCGCGGCCCAATGTAAATGCGCGACCTTTGGCACCTCCTGTGCCACCGTTTCCATTATTGTTGTTGTTATTATTGTTGTTGTGGTTATTGTGGTTGTGGTTGTTTCCACCATTATTGTTGTTGTTACGCAGCTGTGGGCAGTCTCTTTTGAAGTGAGCAGTGCTACCACACTGATAGCATCCCCGGTTAACACCCTGCTGCTGACCCTGGGGTTGATTTTGATTTTGTCGGGACATGATTTCCCCACGACAATCCTTTGCCGCATGTCCCACCTTGCCACATCGTTGGCAGCGATTTCCGGCACAAGGGCCGTGATGATGAAGATTACAGCGACTGCACTGCGGCTTTCGACCTACATAGCCGCCTGCATTCTGGTTATTGTTGTTGTTGTTGGCGGACTGATTTTGGTGACCCCGGTGGCTGTTGTAATGATTGAACCGTTTCTGGTTCCCCTGCTGCGGCTGGGATGATGAAGACTGTCGAGCAGACGAGTCTTCAAACTTTCTTTTGTTATCCGGGGCAACTTCAGTTGTACCCCGTGCTGGCAGCTTCTTTTGTTCCACCGCCTTATCGGTGAGTTTGTGAGCCAATCGGATTGCTTGATGTTCAGTTGCAGGGTTACTAGCCATTACCATACCCTGAATCTCCGGAACCAGACCCCCAAGATAGAACTCGAGTCTTTTCTCCACAGTGTTGACCAAATCGGGACACAGAAATACCAAGTCATGATGTTTTGCGGTGTAAGCTTCAATTTCTGATCCCACCATCTTGTGGTTCCATAAGGCTTGCTCTAACTGTTGCACTCTGTCCCGTGGGCAGTACTCCTCTTTGATTAGGGCCTTGAACTCGGCCCAGGCCATTGCATTGGCAGCAATAAGTCCACGCGTTTGGACCTGTGCATTCCACCATGTCAGTGCCCCATCTTCCAGTGTTGAGGCTGCGTACTTGACCTTGTTGGCCTCTAGACAGTTGCACATTTCAAAAACGGATTCAGACTTTTCGATCCAGCGGACCAGTCCAATGGGTCCTTCCACCCCGAGAATTTCCTTGGTTTCGCGTCAAGGAACATCTTGTAGGGGTTAAAGCCCCCTCCTGCTGACAGAGAACAGGAAGTCAGCAAGGAATTTTACTAGCCTCACTATTAGATTTTCACGCGAAAATTTAATAATGGTTACCTGCCAGTTGGTTCTGAACACCCGCTAAAGCTGCGTTCACGTGCTCTTGAATCATGGTAGCTAGCTCTTCGGGCGTCAAGTTAAGGTTTCCACGTCTTCCAGTTGCCATTTAGATCTTCGAGACACAACACAAAACATCCCGATAAGTCTATATATCCAATATAGTTATCCTACTTCGTACTTTAATAATTATTAAGTTATGTCAACTCAATATGTGAAATAGTCAAAAGAAATACTTGATTAACTGAAATTTCAACGTCTTACAAAAGTGCAAATCAAACATATGAATTCACTATAAAGTCTCAAGTTTAAACACAAGTGGGAAAGTAAATAGACTGAAGGAAAATAAATAAAATAAGCGAGACGTGTCAGTCGTCTACGTCTCCATCCCCCAAGTCACTGTCGTTGCCGTCATCCTGCGCGGCATTTCCAGCTTCTACAGCTGGGTCCTCCTCCGGATCCTCCTCTGGATCCTCCTCAGGGTCCTCCTCTGGATCCTCTTCTGGATCCTCCTCTACCGGCACTGGAGGGGCTGGTGCTGGTGCAGGTGCTTGATGTTGCTGTAGCTCCTGAATGTTCCAACTATTTTCCAGTACTCTGTCCTCGAGCCAGTCGGCTCTTATCTGCTCAGCACGCAGATCTCTGGCTAAGGTGTTACGAGCTATCTTACTCGTATGGTGCTCTTCCTCGAGCGAGTCGGTCCTACCTGTAAGTTGTCGGATCATCCATCCTTGTGCTAGGATGGTTTCCTGCATTCTTTCTAACTGTTTTTGTTGTTTATGTATCAGGATTCTAAGTATGTCAATTCCTACTTCTATAGGGTTAACCGGTTCAACCGGCACAACAATGGTTGGGCGTGACGACGACTCCTCCCCCAGAGCGAGCCTTTTCCTCGCCGCCGAGCGTGTCTCCACGCCATAAGATGGTAAGGGTTCCACCATAGGTGCCTTTCCTGGCGCTCTTGGTGGCGTAAGTTTGTTGGATGATGATGACATTGCCTGTTAGGTCGTGTAGTTAGTTACGAGTTGTTTTCATTTCTTATTATTAAGTCATAATCCACATAACACAGTTGTGGTACATCGCATAACAAGATATAATGGTTCGGTGCCAAACTAAGTCTAGTGTTGAGAAATCAGCTATAGTTTAGGTCTACTTCTAATGCAAACCTGGTTCTCTATAGCTAGTGGCTCTGATACCAATCTGTCACACCCTCAATTTCCACTTGCGGAGTTTTACCACGAGGCGTGTGAACAAACCAGAATCTGAAACACTAGTACGTCGAACGACTCTATATGATTTGATAATACGTTTTCAAAAATCATTTGTCGTAGATTTTATATTGTCTTGATTAGTTACCAATATTTAGCAGAAGCATCAATTTTTAAAGTTTGAGCGGAAGCATAAATAAGTAGTGAAGCGGGCGCCAACACAAACGCCAAAACAAATGAAAAACCCCAAAACAATATTTATAAATAAGACTCGATAAAAGATGTCTTGTTCAATGCATGTGCATGCACCTAGAGCTCCTAGCGTCCTGAGAAACATGTAATGAAACAAGTGTCAACATTAAAGATGAGTGAGTTCACAGGTTTTCATAAATTCGTTTGTTCGGTTATAGTTTGTTTTCCCCATTATCCCTAACCCGGGATAACGTGTTGGTTCCATTATTCCAATCCCGGAATAATAAGTTGTTGCTTCCATTATCCTCAACCCAGGATAATATAGTTGTTGTTTCCATTATTCCATCCAGGAATAATAAGTTGTTGTTTCCATTATCCTCAACCCGGGATAATATAGTTGTTTCGTAATTAAGTTCAATGTTAACATATATAGGTAGCTAGCCTAAAGTTATGTCACGTAAGTGTTCGCGATCGAAGCTGACTGTTGTGCCTCCGTGTTGCCAGGCCTATCACTGACCATGGCGAAGTTAGGCCGAATTATTCACCCGTTGACCATACCCGGTCGGCTAGCGCGACTAGCTCGGATGGGGCTTGTCGGGCCGAGTAGTACTACTTATAACTCCCCCGCTATTAAACCCAATACTAACGATCCGAGAGATTGACGAGGACTTAAGTGATAAAGCTGCTTAGTGACCATAACATTACATTAACATTAACTTAGTTACCGAATAGTTATGTGACGTTAAATTCGTATAACGTAAAGAGATTGAGTTTGAAGAGTGTATACATGTTTCTCCCCCTGTTGTTTAAATACCGGATAAAGTTAGGGGCCGTGAACTCACCTTTATTTGCTCAGTTAGTGTAGCAAAGAAGTTGTAAAGGATGGGACCGCTAATCGTGTCCTAACAAACCAATTGATTTCAAGTCAGTGTGTGATCACACCAATACAATTTCTACACTTAATTTACGCACAAAGTGATACACACAACAAATAACATATCTAACACTCAAACATGCATGCCAGTATACTCATGTGAACATAGTAATCAAAACAGTTTATCATGAACATAATCCAATCCATGCAACACCTTGGTGCACACAATCACAAGTTATCAATTTTCAGCTTAATACTCATAATTCAGCTGTTTTCTACGATTTTTATAAAATAGTTCCAACGTTCCAAAAATTCCAATATTTTTACAGTAGGTGACATTTATACTGTAGAAATTTATATAAATTTTCCAAGTCCTAAATCTTTACCAATTAACCATAAATATTAATATACTAGGTTGCAGTCAGATTTATCACTTTCTGACTGCAGTCCACGGAAGAATTTATTTAAAAATCACCAATTGTCCAATCAACAAAATTCCAGTTGGAGTTGCCCGGAAATTTCCCTACCTAGTTGTTGTACAAAATTCATGACTCAACTCCCTACTGATTATAAAATACAACTCGATGAACAACTAACAAAATTTCAGGATTTTCACAGCTTTAGTTACTGAACTTATTTGGCCCTTTAAAAATATCAAACGACTTCAGAAAAATATGAATCCAGCGCCATTAGATTCTTTATTCAAATCTCTACGTTCTAGACATCAGAAAATCCGTTTTTCGACAACTAATGACCGAGTTACAGCCTGATGAAGTCGGCTGTAACTATTACTCAGCAACTGTTTGCAGCATATTGTTACCATACACTCGCATAAACCGTTCCTATGATTAACCTAGGCGATCAAGAACCGGTTTCCTAATCATAGATCGATACATCTAACCTATCCATGCAAACCCTAACCAACATCTCTAGTTTTTATAAACAAACATACTCGCAAACTTACAAGTTCCGCAAACAATCATTCATGTAAACAATGATAATTCAGCCGCTTACTTTCAAACACATATAATCCGAAAACAAACCAATTAATCATTCAAGCACATATATCCGAACATGATCTTGTAGCATATGAAAAATTCTAATCTTTTAATGACAAGGTAAACAAACGGTGAGTAAGATAAGGGGCCGGTGATCAAAGATTGCTTGCGACCGAGGATGAAGATGGCGAGGGCTGCTGCTGCGACCGGAAGAAAAGAGAAGGAAAAGCTGTTCTCGCGACCGAATGGAGTGTAACAAGGGCTGATCAGATCAAGGTGATGAAGGCAGAGGTTGCTCGCGATCAATGGGAGTGCAAGGGGGCTGTTTGCGGTCGAGGGAATGGAATGATTCGCTGCCGTCGGCTGTTAGCTCTTTAGGGTTTTGTGTTTTTGAGAGATGCATGCATGGTTGGTATATATAGGCGCAAAAGAGATAAGGGTTACGGTTTGGCTTGAGCTTGTGGCCGAGAAACTTGGGTTGGTTCAGTTTGGGTTTGAACATAATAAGTTTGCGGTTTTGGGCTTGATCTCGGCCGAGAGTGATTTGGGTTGTTCACAAAGGGGTTTGCGGTTTGGGTTTGATCCTTGTTCTCGGCCGAAGACTTGGGTTTAAAGTTTAAAACTTTGTTAACTCCTAGAGTCACAAGGAATCAAAGTTGGTTCGTGTCGCGGTTCGGTTCAGTTCGTGTACATATCTACCTTAATTATTTATAACTAAAACAATCACATAATGGCACATCACGTATTCACTAACTCGTACACGTTTAATACGTAGCAGACAATTTATTCGAGAAGTATTGAATTTAAGTTATCCGAAAAACCTGGGATGTCACATCCGTCCCAGTACTTCGCCATGGGGAGCTCCGGCCCTTTTTGTCAAGAAGAGGGACGGGACCTTCCGCATGTGCATCGACTACAGGGAACTCAATAAGGTTACTGTCAAGAACCGATACCCATTACCTCGCATCGACGATCTCTTCGACCAACTTCAAGGGTCAAGCTACTACTCAAAGATTGATCTACGGTACGGCTATCACCAGTTACGCGTCAGGGAGGAAGATATCGCTAAGACGGGATTTCGTACTCGGTATGGCCATTATGAGTTCTTGGTCATGCCCTTCGGTCTCACCAACGCACCCGCGGTGTTCATGGACCTCATGAACCGCGTGTGTAAACCGTATCTCGACAAGTTTGTCATTGTGTTCATCGATGACATACTCATCTACTCTAAAGGTGAAGAAGAACATGCTGAACATCTACGACTACTGCTGGAATTACTTCAACAGGAGAAACTATATGCCAAGCTTTCAAAGTGTGATTTCTGGATTCGGGAAGTTCAGTTCCTCGGGCATATTGTGAATGAGAAGGGTATCCACGTCGATCCCGCCAAGATCGATGCCATAAAAAACTGGGAAGCACCCAGGACACCGATAGAGATCCGCCAATTTTTGGGTTTGGCTGGTTACTACAGACGTTTCATCGAGGGATTTTCAAAGATCGCGCAACTGCTTACCACCCTCACCCAGAAAGGCACCAAGTATGCTTGGGGTAACAAGCAGGAATCGGCATTTCAATTGCTGAAACAGAAACTTTGTAGTGCACCCATACTGTCCTTGGCGGAAGGGACTGATGATTTTGTTGCATATTGTGATGCTTCCATTCAGGGATTGGGATGCGTACTCATGCAACGTGATAAGGTTATCGCGTATGCGTCCCGACAATTGAAGGTTCACGAGAAAAACTACACAACACATGACCTGGAATTGGGAGCAGTAGTGTTTGCACTTAAGATTTGGAGACACTACCTATATGGAACAAAGTGCACAATCTATACAGATCACAAGAGCCTCCAACACATCTTTGACCAGAAGGAGTTGAACATGCGACAACGTCGCTGGGTTGAACTCCTGAACGATTATGAATGTGCCATTCGGTATCACCCGGATAAAGCTAACATGGTAGCTGATGCCCTCAGTAGGAAGGAGCACTTGAAACCTCGTCGGGTACGAGCATTACAATTCACCATTCATTCGGGGTTACCCGAACAGGTACGCGACGCGCAGTTAGAAGTAGTTAAAGAAGAAAACATCAAGGCCGAATCGGTGGGAAAAATGGAGCGCGATTGGGAAGTAAAACCCAATGGAGCCCGGTATTTCATGAATCGCATATGGGTACCTCTCTACGGAGGCCTCAGAAAGCTAGTCATGGACAAAGCTCACAAGTCCCGATACTCTATCCATCATGGTTCGGATAAGATGTATCAAGACCTTAAAGCCGCGTACTGGTGGCCCAACATGAAAGCGGATATAGCCACCTACGTGAGCAAGTGTTTTGACTTGTGCGAAAGTCAAGGTAGAGTATCAGAAGCCATCGGGGCTACTTCAGCAACCTGAGATTCCAGTGTGGAAATGGGATCAGATCTCGATGGACTTCATCACTAAACTCCCGCGAACTTTGGGTGGTTGCGATACCATCTGGGTGATCGTGGATCATTTAACTAAGTCTGCACACTTTCTAGCGATCAAAGAAACAGATAAGATGGATAAGTTGACTCGCATCTACATTAAGGAAGTAGTTTCTCGGCACGGAGTGCCAACGTCCATCATCTCAGACAGAGATGCTCGTTTCACGTCCAACTTTTGGTAGTCACTTCAGAAAGCGTTGGGTACATGCTTAGATATGAGCACAGCTTCTCACCCTCAGACGGATGGCCAAAGGGAAAGGACCATTCAGACCTTGGAAGACATGCTTAGGGCATGTGTGGTAGACTTCGAGAACAGTTGGGAAATCCATCTGTCTTTAGTGGAATTCTCGTATAACAACAGTTACCATACGAGTATATCGGCAGCACCGTTTGAAGCATTATACGGTCGTAAATGTAGATCACCGGTCTGTTGGGCAGAAGTCGGTGACAGTCAACTCACAGGCCCTGAGTTGATACTTGAGGCATCTGAAAAGATTGTACAAATCAGAAACCGCATGGCAGCGGCACGAGACCGACAGAAAAGCTACGCTGATCAACGACGCAAACCACTTGAATTTCAAGTAGGCGACCGCGTCCTACTGAAGGTGTCACCCTGGAAGGGTGTAATCCGCTTTGGGAAACGAGGCAAACTAAACCCACGGTACGTAGGCTCGTTTATGATCTTGAAACGTATCGGACCCGTAGCTTATCAATTAGACCTTCCTACCGAACTCAGTGGAGTTCACAACGTTTTTCAAGTGTCAAATCTGAAGAAGTGTCTATCAGATGAAACCCTAGTCATTCCATTGGATGAGATTCAAGTGGATGAATAACTGCATTTTGTGGAACAACCTATCGAGATCATGGATCGTGAGATCAAAACTCGAAGGCACAGCAAGATACCGATCGTCAAGGTTCGTTGGGATTCTAAGCGTGGACCGGAGTTCACGTGGAAAAGAGAGGACCAAATGAAAAGCAAATACCCACACCTCTTTGCAGCTGAGCAGCAAGCTAACGATACCACCAACTAAATTTTCAGGACGAAAATTCTTTCAACATGGGGATGATGTGACAACCTGGGAATTTCTTGTAATTTCGTGTATCATTGTTAATGAACTAAATCTTTGTGTGTTGCATTCTAAACCGCGTTTACTCAATTTTCGGGACGAAAATTCTTTCAACATGGGGATAATGTGACATCCCGGTTTTTTAGATATCCTAAACGCACTACTTCACGGTTATTCATTCCTACGCTAAATTGATTCGGAGATTTAATTTACACGCTCGAAATAACTATGCTAACTTTGTGAGCTTATCAAGTTAATTACGAGCTATGTGTATTAGACGTTTATAAGTTTGGTGAGTTATTATGTATGTTTTGATTTCGTGATGATTAGTTATAAAAATATATAGTAAATAGATAGACGAACCCAACCGGGCCGCGAAATGGGTTGACCTCATTTCCTTGCGACTCAAGGAATTAATCAAAACTTGAGGCTTAAGTTAAAGACCCAAGCCGCCCCACCCAAACCCTTTGCGGCCGCAAGCACCAAACCGCAAACCCTTGATCCTTTTCTTTCCTTCCCTACACTATATATAGATAAGCATGCATGAGAGTTGTTAACAAAAAAAAAAGAGGAACCCTAGCTCTAAGATCAGCCGATGGCAGCCCTTTCCCCACTCCTTCTCTCGGTCGCGATCTCCTTGATTACCCGAATCTTCATTGTTAAAGGTTATGGTTTTCTATTGTTTCGCAAATCACATTAGGGTTTATGAACTATTGATCATGCTTGTATGTAATGGTAGAATTATGGTTATGAAAGTGTTATGATGTTTAGTTCGATTAATTGTGCAAGTTTTGCGATTATGATGATTAGTTGGATACAAGAATCATAGGCTGCGTTTTGTGATAAATCATATTGTATGATTAGGGTTTGCATGAGTATGATGTACATGATGATATGTGACTAATAATTCTGTTCTTGATCATTTATATTTAACGTCTCGATTGTTTAAGCGAGTTCTATTGCGATAAAGGTTGAAAACAGGATGCTGAATGGTGTTTACAGCCAACTTCAATTGGCTGTACCTTGGTTATTATTTATTGAAAAACGGATTTTTTGAAGCCTAAAACGTATATTTTTGAAAAACGCTTCTAGTGGCGCTGGATTCATATTTTTCTGAGGTCGTTTGATATTTTTAAGTGGTCAATTAAGTGCAGTAACTGAAGCTGTGTAAATTCTGAAATTTGTTAGTTGTTTATCGAGTCGGATCTCATAATCTGTAGAGAGTTGAATCACGAAATTTGTACAGCAACTGGAGATGAAAATTTTTGGGAAACTCCCACTTGAATTTTGTTAATTGGATGAACGATGATTTTTAAATAAATTCTCCCGTGGACTGCAGTCAGAAAGCGACGAATCTGACTGCAGCCTAGTATATAAATAGTTATGAATAATTAGGAAAGTGTTAGGACTTGAAAATTTTACATAAAATTCTACAGTTTAGTTGACAACTCCTGTAAATAAATTGGAATTTTTTGAACGTTGGAACTATTTTATAAAAATCCTTGAAAACAGCCTAAATATGAGTATACAAGCTGAAACTTGATAACTTGCGAATGTGTGTACCAAAGTGTTGTATGAGTTGATTTGTGTTCATGATAGGTTGGTTTGATCACTATTTTGGTATGATAATACTTTGCATGCATGATTGTGTTTTAGAATTTGTTGTTGTGTGTGCCGCATTGTGTGTTAGTTATGTGTAGGGTTTGTATCGGTGTGTTCACACACTAACTTTAAATCAATTTACTTGTTAGGACACAATTAGCGGTCCCATCATTTGCTACTTCTGTGTTACACTAACCGATCAATTAAAGGTGAGTTCACGGCCCCTAATTTTATCCGGTTTTAAACAACAGGGGGAGAAACATGTATACACTCTACAACTCTATCTCTTTTCGTTATACGAAATTAACGTCATTAAACTATTCGGTAACTAAGTTAATGTTAATGTACGTTATGGTCACTAAGCAGCTATATCACACAAGTCCTCGACAAACTATCGGATCGTTAGTATTAGGTTAGATAGCGGGGAAATTATAAGTAGTACTACTGGGCCCGACAAGCCCCACCCGAGCTAGTCGCGCTAGCCGACCGGGTATGGTCAACGGGTGAATAATTTGGCCTAACTTTCGCCATGGGCAGTGATAGGCCTGGCAACACGGAGGCACAACAGTCAGCTTCGATTGCGAACACTTACGTGACATAACTTTAGGCTCGCTACCTACATGTTAACATTGAACTTAATTACGAATCAACAATATTTTCCGGGTTAGGGATAATGGAACCAACAACATTATTATTCCAGGTTAGGAATAATGGAACATCATTATTATTCCGGGTAAGGAATAATGGAACCATCAGTATTATTCCGGGATGAGAATAATGGAACTAAATCGTTATCCCGGGTTAGGGACAACGGGAAACTTATAACCGAACTAATGAACTTATAAAAACCCGTGAACTCACTCTTCTTTAATGTTGACACTTGTTTCTTTACATGTTTCTCAGGACGCTAGGAGCTCTAGGTGCACTCACTTGCATTGATCAAGACATCTTTTTATCGAGTCTCATTTACGAATATTGTTTGGGTTTTTCTTTAGTTTTGGCGTTTGTGTTGGCGCCCGTTCCTTTACTTTACTTTAATGCTTCCGCTCAACTTTAAAACTAATGCTTCCGCTAAACATTGAAACCAAACTAAAACAATATAAAATAACTATGAATGGTTAAACAAATGATTTTGGAAAACGTATAAACAAATCATATAGAGTCGTTCGATGTTACTAGTGTCTCGGATTCTGGTTTGTTCACACGCCTCGCGGTAAAACTCCGCAAGTGGAAATTGAGGGTGTGACAGCTGAAACGTATTTAGCCTCGATAGAGAGAGCGACTGGGTTTGCTTCTTGCATTACCACGTTACTAAGCGTGTTCCGAAGAACTGGCAACCGGCCATTGTACATTTGGCATTCAATTTGCATCAACCGAAATCTGAATCAGAATATCTAACAAGGTCGAAGTTGTCTTTTCATGGATACCACAAGCCCATACTTAGCGTAAAGGTAGGTTGGATACATGATGTCTTGTCTAGAGGCTGTGAGATACATCAGTGATCCAATCATTGATCTATACAAGGTTTCATCTATCTTAACTCCGTGTTCTTTTGGGCGGATGTCATGATTGATTGCCAATGTCGTAGATAATGGTGACGACCCAGACATTTCGAATTTCTCCAAGATATCATGGACGTACTTTTTCAAATGGATGAAGATACCATCAGGCAACTAAACAACTTGAAGTCTTAGAAAGAACTTCATCTCTCCCGTTGAGCTCATTTCGAATTTCTTCTTCATGACTGCTTCAAAAACTTTGCATAACACGTCGTTTGTTGAGACAAAGATAATGTCATCCACATAGACTTGTAATATCAGCAAGTGTCCGTTTACTTGCTTCGTGAAGTGTGTGCAGTTAACAGAGACTCTGATAAAGCCGTTGCTGGACAGGTATGAGAGAGTGTCTGGTACCAGGCTCTCGGTGCCTGATGTAACCTGTATAAAGCTTTATCTAAAATATAAACCTTGTACTTAGGCACTGGATCGACGAACCCTGGTGGATGTCCAACATACACTAACTCCTTCACAGTTCCGTAAAGAAAAGCAGACTTGACATCTAGCTGGTACACCTTGAAACCGTTCCGTGATGCAAATGCCAGGAAAATGCGAATGGCTTCCAGTCGAGCAACCAGAGCATAAATCTTTGTATAATCAATGCCTTCCTACTGATGAAAACCTTTGAAAACGAGTCGAGCTTTGTTGCGCACCACTAACCCTCGATCATCTCTTTTGCACTTGAAGACTCATTTTGTAGCTATCGCTTTCTGATTAGTTGGTAGGTCAACAAACTTCCAGACTCCAAGCTTCTCAAATTGTTGCAGCTCCTCCTACATTGCGTTTACCCAGCTTTCATTGGCAAGCGCAACTTTGTTCAATTTTGGCTAAATCTGCAAATTAAAACAACAATTTAAGCACATTTCTTAAACTGGTGCCATCTTTCTATAAAAACAACTAAGATCTTTGCTAATCTGATTGCGTGCTTTCACTCCAGCTTGTAATTCTCTGATAATATTCTCGGATGGATGGTAGGATAAATTCCTTTGAAGTACTTCATTAGGAACGTCTACTTCACTTCCCGAATTTGTGATATTCTTTTCGGCAACCGTGTCACTTGTTGAAGGTTATTCTAATTTCTTGGACTTGCAGATTGATTTAGTAGATTTGTTATTTGCTCAGGTTCTTCATCGGAATTAGATTCACCATTATTATCATACGTTGGCTCAGCGTCAAAGTCAAAATCATCTGTCTGGATGAGAATGGGCTCAGTGGAATGAACTACTGGATCGATGACATGTGTAGATTGAATCGTGCTCGGACCTTCACTAGAAACATTTTTGCCAACAGGTGGTTGAGTAACCACTATTGGCCTCTGAACTTGTTCTTGATTTGCTGCTTGATGTTGTTGATATAACAACACAAGTTCCTCTTTGTTAGGAACTTCTGGTAAGTCAAATGAGTTCCATAAGCTCTCATAATTGAACATCCAGGATTCACCAGGCTTTTGAGTAGGCATTGTGTACTTCCGACAATCGAAATGTAGAGCAAGGATTACTTGATTTAAGCTTGGTAGATATACCTTTCTCAATGGACTAACATAACCTACAAAAAAACCTTCCAAAGATTTAGCACCAAATTTTCCGTAGGGGTCGATGACCGTACACGGAGACCCAAATGGCTCCAAACATTCTAAATTCAGCTTTCCTTGATTAAGCAGTTCGAAACATGTCTTCTTGCGAGCCTTGATGATCAAAACCCTGTTTAATGTGTAGCAAGCAGAGGCAACATCTTCGCTCCAAAACCTGATAGGTAACTTTGAATCGGCAAGCATTGTGCGTGCTGTTTCAATGAGATATCGATTTTTTCGTTCAGCTACTCCATTTTGTTGCGGAGTATAAGGGGCACTGAATTTGTGAAGAATCCCTTTGTCGTTACAGAATTCGAATATTCGATTATTCTTGAACTCAGTACTGTTGTCACTTCTTATCCTTCTGATTGGAAGAATGTACATGTTTTCTAGCTTTCTAAAGAGAATCATAAGATTTTCAAATGTTTCATCTTTACTGAAACATGACCCATGAGAACCTTGAATAGTCGTTTGTCACAACTAGGCAATAAAGATCTCCATAAATACTTTTGGCATTTACTAGCCCGAAAAGATCCATATGAAGTCTCTCCAGTGGTAACTTGATGGAATTTAGAAGTTCCTTGGGTGAAATTTCTTGTGCTACTTCCCCTTTTTACAGATAAGACGATCATCGTCTGGATGAAAATTTTTGAGATTGACACCCTCTACTAGATTGTTGTGCACCAGGTAGTTCATTTTTCGTAAGTGAATATGCCCCATCTTTCTATGCCAAAGGATTGATTCTTTCTCAGTTGCTTTGGTTACAAAACACTGTGTTGATTTCGAGGTGGTGGATACGACGCCCATATCTAGACATAAAGATCATTTTCTCGAGGAGCACGCATGATGATCCACTCCTTAGGAATTTTGAATCCCGGCTTCAGAATTAAACATTCCTTATGATTGAAGTGCATTGTAAACTTTTTATCACAAATTTGCGATATGCTTAGAAGATTGTTCTCTAATTCAGCAATATAGTTTATTTTGTCGAACGAGACCACTCCATTTGAAAGCTTTCCTTCTCCAACAATTCTGCCACCTTGATTTCCAGCAAACCCCACATAGCCTCCATGAATAGATTTTACATGATAGAGTAAGGCCAGCATTCCTATCATGTGACGAGAAGCTCCATTGTCCATAATCCACTTTGATATAATTGACCTCGGGAATCCATGTACGTGCAAATAAGTAATTACTTAAAGTGAAACCCAAGCATGCTTGGTCTTGGGAGGGTTTGGAATATCAAACTTTGGAACTTCGATTTTGACATCCTGTTTGATTTCAGGTTTAGCTGGAACATGTGTTTTCATTTCTGCTGAATATGGTTTGATTTTTGCTACCCAAGTTTGTGTTTTCTGAACTGCCTTTTTTGAATGGAAGTTTGAATCCTTTTGACTATTCTTGGTTGAAGTTTCACCAAATTCATATTTTGAATTATGTTGAATTGTTGATGTCACAACTTTGTTAGATTCATTATTTCTTTTTAGTATTTGTTTTGGTACAAACTCAGGTGCTTTTTGCTTCACATCTTCTGTAGATCTTTTCAAGTTGTAAACAGGTTTTGGATTTCTTTGATGACATTGTCGTGCACTATGCCCGACTTTGTTACATTGGTAACACATCCTTTTATCATTTCTAATAGAAGAATCCAAATCCTGTTTTCTACTCTCCTTTTCCTTTTAAAATTCATCATTGGATTGTTTCCCAATACTCTTTTTTTCTCCTTCAGTGTTTGTTCCATAGACAAAATCAATTTTCTTTGTAAGGTTCAATTTTTGAATCTTGTTGTTTTTCCTTTTCTTTTGATAACCCAAACCTATTCTCCGGTTTTCAGGATAGTCAGTGTCCTTCTGATAGTATTTTTGTAAACACATTTTGATTTTGAATAAAATCACGCATCTTGTTTCAGTAGCAGAATGATTGACTTCAACCAGCTTATACAACTTATCAACTCGATCAAGATTCACATTTTGAATTGGGAAATCCTCATCGGAATAAAGTTTATCGATCCGTTCATTTTGTACACAACTACATTTGGTTCATCTTTTAAACCATTTTCTGACGATGCAACATCTGGTTCAGATTTTTCGAGATTCGACTATGTACTTTCAAAAATAGAATTTTCAGACTAGTCAGACTCATTTTCCAAAACTTTTCGACCACAGTTTTTACCACTTCGGATTCAAAGTCATTTTCTGTTTTGGCATATGTGACGTCAATGTTCTCAGGCAGCTCACTTATCTTTTTAGTTTTCAGTTTTAAATTGAGTGCCTTTTCAACCCCCCCCCCCAGATGGTTTCTTTCTTGCATAACTATTCCACAAGGGCGGTGGAACACGATTGTAACCTACACCTTTGTGTTCATCAATTTTATCATCTTCCTTGCTCTTAATTTTCGGAAGAATGTGATCAATGACGTATGAACTGGTAGAATTAAAGATTAACAACTTGTTAACACGTTCAATTTCGATTTTCATTTTCTCATGTTCATTTTCAGCTCGGCAATAGTATTTAAATGAATATTCATCGCCATCTATTTGTCCATTACTGTTGCCTTGAGCATCGAAAGTGTCTTGTCATTTTCCCTGATCACTGGTTCAAATTGTTTAATCGCTTTACTTAATTTGTCATATGCTTCTTTTGTTGTATTATAATCACATGACAAATTATCTACATGAATTTTCAACTCTTTGTGTCTTTTTTTCTTTTTCGACAGACTCCCTGCATGGCTCTTTCCACTTCATGCAAGGTGTTTCTTTTTTTACACTTTGAGACTTAATTACATCCTCTACTGATTCATTTACCAATACTTTTACTGATTTGACTTTAGCTTCCTAAGCTTCCTCAGCTAGATTCTCCAAAGTCAATTCCTTGGTCATGTCTATCATTTCTACTATTTAAGGCATTGTCTCTTTTTCACATGGTGGTTGTAGCTTGACTCGAAGTAACCTACAAAAGTTTTAAGAATATCACTAGGCAAAGATGTCTAAATGAACTATTTAAGAGTTCTTCTTCCTCGGACGACGTGTTGTAATATTCTTTAAGGGCTTCGTCAAAGGATGCCTCAGGAAATTCTTGTTCTGTCTGTTCTGGTTCTTCAATTATCTCACCTACCATGCAAGGTTTTCATTCTTTGTGATATACTTGTTCCAGTTGAACCCTACATCTTCTTGGGTGACAACCAAAGCCTTATCTTTTGAGTTTGATGGCCCATCTTTAATCTGCACTAACCTGGTTTGAGGTTAGGGTCGATGATATATAGTAGTCATTAGCAAATGGATTCTAATTTCCTTTGACTTCTCTATTTGGGCACTCTGTTTTGAAATGTCCTTTTCTCTGCACTTGAAGTATGTAACTTTAGCCTTATCTAAACCCAGTTTACCGTCAAGACCATCCAGGTTTCTCTTCCTGCGATTTCCATAAAGCGTTGAGCTCGGATTATTGACGCCATGCACCACTTAATATAAATTAATTCCAACTCAACAAGATCAATCTGATTATAATCTTCTTATGTCATTTCAGGATTCCCAATCCTTTCGGCTACCAGACTGTCATATGATTCGAGAACTGATGCAAGTAGGGCCATGTGTTGTTTGGCCGTGTGCTCATTGAAGTCCTGTGTGTTTTCGAGATTCATAGCGATGTTGCATTGAAGAATTCGCTGGTTTGAATTATGTTGTTTGCTTTGACTGTTCTGAGGATTACTTGAGCTTTGTGAAGATTGTGGAGCTGCAGGAGAATTAGGGTTGTATGACGGAAATGACTGAAACCCACTAGATTGGTTTGATGGTTGGCTTGTAGTATTGTTGGAATCGAAGGCGGTTTGAACCTTGGGACTTTGTATGTTACGAACAGAACTACCTTTGTAGTATAGGTTCACATCTTGTTGCATCTGGGCACCTTTGTTTTTTGCCATTTTCTGCATTTCTAGCTCATGACCTTCTAATCTTTCAATAAATCTTGGCAATGTGAAATTACTATACTCTGTGCCATTTTTCAGAATAGTTAGATAGGTCGTCCACTCTCCTTCTGGTAAAGAATCGGTTTCATCTAAACCATCAAATGACAGTACCTTTCGATCAACCGCTTCATTGTCTCACCTTTTATCGGATTGAAAATATCGAATTCCTTGCTCAGCATCGCTTTTCATCCTTTTCGAGGTTGAGAACTTCCCTGAAACTTAAGTCTTAAAGCATTCCATAGAGACTGAGCGTCATCATCGTGTTGCAGAAGTGCCAGGACATCTTCTTTTACTGCCTGTTACAGTATATTCATCATCTTCTTTTCGTTGATAAACTTTTCCTTCTCTATATCTGTTAGTTGCGCTAGTGACTTCTCAAGACCACTCTCACTTGTAGGTGCTGTGCAATTTGACTCGATGGCAAACCAACATGCGAACTGAGTAGCTTGTACCCAGTTTATGAACCTCTCGCTCCAACTGTCATAATCTTCTAAGTTATGAGCTTTGGAGATTCGTCATGGTTCCCATTTCGTTCTTTTGGTTCATGTTTTGAGATGCAACAGTTGTAACATCAGATGTGGCGAAGGCGTTAAAGAATTCCTTTCCATGTTTTACCTGAAAATTATCGAAAACAATTTGATTAGAACTTGTTTTTGTGCAAAGTGTGCTTTGTGCGATGTGGCACTTCGTACGAGGTGTTCACAAATAATGTTAAGACAAATTTATGCACCTCGTATGAGATGAAAATCACTTCGTACGAGGTGAGTGAGCAACTGTATATTAAATCACCTCGTACAAGGTGTCTCGGCAACTCATGCGAAGTGTAATATTACGAGTTGTGTTCACAACTTCGTGTTTTCCTTGTTTTCACAATTTTTGACATGATTTCAGTTGATTTTAGGTCTGAAAATTTCAAGGGTTGGATTAAACTGATTTTAACATGTTATACTAGAATCATAGTCCAATTTGTCCATGAAATTGTCCAGATCTGTTAAAAGTTTTAAGAAAGAGTAGAAATAGAGATCTTCAATTGCTGAGATATAATCAACCATCTTCGAATCAGGCCTCCTGTTCTGATACCACTTGTGGGAGGATCGACGTTTCCCGAAAGCAACGAACCGGACTCGATCTAACCAACGTGCACGTAATACGTCGTTAGTAAATTTGACAAAAGATCAGATCTACTGTTTAAACGCTTATGCTTCTTGTATTGATAAACGTGGAAGAATTAAAGACAACAAACTGACAAGGCTTCACCTTAGTAGTAGAAAAACAACTATTGACTCAAGACCCTAACTCTGCTATTTATAGACATGACAGCTCCGCACGAGTTGGAGTTTGCCCCTTCGTATGAAGCGACCAGTATACATAAAAAACTAATAGAAATCTAACAATTAAGCCCTGCTACATACTCGACATGAATCTAAGACGTAGGATATAAACATTCTGCAACAACAAAACTCTTTAGTCAAACAACCAGATACATGTTTGCCCATGGGGCCATGCTAGTGCAGCACGGGGCCGTGGTCATCCCCCTGTTAATCTTCTAGGTATCTTCCAAAATGGATTACTACTCAAATGATTACAACTACTACTATATTGAGGATGATTACGAGGAACCATATTGTACCATTTGCGGTGAATCTCATTTGGTGCAACATTGTTACCTTTTTCAGCCATCACTCTCATACACTTCTTATGAAAAAACTAGGTTTGAGCTCCCAATGCCAAGCTTTAATTGGGACACCAGCCTGTTTGAAACATACGACGCGCCACCAACAATCATTCCCGAAGCCGAAAGTTTTATACAAAGTAACAAAAATTTAGAACTCTTACTTAAGAGATCGCGCGAAAAAGAAGAGACCGTTTGTACTAAAGAGGTAATAATCGAAGCGGTAAAAATGGAAGAACCACAAAACGAAAAACTCACGCATGAAGCAAACTAGGAACAAGGTAAATCTAAAAGTTATAGTTTCAAATAAAACAAAACTTTCAAGAAATTCACAATTTACAACCTTCTTTTGAAAATCAATGTTTGGTGTCTTCTCGTACTAAGTTTTTAAAATAGCTAAACACTACTACTAAAATCGAAAAAATACTTAGCACTAATTTAACAAGTGATCAAACTTTGCTAATACAATATGAACACCATGAATTAAAGATAAAATCCATACCATGTTTTTTTTCCAAACATCCTCATTCGTAACATGTTAATTGATAAAGATCTTTGTGTTAACAGAAATGCCAAACTATATTTTCAAAAAAATTGGGTACTAGTGATATTTTTCCTATTAAAATTCCTATTTTCCCTCTAACCGAAAATTGATAAAAGCCAAAGGGATGATTGAGGATGTCTTAATTCAAACAAATCAAACGGTAGTACCAACCGACTTTATCATCCTATATGATGCTCCACTCGTGTTGGGATAACAGTTCATATAAAGCCATCAACACTTAGTCAACCGGAAGCAAAACAACCTACCACTTCAATTAGGAACCGAAAAAAGGTATGTCAATCTTGACCAATCAATGAAATATCCAATTAGAAATGACGACCCCCTAATTGAAGATGAAGTAGAGCCACCCAAAACTGAAGAAACAGAAGAACAACTCGTCAAAGAGGAGGACGTCATCGAACAAACCTATTTGGCCTAAAGAAGAAAATAAGCGATCTCTTGAAGACCCACCATCGTTTGAACTCAAGGAACTACCAAAAGGTCTAGATAGACATTCTTGCATGATGATGGTAAGCTCCCTATTATCATTTCTTCAAAATGAACCCTTTTTGGAAAAGAAAAATTAATAGAACTTTTGAAAAAACATAAAAAAGCAATCACATGGAAATTTATGGACATCAAGGCATCAGTCCATCCATGTGCAAACACAAAATTTTAATGGAGGATGACTATAAAACTGTAATACAACCACGAAGAAGAGTAAATCCAAATGTACAAGAAATGGTTAAAAATGAAGTCATCAAGCTACTAGATGTTGGACTCGTCTACACTATCTCCGATAGCCCTTGTGTGTGTCTCGTCAAAGTAGTACCAAAAAAGGACGTATGAGGGTCGTAACTAATGAAAAAAGTGAACTTATACAAACAAGAACCGTCACCGAATAGAGGGTTTATATTGACAATCGCAAATTAGAAGAGTCAACAAGGAAAGAACACTTTCCTTTGCCATTTATCGATCAATTGCTAGAAAGCTATCCGGTCATAAATTTTATTGTTTTTTAGATGGTTGCTCTGGGTATTTTCAAACTCCCATAGTGCCAGAGGACCAAGACAAAACAACTTTTTTACATGTCGCTATGGAACCTTTGCTTATCGATGTATGCCATTTGGTCTATGCAATGCCCCAGTAACATTTCAATGTTGCATGGTGGCCATCTTCCACGAAATGATAGAAAAAACCACGGAAGTTTTCATGGACGATTTTTCTATCTTTGGAGATACATTTGAGCAATGCCTCGATAATCTTGAATGAATGCTATCCCAATGTGAGGAAACTAACCTCGGCCTTAATTAGGAAAAATGCCATTTCATGGTAACTGAAGGAATAGTACTCGGTCAAAATCTCAAGTGAAGGAATGAAAATTGATCGGCAATAATAGACACTATTTCCCGATTACCTCCCCATTCTATGTTCGAGTCATACGAAGTTTCCTAGGACATGCCGGATTTTATAGGTGATTTATCAAACTTTTCAAAAACTCTAGACCTCTAACAAAATTACTTGAAAAGATGCCCCATTCATCTTCGACAAGGATTGCAATATAGCTTTTCTTGCACTAAAAGAAATGCTAGTGAACGCACCAATCATGATGTCACCCGATTGGAAATTATCATTTGAAACATGTGCGATGCAAGCGAATTTGCGGTTGGTGCCGTCTTAGGACAACGAAAAGAAAAACACTTTCACCCAATATACTACGCAAGTAAAACTCTTAACAATGCCCAAGGAAATTATACAACTACCGAAAAAGAGTTACTACTCGTAGTATTTGGTTTTGATAAATTCCGTTCCTATCTTGTGTTTTCTAAAACAATAATCTATACGAACCATGCTGCCATTTGATACCTCTTCAAAAAACAAGATGCCAAACTGTGAGAGGGGATCGGCTCTCCTCTTATGAGCATCGGACTGATCTGAGTCAACTAACAGAGGCGGAATTCATTGTTATTGAGTTGACAAACAAACAAGAAACATATGCTACTTATACGCCTTGATTCGTATTAATAAACGTGAATGGTTACATACGAGTAAACAATTTGACAGGGCTTCACCGTAGTACACACACCAACAACTATGTAACACAACACTCAAGCTCATCTATTTATAGGTCAACATGACTCGCATAGGAGAGAGGTGTGTTTGACTCGTGCGAGTGGTGCCTCGTACGAGTGACAAGGTGTCACTCGTACGAGCCACTAAGCTCAGTTGTACGAGCCATATTACAAACATATAATTTGTGAATGGGAGATCAGCTCTCCTCCGATGAGCACCTGACCGATCTGACTCAACTAACAAAGGCGGAATTCATTGTTAGTGAGGTTGACAAACAAACAAGTGAGATCTACTGCTTAAATTCCTTGAATATATTGTTAGACGTGAACAAAGTACAATGAAAGTGAACAGTTCAGCAGGGCTTCGCCACACCAACATGATTACCAGTTCTGACACAACACTCCTCTGTTTATAAGTCCACATGACTCGCACAGGAGAGTGTGAAACTGGTTATGACTCGTGCGAGTAATTGTCTCATACAAGTGACAAAGTGTCACTCTTACGAGTCATATGACTCACACGTACGAGCCAGTTACAAAAAAAATAAAATATACTATAACAAATACAAACTGACGTTCTAAGCCCTGTATACATAAACAACATATCCTAGACGTAGGCAATAGACATTATGCACCAACAAACTCCCCTTGGATGTTGCCCCAATCTTGATATTCTCCAAAAATCTTCAAAAAATTTGACGCTTATCGACCAAAGAAACGCTTCGGCGGCTTGCGACGCTCCTCAAAAGCTATCGCCGTTTGATCTGTAGGAGGAGGTCGGTTAACTTTATTGCCAAACCCAAAACTTCTTAGTGACGCAATACGTGCTCGCTCTGCAATCCTCTCTTCCTTCTTATCTTTCTTCCTTCAAACTTTCTCCTCTAGTTTCCTCCATGAAGTGTTCCATGTCGATCCAGAATGTATATCGTTGGCAAACCAGACATTAACTATCTTCTGAAACTGGAGTGCTTGTTTTTTATCTCTCTCTTCAAAACTGATCTTACTATAGAACAAACATTCAATATCTTTCTAAAGGTCGACCTGAGGATCAAGTTAAACCTGCCTCCTTATTCATGTAACACACATACAAGTGCGGAATCCAAGTATGCATGCAAACCAAAGCGAAGTAAGAACACAGGATAACCAAAGATTCAATATATTGATTTAGTAATGAGAACTAGTACAAACATATACAAACAATGCTCATACAACTCACACAAACTGCTTGTGCTCTTGCGTCTTCCTCTACTCAACTTGCTAGTTCGACTTTGATCAGTGACCAACTCAGTTAACCAGAGATTAACCAGAAAGACCAGAATTGCCAACCTCTGACTGGGAAGTGCATGTCTGCTTATATAGTGTCCATGCTAGTCATTTGTACGAAGTACGTTCCTAGACATACAGAACACACTATTACACGCGAAGAACTACTCCAAAGATGCTCGCACGAACAAGTTGGTTCGTACAAATCATTCACTTGTTCCTATGAAACAAGTAAGATAACTTGTTTACAATGCTTCCTTCGTACGAAGCATTCTCACTCGCATGAAATGCTTTTTTCGGAGAGCATGTCGCAGACATGATGTATACAGGACTCAACAGTATGCACACATGCAACTGTTTTAACACAGGCAAACTAAAACGTCATATGAAACCAAGATAGGAGGATATCTTGATTTAGTCGACATGACCAAACTTCTAAAGACACAGTAAACAAAGACCGTACAATTACAGATGTAACTATGAACAAGTGACAAACACAAAAGTGTATCAACAAACTCCCCCGTGGCTGTTGCTTCGTCTTCGGTCTTTGGTGTTTGGTGTTTGGTCTTTGGTCTTCATACTGGAATGGTTTAGAGTATCAACAAACTCCCCCTAAAGATCTGCTATCCATTGATAGAGCATCAGGTCTTCAAATTTCCAAGAAACATCAAACCTTTCATGTTTCCTCTTGAAAGCTGCTTGAGGTAACTGGATCGGTCACTACCTACTTGAGCATTTGACTTCTACTACTAGAGTTGATGCAGAAATTGTTTGTTGCGAGGATGAGGCCAAAGCGTCAGGATTGTCATAGTCTTCAGTAATCGGATAATGTTGATGTTGGATTTTTGTTGCTCGGCATCTCTCATTCCACAGAATGTTCACTCGCTTTCTTTTCATTTCAAACATGCCTTTAAAACAATTAAAGCATTTAACCAGTGTAGCATTTCAATAATGATACCATTCTTTCAAGTTGTTATGCTTAGCAGTTAATATTTCCGTTAGGTTTAGTGTTGTAAGAAAGTACTTTTATGAAGTTGTGATATCAAAACAAATGGTTTTTATGGCGTATCTTGGTAGAAAAACCTTTGAGTCTCAACTTTGGCTAATTAAAAAAAGCACTTAATTTAACAACATAGTAAAACTAAAATAAAATAATTACTAACACTAAATATATCTTTTCAGAGTTTCAAGGTAAGACAATCATACCAGCATTTAATCTTGACAAAAACAGGTTTTGTTAAAACATCAAATTAAATAAATAAATATTGTACTATGATATCGGTATTGTTGTCCACATAAGCTCGACTTATTAGATATAATCATGGTTAGGAGATATGAGTAAAGTATGAATTATACTTACTAGCCGGTGTTCAACCATGTCATAACACATTCCCGTATCAAGATATGCTCGAGAGAAAATCTTACCGGTGAGTATACTGCTTATCATCTGTTTTGACGTATATGATGTGAGATACTCACTTATTTTGAATTGAAAACAAGTCTTATGTGATTAAATCACTTATTGATGAGGAACTTGATTTTCATATGCATGCAGGTCACAGGAGTAAGTCCGTGAACAAGTTAGTACCATCGTAACGACAAAGAGACGAACTTAGCTCCCGCATAAAGCCGTGATATTTTATCAGTTATTTTTTAGGTGGATGTGATATTTTTATCACTTATTTGAGGTCGTATGCAGTATGTACATGTGTGTATGTATCATGGAAGTTCTAGACTTACGCCCTGTTATTTGTCGGTAAAAGATTCAACCATGATACCCAGATGATAAGTCAGCAGAAAGACCGTATATCTCATATCCTCAGCATACTATCAAACGAAATTTCGATACCAAGACCATATGCCAATGAATGGTTCCCACCTGGCTTGCAGTCCGTTAAGTTTGTATCAACCTGCACATTTTAGTCTGATTGTGAGCCTACCGATACATCATTAGTAAAACTACTTATCAATTTTCATTCTTTGTCTTTGACTTGTTTATGACAGATCACCGGTGAATTTCATCATCTTCAACTTGTCTTATCCAAGAAACTCATTTTTTTTTTTGGGTTTTCTATTGTTTTTGTATTTTTCTAAATTTTCTCCCCCTTAAATATAGAAGGTAAATAAATAAAAGGCATATTTTTTTATTTTCTTGAAAATTTCTCCCCCTAAATATAAAACTAAGAAAATTGGAAAATATTTTTGTAGTTTTAGATTTTTAGAAAAATGTGTAGAAAAATAACTAGCCATGGTTGAATTACTCGGTTTTCACCTTGATGCCATTCACCAAAAGTAGATAATCAAAACAAGATTTAAGCTTTGGTAAAAAGGTCAGCACGTTGGTGATCGGTGTGGATTTTAACAACATTGATAAGTTTCTTTTCAAAAGACTTGACTTTGTTATCAGTACCTGAAGAACCCACAAATTTAACATTTTTAAGCTTCTTCTTGTAGTGAGAGCCTTTTGCTTCAACCTTTGGTTGTGGAACTTTAGGCTTTTCAACTCGCTTCTCTTGTTTTTCTTTTGAAAATGATAATGGTTGTGATTTGGTTGGCTTTTCCTTCTCTAAAATTTGGTTGTTGAATTCTCAAACACTTGATCTATATAGATAGGATTTACATTTTTAATTGGAAAATCATTCTTAGAGTAGATTTTCTTGTCTCCAATCCAAGTATACAACACATTATCTTTTTCATCTAGAGACACTTTTGTGTTGACAGATTTCTTAGGGTCATTCTCTTGATTTTCAACAGGTGTAGCACTAGGAGCAGCAGGGAGTTCTACTCTTTTTCCTTTACCAAGAGATTGATCCTGATTACTTTTGATTGATTCATCATCTAATGTATCATCTTCCTCTATTTCAGATGGATTCTGATCAATATCAGATGACGAGTTTTCTTGCTTGCTTGGTTCTTGTGAAGAGTTGTCTAGTTGAACCCCAATCCTGCTGCAAATTCTTCAGGATTAAGTGGTACGGAAGGTTCAAAGCGAGGCATCTCCTCTTCATCAGGCATTTTGGTATAGTTGTGTTTCATTGGAGGTGGACATGACTTATACCCAATGCATTGAGCATCTCTCTTTAGCTTCTGAACATCAATGATATGATCAAGCACATATCAGGAGTTAGAATAACTTTCCAATTGAGCTTGATCGCATCATATTCGCATTTGGCGATGGCTAACTCTTTCTTAGTTTCTTCTAGGAGATTAATATAGTTATTAATTCCTGTCTGTTTATTAAAAGTTGTTTTTGTCAATTCAAAACGCTTTTTTTAAGGGTTTCTATTACAGATTTGAATTCCTTTTCATTCCGAGTTAGAGCCAAATTCGCCTTTTTGCACTTTGATAGTTCAACAACTAAATTTTGATTATGACTGTTAAGTGTTTCAAATTTTGTTTTCAATTCAACACAGTCATTGCAAAATTTAGGAGAATCGGAATTTACCTGACTTGTAGAAGCTGCAACGTTTTCCATGAAGGCAGTGTGATGAGGGAAGGCTGCACCATCTGTAAAGAGTTTCTCTGTCTCCTTCACTGCAGCTTCTGCTTTCCTCATCTGACCCACTTTTTCACTCTTCATCATCTCAGCTTCACTTATCAACTTGTTAACTTCAGTATCACTTCACTTTCTGACATCAGAAACAGATCCATAACCACCTGAACTTGAGCACTCTTCATCAGAACTACCAGTATACCCTAACGCATCATCATCTGAATTATTAATGTGGTGAACATGCTTGGTTTGACTGATGATCTTCGCATAACATGCAGTTCCTCCGTTGTTCTCTGTGCCCAACTGTACTGACCAATCACATCCTTCATCAGATTGAACTACCAAAGCTCTGTGTGTGTTTGAAGGTCCTGATTGATTGGTATTGTTTGAGTTCCCAACAGCTACTATTCTTCTATCATTGTTGAACTGAGCTTTGTTGGATGGTTGAGATTGATTTTGAAAGGGGTTGTGATTTCCTTCTTTGTTGGGCCTCGTGCATTCCCGTTTGAAGTGACCTCTTTCTCCGTAGTTGAAGCAAGTAACGGCAGTTTTATCAAAGCCGTATTTTGTATCCTTCTTGCTCTCCAAACTGGTTGTCCTGTTCTCCTCATGTAATCCTTCGCTCTTCTCACAGCACTTGCAAATGCCCACTTGATATCCATCAGCCCCATTTCATCTCGGTCAATTTGTTGGTGTTCTTCATTCATCAAATTGATGTTTCCTATTTGACCTGCAACTAGACCACAATAAGCACTGACCATTGTGTTAAGAAGTTCCATGTGCTCCTATGGACCTTCTACGCTAACTTTGGAGAGATGTGACATGTCAAGTTTGACAGTGTTGGGATTTGCAGATTGAAAATTGTTTCCATAGAAAGCTTGTTGAGGAGCTTGCTGTGGAGCTTGATGTGCTAAATCTCTTGGCTATGGAAGGAAGGCTTTCAGATCAAAGGCTTGTCTATAGGCTTGAGTATTTGAGCCTGCAGACTGGCTTGGTTGAGCAGGTTGTGGTAGGAAGGGGGTTCACACTAGACAAAAACGCGATTTGCAGCTTCGAAGTACATCTCAGTGTTTTGTGGAAAAGTGACTCTTTTTGCCTTTCGAAGTTCTTCTTCGTTCTTGTTCTCCAGTTTCTGCACAAATTCATAAATACTAATTGAGTCCAAAACACCTTTATGTTTTGATAAGTCAGTCAATTGACCCCATTTTGGTGGTAAAGCATCAGCAAATCACATCACATGCTAACACTTCGTAATAGTACATCTCACTGAGCAGATGATAAAACGTGTGGTCATATCATTTAACATTTTATTTTCCATAAACATGAAACCTTCAAACTCCTTCTTGAGCAAATTATGCCGAATCTTTCTGGTAGCAGCATTACCCTCTCCTCTCGCTTCCAAAGTATCTCACAAATTTTTCGTGGTCGTACAATACACAAACTGATGATAGATGTCTTTGTGAAGAGCTTGTGTTAGGATAACAAAGGCCTTTTTTCTCTAGATCATATGCTTTCTTGTCACTTTCATCTAGATTGGCTAAGGAGGTTGGATTTGACTCGGCTTCTTTGAGTGATTCTTTATAGGGTGTAGTGAAACACGTCCACAGTTCTGTGTTCTGACCGTGAACATAAGTGTGAAAACGACTTTTCCACGGAGGATAATCTTTCATGTGATTTAGCTTTGGTGGACGGTTATTGCTCCCTGTTTCACTCTCTCTTATTATAAGAGTTTGGATGCTCTGGTTCTGGTTTGCAACACACGCCCATTGATTTGCAGAGATCATTGCCGTATGTTGAGGCATCAAAGACTTAACCCATGAGGTTGCGGAGCTTTGCGAAGACTCCTGATTTGAGCTTGAACCACTACTCCAATCCCATGGATTAGAACTCATTATATTTTCATGATTATGAAAAATTGAAAGGTTCAAAGTTTGAAAATAACAGGTCCCTCTTAAAAATTCACAATTTTGAAAATATTTGAAAAGCACACAACTTTGAAAATCTAAAATACGAAAAACAAACAATAATGGAGGTTATTCTTACGAACCACTATTTCGTCCAGATAAGTGTTCTGCATACGAGCAACTTGCTTCGTACGGATGAGCTCCTTCGTGCGAACAAGGATGTTCGTACGGATGAGTTGTTCTTCGCACGAGCAGCTTGGTTCTTCGTACAAATTAATTATTCGCACATACTGTTTTCTCAGAGTTTGTCAGATGAAACTTTTGCAGGGTTGGTTTGGTGAAAAATTTACTTTTCTTGTACAGACTGGTTTACGAAAGTAGCCAGTTGTCTTATCCAATTTTAGTTACGAAAACAAACATTCCATCAGCTTTTACAGTCATAACAGTCCAAGTCCAAATGTCAGAAAATTTATCAACCCTACAACACTATTGTGATGAGTTTTCTGGGGAAATTCTTCTGCAAGTGTACTCAACTTGAAAAAAAGAAAATATTTATGAAAAAATTTCTGGATATTACAGATTTTAACTAAGTTTTAAGTTAGTTATCTATTCAAAACTTAAATTTTCTACGGTGAGTTCAAGAACCCTTCAAGAAATCTTCAAACTAGCTCAGACACAAAACTAAGCTTGGTTTTGAACAAGGAAGAGAGCCAGAGCTCTAATACCACTTGAAGGTCTACCTGAGGATCAAGTTAAACCTGCCTCCTTGTTCATTCAACACACATACAAGTGCGGAATCCAAGTATGCATGCAAACCAAAACAAAGTAAGAACACGGGATAACCAAAGATTCAATATCTTGATTAACTAATGAGAACTAGTACAAACATATACAAACAATGCTCATACAACTCATAGAAATTGCCTGTGCTATTGTGTCTTCCTCTACTCAACTTGCTAGTTCGACTTTAATCAGTGACCAACGCACTTAACCAGAGATTAACCAGAATGACCAGAATTGCCAAACTCTGACTGAGAGGTGCATGTCTGCTTATATATTGTCCATGCTAGTCATTCGTACCAAGTACGTTCCTAGACATACGAAACACACTATTACATGCGAAGAACTGCTCCAAAGATGCTCGCACGAACAAGTTGGTTCGTACAAAGCATTCACCCGTTCATACGAAACAAGTAAGACAACTTGTTTACAATGCTTCTTTCGTACGGAGCATTCTCACTTGCATGAAATGCTTTCTTCGGAGAGCATGTCATAGACATGACGTATATAAGACTCAACAGTATGCACACATGCAACTGTTTAACACAGGCAAACTAAAATGTCATACGAAACCAAGATAGGAGGATATCTTGATTTGGTCGACACGACCAAACTTATACGGAAACAATAAATAAAGACCATACAATTACAGATGTAACTAAGAACAAGCGACAGACACAAAAGTGTATCAACACTTTCTTAGAACGGTTGACTAGCCACATCGGGTCTCGTACTCGAATGCCACACCATAGCCCATATATACGTTTGTGTGCTCTGATGGCTTCGGTTAGCTCCTCAGTAATCTTCCAAGAGTCATCATCTCGGTGCACACATATAAGAACTTCTCCTGTATTCGAATCGTAGTGCCACCATTTGAATATCTTTATGAAATCTTGTTTCATCTTTATCAGAGGCATATTCTTTATCACTTTCAGCCTCTAAAGGATTAACGTTACATCTTTCTCTTGTGTTACCAGATCATTCTTTGTAATTCGCTTTGGGAAATGAGGCTTCCAGTGTGTAAATCCGTGCATAGCATCAAGCTTGATCAATTTCCATAACCGTTGGTCGTGAAACTTCATCTTCAGATTAATCATCTTCATTTGTACGAGCTCTTTTATATCCCAATACGTTAAGGACTTGATATCGCTTAAGTATCTGAAGTACTGGAACCCAAATTCCCTCCTAATAGCATAAACATTAAGCTCCTCGATCCATCCCTAGCTAATTATATCCCCTAGTGAAATATTCACATTATGCGTATAGAAAGCTAGAGGACGTTTAAAGTTGCGCTCCGCTGGTGTTTCTATAAACCATTTCTTCCTCATTTCAGTAATTTCAGCTCGAGACATCTGTTGAAGAATTGTTCCTTGTTTGGCAGCTTCTTCGACTTTATGTTTAAGAAGATCATCACTTTCAGATGCAAACAACTCACTAAAAGTTGGGGAGTCATCTGTACCCTTATTGGCAAGATTAGTAACATCTTCATCAGAATCTTCCTCTACGACAACCTATCATAATCATCCGCATCATCAACATGCTCGAAAGACATAATCAACTAGCTCGAAAGCACTAATATCATAAAGTTCATCTTCAAAATCAAACACAAATTCTTCTTCGTTCATTCCCAGCATTTCAGCTATCTCTTCTTTAGTGTAGCTGTGAACAAACTCTCCTACTTCAACATCGTGCTCAAGATATGAAATCATTGGCTTTGGCACGACAGGAACGGTAGATATATCAGCTACGTGAGAATTCCTGCCTGTTGAGCACCTTTTGAACCTTCAGTTCTTCTTGGATCTCTATCTTCCTCAACTTGATTCACCAAATCATCCAAGTAAGCAGAATAATCAAAATCATCACTTACTTCAGATTCTGATACACGGATACCAGATCCTCCCATATCATCATCATCACCCCCATTATCATCATTGTCAGACTTATCAGAAAATAAATCATCAAAATCATCTAAGTACTCTTTCTCTTTTTTCAGCATCCTCATCAAACTCATCAACCCCAGCATCAATCTCTTTCTCTAACTTCTTCTTGATTTATTAGACATATCGATATCAACATCTTTTGGCTTACCTACTAGCACAAACTTCTTCGTCATCGTACACACCACAATATCAGTAATAACTGGTGCAGATTCAGCTACTTGATCAGTTGTAACATTCACAAGATCCTCACTGACTTTCACTTTGCCTTTGCCTTGCGCATCAGATAATTCTTTCGCAAGGCATTCACGCTCAGCAACTCGCTCTCTCGCTTCAACTCTTTCTATCTCATCAATCTCTGCATCAATATTAATACCCAGCTTCTTAGTAAGCATCTTCTCAAATAAATTCATCTTTCTGTCACTCCTGATGCGTTCTTCTTCATATTCAGCCATACGAATCCGTAAACGCTCATTCTCAGATACAATGCTGGCTAACTTGGCTTCAAGCTGTTGTTTGTCTTCGTTTAACACATTGAGTTGTTCCTACAGTTCTAAAATCTTGACCGTATTTAACATGACCTGATTTTGTAATTCTTCAACACGTGGGTCATTATACATGTCATTAGTAAAATCTTCACCCCCTGGTATATCACCAAAGTCAAAGTCGAAATCAAAATGGGGTTGAGACTATGAAGATTGAGGCTGAGGCTGCGGTGTAGGTTGTGGTGCTTGCTGCTGTGGTGGAGATGGTGCTGGCTAAGGTGTTTGTTTGACGAGCCAGTGATGGTGCTGTTGGTGGAGTCGGCTCAACATGTACCTCTTCTACAGTCTGCTTTTGCACTTTTTTTTTGATTTGTCTTTAGGAGAATCAGTGCTTCTTTCTGCCCATCTTTTTAGACGTCGAGTTTTCTTCTTTGCTGGTTTGTGCACAGGAGTATCATAGTCAGAACCCGAAGGTATATATGTCGAATCAACTTCACCTGTCGCTTTACGTCTCTTTTCTTTAGCTTTTCTCTTCAGTTCGGCTAAACGTTCTTTCTCTGTCTCTTTAGCCATTTCATTTTCTCCAGCAATCATGTCTTCTACATCAGTACTGGAAGAGGACACTTCTTCAACCACTTTCTCTTTCTCTCCAAATGCTTGTCGTTCAATATTAGCAGCCATATCTTCAATGTTCTCCTCTTGCTCTGATTTGTCAATCAGTCTTGAACTCTCTAAAGCTTTATGTTTCTTCTGAGGGGTATCCGTTCGAATGAATACTAATGTCACTCGTACGAGTCAGTTCTGACACTTGTTAAACTTTTTGATTTTTATGAGATTTTATCTGTTTAATAACCCATACAGTTTACCAAGTCCAAGTTAATGACCCTGGTTATCTGATTTGCTTACAAAGTCCAAGTTAACGACCTTGGTTGACCACTGTTTGACCCAAACAGATTTATTTATAAATGTAAAGTTTCAAATTAATGAACTTTGTTGACATTCAGGATACTCTTCTTTTCAATATTAGCTTCCAACCCGTGGTCTTCAGCTTTCTTCCAGCAAGCATTGCTTTGACTTGAACAAATGGTGTTTTCATCATCGGTAGACTTAAAAACTAAGATAAATTGCTAAAAGCTGAAAATCTTTTTGGGTTTTTTTTTTCTGAAAAGAAATAACAAGTAAATATATATACACAAACATATTTTTGTGAGTTTTGTGTTAAGAGAACCATACCAAGTTTTTAAACAGATCACCAGTACCGTTGATCCTGGTAGTAACTGTAAGTTTTTAAACAAATTTACTTAGATTTCCAATATACTTATCCACTTAAACTTCTTCTCGTTTCTTAATTGTTTCAAGATATGATAGATAATATTAAGGCACATGAAGTAACTATTTTTCTCATCTCAGAATATACTTCCGTATCGAGATTTCTAGAATTTCATTTTACAGGTGAATATATCCAATTGAAATCTGTAAATGGGGTGAATTGCGAGACCTTGAGAGCTCAGGTTAGTATTTCCATACAGACAAAGAGATGAAGGCCCGTCTTTAGATGGTGTTCCATAAAGGAATCTTTTGAACTGCAGATGTCACAAAGTATATGACATAATTAATTTTTATGCAGCTTTTGTGGCCGAAAAATGCGTAAAGTATTACACGAGTTCTAGGCCATTGCTGACGCAAAATCAGAAGAACTCGGATAATACCCCAGATATCGATTAAATATAAAGACCTAGTATCGCAGAATCTGGCATTCTCTCAAACGAAATTTCGGATTACTAAGTCCATATATCCTCAGTAAGACCTGTTTAATTACTTGAATAAACATTCCATATCTTTAGCATACTGTGATTGTCATATCGATATAATATGATCTCTCTTTTTACCAAAACTCTTTTTGACTTTTATATGTAAATCAAAAACATATTTTTGGATTTTTAGAATTTTAAGAAAGTATGTGCAGAAAACACGTCATGCCGATGCGAATCACGTCAAGTCCTCGTCATCCTCAAACTCAACCACATGAATATCCCCTGATGCCAAATTTCTTAAACCATTTAATTTTAAACGATTTTTAAATCTTGAACGTTCAAATACTTAGGTATAAAAATCTGCGTTTTGGTCATCAGTGTGGATTTTTTCAATTCTAACCAACTTTTTCTCGTAGCAGTCATGGATAAAGTGGTGTCGAATCTCAATATGTTTAGTACATGTGTGTTGACATGAGTTTTTAGTGATATCAATAGCCACCTGATTATCTACATATATGGGCATCTCAAGAAATTGCAGTCTGAAGTCTCTCATCTACTGTTGAATCTAGAGAATCTGGAAAAAACATCTGGATGCTGAAACATATTCAGCTTCAGAGGTAGAGAGAGCGACTGCTGACTGTTTCTTGCATTTCCACGTTACCAAACGTGTTCCGAAGAACTGGCAACCAGCCGTAGTAGATTTGGCATTAAGTTTGCAGCAACCGAAATCAGAATCCGAGTAACCCGCAAGATTGAATTCCTTGTGTCGAGGATACCACAAGCCGGTGCTTGGAAATCATTTCAAATATCTTATAGTACGTTTGATGACTAGCAGATGTGAATCTCTTGGACTAGACTGAAAACAGACGCACAGGAATGTAGGATACATGATATCAAGTCGGGAAGCTATTAAATACATCAAGGATCCGATCATGGAGCGATATAATGTTTCATCAACCTTGACTCCATGAACGTCTGGACAAATGTCGTAATTTGGAGCTAACGGGGTAGATGCTGGTTTAGTTCCTGTCATATCAAATTTCTCCAATATGTCAGGAACATACTTCGTCTGATGGATGAAGATACCATCAGGCAATTAGTCAACCTGAAGTCCTAAAAAGAACTTCATCTCCCCCATCGCACTCATTCAAATTTGCGCTTCATGACTTCTTCGAAGTCTTTAAACAACTTATCATTTGTCGATCCAAAGATGATATCATCCACATATATCTCCACAATAATCAAATGTCCATCCACTTCCTTGGTAAAGAGGGTAGAATCTACAGTTCCTCTGAGAAAATCGTTGTCTAGAAGATGGCATGACAGCGTTTCATGCCAAGCTCTTGGGGCTTTATGAAGACCATATAAGGCTTTGTTCAAAAGGTAGAATTTGTCTTTGTGTATGGGCTCGACAAACCCTGGTGGTTGTCCGACATACACCTCCTCTTTGACTTTTCCGTACTGGAAAGCAGATTAGACATCCAACTAATACACATTGAACCCTTTCCAAGAGGCAAAGGCCAAGAATATGTGGATTGCTTCGAGACGTGCAACTGGGGCATAGACTTCGGTGTAGTCTATCCCTTCCTGCTGATGAAAGCCTTGTACCATGAGTCGAGCTTTGTTGCGGACCATTATCCCTCTGTCAGCACGTTTGCACTTGAAGACCCATCTAGTGTTTATCTTTTTGTGATGATCTGGTAGGTCAACAAGCTTCCAGACTCCTAGCTTCTGGAATTGAAGCAATTCCTCCTGCATTACCTCCACCCAACTTTCTTCTTTTAATGCGTCTCTTCAGTTCCCAGGTTCAATCTGTGAAACAAAACAACTGTAAGAAATTTGGGTTTGTAATGGAGCAATACGGGTATAAAGACAGCTTAGGTCCTTATTGATCTGATTGCGAGTTTGCATTCCAGCTTGTAATCTGCCGATGATATTCTCTGGTGGATGATATGAAAGTGTTCTCGGCATCACTTCACTGGGAACATCCACTCGAGTCTGCAAATTCGTGATCACTTCATCAACAACCGGACCAGAAGATGTAGCTTCATTCCTGACGTTTAATTCATCAGCTTGAGCATTCAAGAAGCTTTCAATATGTTCATATCCTTTATCGGAACTAGATCCTCCATCATCAAAAGTTGGTTCTCGACCAGAGTCGACATTGGGCGGTTGTTGTGCAGATGATTCAGTAGTGTTTTTGAATGGTATAGAGACAGAGACTTGAAGAGTAGTGCTCGGACCTACATCAGAAGTGTTGACAGGAAGTGACGCGGAAATCACCAACGGTCTGGTGACGTGCTCTTGATTAGCGATTTGATGTTGTTGAAAGAGCATAGCAAGTTCTTCTTCAGATGGCAAGTGTGGTAGGTCGAATGAATTCCACAAACCTTCATAGTTAAACAGCCATGCATCCCCAGGTTTCTGTGTCGGCATAGTATACCGTTGACAATCAACATGTTGTGCAAGAACAACCTGGTTCAGACTCAGCAAGAAGACACGATTTTGTGAAGTAGCAAAACCGACAAAAAATCCTTCCAAGGATTTGGCTCCAAATTTACCATTCAGGTCCAATACATTACACGGTGATCCATAAGGCTCTAGAAACGCAAGGTTAGGCTTCCATTGATTTAGCAACTCAAAAAAAGCCTTATTGTGAGGCTTGACTGTTAACACATGATTGAGGGTGTAACACGCTGATGTGACTGCTTCACTCAAGAAACTGATTGGCAATTTCGAATCGGCGAGAATGGTTATGCTAGTCTCGATCAATGTGCGATTCTTTTGTTCAGCTACTCTATTTTGTTGTGGACTATAAGGAGCATTGAATTCATGAAGAATCCCCTTTTTGTTGTAGAATTTGAGCATCCTTTTGTTCTTGAACCCTATACCGTTGTCACTGGAGATTCTCTTTATAGGCAAGTGATAATGGTTTTCAAGCTTCCTGAAGAGAATCATTAGACTTTCAAATGTTTCATATTTGCTCTCTAGAAACAAAACCCATGAAAATCTTCAGAAATCATCTATAACGATCAGGAATATAGATCTCCAGAAATGCTTTTGACGTTTACTGGCCTGAATAGATCCCTATGTATCCTCTCTAGTGGTAGCTTGATAGAACTTAGAAGCTTTCTCGGGTGTGATTTCTTGTGCTGTTTCCCCTTTTTACAGCTCAGAAAATCATCAGATAATTGAAAATTCTTCAGATTAACACCCTCCACTAGGTCATTGTGCACAAGATGATTCATCTTTCGCAAATGAATGTGACCCATCTTCCTATGCCATAGAACAGACTCTTTCTCGGTTTCTTTAGAAACAAAGCACTAAATCTTCTTTGATGTTGTAGATGCGACTCATATCAAGAACATAAAGATCATTCTCTCTCAGAGCATGCATAAGAATCCATTCCTCAGGAATCTTGAATCCTGGGTTTAAGATTAAGCATTATTTGTCATTGAAGTGTGTTGTAAACTTTTTATCACAAATTTGAGAAATACTTAGCAGATTGTTCTCTAGCTCTGCAGTGTAGTTCACTTTGTCAAACGAAACTACTCCATTCGTGAGAATACCCTCTCCAACGATTCTACCACCTTGTGTTCCAGCGAAACCAATGTAACCTCCTCGGATGGCCTTGACGTCGTGTAACAACGCAAGCATCCCAGTCATGTGTCGGGAAGCTCCACTATCCATTATCCATTTTGACATGATCGATCGCGGGAGCCCCTGCATACATGAGGAAGAAACTATTTAAACAAAGAAAGCAAGCTTGCTTGGTCTTGGGTGGATTTGGAATATCAAATTTTGGAGCTACTTTGTTTTTGACATTTTGTTTAGGCTTGGTTTTGGTTGGAATATATGATTTCAGTTCTACCTTTGATGGTTTAACTTTTGCAACCCATGTTTGCTTTTTCAAATTAGCCCTTTTTGAATAAAATTTTGAATCCATTTGACGATACTTAGTTGATGTTTTAGCAATTTCAAATGTAGAATTAGATCGAATCTTTGGTTTACCATTTTTGTTGGATTCAAAATTTGTTACGGTACAACCATGGGTGCCTTTTGTTTTTCATCCTTAGTAGATCTGATGGAGTTAGAAACAGGTTTTGGATGTTTTTGTGAGCAATATCGTGCAATATGCCCAACATTTTTACATTTATAGCACGTCCTGCTGTCTTTTCGGACAGAGGAATCCAAACCTTGTTTTCTACTCTCTTTCTTTCTAAACTGATCATTGGATGTGTGCCCATTATCTCCTTTTCTTTTTCGGTCATCATCCCAAAGGAAAAATTGATTTCCTTTGTAAAGTTTAGCTTTTGGGACTTATTGTTCATTATTCGCTTTTGAAAACCCAAACCAGCCCTCCAATTCTTAGGATAATCTTTGTTTCTCTGATGGTAGGGTTTGTTAACACATGTTGATTTAGTGAAAAATGATGCCTTATGTTTATCTAAATCAGAATGGCTTACCTCGATAAGCTTGAACTACTTTTCGACTTGATCCAGATTGAATTTTGGATCGGGAAATCTTCATCAGAATATAGTTTATCAGATCCATGCGTTTTGTAAACTATGACGTTTAGATCAATATTTAAACTATTTTCCGATATTTCAACGTCAGATTCACCTTTTAAAACACTCCCAACCACCGTTTTAACTATCTCAAATCACATTCATTTTCAGATTTTGTGTAAGTTACATCAATGTTTGTAGGCAGCTCGTTTGACTATTCAGTTTTTAATTTTAAGTTGAGCGCCTTTTCCGCCCATGATGGGTTTTTAGTAGCATAGCTATTCCACATGGGTGGTGGAACACGATCGTAACTTGCACTCTTGTTATCATCGTTTTTAGATTCTTCTTTGTTTCTGATTTTTGGTAAAATGTGATCAATGACGTATGAGCTTGTGGAATAACTGATTAACAATTTGTTAAGCCGTTCTGTTTCTGTTTTTATTTTCTCATCTCCCTTTTTAGCTCATAGATAGTATTTAAATGAATATTATTGGCCATTTGCTTGTCCATTACTGTCGCTTTAAGCACAGAAAGTGTTCCATCAGTTTCCCTGAGAGCTTTTTCATATTCTTTAACAATTTTGCTCAATTTGTCATTTGTGGCTTTATAGTCAAATGACACATTATCTGTTAAAGTTTTGAGCTCATTATATCTTGTATCCTTCACAACACATTCACTGCATGGGTCAGCACATTTCAAACATGGTTTATCTATCATAGACTCACTTTTAGACTCATTTACCTCATTTACGTTTGCCATACACGCTTTGTTGGTCTCAACATTCGGTTTTTCCAACTCTTCATCAACTTTCTTTGCTTTAACTTCCGGCTTCTTCTTTTCTACACAAAATGATTGATGGCTTGGTTCAAAGTAACCCCGCAAAAGTTTTTAAAATATCATTAGGAAAGAGATGTTTAAAAGCACTATTTAAAAGTTCCTCCTCTTCTGACGATGTATGGTAATAATCTTCTTCAAGAGCCTCGTCAAAAGATGCCTCTAATTCTTCTTCAGGTTCTTCGATTATTTGTATAACCAATGGCAAGCTCTCATTCTTGAAAATGTACTTGTTCTAGTTAAAGCCTGTGTCTTCTTGAGTTACTACAAGCACTTTGTCTTTGGTTTCTGGCTGTCTATCTTCGGTTTGCACCATTCTAGTTCTTGGCTGAGGACGATGGCAGATGGCTTTCTTGTAATAGTCGTCGGCAAACGGGTTTGATTACCCTGAGTTTCTCAGTTTGGATATTCGCGTTTAAAATGCCCCTTCCCCTGACGCTTGAAACATGTAACTTTCGACTTGTCGAAACCAAGTTTTCCATCCAATCCTCCCAAGTTTTCTTTCTCGGTGATTTCCATGAAGCGTTGTGCTCGTCTAACAATAGATGCCATACACCATTTGATGTCGTTCAACTCCATCTCGACCGGATCAATCTGATCATAGTCCTCTCTGGTCATCTCTGAATTTCCAATTTTGCCCGCTACAAGACTATCATAAGATTCAAGAACCGAAGCTAACAACGACATATGTTTCTTGGAAGTCTTCTTGTCAAAGTTTTGTGCCTTTTGGAAATCAACAACGATATTGCACTGTAAAACCCTTTAAGTTGGATGAGATTGACTGTTCTAGTTGATCTGGGGATTGCTCGATCCATGTGATGACTGTGGGCTTGAAGACGTGTTCGGATTGACTGTAGCAAATGATTGAAAGCCACTGTGTTGATTTGACGGTGGGCTCGATATGTTGTAAGCGCTGAAGGCCATTTGGATCTTTGGAGACTGAATCTGAGCGGCATAACTTCCTTTGGAATACAGATTAACGTCTTGTTGCATTTGGGCGCCATTGTTCTTCGCCATTTTCTGCATCTCAAGTTCGTGTCCCTCCAATCTCTCAATCAATGGTGGTAATGAGAAATTACCATATTCAGTTCCATTCTTGAAAATGGTCAGATAGGTAGACCATTCGCCTTGTGGTAAGGAATCTGCGAGTTTATCAACTAATTATTCATTAGTCTTTATGATTCGTATTCGCTTCATTTGCACAATCGGATGATAGTATCTTCCAATCAGTTGTTTTACTATCTCTCCTTTGGTCAAAGTAAAGATGTCAGATTCTTTACTCAACAATGCCCTCTTCCCTTTTCGCAACTGGGCACTACCTTGGAATTTCAATCGAAGAGCATTCCATAATGATTATGTGTCTTCATCATTTTGCAATAGCACCAATATGTCTTCATTGATGGATTGTTGTAAAATGTTCATAATTTTCTTCTCATTTATTGTTGGGCCCCTAGCTAAAAGGTTTACACATTAGTGTTGCATGTTGGGCTAAGGTTGGGAGAATGGGTGCTTCCTAGAGCCTTATGGGCCTAGGGTTGTGCTTAGTAGGTTAATCAATTAGTATAAATACATATGTTAGGGTTAGTATTTGGGTCGCTAGTCAGTTTGTTATTCTAAAATCTTTTATCAGACACCATTCGGTGTATGCAAGTTGTTTAATCGAAGATTGTTCTTGTTTTGTTAAATTTAATATTTGTTTCCGCAATCGCTTAGTGGTTGTGATACCGTGTTTAGAATCCGAATCGGGACTTACAATTGGTATCACAGCCTGCTATTCGATACACGCTCTCGGTATTACGGATTGAAGAACTGTTCAGATCTCGAAGACTGGTTGCTGTTTGTTATCTCGGATTTTCACTGTTGAAGATATGAAGATTGCTGCTGTATTCATCTCAGACTGCTACTGTTCCAAGAAAACCGAAGAAGATTCAAGTATTTCAGATTCGAAATTGTTGAAGATCCCGAAGAACACGAAGAAGATCATCCATCTCGGATTGATTACGGACAACTGTTCATCGGCTTTCTCTACAACCTTATCTGGATTTCTCGCATTCCGGATAAGGATTACTATTTGAATTAACCTGTGTTTATCTGTTGAAGGAATTTCGGTTCCGGATAAGAATTCTTATTTCAGATCAGACTATCATTCTGGATCGGTTTCTCTATTTCGGAGTATTTCATCTCGGATTGGCATTCATCTCGGATATCGTACTATTCGAATCATCATCTATTTCGGATTTCATCTCCATTCCGGATTGATTTTTCACCTCAGACTAAGGAAGCATTTCGGATTCATCCGAGATGCTGTTGTTTTGTCTCTAATAGTATTCCAGATCACTGTTTCGGATTTTCATCTCGTACTCATATAGACTTATTTCGGACCACTTTTCATAATAAGAATTTATTATTTATTTTAATTTTACGTGGTAAAATTTAAAAAAAACAACAAAAATGAACAGTTACATGACAGCTCAGGATCTGACAAATGCCACTCTGGCAGCTTTGCAATCGCAGACGCTGGCTCTTCATCAAGAGCTAGACCAAGTCATTGGCACTTCTACAAAGGTGCTCCGTCTGCCATATGGTGATGAATATTATGAATGGAAGCTTACGTTCGAGCAATACTGCAAGGCAAAAGAACCAGGGGTGTGGAGATGTATCATTAATGGTTCCGGACACAAAGATCCTCAAGCCTAGTCATTTGTGGACTCCAAAAGATGTGAAGATAATCAAAGAGGATGAGAAAGCCTTGGCTGTTATGACAATGGCACTCGGACCCGACATTTCCATACCTGTCAGAAATTGCAAGACGGCTAAGGAGGTGTGGAGCGAACTACAGAATCTCTATGAGGGTAACGCTGATATGAAAGCAAGTCGGGTTGCTCAGTTGAATCAACAGTTTAGCTCATTTAACCACATATATGGAGAAACCATTGAGAATCAAATTCGAAGATATGTGAAGCTTGTCTCTCAGATGATTTCAGCTGAAATCCCTCTCACGAACAGTGCTATGAATCGACAGCTGCTGAACTCTTTGCCCAAGAGCTGGGATGCTGATGTGAGCATGATCAAGAAGACGAAAAATCTGAATGATGTCATCCTTACGGAAATGATTGCAACTGTTAAGTCATGTGAGATAGACAATAAACAGAGGGACATCAATCATCAAAGCAGTCTGATGGCAGTTGGTATTATAGGGTAGAACGCGGCACTAATGTCTCAAAATCTTGTCTACAGCCCTCTACAAGGAAGCTCACACACACCGGGTAGCTCTAACTTGGTGTACAGTCCTCTCACCTCTACACAGAAAACTCAGTATGTTTATGGTCTTCAATCTCAGGCTCCTATGATGATCTCTGCGGCACAGGTTCAGACGCAATATCATGCCTAGTATCCTAACATGGTTTACAGTCCTATCGTTCCTTCTACAGTTCAACAAGGCAGCATTCCTCAGTCTGTTGTTCCCACACCAGTACCTGATTTAGCTGTGTCAAATTCTTCTTTTCTTACAAAAGAGAATGAGGAGAAACTGGCCATAGCTACTTCTATGATTAACAGTTTAAATGTGTTTTTAGCAGGTAACTTGACCCCTCCATCTGTTCTCCCCACTGAAGTAGATCAGATCATGGAGGAGGATTTGCATGAGATTGATGTGTCCTGGAATCTTGCAATGGATTCTTTCCGTGTCAACAAACTTTAGAAGAAGTATGGAAGGCAACCGTTGTCGAATCTGAAGACTGGGCTAACGAAGGATAAACTGAGGTGTTATAGATGTCATGAGCCAGGACACTTCGCACGGGAATACAAGAAGACGCCATCTGGATATGTCTCATCCAGAGTGGCAGATATTCAGAATAGCGACGGACAACTGGTGCCCGTCTCTCCTTCAAAGTCTCCTTCAAGTCCCTCGAGTAGCTCTAGTGGGAAATCAACAGCCTTGGTGGCACAGCAGCACGAAGGATTCAATTGGGCAGATGTTGCAGCTCAGATGGAGACTCTGAATCTTTCCAAGAACAACAATCATTGCATGATGGCGATGACAACTTAAACACCTGATCTTTCAGAAACGGTAAATCGCATTATTTGTTCAGATAGTTGTCGTTTTAAATTATCCGAAATGCGCGCCCATAATTCAACTCTTGTAGTTGAATATCAACAAGCTGTATCGCAGAACATCGCCTTTAAACATAAGAACAAGCTTCTTATGGAAAAGGTCGAAGCACAGAAATAAGACATAACTCAACTAAAGCTTGACTTGAACCAATAGCAATGTTGGGTATATGACTATAAGCTAAAATTAGCTGTAAAGGACGTAGAACTTCAAGCAGATTTAGCTAAGCTAATTCCTTGACATGAAAGTTTCAAGAAAATGAAATAAATATTAAAAATTTTGAAACTTCCAGCAAGCTGGTCAAGGAGTTGTGTGATCTGCAGCTTGAATATCAGAAAAACTATGCAAACGACCTTAGGTATAATAGGGCTCCTTCACCATATAATCATAACTACACACGAATGCCTGATTCTGAGGCAGAACTAGAAAATTAAGAAAATATGATGTATGGTAACCCCTCAGATTATCTTTCAAAACCGTGGAAGCCCTATTACGCAAGGTTTTCTAAGCCAACTGAACTCAAGAAGGATGTTGTTTTCTTCACTTCCACACCATTTTTGCAAGAATCTGGTGACAACCCCTCTTATAGTCAGATGGTTTGGAGAAAATGACGCATAAAGAAGAGGTAGGGACACCACTTAAAGAATTAAAACACGAAAATCATCCTGAAACTGACTCAGTGAAGGCTACTAACACTTCTACTTCATGTGCAGAAGAAATATTAGTTGAGGATATTACATATGGTGATAAAGAAGAATGTCTTAATTCAAATTCGGACAACTAGGCTACTGATTATGATTTTTATAAACATGCTTTTGACATTTTGAATCTTTTTCTTGCTGAACAATCGAAATTCTTAGACAATGTTGGTTGTGTTGATAACTTAGATGCTTTTAGTTCTGGTTTTTTATCTAATGCTGATGTTATGAATCCTGGAAATGCATGTGATAACTTTTGTGATGAAAACATAACTTTTGCTACAGGTACATCATCGACAGATGATTCGGTTTCCTCAGTTCCTACTGAAGAGACTGGAAGTTTTTCTACTAAAGTACCGTGTGTTGATGTTATTCCTAGAGTTGATAATGAGTAAATCAACCAACCAACTAACTCTGTGATGAGTGAAGCTAGCATTGTACTAGAATAATTGGGCGAATAAGATTCTTCAAACGAAGATCGGTGGACTGATTCTGAACAGACAGAAATGAGCAATCTCCCTTTGCTGATTCAGATAAAACTTTTGAAACTGAGTCTGAATCGGAATATCAAACTGTTCAAAATATAGAGATTCCTCTTGCTACTAATGATCAAAGCTGATCTTCTAGTAGTTCAGAAAAGAATGTCCCTACCGAATCACCCGTCTCCTCTAAAGAATCCGCCAAGCAAAATGGTTTGAAATCTAATAAAAAGAAATGGAGACCAAGTAGATCCCAAAAGAAGAAAACCAAATAGGCACCTTAGTCTACATAAAAGGCGACTACTAATTCAGTTCCTCATTCTGAGAAATTGACTCAGCAGCCCCAAATTGAATCTGTTAAGCCTCCAGCTGAACAAGAACAATTAAATTTGGCCTAAGTATACTAACTCCAAATTATCTAATTCCACTCATAAAACTTACAAGTGTGCTGATGCTTGTGAGCAGGTTACAGCCAAGACTAAGACCTTGCACCAGCCGTTATTACCAGCAAGCAAGAAACTGACAGACAAGTTGCCAAGAATTTCCCAGGCTGAACGGACTGTTTTCTTCCAGAAAAGGTAGACCTGTTTCAACTATGGATTTCTCGGGCATATTGCATGAAATTGTCAAAATGCATTTATGCCTTTCAATGCCCTATTCTCGAGAAATTAGAGATCTATGCTGAATCGCCTACATAAGGCTCGATTTGCTACGGCTAAGCCCTCTGATCAAGACTGGAACATGGCCAAGAGACAAAATCACAGGTCTCTAAGACCTTTAGGTTCTCCGAATCCTTCTAGCACTCTGAAAGTTGTGCAGAAGTCTGACCCAGTTCTCGCTAGCCTGGAGGCCTAAGATCTTGACCATGACCCAGTTTTCTGTCCCAAAATCGGACAAATCAAAAGCATCATCGACCTCATCCTCAACTAATTTAATTTTTCGTGAGGTTACTTATGTTGATGCAAATGGAACACCCAGATCGTCAATGGCCTGGGTTGTAGCTTCTAACTAAACCTGTTGAAATGTGTAGGAATAGCTTTGGAGGACTCTCGTCAGACTTTGGTATATCGACAGTGGCTGTTCCAGGCACTTGACAGGAGACATTTCGCATTTGAATGACATTCAGTTTTTCGATGGCGGGTCCGTCTCCTTCACAGGTGGTGAAACGGGAAAGATAACTATGAGAGGAACAGTGTGCAATGGAGCTCTTAGTTTCAAGAACGTGAACTATGTCCCAGAGTTGAAGCACAATCTCTTGAATGTGTCTCAGCTCTTTGATAATCATTTAGATGTGCTTTTTTACGAAGAAAGGATGCTATGTGTTGAAACCAGACCTCATTATTCCGGCTGAATGGATTCTTCTCAAAGATGAACGCAAAGGAAATACTTACGTCATCGACATGAACAAGGCCCCACAGAAAAACTTACCTATTTGTTCTCGTCGACCGTTGTGCACGATGCAATGTTGTGGCATAGTCGACTAGGACACATCAACATGAAGAATCTCAACAGACTTGCAAAAAGTAGTTTAGTCAAAGATCTGTCTGTTCGGGATTTTATGCAAATTGAAAAGTGTGAATCATGTGCTCGTGGGAAACAACATCGAAGGCTACACAAGTCGAAACATGCACCCTCCATATCAAAAGTCTTGGAATTGCTTCATATGGATCTTTTTTATCCGACAGATATTCTGAGCATTGGTGGGAAGGCATACTGTCTGGTTATCATTGTTGACTACTCTCGTTTTACTTTGGTATTCTTTCTGGCACAAAAGAGTGAAACCGCTGAGTTAGTCAAACAGTTTATCACCTTAATGGAAAACCAGGCAGATACCACTGTGAAGGCTATTCGATGTGATAATGGTACAGAGTTTAAGAACGCCACCTTGAATTCTTTTTGCACCTCCAAGGGAATTGATTGATAGTTCAGTGCAGCCAGAACTCCTCAAGGAATGGGGTTGCAGAACGCAGATCCTGTACACTCATTGAAGCTGCACGTACTATGTTGGTCAAATCAGAATTACCTTATATTTTCTGGGCAGAAGCAGTCAATACCGCTTGTTACATTCAGAATCATGCCCTGATAAACAAAAGGCACATGAAAACACCGTATGAAGTGGTTGAAGGTCACAAACCTTCGGTGAATCATTTCCGCAAGTTCGGATGCCCTGTGTTCTTCTACTTGTGGATGCTAAGGGAAATTTTTAATCACGTGGAGATCCATGCATCTTCGTCGGCTACTCTAAGAAGACTTCTTATCGTGTCTGTAACAAGATCAAGAAAATGGTAGTTGAAACCTACAATGTGGGTGGGCTGGAGGAGAATCCCAAGGACACGTGAATTGGTCCTGACTGGCTCTGTGATTATTCCTCTTAATTTAAATTTGTTGATGTCTCTTCTGATATGCATGCAGGTACAGGTACAAGTTCTGAACCCCACTAATGCCTATCTTAACTAAGGATGATGAAGATGTTGCACAGCTTCAAGAATCTTTCAAGCAGCTGAGTGTGGATCCACCTGGATTCAATGAAGCTGTGTCTACACCTCCACCTTAATCGCAGAATTAGGAAACGGTTTCTGAGCAGATTCCTCAGACAGGTTCCCTTGAAGTTGAGGCTCAAAACACAGAATCTCCTGTGGTAAATGAAGGAGCTACAACTCCTGCTGTCTTAGGAGCATCTCTATTTTCTGAGCCAACACCACCAGACCGTTCTGTTGATTCATCAGTCAACATTCCTACTAGTGCAACTAATGAGGGGGAGCCATCTGAAGTATCATTGCAGAGTTTTACAGCGCGATCATCCGATTGAAAATGTTATTGGTCCTGTTACTGCTGGAGTTCAGACTCGCAGTCAATCAGGAGATATTAATACATGTCTGTACTCTTGTTTTATCTCACAAATTGAACCTAAAAGCATTGATGTCGCCTTGCAAGAACCAGGCTAGGTTGACGCTATGCATGAAGAACTCAATCAGTTTGAGAAACTTGGAGTATGGCAATTGGTGAAGCTTCCTTAAGGAAAACGTGCTCTTGGAACTCGTTAGGTATTTCACAACTAACAAGATGATACTAGTGTGATTGTGAGGAACTAAGCTCGATTGGTTGTTGAGGGCTTTCGCCAGATCGAATGGTTGGATTACGATGAAGTTTTTGCACCTGTGGCTAGATTGGAAGCCATTCGCATTTTCTTAGCATATGCATCATACATGGATTTCACAGTCTATCAAATGGATGTCAAGACTGCGTTTCTTTACGGCACTATGAAAGAGGAGATATACGTGGCGCAACCACCGGGTTTCACTGATCCAGACAAGCCAGACTATGCATACAAGTTGGACAAAGCTTTGTATGGGTTGCATCAAGCGCCTCGTGCATGGTACGCAACCTTGACAAAGCATCTGCTTGCTCATGGATATACCCGGGGAACCATTTATCAGACTTTGTTCATCAAATGTGTTGACAAGGACATCATTCTTGTTCAAATTTACGTAGACGATATTATTTTTGGTTCTACGAATGACAGGTTGTGTCGCGAATTTGAAGAGGTTATGAAGAAGAAATTCGAGATGAGTTCTTTGTGGGAGATGACTATGTTTTTGGGTCTTCAAGTTCGTCAGAGCTCACAAGGCATTTTGATTCATCAAGGAAAATATGTTAATGACGCTCTTGTCAAATTCAAGCTTACAAAATCAAAGCCTATGGCTTCGCCTATCGTTGAACCACACCTGTTGAATGAAGACGCAGAAGGCACGCCTGTCAATCCAACCATGTACCGATCTATGATTGATTCACTCATGTACCTCACGGCAAGTTGGCCAGACATCATATTTACCGTTTGCCAGTTTGCTCGATATCAGCCTACTCATAAACTCTCTCATTTACATGTTGTTAAAAGAATTTTTAGGTACCTCAAAGGGGCACGGTCATTGGGGCTCTGGTATCCTAAAAAGTCAGAATTTGAACTGTATGCTTTCTCTAATAGTAATCTTGGAGGTACAGACATAGACATGCAATCAACTTCAGCTGGATGCGAATTCTTGGGAGATAGATTGATCTCTTGGCAATGCAAGAAGCAGCAGACGGTCTCGCTTTCTACAGCAGAAGCAGAATATGTCGCAGCATCAGCTTGCTGTTCCCAAGTTTTCTGGATGCAATATCAGCTTGCGGTTTACAGATTGACTTATCTAAACACAATAATTTATTGTGATAATGATGCCGCTATCCAAATTTTCAAAAACGCTGTTTTTCACTCATAAACCAAGCACATAAACATGAAAGTTCATTTTATTGATGATTGCTATGAAAAGGGTCTTGTTAAATTGAGCAAACCCATACCGATGCAAATGTTGCGGATTTGTTCACCAAACCCGTTGGCAACACGCATTTTCAAGTGCTTGTGGATCTTCTCAAAATGATCCAGTTTTCTAACTTAGCTTCCTTTATCCTTTCCATTTAGTTTGTTTATTTTCCTTTCGTTTTGCGCCTCGTAAATTTGTTCATGTATATGCACAAATTTAGGGGGAGAAAAATTAGAAAAATACAAAAACATTTGAAAAATTAGAAAAACACAAAAACGTTAAAAAAAATCAGAAAATGACAAAAAAATAGTTTCAAACAGATTTGCAATGATTGGGAAATGAAATGATTCTTCACGATAAAGGTTTTGGTTAACACATGTAAGGTGTTACAGATGGAACGACTTGGATCGAAAGCGATATGTTGATAGGCATAGAGCTCTGACGGATATTATAAGCTAAATGATATAAACATAAAGAACTATATATCTAGTGGGTCACACACCATCGGCATATGATTTTATGGTCTTAAATCTTGCGTTGATAGTTGGCCAATATTTAAGGTGTTAGGTGTTTATATTGTTGAGTCATCCGGGGATATCTTGGTTATCCTTCTGTTGCATCCAGATTATATGCAGACCTAGACACAGCCCAGATATCTTAAAAGATCCAAATTTGGACAAACACCTTAATTGCTCCTCAAAGCAAAATTCGCACCAAAAGGTGTATGGCTCACCCTCATTGGACACAAAACATTGAAAACTTTGACTGCACGATGGTGCATACCTGGGATCAATGGTCTAACGTTGTAAAGCTAGGATGATTCCAGTATAAGTTACAAAAATATCGTAAACCATTGTGCCTATCTTGATCGAGGGGGTATGTCATGGAGTGGGACACACAGGTTTTATAGTATAACATTACCTTAAGCGTATCATAAAGCAAAAAGTTGAAGTTTGAGCTCTAGGTTTAAATGGACAAATATAATGGCAAGCGCTTCGACCAGTCTGACCAACTCACACTGAAAAGTGTTCCTTAGTCTGCCTAAAAACGATTTGATCCTATAGCAAGACTGTGTATACGCTGTGTTGATTTTGTTTAAATCTTTTGGTTATTTTTGTTTATTTGGTAAAGTTTGCTTGGTTGCTCAGTTAGTTTAAACTGTTGATTTTTGAGTTAGATGATTTATGTCAAGGGGGATTGGACTGGCATACTGAGTTTTGGAATTGCCTTGAGCCCCCTATTACTGTTCCAGATTAGGCCTTTTTGACCCATTTTGGATAGGCCCGTTGACCGAATTGGACCCTCGTTCTCTGACTGTTTGGGATTGGTTACTATTCCGGATTGGGCCCAAATAATTTTGACCAAGCCCATTCCGGATTGTATCCGAATTAGATCTCGGATGACTTGGGCCTAAAATTCTCAGGCCCAAGCCCATTCAATAATAGTAAATAAGTGTATCAGTGTTTCATTTCGGATCATTCATTAAAAAATTCCTTCCGAAATCCTCTGATCGTCATCCAGATTAATTTTCTTCACATTCATCCGAATTACATCAGAATTAGGTATAAAGTGCTTCTAAATCATAAAAATTAAATGTTAATCTTCAAATCTTCATGTAATTAAGCATCTCAGGTAAATCTTCAAATAGTGTGCATTCCGGATTCCGTTTTGGATGAGTTTTCAACCTGAATGAATGAACTCGGATTCCATTTCGGATGGTATTCATCTGAGATGATGAAGGGTTCATCCGGATTCCTGTTTGAACTTCTTTGATTCTGGATCCCAGTGATTGAACTTTTCGGATTGTTTTTGAACCTTCCGGATTGAATGTTGAACCTTAACACTAAACCTTTAAGACGAACTCTCAATTGAACCTTGAACCCGTCAAATTCACTAATGACCTCTTTTTCTTGACCTGTCAATCAGTTTTGAGCTAATAAGTCTTTGACTCCTTGGTTTGAAATTGACCTGTTAACTTGGATATTTGGGTTAATTGGTAAATGTGTTTGTTGTGTCTGATCTAATCTGTTTAGTTTTCTGACAGAAATGGCTGAAGAGGCTTTCAATGCTGTTATGTTGTAGAAGAACAGTTTCATAACCAGGCAGGGTATCTATCAGATCCACCGGTAGAGTTTTTCCAAGAGTTTAGGTCTATGATGGTGGGTCTGAATGATCGCAGGATCTCATATGCACTTCGAGAAAATCTTGTTATATATCGAGATCTTGTACACATGTTTTAGAAGCGAGCTAGATTTCATCTGAGGGGTGCTGATGGGAAGCTGTACATTAATTCATCTATTCAGGGAAAGGAGATTATTGTGAATGAAGCTTGTATTCGAGAGGTGTTGAAGTTTATCGATGCTGCAAGTGATCCGACATTATATACTAAGGAGAAGGTGATGCCAGTATTGACAGAGATGAGTTATCAGGGAACTTATCCACCATTGTTGAAGAAGATGTTCTCGGGATGTTGGAGTTTATTAGTGCACATCTTTATGCAGCGTGTATCGGAGAATAAGGGTGGATTGGATCAGCCAACTAGACGCAGACTTCTGCAATAGTATCTTTGGTGATGGATTGGAAATATAACTTCTCTGGTTATATTTTCGAAAATATGAAGAAGATTCTAGACCAGTCAAAGAAGAAGATGTTTTTGTTGTATCCTCGATTTATACAGCTGATTTTGGATGCACGTTACTCTGATTTGGCTAAAGATGCTTCTGATGCAAACTTGTTAAATATGAACCCTATGGGTCCAACTATTTTTTGGACGATGAAGAAGAATAGATCGACATCGAAGACGGTTTTAGTTGGACGCATACCATCAAAGAAGTTTGAGAAGTTTTGTGAGGTAATCGGTCAGGATATTCCAGCACCTAAGCCGGTGAATGCAATGGTGGCTGAAGAACATGATGTACCGGTGGTGGAGAAAGAGACTGAGAGTAAAATTTTGTTTCTGAAGCAGATACTGATGATGAAGAAGCTCTGTTGGAATCTATTACAGAATCTACCGTTCATCTGATTCCAGAGCTACAAGAGCTTACTACTGAGAATTTAGCAGCTCTTATTGCACATCTGAAGGAGATTCAGGAGTAGCAAGGGAATCTTCCTCCTGTGTTATCTCATTCTGATATCTCGGTTACTGAAGCTGTTACAGATGAAGATTGTGAGGAAGAAGAAGTATCGTTATTGAAAAGACGACGAAGATAAGCAACCAAAGAACCTATTCATACAGAAGCCCAAATACAAAGCGAAGTTCATATTGATGATACTTTTGAAGAACCGATCACTGTTACATACTTGATCATTGTATCTTTGACTGATAGTTCTGCTATTAAGCCTATTACTGCTGAAGAACGGACAGTTCCTTTTGTTGCTACTCCGTCTACTGTCGTGTCTATTCCGACTGAGTATGTACTCGAGATGATGGATTTTGGTGGTGGTGGTGTTAGTTCTGCAGATGCTGGAGGATCAGGAGCAGGGGATAGTGGTCAAGATGAAGATACTGAGTTTTTGAGGCGATCTGAAAAGAGAGCATTGGAATGCAGTGGGGTTGATAGTGATAAGGAAGATGTGGATGTAGTTGACCTGGATAAGAGAGTGGTAGTGCTTGAGTAGGAGGTCATTCTTAAGGATGCACAGATAGCTTCGTTGCAGATTCGATTAGATGCGCGTGATCAGACGATAGACAACTTCAAGGTGATGTTTTTTTATTGATGACTATGGTTTTCGATCTGAAGGCAACGTTGGAAAATAAATTTAGACGTGAATTATATGATCCGACTGATGATCCTATTAACGTTGAACACCGTCATCAAGCTGCTGAACAGAGAGAAGCTGACAGAATCGCTGCTGAACAGCTTGCTGCTGACCGTCAGGCTCGATTAGATGACTACTTGAGCGATCCAAAGAGGAAGATAAACTGCTCAAAAGAAGAAACAGTTGGTTTTGATGAAGAATGTTGATGTAAATCCGCTGGACGAGAACTTTCAGTTGAAGTATCCTACCAACCAGTCTGAGAGATTTGTTATGGAGCTTGGATCGAGTTATTACAGTAAGGTTGGGAATAAGTCACGGGTGTTGAGCTGGACCTATGGTCATATAAAGAGGATGTAGCTGATTGTCAGACAAGATGGTTCACGAGAATATTACTCCAAGGAGTCCTAGTTTGAGACATGGACGAAAGTTGCATTGACTGATCTTCTAAGGGCTCCGTATACAGATACTGATACGTCCGAGTGTGGTTAAGGGTGGAGATTTTTAAAGAAGTTGGAACAGGAGGTGAAGAATGGATTCAAAACGATGAAGACAGCTGAACCGTATCTTCGGGCAGCTAAAGGAGTTAGGGATGCGAGGACTGGTAGAAAGTTTAAATCTGTGATGTGGCCACCAACTGATAAAGAACTAGTGATACCAGTCGCTCCAACATTTACCAAGGATATCTTGAAGAACTTTAACTTTTAGATGTTTGACCCAAAGGTCGGGAGTGTAGTGATTGTTACTAAGGAGAATACATTTTGAGTGAATGTTGTGGTTGATCTTGTGAGCTTTCACGATGAGGACCTGCAAGTTCTAGCAACGAATCAAATTCAAACTGCAGAGTTATATGAGGCATGTGCTAAAGATTGGACGACAGCTGTTGCTGGGATCATAGCTGGAAGAATGGTAGTTGATGGGCTACCAAAGGGTTAAACGCCTAATGTTGTAAACCTAGTGGAGATTGTTGGGCCCCTAGCTAAAATGTTTACACATTATTGTTGCATGTTGGGATAGGGTTGGGAGAATGGGCTTCCTAGAGCCTTATGGGCTTAGGGTTATACTTAGTGAGTTAATTAATTAGCATAAATACATATGTTAGGGTTAGTATTTGGGTCGCTAGGCAGTTTATTATTCTAAAATCTTGTATCAGATACTATTCGGTGTATGCAAGTTGTTTAATCGAAGATCGTTCTTGTTCTGTTAAATCAAATCTTTGTTTCTGTTAATACACTTTTGTGTATGTCGCTTGTTCTTAGTTACGTCTGTAATTGTACGGACTTTTTCTATAGTGTCTGTATAGTTTGGTCGTGTCGACCAAATCAAGTTTGTCTATGTAAAACACTTGCATATGTGCATACTGTTGAGTCTCGTGTACATCATATCTAAGGTACGTTCTCCGAAGAAGACTTCTATGTGTGAGTGGGAATGCTTCGTACGAGCAAGAGGTTGCTCGTACGATCCACTTACCATTCGTACGAATGAATTCATCAAATCAAGCATCCTGTTTGATTCATACGCGCAGTTCATGATTCGTACGAGCCAGTTCATTCGTACGAGTATCTTTGGAGAATGTTCTTCATGTCTTTTGGGTGTTTCGTACATCCAACTACATACTTCATACTGTTGCTGGGTGTGGACACTATATAAGCAGACATGCACTTCACAGTATGGGGGGACAGAGCTAGACATCTGAGAGCTATATTTGAGAGAGAGAGACATAAGAGCACAGAGTGTGTTGCATGAGTCTGTATGAACACTATTTGTATATGTTTGTACTAGTTCTCTTCTGTTAATCAAGATACTCAATCTTTGGTTATCCTGTGTTCTTACTTTGCTTTGGTTTGCATACATACAAGGATTCCGCACTCGTATTTGTTCTATATAAACCGGGAAGTAGGTTAATCTTGATCCTCCAAGTGGACTACAAGTGGTATCAGAACTTTGGCTCTCTTCCTTGTTTAAAACCAAGCTTAGTGTTGTGTCTGAGCTAGTTTTGAGGGTTTCTTAAAATGTTCTTGAACTTTCAGAAGGAAACTTAAGTTTTTAAAAGATAACAAACTTAAAACTCGCTGTCCCTAGAAAAGTTTCATAAAAACCTTGTTAGAACACATGGAGACATGTTCGAATCTGATTTTTCTTTAAATTTTCTTCTATTCAAGTTGAACATATTTGCAGGAGAAACTCACTGGAAAACTCATCAGAATATTGTTGTAGGGTTGACCAAATCTCTGACATTCTGGACTTGACAGTTGTAACTGAAAAAGCTGATATGGAATGTTTGTCTTTTTAACCAAAATTGTGTATATAACAGACCACTATCGAAAACCAGTCTGTGCTAGAAAAGGAATTTTTTACCAAACAGCCTTGCAAAAAGATTCCTCTCTGTGAAAAACATCTGTGCGAATAACCCATCCGCACGAAGAAGAAGACTGTTCGTGCGAAAGACAAGTCATCCGCACGAAGAACCTTGTTCGCACGAAAGACAGATTCGCTCACACAATGAAGTGCCTTTCGTACGAAACACCAGGTTCGTACGAAGGACTCTCATTCGTATGAATCATTGATTCGTACGAAGAACCTTCTCCTTTGAATGTTTTTCGTGTTTAAGTTTTTTCAAACCTTGTGACTTTTCAAACTTTGTGATTTTTAAAAGGAGACTATTATTTTAATAAAAAAAACTTTAAACCTTTTAATTTTCATAATCAAGAAAATATAATGAGTACTAATCCGTGGGATTGGAGTAGTAATTCAAGCACAAATCAAGACTCTTCACAAAGCACCGCAACCTCATGGGTTAAATCAATGGGCGTGTTCCGCGAATCAGAACCTGAGCATTCAGACTCTTCTTATGAGCGAGAGTGAAACCGGGAGTAATAACGGTCCACCTAAACTGAATCATATGAATGATTATCCTTTGTGGAAAAGTCATTTCCATACATATGTTCTATGTTAAAACACAGAATTATGGACATGTTTTACTACACCCTACAAGGAATCTCTCAAAGAAGTAGGATCAAATCCAACCTCCTTAGCCAACGTAGATGAAGGCGATAAAAAGGCTTATGATCTAGAGAAAAAGGCGTTCGTTATCCTTACACAAGCACTTCATAAAGATATTTATCATCAGTTTGTGTACTGTACCACCACCAAAAATCTGTGGGATACATTGGAAGCAAGAGGAGAGGGTAATGCTACAACCAGAAAAATACGACATGATCTACTAAAGAAGGAGTTTGAAGGTTTCATGTTCATGGAGAATGAAACACTGAATGATATGACAACACGTTTCTACCATCTGCTTAGCGAAATTTACTCGTACAAAATTTTAGCATCTCCACAAGAAATCGTGATGCGCTTTGCTAACGCATTACCGCCAAAATGGGTCAATTTATTGACTTATTGAAGCATACAGGTGTTTTGGATGCTATCAGTATTTATGAATTTGTGTAGAAATTGGAAAACAGTAACGAAGAAGAACTTCGAAAGGCACAAAGAATTACTGTTCCACAAAACCCTGAGATGTACTTTGGAGGCATTAATAGGTATTAGTGCAAGTCAGCAACCAAAGCTTCAAACCGCATTTGCGTCAAACGTTAATCCCTTTCTTCCAAATCCAGTTCAAACAAATCAGCCTGCAAGCTCAAGTACTCAAGCCTATGGACAAGTATTTGATCCGAAAGCCTTTTTACCACAACCACGAGATCTTGCACCTCAAGTTCCACAGCAAGCTTCTCAACAAGCTTTATATGGTAACAACTTTCAACCTGCAAATCCCAATACAGTTAGACTTAACACATCACATCTTTCCAAGGTCAGTGTAGAAGTTGCTCAGGAACATATGGAACTTCTAAACACCATGGTTAGTGCTTATTGTGGATTAGTCGCTGGTCAAATTGGAAACATCAATTTGACTAATGAAGACTACCAACAAATAGACCGAGATGAGATGGAGCTGATGGTATCAAATGGGCTTTTGCAAGTGCGGTCAGAAGAGCTAAGGTTACATGAGCAGAACAGGAAGAACCAGTTTGGATAGCAAGAAAGACACAAAATATGGTTTTGATAAAAATGCGGTAACTTGCTTCAACTATGGTGAAAGAGGTCATTTCAAGCGTGAGTGCACAAGACCCAGCAAACAGGTTAATCACAACCCCTACAGAAATCAATTACAACCATCCACCATGACTCAAGTTAACAATGATCGAAGAATTGTAGCTGTTAACAACCCAAACAACACCAACCAGTCAGGACCTTCAAACAACACAAAAAGATCTTTAGTAGTACAAGAAGATGAAGGATGCGATTGGTCAGTGCAATGGGGAGATGAGAATCAAGGAGGAACTACATATTACGCTAAGATTATCAATCAAATCAAACATGTTCAGAGTATTGACAGTTCTGATGATGATGATAGTTCGGGGTATAATGTTGGTTCTGATGAAGAATGCTCAAGTTCAGGTGGTTATGGATCTGATTCTGATATTAGAAGAAGAAGTGATGCTGAGGTCAGAGAGTTACTGAAAGAAGCAGAAAAGCTGAAAAGTCAAAAGGCTGGTCTGATGAAGAAAGCAGAAGCTGCATCCAAGGAAACAGAAAAATTCTTTACAAACAATCCATCCTTCCCTCATCATACTGCCTTCATGGCTAATGTTGCTGGTTCGAAAAGTCAGGTAAATCCCAACTCTCCTAAAATTTGCAGTGACTGTGCTGAATTAAAAAAAATTGAAACAATAAAAAGTCACAATCAAAACCTAGTTGTTGAACTGTCAAAATGCAAAGAGGCAAACTTGGTTTTAAATCGAAACGAAAAAGAATTCAAATATGTAATAGAAACTCTTAAGAAAAGCCTTTCTGAATTAACAAAGACAGTTTTGGATAAGCAAAGAGGAATTAATAACTATATTAATATCCTTGAAGAAACTAAGAAAGAGTTAGCCATCGCCAAATGCGAACATGATGCGATCAAGCTAAGATTAGAAAGTTACTTTAACTCCCGATATGTGCTTGATCATATCATTGACGTTCAAAAGCTAAAAGGAGATGTCAAATGCATAGGGTATAAGTAATGTCCACCTCCGTTGAAACACAACTATACAAAATTTCCTAATGAAGAGGAAATGCCACGCTTTCAACCCTCTGTACCTCTTAATCCTGAAGAATTTGCAGCATGATTTGGGTTCCAACCCCTAAATCAACTTAATACTCATACACATACGTTTGCCTTGTGTAGGATAAACTTGGTGTTCCAACCCCTAAATCAATCTAACTCTCTCGCGGAAAATACCTTGTAAAACCGTGAGTACACTTGACCCTTTCTATGCTTTCCACTATTTAGGTGTAACATGTTTAATTTACTAAAACTACACTAAATCACACTTTATTCTATACACAAACAATCCATCAACATGCTTTAGTCTTATGCTACTTGAATTGTTACTTGGTATATTCTTATGTGATCTAAATGTCATTAACTTTGATCGAGACTTCCTTAGCATGTATAGCGCTATAGGAGTAACGCACCGCCCGTTTTCTTGTGGCCATTGTTAAGTTGAAATCTATTTTGCGGTACACTAGAGGATTGACTTGTATATTCACATGCCTTGTTACACTTATCTTGTATGCTAGCTATTCATGTGGATTTGTTAAATCGGATTTTATACTTATGCTATGATATTAAACTTGTGTACTCGCCAATACCTTGTTATTGAACTATAATTTTTAACATGTTGCAGGTTGATGAAGTTGTATGATGGAACTTGACCACCTGTTGGGGTGTGACAGATTGTTATCAGAGCCATAACTATAGGGAATTAGGTAGAATTGATATGATTCGACCTAGTCTATAGTTTAAGTGACCAACTTGACCATTCTTGCTTCATGATTAAAATGCTAATTCTTCCTATTTCTTTTATCTTAAATATATGCATATGTTTTTCCTAAAACACTTACACAATTTACACACTTGAACATTTGAAGACACTCAAACTACAATCGAGACGATCTCACCAAAATAGGGGTGAAACCCGCACTTTGGTGATCACTCTCAATCCGCGAATTTGATTTTTGCATGAAATTACACCATCAAGTTAGGAGTGAAATCCACATCTTGATGGAAATTTCCATGTCATACTCTAGTGGACCCTTGCCAATGAGTCAGAATACGCTCCTCGTTCGGTAAGTACCAACCACATCTAGGGTACAATGTTGTCAAGATATGGGTGAAACCCGACCTTGTCAACTAGTCCCATTCCTCGATTTTCAATCTCGCCAAAGTTTTGATTTTTCGATCGGTTAGAGACGTGTAGTAACTGAAGGGTAAAGTGCCGTTAATCGCTTCTCGACGAGAGCACTTTACCTATAGGCCAAAGCACGTTTCTCTAATTTGAAAGGATCTCGATTCACTTTGGAATAGTCAAACGTTTCTCAATCCGAAACACTCCAATGTTTTATTGAGCCTATCTTTTATGCTATCTCAATTTCTATGTGTTTTAGTACTTGTTACCTTGTCATTTCGAACCCGATGCACGATTCGCACGCCCTTCGTAACCAAAAACAATAATAATAATTCTCGTGAACCAACTAAATTTATATTCCTTTATGCAAATTATACGTGTTTATGCTTATGAATGCCAATATGCTTATGCTATCTATGTGAAGTTAGACGTGTTACATGATACTTATGTGCTCAAAACGGGTACTTTTCTTTATAACAACACTTTACAATCAAAGCCTAAATCTACCTTTTGCTGTCAAACCCTTTTAGATGTTTTTCTCGCAAAGTGTTATGGGACGAAGAAGGTCAAAATCCAAGTCAAGGTCCCAATCCGACTCCATGTCGAAAAAGGACTGCATGAAATTTATGGCCGAGCAAATGGCTGAACACATGGCTAAGGTTATCCCGGAGATAGTCAGCAAGGTCCAGCCCCCACCTAACGCCGAATCACCTCATACCTCCATCGACTCCAAAGCCGAACCACCCAAGACCGCTTTCACCCACAAGCAATTCTGCTCCTGCAATCCCTTACCCTTCACCGGTGAGGGGGACGCCACGAAACTGCTGCAATGGTTCGACGCCATTGAACTCACCTTCCTCCAAAGTGGTTGCCCGACCACTTGCGCACCTTAAACGCCATGAGAGTATTCTGATCGAGAGCCCTCGATTGGTGGACTTCAGAGCGTAGCGCGCGTGACAACGAGGTCGCCCACGCCCCCTTGGGCCGAGCTCAAAAACCTAATGGAAGGTAAATTATGCCCCCCGCGTGAGCGCCAACGACTCGAGGTTGAGTTTTGGAATCTCAAACAAGTAGGTAACGACAACACTGGCCTCACGGCCCATTTCAAGCAACTGAGCTCGAACTGCCCATGTCATGTCGACACTACTGAGAAAGTAATTGCTAAATACATACGTTGCCTTCCTCCTAACCTCGGCGATCTAGTAGATACCACCTCCCCCAGCACCCTTGAAGAAACCTTTCGACTGGCAGCTCGCTTGAACAACCGCCAAGTCCTTCGTGAAGCCACCAAGGCTCCACCGAGGAAAGCCCACAAGGCAACCACCAAACCCGTTACCGAACCTGCCTCGCCCAAAACCCCGAAAAACAACATCAAAGAAAAGAAGTGGAAGGCTTCGAGCCCAATTTGCGCGGTAGTCAATACGCCAAACCCCCACCAACCAGTTTTGCCCGCACCCGAACCCACCAAGAAAGCATACACCGGACCCCATCTCAAGTGCAATACCTGTCCCTTCCATCACCCGGTTACCGCCCCATGCCGCCTATGCACGATCTGCAATAGGTATGGTCACTTTGCCCAGCAATGCTGGAATGCTCCTCAAGCCCCCATCAACCAAGCTCGAGCCGTGACCACCGCACCTCCTCAAAACCCTGCCGGCAATCAAAACCGACCCCTAGTTCCTGCCGCTCGTGCCTGCTTCAGATGCGGAGACCTGAATCACTTCGCCAACAACTGCCTGCAGCGTAACAACAACAATCAGCAGCAGCAAGCTCGTGGTCGAGCCTTTGTCATCACGGCTGCTCAAGCTCAGAACTCAAACGACGTCATATCGGGTATATTCCTTGATAACAATGTTTACACTACGTGTTTATTTGATACTGGTGCGGATAAAAGTTTTATATCTGTTGAATTCAAACCTTTGCTTATGTGTAGTCATTCTGTGTTGCCTAAACCCTTTGAAGTTGAAGTCGCCGACGGAAAATCCAACTTACCGTCAATTCTATCCATTCTAATTGTTCTTTGAACCTTAATGATCATACGTTTTTCTATTGACCTCATACCCATGCCAATGGGTAGTTTTGACATGGATTGGCT